>JAMJEX010000007.1:0-1200000 GCA_024713705.1 Morchella sp. 2018-W38C | reverse complement strand
GAGTATGGTGATGAGAATACGTGAGTTATCCTAGTCAATTACATATGCCATTAATGATGGTGAAAAACTATGCTAATCAGCTAATGAGGTATATAGGAGGACAATTGTGCAAGATTATATGAGTACTCTGGTTCAGAAATTGGATATTTATAGAGGCCTTACGTGGGAAACCAAGTGTGAGGATTCGGGAGAATTCTGGACTTTCTCGGTAAGTGACAGTACTGCTATTTCTCCATTGTATAACACCACTAACTAACTGTCCTAAATAGTCCTTGGTCACCGCCGTTGGCAAAACCGAGCGGACCCGCAACAAGGTCGGTGATGGCCTCAAAATTTACCTATGGAAAAATCCCTTCCGCATCCAAGTAGTGCGCAACTTGACTCCTCTGGTGGATCCTTACCCTATTCCCAACGTGGCCAGTGCCGAAGCCCGTGTGGCCGACAAGGTCGTTTGGCAAACTTCTCCGAAGACATTCAGAAAGAACTTGAACCAGCAGCACAAGATGTTAAAGGACACGGTTCTTGATATCGTCAAGCCGGGACATGGTGAGTATGTGGGATGGGGAGAGATGGGGGGTATTCAGTTTATGAAGGAGCCAACGTTCATGAACTATTTTAGTAAGCCCCGAAGAAGTTCCTTATTTATTGGTGGTCACTTTTTACTAACCCACTGTAGACTTCGACAATATGCAATACAAGCAAGTCTACGACGAAGGTGCTCTCGATTCTCGCGAGCCGTTGTAAGTACCGTCCCGTGGCACGACTTGACCCAATAACTAATCTTTCAACAAGGTACCACTCTGACCCATTCTATCTTGATGTGAATTCCAATCCGGAGCACAAGAATATCACGGCAACTTTTATCGATAACTACTCTCAAATTGCCATCGACTTTGGTAAGACCAACTCGGGCTACATCAAGCTAGGGACTAGGTTTGGTGGTATCGATTGTTACGGTATCAGTGCGGATACGGTCCCGGAAATTGTACGACTTTATACAGGTCTTGTTGGACGTTCGAAGTTGAAACCCAGATACATTCTCGGGGCCCATCAAGCATGTAAGCACCTCACTCCCAATGAGACATCTATCAGTCGTACATAAAACTAACCTCGTTTTTCAAAGGTTATGGATACCAGGAGGAAAGTGACTTGTATTCTGTGGTCCAGCAGTACCGTGACAGTAAATTCCCACTTGACGGGCTGCACGTCGATGTGGATGTTCAGGTAAATGAATAGTATCATTGAAGCTTTGAGAAATGTCCTGACTATGTTTATAAAATTCTTAGGACGGCTTCAGAACTTTTACCACCAACCCACACACTTTCCCTAACCCCAAAGAGATGTTTACTAACTTGAGGAATAACGGGATCAAGTGCTCCACAAACATCACTCCTGTTATCAGCATTCACAATAGAGATGGTGGATACAGTACTCTCCTTGAGGGAATTGAAAAAAAATACTTTATCATGGACGACAGATATACCGAGGGAACAAGTGGGAATCCGCATGATGTTCGGTACATGTACTACGGTGGCGGTAATAAGGTTGAGGTTAACCCCAATGACGTTGGTGGCCGGCCAGACTTTAAAGACGATTAGTAAGTTGTTGATTTGAGTGCGCTAGGTAACCCATAAGCAGCATTGACATGTTTCTAGTGACTTTCCCGCAAACTTCAACAGCAAAATATACCCCTATCATGGTGGTGTGAGCTACGGTTACGGAAACGGTAGTGTAAGTGGCGATCTATTATCTTCACAATAAAATCCATCGAGACTAATCAGAGACAAAATTTATAGGCAGGTTTCTACCCGGACCTTAACAGAAAGGAGGTTCGTATCTGGTGGGGTATGCAATACAAATATCTCTTCGATATGGGACTAGAATTTGTGTGGCAAGACATGACTACCCCAGCAATCCACACATCATATGGAGACATGAAAGGGCTACCCACCCGTCTACTCGTCACCTCTGACTCCGTCACCAATGCCACTGAGAAAAAGCTCGCAATTGAAAGTTGGGCCCTCTACTCCTACAATCTCCATAAAGCAACCTTCCACGGTCTTGGTCGTCTCGAATCTCGTCAGAACAAACGCAACTTCATCCTCGGGCGTGGAAGTTATGCCGGGGCCTATCGTTTTGCTGGTCTCTGGACCGGTGATAACGCAAGTACGTGGGGGTTCTGGAAGATTTCGATTTCTCAGGTTCTTTCTCTGGGTCTCAATGGTGTGTGCGTCGCGGGGTCTGATACGGGTGGTTTTGAACCCTTCCGTGCTCCGAATGGGGTCGAGGAGAAATACTGTAGCCCAGAGCTACTCATCAGGTGGTATACTGGTTCGTTCCTCTTGCCGTGGCTCAGGAATCATTATGTCAAAAAGGACAGGAAATGGTTCCAGGTAATTCGCCTGTTCTCAGCTTTAGAGCAATGAAGATACTAAGATAATCTAGGAACCATACGCATACCCCAAGCATCTTGAAACCCATCCAGAGCTCGCGGACCAAGCATGGCTCTACAAATCCGTTTTGGAGATCAGTAGGTACTATGTGGAGCTCAGATACTCCCTTATCCAACTGCTTTACGACTGTATGTTTCAAAACGCAGTCGATGGTATGCCAATCACCAGATCTATGGTATGTGCTCTACCTAGACTTTCAGAGCAACACATACTAACCAATCGAACCTGAATTTCTAGCTCTTGACCGATACTGAGGATACCACCTTCTTCAACGAGAGCCAAAAGTTCCTCGACAACCAATACATGGCTGGTGACGACATCCTTGTTGCACCCATCCTCCACAGTCGTCAGGATGTTCCAGGCGAAAACAGAGATGTCTATCTCCCTCTCTACCACACCTGGTACCCCTCAAATTTGAGACCATGGGACGATCAGGGAGTCGCTTTGCTGGACCCTGTCGAAGGTGGTAGTGTCATCAATTATACTGCTAGAATTGTTGCACCCGAGGATTATAATCTCTTTCATACCGTCGTACCGGTCTATATTAGAGAGGGTAGGCAGAAGAATAATTCCTTTTCAATTCTAAATACATGTAGTAACTAATGCTATGAACCTATAGGCGCCATCATCCCGCAAATCGGAGTACGCCAATGGGTTGGCGAAGGAGGACCCAACCGCATCAAGTTCAACATCTACCCTGGAAAGGATAAGGTGAATTTCAATGATCGCCCTGCATCTATTCCATCACTAGTTTTTTTTTTTACTCTTACTGACGTCATTCCTCAAAATACAGGAGTACCTCACCTATCTTGATGATGGTGTCAGCCGTGATAGTGCACCGGATGACCTCCCACAGTACAAGGAGACCCACGAACAGTCGAAGGTTGAAGGCGCAGAAATCAATAAGCAGGTTCAGAAAATCGCAGGAAAGAAGAAGGGTTTCAACGTTACAGGAATCGACAGGGAAGCGAAGGGTTATCACCGCAAGGTTGCTGTCAAACAAGTAATGCCACCCTCATCTTGTGCCACTCTCTGATACCATGCTAATATCTCTCTTCAAAGACGTCAAAAGACAAGACCCGTACTGTCACTATTGAGCCCAAACACAATGGATACGACCCCAGCAAAGAGGTGGGCAATTATTACACCATCATTCTTTGGTACGCACCGGACTTTGATCACAACATTGTCGATGTGTCCAAGACGACCGTGACCGTCGAGGGCGGGGTGGAGTACCAAGTCTATAAGAACCCCACTTTACATACAGTTGTCATCGATGTAAAGGAGGTGATCGGTACCACACAGAGCGTCAAGATCACGTCTACTGCCGCTTAAGGTCGGTCTTTTCTTGGGGCGGGAGGGGGGATTTTCGAAACGTATACGGGAGTGGTAACTCCGGGAAAATGGGGATGCGGGTGATCAAGTTGGAGGGGCATTTGTTTATTTCTTTATTTTTTTATTGACTGGATTGGCAAACTTGTGACACATTTCTGACGGGATTTTTTTTTGTTGTTGGCCTCTATGGACTCTCTTTACTTTGTCTGGAAATCCAATTTATTCTTATGCGAATAATTCTCAATGTGCGCGAGTGATATTTCGTGAAGTAACACAGCAGGAGGAAGTTGCCGTACTTTTGAAAGACTGACATGTAGAGAGATAATTCTTCCACACATAAGAAAATATTGGTCACTAGAGAGCTCAATTATAAAACTAAGTCTTTTTTATTTTTATTTTATCTAAACCATTAAAACTAAGTCGAAAGAATAACTTTTCAAGAAAAGAGCCGGCATAAATATAAAACATGTATGTAACATCCCTTATATGAAGATCTAGATCTAGAAAGGTCCAGGGGGAAATTAGCTTAAGACTGCACTTGGCCACGGAAGATTCCCATTGCTACCTCTTATATGTATAATTCCTATTATTTCACAAGAATGAAGCATTCGGTGCAATAACCGACCGGCCGGTAATAGCACGGACGAGTCCGGGTTACTAAGCTTATTATATCGATGGCTGTGAGTAACCCTTATTAGGTCTCTGTATGTACAATATATGTGGCCATGTCGATATATATCAGATGGTGGTACATGACTACTCGAAATTTCGTGACGTTTGTAAAAGGAACCACTATTGCATACCATACAAAGACGCCCCAAATCCACAACTTAGTATGGTATGCAATAGCGGTTCCTTTTACAAATGACAAGAAATTACGAGTACATGTAGTTGTGCACACAATCGTGATCTCATAATAAACAACGCGCCTTCTCACGGCGAATATTCGCAATCCGCTTCATTCAGTATATCCCGAGCTGGATCTGCAAAATGCAGAAATGTCTGAATCGAAGCTGACAAAGAAGTTTGAACACGTAATCTACCCCGGCAGGGGTCTTCTATTGGAGGGATTTTTGTGTAGACGTAACTACTACCCATCGGTTGATGGGAGAGTAAGATATTCCAAGGTACGACTTATCGATTGGTGAGAAAGCGCTGCATCGTTCGGGAAATATTGCCTGCCCTGAGGTGCCTACTTGCATGTCCAAGCTCTTCTTGCTTGTCTCTACATGAAAGGCGAACCGTAACTGTAAGACTTTTCGAACTGGGCTACATACTTGCTTGTGTCCGTGCTTCGGTATGCACATACATGTTGTACGTCCGGTCCAACGAACCGGAAACCACTTTTGGGTCTTTCAGCGAGTGGTGGAGCTTAGCAAAGTCTAGTATGATGATGACGAGACAGCTAGGCACTCTACCTGCATGTACTCTGGAGTATTTACTCAAATTTCCCCGCATGCTTTGTGCGTCTTTCGATGAGCGCACAAGACCTCCGGATATCTAGAGAGGGCATACGCATTGGAGTATAGTAAGTAGCTGAAAAACAGCGGCTTCTGGAAAGCCAGGGCAGGGTATTCGTAGTACTCTACCTCTCTCAGCCGCCGTGAGTCAAATAGGTCTTTAAACTCAGGTGCCCAGGTCACTAGATATCCGCACCATGACGTTTTCCTTGTAAAAAACTGGAAGGCCCCATCTCCCCGCATTTGTAAGTAACTAAAGACACTAACCATTTCTCCGGCCCTGTGGGGAAAGATAAGGAGTGATTCAAGGAAGAAAAATTAATTGGATGGATAATCTCCACTTAAGTGCTTAAAACTCCCTTCGGATAACTAGCTGCAGGGTCTGTCTCAATGTCTGCCGAATCCCTATCAGGTTCACATCTAGCTGGCAACTCTTGCCCGTTCAAGACGAGTCCGGATCCGGGGCCAGCCCCTTCTAATGTAAGTAGTATGGTACTTCTTCGTATTCGGCTAGTCAAGAAGCGTCCTCAGTCGGTCTCAGCTGGTAGTGGTGCCACTATATTTAGGAAAGAATGTATGTTTAGTAAACATTTGAACTCTTTTTTTCGACAAGAGGCCACAGAGTACGTACTTTCAATGATTCAGTACTTCAGGTATCGTACTTGCTTAGGATGATAGCTTACATTCTCTTTGGGGATGTACAAGCGTAGGAGGAGCCAAACCCCAGCATAAACGTAAGGTCGTTAGTCGTATCATGAGCTCGAGTGGAAGGCCTTTCAGACAACCCTAAAAGCTCCGATAGGAAGAAATATCAACACCCCACAACCGGAGCTAATTGCCCCCCCCCCCCATCCCCATACCTTCGAGAAAACAAGCCCAGAATATTCAACGGCAGAAGATACGCAATGATCATCTGGCAGTTGCTTGTTTTTCGTCCCTTTTTATGAGCATTCCTTCTTCAGCAAGGTCGACCCATGCAGTTATTTGATGTAAGGGATGCTCGGGATCTATTGAGATCTCAGTGCAAAAGCTTGAGCGTCGTGTCGTTAGACCCAAGTCCATGGTAACAAGGAAAAGCTGGATAGCCGAGCCGGGGTATTCGGCACAGGAGTGTGGTGGAGCAAAGGAACCCTCTTCAGTTACATGTTCTAGATTTGTGGTAGCTACATGTATGTACATGAGCTACGATACCCAGGTCAGTATAAAACAGAACCCTGTAGTGGAAACAGAAAAGGGAAATAATTAATCGATGTCGAAACAGAAACGAACCACCTGAGAATTTTAGTGTTTCTTGGATGATCCGTATAACCCCCCCCAAGACTTGTTTGCTATCTTGTGATAGGTGGTGATATTTCCCAAGTAATAGAGCCTAGCCCGAAATTCCTGGGCACTGCAGGATCATGGAAGGTCTCAAACCCCACCAAGCTATTCATGCTGGGAATTGTTCTTCATCTCCTTTAGATGCTGCTGTTCCACATTGTGTAAGTCAGACAGCAGATGAGCGATCCTCCCGATGTCAGTCCTCCTCCAACGGGTTCAACAGCCAACAGTATCCCGCCCTTGAAGTGTAGAGAAGGCAGCACGCCCTTGGGATGCAGGCTGGCATCTGGAGTAAATACCGCGTCTGCATGAGGAAGAAAGGTTCGGACAACGATACACACAGGATACCTACATGTACTTCTACATACATGCTAACGGAAGAGACTTGCGGTTATGTTGTTAACCTTGCCAGTTCGTCCAGTGTTGCGGGAGGGAGGGAGAAGAGAGACTTTGTTGTATACCTACACCATAGTACCTTGCCTATACGCACGCTATGGATTGTACCTACTCTAGAGTACTCAACATAATCTATCCCAAAGTTGTAGATACGTTACTAGCGCAAAAACCCTTGCCCTGCAGAAGTTAAATTTAGCCAACTGATCGGCCATCACCCGGTCTAGCTGTTGCCAAGCACTGAACTACGCAGTAGAAGTCGCCATATGACGACTTTCACTTACACAACACCAGGGACCTGCCCCCATCCTTCTCCTTCCATGCTGGGCCAGATGGGAAGGAAAATGAGGTAAAAGCGCCTACCGCGATCAAATGCACACCTGACCCACGAACTTTGCCAAAACGATGCCAGACCACTACATCGATCTACGAAATGAAATGTGCTCAGATATGTAGAGCATTGTAGAGTAGGTACGTACATATATGCACTATATAGGGCAAAGGTTTTAGTAATTTTTGTAGCTAATACATCCATGTCTAGCTACCCGACTGTACATACATACTCTCCTCTGCATCACAGTCCAGAGAAGGTTCCCCACTGACCGCGAACAGACGTTACTAAAATAAGATGGAGGGGTTCCGGTCATCCCGGTAAAAAATAAAAAAAATAAAAAAATTCGACACCAACAGCACTCTAGGAACCAAAAGATAAACATCATCGCATATCAAGAGGCTATAGTTCACGTCACACAGCAACAAACAAAATGTGAGATATTAAGAGGCACAGAACGTCTGGGGTTCATGATACTCTCCAGTCAGATTCAAAAACCCCCCCCTCAAGGACTTGGGTTGTGAAGGAGAGGCGGTTGGTTATGATGCTACCGTTATGCAATTAGCCGTGTAACTGTAATCACGAGATTCCTTGGATTATAGACCTATCTTGTCAAACGCGGCGAGAAACGAAGTTTCGGATCCGTAAAAGCAGAGGCATGGTGCATATGATGCTGGCCGTGCATAAACCCATGTGGTGTGCTGTTACAGCTTATGGTGTGGAGTCAGAATCATACATTCTGTGCAAGGTGACATCTTTGTACGAAAGATATACTTTCTACTCCACACCGTTTATCGCAGGGTATCTTGTATTTGTAGGTTAATTTGCTCGAACCACCTTGACTCCCGAGCTCTGGAAAACCTGACGGTGGTGGGTGCCGTGTCATGGAAGCTCGTTATTGTTCCTGACAGCCACATCTAGTTATCAATGCCGAAGAGATGACCAGAGGGGCATGTACTCTTGCATACACAGAAAAACCCGCCAAGGCTATCTTTTGTATGGCATGCAATAGCATTTGCGTCCGGAAACGCCAGAAAACTACGAGTAGTGTGTATCCAGAACATGAAGATCTGTGATACCTGTTCAGTTATTATTCTTCGTACCTTGCACAGCTGGAATCTCAGTACATAGAAACGGTGAGAGTTTATCAGGGTCTTGGATCTAATCTTTAATCGCGGATCTAGCCAGATACCGGAACTAAGCGACCCAATTAAACGGGGACTTCTGATGCTAAGCGAGTAAATGACGTAGATCTCGGGCAGTTTCGTCCGAAAGCATCAGGCAGGACTCTAGCGACCCGGGCATCAACTTCCTAATTGCATATCACCAGACCCGACTTCTTCTTCTTTTTTTCCTTTTCGTTTCTCCCTAGGCGGTAGATGTATGTATCTTCCCCCGTGATATTGATCGTGCCTAGCCGTACGTGTCCTGAATAGATGAACTGTAGTGCACACCTTCTGCACATGTGGGCACTTTATTCTTCCCGTGGGGGTGTTGCCTAAATATCAACTCTATGGATATGTTTTAACTTTGGGTTTCATCATGTAGGTGTAATTCGATATGAGCATTTTCCCGAGTGTCCTGAGCTTAAAACTCACGATAACGACAACATCCCAACAGGAGCAATTCCTGAAAAACTGCTATCATGAGCTGCTCTTCATAATATGGGCTTTGTAAACAGGGGGACATTCGGCTTACGACCCAATAAGTGTTGGGGGGGAGGGGACTGACAAGGGTCTAGGAAGGGATATATACGGGACCCTTGCCCGCATTCGCCTCGTTCATAATTTTGTTTTCTTATTAAAGGAAGACGACAAAACATTGAATGTGATGATATGTACCACGGGATGGCCATCTTCTTGTAACATGGACAATCTATGGTTATCTACTACAGACCGAAGATCTCTTTTGAGTACTATAATTCATTAAAAAAGTTGAATTGAATCTCAATGGGCAGCAAATGGCTCTGCTGCTTTAGCCCCAAGGTCCGTCTCCTGTCATACAACCGAACCGTCATTGAAAATTTCCGAAGCCAGATCATATTCGGAGTTCCTAAGGCAAAGCAACATTAACCCTATTTATATTCTTGATACGATCCCACTCAATCATGGGGCCGGCGGAGAAATGTCCGATACATGACTATTCACAACCCCAGTAGATGTTTGCGATTCGCGAAGTTAACACAGATATATGCAGATCAGGCGTTCTTTTTTACAGTGTTGACAGGGAATTCGCAATTCGAAGCGTTTATCTCGCAGTCGTCGCGGACTCGGACTATTTGTATGTCACATCGGCCTTCGGGGTGCGGGAAGCATATGCCTTTTTATACTGCTCTTCCGAATTATATTGTTCTAGTATACTGCCATAGATGTATATATGCTGTATTATAAACTGCCACGTATGGCTATAAACAGAATAATAAGAGGGAGCTAGAGCGGTCTTTGTCCTAGGAGAATGCCTGTTGGTTTTATATACCAGATATCAAACAGGGTTGTCCCTTCAACCCCAAATAGTGATGAACGTAGCCCGTTTTGTGCGACAAACCACAGATACGGGAAAATGCGAAAGAAGTAGGCAAGGAAGGGTCCTTCCCCACGATCTCGAATGGAAAGCCGCATAGACTAGCTTTGTTATGGGTCGGACTGGGTGCGGGGCGGGGGGGGGGGGGGGTTGCCCTGATTTCCCAATTAATTGTTACCTTGGCTTGGTATTCACCTTCTTTTCAGACAGGATCTACCGGCTTATATTTATCAAGATCCGGGACTTTTGGTTACTATTAGTGCTGCCTGTCTGCGCCATGAGACCGTAGGCACTGAAAAAAGTCTACTGGGATATCTTGAATAATACCTGAGGTTGTCTATTGCCGGTTGAAAACCTTGCAGATGGTTTGTGTAGGATTTAGGTGTGAATAGTATTCACCAGACACCCATAGTACCTACAGCGTACATTACAGGTACATACAGGTACATAGGGGGATCAAGGGAAAGGAAGGTGGATATTAACTTGCGGATCCCCATGTACAAAATCATCGCGTACTTTCCTCGGTAATAAGATGCAAGATTTACGAAAGGGTAAATTTACTCATGAACGGGAAGAAAAAAAAAAGGAAAAAAGATTAAGGCCGGAGAGGAGCGCCGGCCGACACAACCTATATGATCGGAGCTGCACCAAGGATGAGTGGACGTTAGCAGAGAGTACTAGAGTGGGTACATGTATGTATACTAGTTGTAGTAAAATATGTAGGTTTTACTGTGTGTGGTCTGCCTATGAAGTGAGCAAGTGAGGTCGGCGGTGCACTGAACCGACAGGGCTCGGCTCGGACAGTCGAACCACTGACAGCCTCAGGCGAGTAGGTGGGAACAGACTACATGTATCAATCGTGTAAAGAAGGGCTAACGTCGTCTGGAAACAATCATTACTAAATGACGAGTTATTCCGTACGTACATAGCAAAGATCCGGAAGCTGTACCTTATGCACGCACTACAGTAGCATGTCGTCGCTACATACATGTATGCAGGACCCTTTTTTTTCTTTTTTCTGCCCCTTCTCCCAAGCTTCGTGTAGCAGCCTGCCTCCTCTTCCTCCATGCGCTGGGCTGTTACAAACAAACATTGAGAGTTTTACCTGACATGAGAAACAAATATTAAAACATTGCTAGAGTGTGAGTATGGTATGTATATACATAACGCGGGTTGGATAGACAATCGGTGATGAGGAGGTACTGCTTGGGAGTACATGTAGGTACAGCCTAGAGTACGTATGTATGTACATGTATTTACCTACACGTGCATGAAATAACACCATAGAAAGTAGACTAACGTTTCAAGATGTTACTTGCGTCCGCCTGTCGTTCGATCTGCTCCCAACAATGCCATGTCTATACAGATGGTGTGGAAAACTGAGAATAGTTGCTGTGACAGGCGCTCGGTGTTGATGGAAATATGACGCGTCTCTTGTTTGTCCCCCTTTCTAACTTTCTTTTCTATGAACCCGATCTCTCAACGAGCACAACAAACAGATGAAATTCGAAAGCGTAAACACCACAATTACATGTAGCCAGATAGGAGATTGATAGGGCATGTGTCTCATGAATTATGAATGGGAACTGTTTAATCATCGACAGCGAGCACGCTATATAATATTGCATCTCCGCACCAGCGAATTTCGTTTTAGTTTACGGTGTCAATTCTAATTGTCTCTGTACACATACATGTACATGTAGGAGATGCACGTGTACATTTATATCCATCTATTCTAGTCAAGAGAAGATCACGTTAATGTGAAAGATCTTTGAGTTACAGTTCAGTGGTGATACTCACTATCATGTTTTAATATCCGCACTCTGAATTTTTTTTTTTTTCCGGACCTTCTTTGCAGGTCTCTGGAATTCCCATGTGCAATCGCGAAGGCCAAACGACAGGGTCAAGAAACGCTCTCACTTCCTTACAGGCCTAGCTCTCTGCACGGCTAACCGACCGTTCCTTCCTTAGCTTGCCGGTGTAGCACTCAATTCACTTACCTGCTCCTGTAAGTAGAATCCTATTTCTTACTCTCTCTCTCCTTTTTGACAAAAGGGACTGCTCTGTTCCCCCCTCCCCCCCTCCCCCTCCTCCCCCCTGCCATTTCTCTCCATTCGGCCTCTGCTTGTCCTGGAGCCGCTTTCTCATTTGTATTATTATTGTCCATCCCATCTATCTTTCTGCCTGGTGTGTGTGTACAGTGCGTGTGTGTGTGTGTGTGTGTGTGTGTGGTCTGGCACTGTGTCTGTACCGTACCTGCTGTACCTGTGCCTGCTTGTGTGCGTGCCTGTGCCTGGCTGCTGTCTCTTTCTTCTTTCTTATTCTTCTTCCCTTTTCCCTTTCTCTTCCCTCCTCTAACCTAGCCTAACTCTCTCCTCATAACTTTTTTTTTCTCCCACCCCTCCATATCTCTCCTACCTGCTCTTGTATTCTCCGCAGCAGGTCTTTCCTTTCTACTCAACTTCCCTCGTTAAGCCACCCTTTCACTCGCTTGTATTCCTCCTGGTCAGTCAGACACCCTTATTCGAACCCTTTCAATCCCTTCCCACTGAACCCACACATAACACCCCTCCCCTTCACTCCCCCCCCCCCCCCGCTATCCCTGTTGTTGCATGCGCACCTACAACCACCGACTCTCACTCACTTCCTCAACCTCTACCGTCACCTTCTCTTCACCACCCCCCCTTGGCTGCAACAAAAGTAGCCCTCCCTCCCCCCTCCCCCCATCTCTCTTCTTGATATCTTCTTCAACAATTGGTTGTCGCGGAAGTGGAAACAAACATCAAGGAAACGCATAAACCAATACCATTCGTTCATTAATTCACCCTTCGCCCAGCCCCCAATTAACGACCTGGCACGACGAGCTGAGCGGAACTAACTCCATTCTCCTCCACATTCAGGCTTTTGTACTTGGGTCCTCTGTGTCCGTTCATCGTGTTTAATCCTTCGCTTCTTGTGAACATTTCATTTTGCCTTATTTTCTTTAATCTGATCCGAGCCGGATTCCTGTGATCATACATTACAGAGCGTCTCTTCTTCCAAGAGAGAAAGGGGTTCGTTTAATTCTTTCCTGATCTATTCCTTGCCCTTCAGCAGCCTCATCATGCCTTGAAATCAGAATACCTGGCCTCCACCAATTTTTATCAGTCAATCTTTTTTTTGCCAGCGTGTTCATGGAAGGCCTTTGAAAGAAATCTTGATCGACTGACACTCGTGTTTCGACTATCTTGACTAGACTCTGCCACAACTACCTTCTAAGCGTATTCTCCACAAGAGAAAGTAACAGCGACAAATAACGGTAATATTCTTTGAAAGTCTGTACAGCCTCCTTCAAAACGACGTCCAGTCCACCATCCAGCACTAGAGGCGGGGACTGCTCCAACATGGCAGCTCTTGTCCAGTCGTTCCCAGCTCAGCAGTCACCCTCGCAAGTTAGCTTGATGCAGTCGCGCCCCCAATCTGCCTCTAACAGTCTTCAATCCGCCCAGACACAATCAGCGCATACCAACCAGCACCACTTGGCCACGCCTCGAAACATGGGCGGATACAACAGTAACTCCGGCTCCAGCAACAGCAACAACGGTACTGGTGGTGGTGGATATCGCAGTGGATACACAACTGCTCCAGTTGCTCCATATGCGTTTACCAGCACTCCAGGTCTCTCGAACACTACCAAGCAGCAACCCCCCAAGATTGGCGAGAGGACGTCTTCGAAGACTGACGACTCACGAAACCGTTACCCTGCTCCAGACTCCGTATCGTCATCTTCCTCATCCTCTTCGGATCCGTCATCTCGACACCAAGGCGTAGCACCTTCTGGCTCACGTGACGACACAGCCCTGTATACTCGCCCAGCCCCTCGACCCCTTTCCATGATATCCACCTCAGGTCTCCCGCCTCCACAAGTAGCAACATCAACCACTCGTCCAAGCCCTGATCGGTACCGCCGCCCGGGTAATAAAAGACCAGAATCTGCTGTCATTACTGGTAGTGTGTCCGCTCTACCCAGCGGATCTGGAATGGCTGCTGTGGCTGCCATTTACAATCAACCATCTAGGTCGATCAGCAGCCCCTCGCTAACACAAGTCCCAGCTCCAGGGGCAGCCATCAAGGCTCCTTCCATTGGGGATTATGCTGGTCAATTGAGAAGTCAGTCGGTGGATGATATCCATGCCCATCGACAACAATCTCTTACGCAACAACAAATGCAAAACAGGAGGAGATCAGTTGGCCCTGATGCATTCAGCCCAGAGAGTTTCTCAACTTTCGTACGACAAGAAGTGGGATCAATGTCGAATCCAGCGTCAATACAGCTCTCAGGGCCGGGTCAGGCCTCCCACCGACCGGGAAACAGGAGAAACGGCAGTACCGACAGTACCAACTCTGGAAATTCTTCGAGGCCCAATTCGGTAATTGTCTTATTCAATCTCCGAATTGTATGTATACATGCTAACAATTTATCGCACAGAGTAACCGAAATTCGATTCATTCTAACCACTCAAATACCGGATCCTCAACACCGCACGAAATCAATCCGTCTCAGGTCCCCCCTCGTGGATCATCCACTGATGGGAATAAGCGAGTCACAGGCCCCTCCCCGCTTTCAAAACCTGTGAACATGACAACCGACTCGACTTCATCTTACCAAACCTTCCCTGAGCCCCAAAGCAATGCTAACGGAGCCCCGCCGGCGCTTACAAGATCAGCCACTCAACATCTCGAAGCTATTCCTGATACACCCAAGAAAGGCATGAAGAATAGGCTTCGTCGCGCTTTCTCATTTGGTAGCGCAGCTGAATTGCGTAAGGTGTCAGCGGTCAACAACATGAGGGGCGAGGATGCTGCTGAGCGGGCTAGACTTCGTCAGGAGAAATTCCGCGAAGAACAGAATGCAGAGCAGTTGAGAATTGCACAGAGACAAGAAGAAGCTGGGTTGGGCGAGGGGATTTACAATGGGCAAGGAAATTTCTTCACTGGATCAACTGATAATATCTCTGTTTCTTCAACTGCGTCTTCGGCGTCGATTATGATAAGGAAGATGGGGAAGGGAATGAAGAAATCAACAAGATCATTGGTAGGATTGTTTAGGCCGAAATCTGTCGTTGGGGTGCCTGCAGCTAGTGGGCCGGTCACCGCGCAGGCAAGTATGGGACAAGTATCGATGGTTACGGTTGAGGCCGAGAGGGAGAAGGTTAATGTCAACGCGGATGTTCGTGATCAGACAGGTGGTGGTACTGGGTTCCCCAAGTTAGAGAGCAACTCGCTTGAGACTACCAGAGCTGGTGAGCCAAGCACTGCGAGGAGATCTAGCAATGCGAATGATACCGAAGCTGCTAGAAAGAGCTTTGTTGGTGGGGCGCAAGATCGGGCTGAGGTTCTGGCTGCTGTAAAGAAAGGAATCTTGAAACGTATGCTCAACCAATTACTCATCCATAGGTTTAGGCTGACATGATTATAGGATCCGGCTCATCATCTCCAATCATCAGGCCATCAGATCCCTCCAACTTTCCCGAGAATCAAAGGCCGCATGGAAAACAGAGATCAGACTCGGTCAGGGGCGATGAGGATTATTTTATCTCTGGACCCAGGTTTTCTACAGGAAACTCTGCGAGTGCACCCACATCGCCTGCATCAGCTGCCAAATACAACGTTAGCTTTAGCCCGAGAATTACTTTTCACGACACATGGCCTAGCGGCGAATATGATAGAAGGGGTGAGATTGCTACCTGTAATAGGTTAACACCTATGCTTGCTCAGCAGATTAAGGAGGAGTTGAATACGTTCAAGATGGTAAGCTCGATGATTTATTTCCCGATAATGTTTGAAAAAGCTAACAAATTGTCTAGGAAATGGCTGTTCATGAGGAGTCCAAAGTTTATACGCATTTTTTCTAACGACCCAATACGAACGAGGCGTTTAAAAAGAGCTTTTATTTTTCGGGGATCCGTCATAATTTTTCAGACGACTATAGAAGCTGCATGAGGATCATTTGTCATGCGTTATCGTGTTTGACAACAGTTGAAAAAAAGAGCAGGTGTTGGGAAAGGGGTTTGGGGTGCAATTTTCTTTTCTTTCGGGAAGCTCTTGGGATATCTCGGTGCTTTTGTAGGGGTGGCGAACAAATTCCTTTTTTACATACCCTTTTTAACTTGTTTTTTATATTTCTGTTTAAATCTTGCATATTCCCTAGTTCTGTCATCTCCACTTTTCCTTTTGTCACCGTGGCTTTTTTTTTTGTGTTTTTGCGTGGCATGGTCTTTGGGCATCGTTATTTTCTCTTCCTTCTCTTCTTTTTTCTTCCTCTACTTTCGTTCGTTTCGGTACCGAATTGTTTTTCCTGGCATTATTCATTGAAGGAATGTTTTCGATCCGTCGACCGGGTAGAATATCCTATTATTAATGATATCTAAGGCCGAGATATATCAGGGAGGTTGTGTTTTCTGTTAGAGGTGTTGAAAAGTATCATCAGAGAATAGTCTGAAGAGTTATGGGATTGGGTTTTTTTTGAGCATTTGCGCATGTTCTGGTGGACGTGATTGCGTTCTATTCGCTGTTTGGTTGCTATTATTGCCTCCAAGCATATATCTTCATATCATATATCCAGATGCTTTCTTATGTTTGTCTTGGTTTTCTGTAAATTTTCACGCAAACATCCTTTCATCTCATATCCCGTTGATTTTTTATTCCCCCCGGCTGTCGTTTCTATTATCTCTGCAGGGTATTACCCATACTAGTCATCCCATTTTTGTTTCTTATTTGATATTTGCTCTCGTTTTATTATCCGGCGTGTTTTGTTTCTCTTTATTGGGTTCTGATATAAGTCTTTTATTCCCCGTATTGTTTTTTGTTATAAATTACCCCACCTACTCTTTTTTCTCTTTTTTTTTTTTTGTACTCGAGAAGGAAACAAAATATTCTGGCTCGAGCCTTCAGGTGTGGTACATACATTACGCGAACTTCAGACTCAGATCAAACATGGTCATATTTTTCTTTTGTTATTGGGAGGGCTGTCTATCAAAGGATTCGTGGGTTACTGGGTTACTATATCTCTATCGTTGTCAGGAACTTTTTTATACATTTTCTTTGTAGGCGGGGTGTGCTGGAGTAGCTACATGTATTATTATCTTTTTTGAAATTTAGAATATCTCGGCTTTGTACGTTAAGTCCGAGAATCTGCATCCAACTTTATTTAATAATTCACCGGTTCATGGCGCGATTGACAGTTAAATGTTTTCAGCGCGACTGCAGCACGTGTGGCTTTCACAAGGGATCACTCGTGGTTTTGTAGTTGTCACCTCATCGGGAGAGGCTACCTGCACTGCACGCTGTGAGCAAGAGAGGGAATGTCTGGAAAGAAAAGAAATTGCGAACGCTGCCTCGGAGGAGCTATTGGTAAATACTATCTTACAGCCTCAGCTTAAGTATGAGTAATTTTAGCCGAAAAGACTTCCCCATGGCAAGCATCAATTATGCATGCCACGTAAATCCTCAGTAGAGTACTTCTCGGTTAGGCAGGGATCCAATCCCACTTGACATGATAGGTAGGGAAAGACCCTTAGGCAAGAAATCCATGGTAGGTAAGTAGGTTTTTATTTTTGTCACGATTTTGCTCATGTTGGAATTGCTACTGACCTATCACATTGGCTATATTTGGTGGTACCTCCATGCCCCTGTTTTTGGCGTTCATACCTCAGTACATGTATGTACCTACATACCTTAAATCTTAAATTTGTTACGTACCAAGGATATCACATCGGTGAATGGATGTGGACTGTCTTAGATCACGGATATGTAGATAAGTAGCCAAAGATAACGTTTAATAGCGCCGTCGCCTTAGGTTCAGCGAACTCTATCGTAGAATCGAAAACCATAGTTTGAGTTTCTGTGTGATCTCGATCATGAGTGGCTGCACAAACGGAGGAATCGTGATGGAATGAACGTGCAAATGTTACAGACCATGTGCCTTTTCATTGGACGAAACGTCCCTATATCACTTATCGATTGGTGAGAATTCGTCATATTCATGGGAAAAGAATAGTACATACTTCAAATAATAATAACACAATTTACTTGTAACAAACTCTTTCCTATTGAAGGCCAGTGCGTCCGCGCGCGGCGTACCTGCGATTGGATACCAGGTAAAACATCATGAATCAGGGGCGGTTGTTTGTGACTTTGTTCAACCCTAGCATCGATTAACTTTAAAAAAAGATATCCGGAGGAGAACACTCGTGCATCGGAGGACATGTAGAGTGGAATCTGTCCTCTACAAAGTCGTGTCTGAATACATATCCGACTCCCGAGCTCGAGCGAACAAGACAACGCATGGGGTGTCTTAGGGAGCACGTGGGGTTCAGTGCAGTCCAGCTGGCGTAATAATCGAGACAGATTGAGTTAGTTGTTACTGGTCTTTCATTTTCATCTAACCATTTTAGTAATGCGGTACTTACTGCAACTTGAATCTCAAGGTAGGTAGTCGGTCCAGATTCAAACGCTTCACGGCCGGTCACTCGGGGGGACTGTGCGTAAGAATATTGGTATGATTTTTTTCCCTCTCCCTCTGTCGGATATATCACAGAACTGGTTTTTTTTTCTTCCGCCCTTCCCGACCGTCTTGGTTTTGAAGTGTGCGGTTGAGTAAGAAGCCGACGTACAACCAGCTACAAAACCCAAACTGGCTGCTTTTTATTCTCAACGATCAGCATATAATCGAGTATTTCGAGCCTTTAGCAAACCTACAGCTATTTCCTATGGAGCTTGTTTCTGATCCGTCTCGTATGACCCGCCTTCAGCCGGGCATCGGGCATGAACCGATAACGGTCGAGCCGTTTTCCGTGAGACATGAGACAGCTTCAGGAGCGCCTCCGGGGGGGGGGGGGGGAGAAACCAAGATGTATATCTCACAGCGGCTAGGAAGCCCTGGGTGAGCAGCAGAATCAGTGTCATAAGGGAAGAAGAGGGAGAAGGAGGAGAAGAAGAAGAAGAAGTAGCAAAGGTGAAATGGTTCGCACTTAGCCGAGCACCGCTAAGTCAACCTTTAATCAAATATACCTGAGGCCAGATATGGACAAGCGGGATCTGGTTTAAGGAGTAATAGATATTGTGTCAAACCCCAGAGGGGGAGGGGGAGGGGGAGGGGGGGAGTGCCCTAACAATCCACAGACCGCTGCCTGACCGATCTTCAGTGCTCTTGTTGGCGCCCCAAAGGCTCTGGCTGCCATAAAGAAGGGATTAAAAAAGCCAGCTTTCCGGAGTTGACTCACACATTCATTATCGCGGATAACCGAGTGACATCTCATGGAGGAATCGCAAAGAAGCAAGGCCTCGCGGGCACTCAAAGAGGTACGGTTGGATAGAGACCATCTTTATCGCAGTGTGCTACATACACATCTCCACCGTTTTATACGAGAAACGAAAAGTGTGAATGCCCCTCCTAGTGCCTTTAACAACTAGCCTCACTACAAAACTGCACTTCATTATTTCACCTCTACCCCACAAGGCTATATGTAAAAAGAAGTAAAAAAAAAAAGCTAATGAATCAGCCGGGAATCGAACCCGGGTCGGGCGCAAACTATGATGGCAAGCGCCCGTGATACCACTACACCACTGAATCATGATAGTCGCCTGCTAAAAGGTGAATATATCGAAAGAAAAAAAAAGTTCTGCGGCTAGCGTGACTTGGCTGGGCAGGATGCATGCAACCAGAGACGAACACTTCCAGTGTCCATCCAATTGCAATTACCCGTCGGGTGCCTAGAGACAAGTTAGATTTTTACCACCCAAGAGCTATCCTGCTCGATTGCTACAAACATTTCTCCTTTGTTCGGATCCTCCGTTATCCGAGCACGCCGCGGCTTGGTCGCCGGAGGAGGCGACCAAGTGACCCCGTGTGGAAATGACCGAAATGACAACAAAGACGGCCCACTTCGAGACTGCAGTTCCAAAAGTCCCACCTCAGCTCCTGGTTAACACCCTGAACCCATATGTAGCTTCCGGCTTTTCGATTCTGTCTAGTTTAGCACAGATGTCGAAATAGAGAGAAAGAGAGAGGGGGGGGGGGGGGGGAAACACCAGGCTTCACGACTGGAGGGTTGAGTGAGCCCCGGCATGTTGCTTTCAATCTTGTCCCTGGGTGACTGACATGATTACTTCGATGCCACGGGTCGGTCCGAGCAGTACGCATGCCCAGGTCGCTAGAACCCCCCCCCCCCCCCCCCGCGCAATTCGTGGCCTTGGCTGTTGAGTATATCTTCTGAAGAGCGGTGGAGGGGGCGGGGCGCGCAGGTGCCGGATCAGACTATGAGCGAGTGCGGATCAAGACTAGCCGGGATAGCCAGAGATAAAGATGAGGGCATTGAAGTGAAGGTGGGTGTAGGCTTTTTGAGAGATTGAACGCCAAGTGTCAATGGCAGAACAAGATTATTATCAGGACACCACGATATCTTTCACTCAGGGGAAACAGTAATACCCAACTGATGCTCGATACCAAATACGATAAGCTACATGCATTCAGGCTAAAAAAACTTGCAAAGTACAAGCAACCAGGGGGACATTAAAGCCCACATATCAATATGCAACCCACAGCTAATTACCAGTCAGCCGCACCATTAGCAAATCATTCCTCTACAGATTAATATACAATTGAACTTTTCCACGGCCGCCCTTCTTCCTCAGGAACTCCCCCCCCGCTATCCATGGATAGCTGCTAGCCAACTAAACCTACTTCCGCCCCGCCCCCATCAGCCGTCTCGGGCGAATCATCATCTTCTCCTGCGGCCCCTTCCCCTTCCCTACTCCCCCTGCGGCCGCGGTGCCACTCCCCTCCTTCATGCTCCCCGAAGACTCCACCACCTTCCTTACCTTTTCTCCCTTTCCCCCCTTCTGCCCCTCCCCCTCCCCAACGGGCCTCTTCCTCTTCGCTGCCCCGGCCCACGCCCCTTCCGTTCTCTGCACCTTCCTCACGAACCCATCCCCCTCCCCAAACTTCCTCTTCATCCCCGCGCCCCTCCCCATCTCCCCCTCCCCCTCTTCCTCTTCATCAATAATGCCGCCCCACTCCTCCACCTCCTCCTCCGCCTCCTCCGCCTCCTCCTCAATATGCACATACCCGTCCACATCCCCATCCCTCACAAATAGCACAACAAAAAACCCAATCCCACCATCCCCCCATGGATCAAACCTGATACACCCCTCCGCAACGCTCTCATCGCCGCCACACTCCTCCACCAGCCCGCGGCGCGGCCAATGCCTAAATCCCGTCTTCTCCCTCGCCTGCACGCGCCACCCCCGCTGCTTGGCCACCTCCGAGTTGAGCACCGCCATGACGACCTGCTCGTTCTCCTGTGCATGGACAGAGCACGTGCTGTAGCTGATGTAGCGCGCGGCCGGGTAGCGCATGGCGTGCTTGATGATGCGGGTCTGGAAGGTTGACAGGGAGTGGAGCCGCTCCTCTTCTGCCTCTGCCTGTTTTGCGACTTCTTCTTCTTCCTTCTTGGAAAGGGGTTTGACGGATGGTGTTTCTTCTTTGTCGCCGCCTTTGCGCTTCTTCAGCTTACCTGCGCGGCTAGTCGGGGCCTGTGGCGGGGCCGCGGTCTTTGGTATATACGAGTACTCGTTCCGCTCAACGATGCCGCTGCCGCTGCAGCTCGGGTCCAGCAGTATATGCGACACCTTCGCCAGCCCCTCCTTCTCCGTCTCGCTCCACGGGTCCGACAGCAGAAAGTCAGCCCCCGCACGCACCTCGACTATCTTCTCCGCGCCCGCCTTCCCCACCATCATCTCTAGCGTCTTGGCCCTTTTCGGATCCTTCTCAAATGCCAGCACCCTGCCGGTCTTGCCCACAATCGCCGCCAAATGCGTCGTCTTATTCCCTGGCGCCGCCGTCCCGTCCACCACCACCGCTCCTTCGGGGGGCGCCAGCAGCGCCGCCGGAAAACACGATGCACGGTCCTGCATAAACAGCGTCCCGTCGGCCACCAACGCATGGCCCACCAGCTCCGCGCTCGCCGGGAAGCCAAGCAGGCCCGGTACAAACTCGTCCACATAGACCGTCTCCTGCGCCATATCCTCACTCAGGAGCTCTTCAAACAGGCGCACGGGTTTGTAGTCCTTGAAGTGGCGGGCAAGGACGTCTGCGACGGTGGTCTTGAGCGTGTTGACGCGGACCCAGCGCGGGAAGCGCATTGATTTTGCGTTGGCGGCGGCGAGGAGGGCGTTTGTGGTGGAGTAGCCGCGGCGGAGGCGGGCGCGCGTGAATTCGGAGGTGAGGCGGGCTTTGTGCCGCAGGATGGACTCTTTGAGCGGGCCCGTGGAGGTGGCAATGCCGCCTCTGTTGAAGAGAAAGTCATGGACGAGGACGAGGGCGAGAGCGTGCGTGAGCTGGGGCAAAGTGGGTTACGTGGTTAGTTATACAACTCCATATACATATGTGTTCAGACCTAGTATGCGGATAAGCATAGGCTCGGTGGGAGGAATTGCGGCGGGATGAAGCAGGGGTGAAGGAATAGGACAGGGGGGTAGCGTAACAAGCATACCTTCTTCTCAATCTCAAGCAGCCCAGACTTGTCAATGATCTCGTTGAGGATCTCCTGGTGCTTGAGGGTCTCGATTATCAGAGCGTACAACTGCTCGGGGCGGGACTTGACCGAGGAGTCCGAGAAGACTGCGCCGCGGAGGCCGCCATAGCGCGGGCGCTGGATGATTCGTGCTGCCTCGATGTAGAGAGACATTGGTGAACAGTTTATGTGTATGTGTGAGCAGCAATTGATATTATTGCAGCTGGTAATGCAGTGCTTGATAGTTGCTGGTTGCCGCGCGAGGTTGCGAGAAAAGTATGTGGATGAGTCAGCGCACGTGGCAGGGGGCCAAGGGCGAGTGAGAATCTGTGAAGAAGAGGAAGAGTTAAGCGACGGGGCAGAAGGGGGAGAAGAAGAAGAAGACGAGCGAGGGAGAAAGAGACACCCATCCACGCCCCCGAGAAGACACCAGCCCGCGCCCGAGAAGACACCAGCCTGCGCCCGAGAAGACATTCGCAGAATCTCTCTGCAATCTGCCATACTATACACACGTAGACCAGACGTGGTGTAGTAGTGGTACTAGTGGTTGTAACAATCTTATCAGATAACAACTGATTGCTAGCCTCCTCGCCCCCATCCTCATTCTCCATTGCCCTGAACCACCCATCAGATCAGCCCCGGGCTTACATGTATGTTCCCAACTTCCTACTTTGCTCCCCCCCAGCATGCGGCGTGCTCAAACAGGGCAGGAGACGGTGCCCTAGCGCCCGCACTTATCTCACAGCATCAAAGTATTTTACTACCGATAACTGATACATACTGTCATATAGTTACTGTAAGTTAGTCCAGGTGTTTGTAATCATAACCCGGGGGGGCTCCAGACATCATCCACCTTATCATACACACACACACGTGCCCGCCCAACACTGCCGGGCCCGCGTTCCCAAGTAGCTGCGGAGCAGTGCTCCAAGTGCGGTTAACTGCGTCCTGGTGTGGGGGGGATCTAAAGTTTCCAGGGCCCTGCCGATCCGTTTCGTGCAGGGAGATGAAACAGATCTGGAAGGTAGAGGTAAACAAACGAACGATACCTGTGCAGATACGCACTCGATAGGTGAATCGTAGGAGGCTGGGGCCTGGACATGGAAACAGTGGTGGTGGGCATCTCGACTGCAGCAGTTAGCCATCCACACGTGGGCCTATTCGTGGTAATAGTAAAATGAAGCCCATCGTCCCTCGCATGGCACTCCGCATGGCACTCACTCACTGCTGATCTTGGCGTTCTTGGCAACGAGCCGAACTCTGGGGACATTTGAATCATATGATGATATGGCAGCATAGATGTATATGGCGGGGCTGCACAACTGTCAATAAGCCAACCTTATCCAAGACACTCTCCTGAATTCAGGTCGGTTCCCTCCGAGCCCCCCGACGCTGGAGCCAGCCAGCTCCAATCGCCTTAATTCTTCTGTCTGTCTGTCTGTCGGCCCCTCCAACGGCCGCCTGTCGCAGAGCCCAACGAGAGCCCATACATTCGTACTACATACATGTATGTACCACCTCCACCTCCACCTCCAATCTCCACACAGCCAATGGGAGCCTCTGCCCCCGCCACGGACCCTTCCTCTACTACTAGTACTCTACACAATGGAGTAGACACATAAATAACATGGAGGTAGGCATTGGTGCTACTAAACGAGCTGCAGTACTAACCGCCCCCCCCCAGTTAGCAGCCAGCAGTCTGATTGGCTGCACAAAGATTAAGGATGTCCCCGCTAGCTGGGATCGGTACCTGCTACCGGGGCGCGCCGACGAACCACTGTTATCAGATGGGCGTGAATCTTATTCAGCTTCCTGTTTCATGGTCCGCTAATGTTGCGACCTGCGAACTGCTGTCGAGTGTTTCCTCTTGTGCCCGTGGGTGGAGGAGGAAGGCGGGATAAGCTAAACAAATGATAGCAAAGTACATAGCGCTTTTAGCTGATATCCTTATAATTTAGAGCCATCTGGAGCCCTGGGCTGACTTTATAAAAGGCCAACCATCTCCCCGAACCCAGAGAAAGCACAGAAAGCAAGCAAGCAGCACTCCCTCAAGAGCCCAAGTCAAAAACCCCCAATTCACCCTTCTTCCAGCCCACAATGAAGTTCCTCTCCATCCTCATCGCCCTCACCTCCCTCATTGCCTCAGCGGCCTCTCAAGACGTCTCCGGCTCCACAGGCGCTAGCTGCAGCGGTTCGTCTCCACCCCCCGCCCCCCACCCCCGCCTTCAAACCCACCCCACTAACACCCCCACAGGCACCTCCATAACGCTCTCCAAGATCGACGCGGCCGCCGAGCTGGCCCTCGACCACCTCAACGCCGGCACACAAGTCGGCAGCAACGACTACCCGCACCAGTTCAACAACCGCGAGGGCTTCAAATTCAACGCTGGGTGCAGCGCGCCGTACTATGAGTTCCCCGTGCTCAGTAGTGGGCCGTATAGTGGCGGGTCCCCGGGCGCCGATAGGGTCGTCATTGGGTCATGGGATGGGACGAATGCGGTGTTTTGTGGTGAGTTTCTTCTTGCTTTAGGGAGTCTGGGGGGGGGGGGGTTGACTGTACTGTGGTGGCTGCTAATGTGCTGTCTGGTTGTGGGGCGTGTAGATGCGATTACGCACACTGGTGCGTCGGGGAATAATTTCTTGCAGTGCACCAATACATAGATAAGGCGGACGCTGATGGGGTAGAATGCGATGGGATGGGATGGGATGGGATGGGGATGGGGATGGGATGGGGGTGGGGTAAAGGGGGGCCGGTAATTAATGGTCGGGCGCTAATTACTTACTGCCATTGTGAAATAGAATGGGAACAGAGTATTCTGGAAATATTGTAGTTCCTCCAAAAATAAAAAAAAACATAATAGAAAAAAAGATTATCACTCACAATGTATCACTCGGCACCAAGCGCACGTGTGTGACTTGGCGCGTGTTTGATCTTTTTTGTTTTTTTTGTTTAACTCATTAATTACATGCAGACCGTAGTCTATGGTAATATCGCACTCCCCAGAACTGCCCTTCTGCCTCCGCCGCCACTCACAGTACCCGTACCGTAGCCAAAATGTGACAAAAACCAACAAAAGAAACAAAAGAAATGAAATGAAATGATTACACTGCCCCTTCTTCTTCCCTGTCCTTGAGTCCTCCCCACCCCCGCGTCGCCTCTCTCTCTTCTTCGTCTTTTTCTTCATCCCTCTCCCCGTTCCCGTGCCGGCGCGTGTTTGATCCATCAATAAGGGTCTGGGGCATCATACATGTATGTCAGACTAGAAGGCTTAGTGGTGGGCCCCCCACCTCCCCACATCTTGGTAGCAGGGCCAGACATACGGGCGAGAGTCAAGCTCGATACTGCCCGACTAACCCCACCCACCCGTACACACACGCCTTGAGCCCAAAGACCCCCCCCCCCCCCACACACACACCAAACTACGCCGACAATGTTTACTGCATAAATATAACATACATGGTCCCTATATCCATATCGATCCACTCGCTCTGTCAGACGCAACGAACACTACAGACTGGGCATGAGACCAACTAAAAAAAAAAGAAAAAAAACCATATAATATCCCCATCTCATCACTGCAAACACCAGACCGAGCCAATTTTTTCCGTTTTCCCCAGTTACACTCCGCCCCCGCTCCATTAAAACCTACATACCAAAGAACGGGCGTAACTCGAGTCCGTTTGCGGGGCGGGGTGCCTACAGCCTTCGCTGATTGCTCTAGAGGTCCTATCGATATCGAGACACTCCAGCACCACCCAATGGCGCCATTTATCATGTTGATGCCCCCCCCCCCCGCGCCGGTGAGGGGGGGCTTAGGAGGTTCCATTATGAGGAGCCTGGGGGCTGTTCCGGCATTGAATGTGGTTACCAGTCTAGTTGAGGTGGCCTCTCCAGTAGAGATCACCCTTCTGAAAAGGGTCTGGCCGTTGAAAGGGTGACGAAAAGAGCAAAAAAGGCTTCACCGGCTGGTGCCAAAAAAGAGGGCATCATGAGTGACGAACTCATTGACGACAAGATCTATATAGAGCAACAAAATTTAGCTGTAGTATAGCGGTGGGTAATAGGTCATCAGACGGAACGCCACCAAAATACGCGGTTGCAGGAAAATTGTGGCTACGTCGTCCGATGACTTATTACCCACCGCTGTACATCTTCTCAAGAATGATAGATTCAATAGCTGCATCAAATGAAGGCCATAACCTATTTCAAGTTATTTTCACTTTCTCGGATGTGTTTGAGTGCCTCTTTTAGTGGGATGTGCTATAGTTATGATGGTATAATGGGTTTCGTAATGTACAGCCACGTCCGCAAAGTTTTGGCACTCTGTAAAAACGTCCGCGATTGCAACAAACAAAATATTTTGGTCCTCTTCCTCGAAAGATGGCCATACACAGTGTTGTGATATACCAGTATAGAAATATCTATCTATAAGATTCTTTTTGTAGGCGCTCTTATCCGGTTGTTGATATCATGATTTAAACTCATGAGCTTCGAGGTTGGGGGTGCCAAAACTTTGCAGACGCGGCTATACATACATGCACAGGAAAATCAGCGATATCACTTCAGTTTTATTTCTATTTTGTATAAAACCAATTTGAAGTTGAAAAGCCACGGACTAAAATTTTATACACTCGCCCAGTTGAAATACTATTGTCACTGGTACTGATAAACGGGTGCTCTGGCACCTCATACACGAATATATCCGGTTCAGCACTCTCCCGATGGGCTCTAGTGCTGACCATTGTTCAAGAAAATTCGAGAAACTTATAAAGAGACTCACGACTCGTAAATGGGCTCATGCTACTTTTATCACTGTCAGAATCTCGAGATTCTCCCATGATATCATGAACCAAACTTGCAGATTTTTCGTCCGCTACTGATAGTCCCCCTTCATGAGAAAAACTCCTTCCAATACCATCCTTCCTGTGATCTACGTCAGACTTAGAGCTCTTATCTCCTTTCTTTATACGCTTGTGCTTCACAGCCCCAGTGCGTTTTAGCTTCAGCTCTGCACTTGAGATTTCCTCCATCGCTCGCATTGCAATATGCCAATCATCCGCTAGGCTTGAGTCCTGAAATGGGTTTTCTGCGCCAAATTCTGCCTGGAGCTCTAAGGAAGGTGGCTTTGTTCCTCCACTTCGAAACATATCGCTGACAGATCTTTTTCCACTAGGGCAGACTTGACCCAGTGATCCTGAAAACTCTTGTATAGCACCATTCCATCTTACGCTTCCTTGTTTATCTGAGCCGATTGATGGTATTTGTGGGGGTATGTTAGATAGACTATCTGGAGGTGCCAGTGGAGAATCTGTGTTCACAAAATATGTTAGATCTGAAAACACTGTTTTTTGAGGCGGAGGAGGCAGACCTTCAACTGTTGGCTCATTTTCTCTAAATATCTGTCTCAAGGTTCTCTTTGAACCACCTGACCTTTTTACCTTGTTGGTGATGTCGTCAAATCTCAACTGACTGGCATCGCGTAGCACCTGTTCTCGACCTTTCCTCGCTCTTGTAGCTATAACTTCCTCTAGAGGATGAGAAATAGTTTGCTTCGATATGTATGTAGCTTCCTGTGGACAATTGTTCTGTCGATGTTCTTCTGGATTGGAATCTACAGTAGAACTCCAGAGGCGGAAGAGCAAACTTGGACTCTTTTTGAGTCTCAATACCTCAGGAATCTTAGTCTTCCCAGGCGGATGTTGCGAGAAACTCTTTTTTTTCCCCAGCCAATTTTCAATTTTAGCTTTCTCTTTCCATGTAGTCAACCGAGATTTTCTTGGGGTCTCCTCTAAATTGGTCTCTGTGAAATCGTGGTATTTATCTTGCCTCATGAGCCCAGTATAGGTGTCAACCTCTCGACGCATGAACCCCGCACTAGTCATCTCGAGACTCGGTGGACTTTCTTGGTAGCTCGAGTCTAGCATTTTATCAATCTTTGATTGTGAAATATCAGTCCTTTCACTATGACTATCTTCTGCTTTTGTTATGACTTTGTTTTGAGTGCCATGGCCGAGCTCTTCGGTCTCCTCGGAAGCCTCAGAAGATGTCTTAACTGAGATAGTTCCATCTATAAGATGATTGTTTAATTTGTTTTCTAATGACGGTTGGGGTGAACAATCTGGTATCTTCAGCAAAGAAGACCGACCCTCTTGAATTATATCTTTGGGTTCTTGTAGTAATCTGTTACAACCGCCTGAAGTAATAACAGTAGCATCTGAGTACACTTTGGAGGGCCTTATCCCACAATCTTGGGGTTCTGTATGACATTCGATGTCTTCTGTTACATTTGGTGGCAAGTATTTGCTATCACTACTTCCTAGGTCGGTAGGAGCTCGTAGCGAAACAGGAGGGCCCGGGCCTAAATAAGAATCTTCAAAAGAAACCACGGCTCCGATTTCGGTATCACTCGCACCACAGTCACTCAGTGTGTGGTATTCCTGGAGGGATAGTGATGGAGACCGAGGTTTCCCGAAAGCCTTCAAACACATGGACGACAATCGTTTTGAGAGAACAGGTGGGTGAGATACAAGCTTTTCTTGATCCATGGGAATTCCTTCAAATGAACTTCTGGTAGTTGAAGGCAAGTTCGTCTCTTTTCTAAATGATTCTGGTAGAGCTATAGCAGCATTCTTGCCAAAATTGCAGTCACTAAATCGAAATCAGTGACTTATGACAGAGTTGATAAAACACCGGAGGGTATAGAACGGTCTTACATAGATAACTCTTCATCGAAAGGATATTTAGAAGGTTCTTGGAGTAATTTACTCTCACTGCTCATCGCTAATTTCATTTGAAAGGATGAACTAAGGGCTGGTTTGATAGAGGGTGCCCTCACCGATTTCTTCAAGAAACCACTCCCCATACACATTTCAACCCCACCTCCACTTGCGTCCTCCTCCGTCGGGTGGATATCTAGTAACAAGCTCTCTGACGCAATGGGTGCCATTGTTGCCGAGCACGGCCTATCACGTAGTAATGGGGCTTTGGGACCTTGAAAGTCAGAACCTTCTATTGATGATGTGGCAGGCTCTGAGAATGGCATGGTGGAGCAGTTGATTTCTAGAAAGCCCTAGGGATATCGAAACGCTTTGCAGCTGTCGAAATACACGAATAAAGCTGACTGTGGTGTGATAACCGTATATGCTAATGAAAGTCCGTAGTAATGGTGATAATACAAACCCAGGCTCGAATGTAAGTAGGGTTGTATGCATGGAATTATCATGCAAGTTGTAGAAGAAGCAAAGTGAGTTTTGTGTCGAGCTAGCGGTGCTGTAAGTGTCATTAGCAAGCTGCCCAATGTGTCATCAATGGATGAGGACATGTGTATGGGAAGTTCTGACTGTTAACATTTTACATCTACCAACGGTATAATACAGAATATTATAATTAACACCATATGTCAACTTTAATTAAATCCCAAGAAATAAAAATTATCGACCCAGGCCCCTGGGATCGAATTGTTACCCCGTCGACCTATATCATACATGTAGTCTCTGCTGTCTTGCAGCTTAGCTCTAGCTAGTTCACGTTGATATATATATTATATGCAGCCTTAAAGATCTGTAAGGCTGGCCTCAATTCATATCATGATCACTGGAAGCCTTCCCGTGGATATTTTTAAAGGCTTGTAGGCGTTCAAATGTGATCTGTAGATCCCCCCATGGGGTGTCTACAGAGTTGTTGTGAACCTTTTCTATGCAAGATCTGTAATTGTCTTCAAGCCTCCAGGTTTTAACACCTTCAGAATATATACGGGAAGACTTCTACTATAGCTCACATACATATATATATATATACAGTCGCACCTCGTTATGTCGTTAGCGTACTCTGGGGCCCATGGGCCCAACCCGTACGAGATAGCAAATATACAAAAATATACGAGATAGCAAATAGGTTTATGTGGAGGAAGGCAGTACCTGTCTCGCAAACTCGTACGTGACAGCAAGAGAGCCGAGATATCGAATTACGAGATAGCGAGGTGCGACTGTATATATATAAGTATTGCGATAGGTAATAAGTGATGGAACGCCCTGAGATACGATTATACCTACAGCGCGAGGTAAAAAGTGAAGGCAGGCAACCAAAAATACACCAAAAATGCTACTTTTCGGGCGTGGCCCTAGACCACCAATTATCATGAATAGTCTCCGAGAATTGAAGAAGTATATTTCTTGCATGTCAAGAATTGCCCTATGAGCTCAAAATCAAACTATTATGCCTCTAGCATGAGCTGTGTTGATTTTATTGCTTCAAGTTACCAAAAAACACGCCAAGGCCACATATTTGTATGGGATGAGCCGAATCTCCAAATTACTCTACTTCTAGCTCATGTACTTTCTTTCACATCTGACCTGGGAGAGTGCCCTTTAGACATATTAAATTTGATACCCAAAGTATTACTCTATAAGTCTGATTGCAATTGGGATGTGTGCTTTCGTTCTGTTTAAGCTAATTTTGATGCATTTTTGGTTGCCTGCCTTCACTTTCTACCTCGCGCTGTATGTACAAACGCCGTATGTTGGTGGCGTTTTACTCAAAACAGGTATTATTCTGTCTCAGCCCGTTCCATCACTTATTACATGTACCTACCGCTGTACATACTACATGTGTGGGATTGACTGTGGTCCTTATATTTTATGACTGTAGTCAGTTGCGCCGCTCGTCCAAGACACATATACCCTACGGATTCATGTAACGTACAAATATATGCATGTCTTCGTACCGCAAGATCTCGATAAAGAGATCTTCTGCCAGGGAAGGCTGAGGGCTATTGGTCGGCCCCAAAAGTGACCATTAGGTATATGTATATACATGTATATACGTATGATTACAAATTTACCGACTTCTAAATCTAGACGATTCCCCACTTCTCACTCCGGGCAATTGGAGTTTAGAGGGCCCGTTATAGCTCTATAGGTATTTCTAATAGTTCCATCCAACCGCTTTGTTCTCTCTCCTCTACTGAACCATAAGACTTATATTTCTTGTTTACTACATGTAGTATACAGAGTATCGCAACACATGCAGGTACTACCACTACATGTATTTGTGCATGTGCCTCACTGTGTCGGATACTTATAGATGGATACATATAGAATGGCTAGATCTAGATAATCGGGCAAAGTATAGGGTACATGTTCTCGCGCCCTTCCTTACGGTATGCAATAGCAGTCGTGTTCGGAAACGTCATGAAATTAAGGGTACTTGAAAGACACGCACAGTTAATAAGGTAAATATGCAGGTACATTCTTGCCAATAGCTTCCCGAACGTAGTATTCTAACCTTGATTTAGGGCGGACAAAAAATAACTTGGGGGTTGACGTGAGGGTTAGTACTGTCGGTGCGGCATTGCACATTTCAATGCTGTGTCATTAAGGTTTACATAACCATGATTTTCACAGGGATTAGCTTTACTAATGGCAGGGGTCCTTGCATATTCACCGACACCCTTTGTAGACTGCTGTAATACCCAACTTTCCAATTCGTACGTTTTCTTGTTCGTTTCTTTTTTGACACGCATCACAAGCAAAGACTCAGCCACTGAAATTTTTATACTCCATATTTACTGTGTGTCTCCTTATATAAAAATGAACATGGGTGTTCACCTAGGTATGTCAGTAAACACGTACAAGCACTCAGTCTTCTCAAAGCGTATCAACGAATCGCCAAGTAGTCACAATCTCAATATGTATCTTCTATGGAAGTGTTGTTTTCAGTCTTGTCGCAAAGTCCTAGATAACCATTCAGATAGCCTTTAGGACCAAGGGAGTTGTGTGTATGCCTGCGTGTGGGCTCCAGAAGAAATTTTTGCTTATTGTGCCCCAAAAGCTGGCTATGGGGTCTTAAAAAGGAAAGGATGACGTTGAGACATGGCAGGACAGTTCGATTCATTGCACCACCAGGTCCTGAATCGAACTCCAATCCTTGCACTCACATGTATGTCTTCCAGTTCTTCTGACCCGATTGGTATCATTAACTTTTTCCTGTTACGGATGTGGCTATTTTTGTCATAAGGAGCTTTTAATAGCAAATTGGACAGAAATAGGTAATTCGAGAAACGCTAAGGACGGGGAATGACCTGATGAGGACTATTTAATAACAGTTACCTATCCGAAGAAATTCATGATATTTATCCTCTATCGGCCGGCGGAACCATTCACATATTCTGAGCCATTGTGTAAAGGGATTGTTTCCTGTTCCTATCGTGAGAAAATAGGTTCTTATTAGCCTGTAAGTTTTCACCATACCAATCCATATTAGTACCTTCAACCCAACCCAATTCATTTTTTTTTTGAGTGAACTCCGGCTCCTCTACTCCACATGTAAGAGAAGCATACATGTATGTATGGTAGAGTCATGTCAATCTAACGCCTAGTATCCTATCCCTAGCCGCCGAGAACGGAACTATCTCACGTGAAAGATTCCTGGCACGAATTAATACCTCTTAGCTCTGGGCTAAAAATGCTGACTTGCCTTTTAAATTTCATAGGTACTTCATAAAACTTGAATTTACCCTAGCCAACCTAAACTCTCTGCTTTGCGCTTATCGCAGTCATCAATTTGAATTTTCTTGGGCTGTTTTCGAACACCTGGAAGGCTTTAGACTCTACTATACTCTAGGCATAAGCAACTGCCCAGCCTAACCAATCAGCCAACGCGACTAGAATATTCGCTGGAGGTGACCAAAAAAAAGAAAGAAAGAAAGAGTTTATTTCAGCCCTAGCTGAGATATCATACATCTAACTAGATCTCGGATCATACCACTCAAGCCAACAAGTGCTAGTGTCTCTCTTCAAGATTGGGTTCCGATCAGATCAAGCGACGGCTCCTGCAGACCGTTAGATCTCATCGGGCTACCTGCTTGCAGGCTGTCTACTAACTACCTGCCCTAATTGATTTATATCAGGGTCCTCTTTTTTGTTTTCCTTCTTTTCCAACCTCTCAGCCCCCACCTTTCGCTTCATCTGTTGGCTGCGCCTGGCTATCCATTTTGTCTCTCGTTTATAACTACACCCCGCCCAGGCCCCAGGACGTTCTGTATTCATCTCTTTAATTTTTATATAAGCAGTACTGGAGTGCAAATACTGGGACCCGGAATCAGGCCAACGCCAATCGATATACCCATCTATCGACACAACACAAACGGGTAAGTAAACGAAAGGAGGAGACGAGATAAGACGAGTGGTTTGTCCGACATCAGTTTGGTCTCGTTCTCGGCCCATACAGTATTGAGAAGTTCAAGAACCATTTCAGTGTCTGACTTTTCCCTCGGGCCTAAGGAGCGATATATAGCAATTTTTGTCTCTCATATTGATAATTAATCTGAAAACTAAAAAGTATGCTGGGACCTGATCATTACAACTATCATGAAGGATCTCCGTTATCTATTGCTACTACACCCACCATAAACACCACCAGCACCACCAGCACTAGCGCCATCTTCCCCTCATACTGCACCTCATCGTCTGGAACCCCCAAGCCCGTGTTCGCAGTCACTCCTCCTACTCCGGCCGACGTTTCTTGCTACTTTCCATCGCAGACTCAGTGGTTGGATCTTGCCGCGGCTTCCGCGACATCCTTCTACGGCCAACAACCGCCGCCCCCGCCGAGCGCAGCTCCAGTTGGCTCCCCTGCCGGGATTGCCACTGCACTTGTGAGCACCCCAGAATCTTTGCAAGAGTCACCTGCCGCGGCGAATCGGCCCTTCAACCGGACCATCACTACCAACACCACAACAACTGCCGGAAAGCGAAACCACGACACTATCGCAACAACTCCACCCTCACAGCTAAACTCTCACCAATCTGCGGCGGGGAAGAGAAAGCTCTCGCCCCGAGAAATTCCGAGAAGCGACGCCAGGGTTTCAGCTACAGCTACGGATACAGATACCGCTACCCCAATCAATACCAGTAACGGATATAGGCGCAGAACTTGGGGGAGAGACTTCGCAATGAGTGTAGCTAGTCAGGACGATAAGTCGCGCGTCGCATCGAACGCGTATTTCCCGGACATCCCAAAAATACTACCACATGAGAAGGTATGTAGGGTGTGCGTACAGGGGTGAAAGCGGTGAAGTGCGTTCAATGCCGGCAGTGTTTGCTAACAAATAGGTTGGCATGATAGGTATTTCCGATACAGATTGGCGGGGAGCTATTTCGATTAAGGTATATTTGCTTTTCGCCTCCGGCTCTTTGATTCCCATACTGACATCGATAATAGTGGCGCGTCAATATCTTCAGATGGTCAGTATCTGTATCTCTAGAAAGAATTCCACTTATAGCAAACATGAAACTGAGAGTGCTAGAGCTCCCTCATACTTTTCGCAATTCTTTGAAAAACAGTTGGCAAGTCTAGAGGATGGCCAGACGATCCGGACACTCTACATTGACCGCGACCCGATTACGTTTAGAGATATCGCACGTCACCTTCAAGGTGAGCTCTTTCCAATTAAACTCTCGATACTGAGAAAAAGCTGACGGTACCGCAGGATATCATGTTTCCCCAAAAGATGGCCAACACTTCGTAAGATTATTTGCAGACGCCCAATTCTACAGCCGTAGGCCTTCCTCTCTATATAATTTATATTACCTGCCAACTGACCTCCTCAATAGTTCCGAAATTAATCTCACAACTCTTTGAATCGGAAATTTTCATTTCCATTGGCTCTCGCCACTTTCAAATCAATCGCGACCTCTTTCAATCCCCCGGAAACTCGCCGAACTACTTCTCCCTAGGCTTTGCCGTCTTTTTCTCCTCTCCAAACGAAGTCTTCCCCGGCCTCGCTCGTGAAGGCCTCCTCCGCCCCCCTTCAATTCTCCCTCCGGAGGTGCCCAACCGCTCCGCCGACGTATTTTCCGAGCTTCTTCACCTCCTCCGTGGTTATCCTGTTCACATCCGGAACGAAGAACATCGCCAGGAGCTTTTGCGCGACTGCAAATATTTCCATCTCAAAGGATTAGAACAAAAACTCATCCCTCATGAGATATCTTGGAATCAGAGACGCCAGCGCCAAGAGATTGTCATCCGCCTCGAGGACGTCAAACCCTCCGGCGTTTCCTTCCTCCCTGACTCTGGTGGAGATCAGTTCCCTGGGGCTAAACAGATGAGCGGGTGGATAAATTATATGCGTCCATTTGTTGACGATATCCAGCGCGAACTCATCGTCGAGATAGGGGGCGAGCAAACTAAAGTTGACTTCCGCAGCGGTCGTGCTGAGTTCACCGGGACTACCAACCAGCGTGTTTCTGCACTATTCCAGGTGATTGCTAATAAACTGGGTCTGCCGGTTGGGCACGAGAGAGCTCTTGGACTTGTACTGTTGGGACAGAACGGGTCGACCACCGGGTCCTCTGGTCCTGCGAGCCCTGGGAATACCCCTTTGAGTGAAGATCGAGTTAAGATCAAGCTCGGACCAGAATGTTTTATCAAGCTGGACGGAGAGGAGTGTTTGGATCGGGATGGGGTGGGCTCATTTGATGCCTCCGATAACGATATGACTGATGGCATTTCCGCACCATCTGGAAGTGACGCGGGGAGGAGTATGGGCGGTACTCCGAGCCCAAGCATGAATTGGCAACATAGTGCAAGTAGACCCGCATCTACTAAGCCATTCTTAGGGGTACAGGGGCAGTCAGGCCCACGCAAGAGACATAAAAGACAGGGCAGTATGGAAGAAGGCGGTGGTGAGTGGGTTGTGAAAAGGGGGCAATGGAGAATCAGAGTACAGACTACCACTGGGCAAGATGGGAGGAGTGGGATGGAGGTTGTACTCGTAGGAGTAAGACTAGAGGCGTTTAGTGGAGAATATGGTAGGAACTCACAGCGTGGGTTCTTAGTTTAATCGGATATTCATTTTTTTTTCTTTCATTTTGCAAGTGTGTTGTATGTTTTGGGCATGACGATAGAGAAAACATGAATAGGTTTTATGGAGTACTATGTAGGACAAATTCTTTTATACTTTCCTTTGTTTATTTAACCACGTTTGGATCCTTGGTGTATTTTAGGAGTCGGCTTTTTTATTCTTCTTCTAGATTCTAGGATGTATAAACCGCTGATACATGTATTAATCTGGATTATCAAGCCTATTCTCTGAGCTCATGCGAATGGCGTTGCACACCAAGAGTCTGCACCTACAGTGGCGTGCAACCAAGGCCAATGATTTGTTACGGCATGCACATAGATACATGTACCACGTAAAAATGATCTACTAAACATACTGAAACAATACCCGAGTGATTGATTGTGATTAAACACAAAGTAACTCGGATATACTAAGCCCTATATGTACAGCGATAGGTAATAAGTGATGGAACGTCCTGACATAGGTTATACGCAAACACCATATATTTGTGGAATTTTACTCAAAACAGGTATCACTCTATCTCAGCCCATTCCATCACTTATTACTTACCGCTGTACAGCAACTAACATGCTCTATCTATTAACCTGTTATATATTTCTAGTATCTATAAGAATACAAAATAGAGAGAAAATATCCCATCGAATAGGAGATGGGAGGGAAAGAACTCCACTCTAAACACCGCTACCCTGTTATGCCATGCCCCTGTCGCTCAGGCGTTGAAATCTAAATAATAAATTAAATTAAAAAAATGACCATATACCTCTACCGCTATGCTATTACGCAAGCGCCTTTCGACCTCTGGTTGTCTGCAGTCCTCGCCCCATTTTCAAACCCCTCTTCATCTTTCCTCTTAATGCCCCTGGCTTCATCCCCTCGTTTCACGTCACTGCTTATCTTCCCAGCAGCATAAGCACATCCGCCGAACCCAAAACGAACCAGACTGTCACCCGTTAGGCTCCCCACGACAAACACACCCTTCACAATCTCCAGGTCTTCCTCTATCCTCCACCGCATCGTGTCTCCTGAAATCCACCCTGCATCCACAACACCCACAGCCTTCCGTAGCTCTGGAGATAGGTACTCGAGGCTCCCGCGCCGGCCAACACAGTACTTAAATTCGTCGATTACCCGATCTACTATCTCGCCGTCTATAGTCAAGATCCGTATTCGGCCGTCAGGGTGTGTGTTGATAACCTGCGCATTCGGAAAACCCTCGTATTCACCATTTGTGGCCTGGTTTGATCGTGGTGATGTCGTCGCCGCTACGCTCGACTTCATCCGTCTATATATTTCCGCATACTCGGGATACGCTGTCGGATGGCACCCTTTCAGTGGGGAAGGCCGCGAGGTGTTCCATTTATAGATATGTATTACTTTTCTTCCCGCCTTCTTCGCAGCCATCATGACATCCGCAGCCGTAAAACCGGAGCCAACCACTAGCATTGGGGGATTTGAGTCTGCGTGGGGCGAAGGTGTGGTGAGTGACATTAGTGACTGATAGATGGGTGGTGGGGGTATAACGTTGGAGTATATTCCAGTCGCCAGAACCAGGTGTGTGCAGTGAATAGTCATATGTACATCATGATATTGTTTGTTGCTAGAGTTCGAGCCCCGATGGTGTACGCGGAGTGTAAACCCACCGCCTGGTCGCTGTGAGATACGCTGCGCATGGACTGAGGTAAACACTTCTGACGATATTCCGACGGCCTTTGGGTAAGCGCTGTAATAGCTGGCGGCTTCCCGTCGTGTAGGGCGAATCAAATCGGGCATTGATCTTCTATGGGTTCGTTTGTAGTGCTCCCGGAACGAGTATCCGGGCAGTGATAGCATTTCAGCATAACTAAATTATGTTAGATTTCAACGCTCCTAAATACAGTTAGAAATGATTATAACCAACCTTAAAGTCTCGCAGTCTCTGTTCGCCCCAATGGGATCCTCGGCCCATTGTCCCCCAGCCTTCCCGGCATCTCCGAGTACGAGGTGGTCGACCCGGTGGCTGCTATTTCGTTCCCATTTTATTCTGGATCTTGCTTCACCGATCTCTGTATCTGCATTGGGCTGGATTAAGGTGTCTAAAAGGACATTAATTGGGAGTGCCTGGTTTGAATAAGACATGTATGCTGAGTCCGGGAAATGTCCCGTGAGCGCCTCGACTGATCTCGGGGTTTCTAATGCATCATAAAGTGACCTGTCGGAGCCGAGCTGTGAGAGCTTTGAGTGCAGGACAGGGTCAGGGTGAGGACCATGGGCTGAGGTGTCATATGTGGGGACATTGCCATGGAGGAGATAGCTGAGAAATAAGGCGGATGGACCGTTGCCTATGAAACAATTGCACGATATCAGTGATATTTCGCCAAAATCAAGCCGACAGTTGCTTAACTAACCTACAATGACAGTGTCTGTAGTCCGCACGTCGCAGTTTTGTTGCTGATTTTGATGTTGGTGCTGGTGTTGAATTGGCTGGTGTTGTCTATCGACAATCACGGGTTGGTTCTGACCAGATGACGTATATCGCCTTGGTGCCATTTTCTTTCCAGGAACGCACAACTACCGGTGTTGTGTTAAAGAAAAAGAATTATAGAAAACGATAATCTAGGATTACTATGAAACAATCACCAACGAATATGTACTTCTAATAGAAAATAAACAAAAAAGATTAGGACTGGCAAAGAAGACAAATAGAATAAGATATCGAAGGGAGGAAGAAGCAGTAATAGAAATAAACCAGAGTCGATGGTAAAATAAAGGCGGGGGAGGAGGTGAGGAGAGAGAGAGTTCGGAGAGGAAAAACTCCTCTTGGTAATAAAATTCTAGTACCAGGGGTAGTGGCCAAACCTAAACCCAAATCGTCACAACCAGGCTGTGTGGTTGATATCGTAGAGCGGTGATGTTGCAAGGACACCCCAAGCTGTGTATCTGTATGTACATATACTTGTACAGGGAGGTTCTACATGTGTATTAGTAAATTCCGAAGGACAATGAATCAACGGTATGTCAGACGGATGCAAACGGATGGTTCGGACCAAGACTGTCCCATGAGAGTGCGTGTCCCCTCGTCAGAACGGAGGGCGTAGATATTGCTACCTAGATTACGCTCAGAATTTCTCTTCACCACTATGTGCGAATAAACTTGTAAATAGCCGTCATACATATGCACAACTGCCAAGGCACTTTGGGCTCTGCAAATGTGAGTAGCGACTTTTGAAAGAGCTTATTTAACTTCAGATCTAACTAACTTGGGATTTGACTATTATACTACCATGTCCTCCGTTTTGAATAGACAAATGCTCTTTTGGCTGGTGATCTAATATTGCAACTCCATACCAAAGTACCAGTTACCTGTATCTACATACACATCTGAACTGTGACCCCCATCACCCTGCACACAAATGGCGGGGTGCACACACGGAAAGCCCCCGAAAGACACCCGGAAGGAAGACGGGTCGCGGTCGTTGGTGGGGAACCTTTGCATTTGTCAGGTTGGTTGCGGTGGGCAACCCACCGTTTTATCATCAAAATGTATGTTTCACCCTCTACTAAAAAATCGGACGGAGAAAACTGTTGGTGCAACCGTTTTGTGTCTCTGTCAATCGGCATGCATAAGTCATCTGTTCGTACATCACACCGATTAACAGCGTGGGCGGGATGTGGGGAACAATTTTAGAAGAAGAAAATATTTCTAAAGATTCGATTGATTTCAAAGGGCAGGCAGGAGACGGTTGGGATTTCCCCAATCTAACCAGTGCGCCGGTAAAGGGTGAGCCCGCATTGGTCGGGGATGTATGAATTGAATTGATAAGCAGACCTGTTGAAGGCCAAACTTTCAACCGATCACACCTTACCCCGAACCGGGTGGGGGTTAGCTTGGCGAGCGTTTGAGAGACTTGGCGGTGGTCATAATGAGTGCTTGTCCGGGGCAAATGGTCTGCCGGTATGAGAACATTACCAGTACATGGAGAAAATGAACCCTATGTATAACCATTAGCTACATGTAGGTGAGGACCACTATCCCCTATGTCAAGTTCTATTCCCTAAGTACATGTAGTCTACTACCCCGATCGCGAAACATACAGGAGAGGTAGAGTAGAAGAACTCGGTCAGTTTCCAACACTTCTTTATTTTTCGATAATCACTCCATGCCTGAAGACCCTGCTTCGGAACTTTAGTCTCCCTCAAGCTCAAGCTTCTCTGCAGTTACATAACGTCGTGGCGCAACATCAGCTAATACAGGTAAGAGTTGAGCCGGGGCGAAAGTAACGTTGTATCCTTAATTACATGCACTCCTGCAATAATCAGGTGAGAAAAATCACCTGTATTTAATATGAAATGAAGAGTATAGGAGAATTAATACATACACATATATTCAGGGAACCTTGGGGATACGTGCAGTATCTGCATGTAGCATTAAACCCTAACGGTGGTGTTATAAAAGTGGAAATGATACGTCGATCACCTTTAGCATTATGTCAGCTACCAAGCAGGCTACATGTACAGTGATGGGGAGAATTATTGCGAAAGTCGGTTTTCCGTTACCCGATAGTCCCATCTGAGCACGGACCAAGAAACTCACTCCTTTAGCGCTGACTTTCGCATTAATTCTCCCCATCACTGTATATAAACAAGAACAAGATACGTAAACGAATATCGGTCCTGAGTAGTGTCAGAGAACTTTGTACGCGAAGAACCCAAGCATGGCATTCAGTCTCTATTAAAGGGCCGGGGCATGCGGGGTAATATCTTGTTTGAATAGAGGGCGCTATAGCTATGATCATATGAGTTGGTCATACGAACCTTGTACAGAGACATTATTCAACTTTAGGAGCCTCTTAAAGAGATAGAGGTATTACTAAGACGTTCTGAGACTCATAATTGCGCTGAAGGCGGTCATCTAGCTATCAATGATGATTGTTGTAGATATCATGAACTCAATGACCACCAAAGGCGCTAAATGAATCATATCGTGTTTATAAAATCATCAGATATACGTATAATCTAGAGATTCTGCCATAACTTTCGAACATTGGTGGTAGATAAATGTAATTCTATCTTCTGGCTGAAAGGGGGGGGGGGGGGCAACAAAGCCGCTGGATAGGAATCCCTTTTGCAAACTTTCTAAATTTCTGGCCTGCTTGAGTAGCTTGCCGGCCACAGATTTTTGTCGCTAACTATCCAAGGGTGCATGGAAGTCCAAGTGCATGGTGAGAGTGCTGGTAAAGAAGGATGTCATATAAGCGAAGGGACTGGATACATGTAGTGACATAGAGCAGCAAGCTCGATTTATACGAGGTTATATCTTGGAGTAAGGGAGAGTACTAAATTGCAACTTTTTGAGGAAACGAGTGAGGCGAAAGAGGCGAAAGACTGGTGAAAGTAGTTAGTTATGTTATTTTACCCGTATGTGGCGGTGGATGTAAGGTAGTTCTGGGGTTGCGATATTTCCATAGACTACGGTCTGCATGCAATCAATGAATTAAACAAAAAAGAAAAACGAGGTTATATCAAAATCGAGTGATATCCCGTGCATGTATATATCATGTTTATATAATTATCTATGATACGTACACGTTGGGCATGTCGTTAAACACTAGGGTATTCGTAGAACGTAGTGAATGTAAAGAACGGGTTGCCGTGCCAGTCCCGTGTATTTGGACATTCCTTGCTTCATCGAATACATGGCTATCATAATTATATAAATTATGAGGGCCCGTTTGGCAAATATGGTTGGGTTACAAAATTTAAAAAGCAGGGTCGGGGCAGCTTTTTTGTTTCCGTTTGTTTGTTGGCAAATCTACTAGACAGAATGTGAATGTGTCAAACCTTTCAATAAATCAATATTTCATGTCATTCCCCACCATAATTTAACAAGTCAACCCGTTGTGAAACGGGATCTAAAAGTAAAGTATACCCAAAAACCACGACATGGTCGTGGCCGCTTATCCCTTGCATCGTAGATTATGCCTGATTGGAGTACTCAGTGAAATCTGGCGATTTTAAAAATACTAGTAATTACTGAAACATAATGGATTTGGCTGCGCCTATGAGTCAATTGCGTCCAGAAGACTTTGATTCCTATGTCCTGTTCTCAGACCCATAGGGCTCTTTCAGATATTGTGTTAATTTAGTTAACAATAGTTCATAAATATTCTGAATTATAACTCACTGACTCGAGTCAGTCAATTGATCAAATGACCAAACTACGATACAGGGATATATATATATACACAGTACCAAAAATCAAGTGGATCCAGTACCGCACCTAGCAGAATACTGCAAAACTACGGTATTGCTACGGTATTGCTACGGTATAATAGTTAGGATTCCGTTTTTTCGTACTGTACGTATGTACAGCCACTCATCAAAAGTGTTCGTGATTCGGATTTAATGTGACATGTCCGGAATCAAAGTGCCCCATGAAATGTTCAAAACCTCAATACAGCAACAGTCAATGGTGGCCAAACTCGATATTGGACATTCATGGTATTTTAATTCTCTGTCACTCACTGGATACAATCATATAGATACATTTTAGTTCCTCAATTTGACCGTAGTGTCTGGTAAGCCACATTACGCACGGGCCAACTTTGATGTGAATCACGAACACTTTTGATGAGTGGCTGTATATGTGGGCTATGTACCTCTAGACCTGTTACCTTCGAGAAAAAACCTGAGATATCGATAGATGCCTGAGTATGTTGGAGCTGGGCCCTCACGCTTCATCTAATCGCTTTAAATTTAATTGTGATATTAGCTGGGGGTAAAAGTGCGATCTCTTGATTTTCTCCATTAGGACCCGGCCCATCAGAGCATGACTTATTTTTACCCGTGTTCTGATTGATCAGGGGGAGAACGATCGAATATATATATGTAGGTACATATAGTACTAGGACATAAGTTTTGGCGATTTTTGGTTGACGTTGCAACACAAAATTTGTATGGGAACACCATACAAAACCAGAAACACTCAAATCATCACTTTACAAATTGGAATGCACACAACTGAAAAAGATACACAAAATTCTAGAATTCTCTAAGCTCCGACTTGAGATAATTTTTAACTGTCCTTGAAGGGTTACGATTTTTTTTGATGAGGTTGAGTGGTTGTTTCGGGCAGCCCAACATGGCTACTTTGGCTGTAAAGAGGGTAAATCGCCAAAACTTCTGTCACCCCACTGTACGTACGTTCTGATCATGAGGATCACTCGGTGTTGAGTAATAGAGTTACGTAAGTGTATAGGTATTTCCAAATACCTACTCCGGAGAGGGTAGAAACCTAATACAACGACTTATGTAAATTACGGCTCTAGAGTTTGTATTGACACTATTAGCTGAATGACAGCTGCAGGCGGCTGTTAAGAAGTATCACATGCATCAGCACTCTTCTTATCGATAAGAGCCCGCTCTAGCCAGGGTCCCAGAGATCGCCAGGAACGGAGTTACACAAGCGATATCTACGTAGCTACAACACCGGTACTGTACGTACAGCGATAAGGAAAATCAGTTATATGGTGCACAGCCACCTCGCCATACAATTTCCCCCCCCCCCCCCCCCGTTTTTCCGTAGATCATTCCGGTCGCTGTACCGGGCGTTGAGGGTAAATACGAAGGGAATCTTGCTGTGAAATAGGTGTGTTTATCTTATCAGATTCTCGGTATTTATGGTTGACCCCCGGTACTTCTCTACACGTAGGTACATACATGTGTTAATTCCATGTCGGGACAATTATTCCGCAACCCATATTTATTGCATGTTTCTATGACGTCGCCATCCTTGAGCTGTTTCAGGCATGGTGCCGCGGGACAAGCGATGCAAGCATCTGATCCCAAACACCCCTACCCACATGTTATTCTGTTTCTAGGTAGGTACATGTACCCACCCACATGTATGTACACCCTCTGTATATATACATGTATGTATTCAGCGGTAGCCAAACCACCTCCACACCTCCCATCATTCGATTCCCCCAGACTTGTTATCATAGCTTCCCTAAACTATAACCATCGACCCCAAATTTACACTAGAAATATGTCCGAAAACAAAAGCGCACAGCCAAAAGTAACGTTACACTGGTAGGCTTACCCTCACTACCCTAAAAGACACAGGGTTGACTGTGTACCCACTAGGCTCAACCAGTCCCGTGCCCAGCGCATTGTTTGGCTTCTCGAGGAGCTCAACCTCGACTACGATATCGAATGTCACATCCGGGACTCCGCGATGTTCGCCCCCGAAGGCTCGCAATCTCTACACCCGCTTGGGAAATTCCCCATCGTAGTTGTTGGTGACAGGGTTCTTGCCGAGTCAGGATTCATCATCGAGTACCTCGTCGACAAATTCGGGCCCCAGCTTAAACCTAGCGACGAGGACTCATTACTGCGGTACAAGTGTGTATAACTTTTCCCGGGCACAAGGAAAACTATAGTTAACAGAAAACCAACAGATACTTCCTCCACTACGCCGAGGGTTCCCTGATGCCGCCGATGCTGGTTGGGTTTGTGATCGAGAACATCAACAAAGCGTCGGTACCGTTCTTCATCAAGCCGCTCATCAACATGATTACTGGCAGGGTCGAGACGCGATTCTTGAAACCTAATTACAAGACCCACTTTGACTTCCTGGAGACTGAGCTTTCGTCGCGACCGTACTTGGCTGGCGAGGAATTCTCGGGTGCTGATATCATGATATCGTTTCAGTTAGCAGCTGCAAAGAGGATTTGCGGGCTAAGTAAAGAGGAATACCCGAAGTTGTTTGAATATATGGAGAGGTGTGAGAGTAGAGAGGCGTGTAAAAGGGCATATAAGAAGGTATGTGAGCCTGCAAACGACCGGCGCAGAGATGGTCTGATACTAACCTGGAGTTAGACCAAAGAAATGGAAGCGGCAGGGACTAAGTTATAAGCAACAACGCTGGATACGCTGCGAAACGCTTCTCGGAGTTGATGTGTGACGAAACCAGAATCTGTATGACTATTTTCTTCTTCTTTTTCTCCTTATGTATCGCTATATTTAGTCCTGTATTTTTCTATAAAATATACCTAGTATTGGCGATTTTTTACTTGTCGCAAAAAGAAGTATCTTCCACTACCTTCCTATTATCGTCAAGCGCTGGTCAGAATGCTTAGTACCATTTATTATACTTCTCTACTAGGCCGCTGGCTCAGTATCAATACCTACATCTCCGTCCGATTTCCCCGCACCTCCTGGCAAACCCTGCTTTTAGCTGTTAGCCTTGATCACAATCCATCACTCGCATGCACCACGATGGCGCTGGTTTTTTTTTTTTTTTTTTTTGTTTAACTCATTAATTACATGCAGACCGTAGTCTATGGTAACGATGGCGCTGGTTTCTCCTTCCCCCCCTTTCTTTTGATTGATTGATTACTTCATTAATTAAACAATGAATGTAAAATGATTGATTGATTGATAACTCTGCGTGAATGGACAAAGACAGGGCACGGATTGTTTTGGAAGTCGGAATTAAGTTAGGGCGTCAATGGGCCAGCCCGGGCTGGAAAACAGGGTCGGCCTGACCGGCCCATGCTATCCAAATCATGGCCTGGCCCAAGCTAAACGGCACGGGCGAGGCCCGGGCTAAATATTCATGTCCTGGGCTCCAACGAATAGGGTGTTCATCACAATGCGATTTAATTTTGTTGAGATAAAACTAGATAGGATGGAAAATGATTCAGTTTACCCTCCCTCATATGGTAGGAAATGTATAGAGGTCAGCTTACCTTGATCCTTATAGTAGGAAATGTCTATATATCTAGGAAGAATTACTAGGATCGTATGAGCACCTTGAAGTCCGGGCCTACCCATATAGCCCAGGCTAAATATTAGCCTCGGCCCGGCCCGGCCCATCAAATAAAACCTAAGGCCCGGCCCGGCCCGCCCGAAAATAGCCCGGGCAGCCCATCTCAACCCACGGCCCATTGACACCCTTGGAATGGAACTATCCCAAAAGGCATTACCATGATCGCCGGCGCCTGCAGATCTAAGGGAAAGTATCTTGTGTTAGAAGTGAGATTTACCAATTCTCTATGTATATGTAAGCAAAGCATCTCCGTTCCCTTGGGTTTTAAATGTACTAGTGAGATCTCTAGAATACGTTCAGAACATTCACATTTAGGTCATACCCTAAAACGTATCTTGTAACCGGCACCAGCAAAGGCATCGGTCACGGTATAGTTTAATCTCTCCTAGACCACGCCCCACCCCTCTCAGAAATGTACCTGACCTCTCGTACACCACCTTCAGCCATCCACAATATCACCTCTTCAGCCCCCGACCTACCATTCGCTCGATATTACAACTCCACCCTCTAGTATTAACACCCTCTACAAAACCATTAAGGAAGCAGGCGGAATAGACGTCCTTGTAAATAATGCGGATAATGGCACGGGTAGCGTTGAGAGGATAGTGGAGTGCAACTCTTATGATATCATTAATATGTGTAAAAAGCTCTACCCCATCCTCAAACCTAGCGGGCAGGTTGTGAATATGTCTCAATTGCGTGTAACTTAGTAGGATCCCACGACGAGGAGTTAGGAGCTAAGATGGCGGCTGCGGGGGGAAGTATGATTAAGAGGTTAGATGCGTACGTTAATAGAGAGATAGGGCGAGTATTTTAGGGCTGGGGACGCTGGATAACTGACTTTGTATATCATCCTACGATATGTCGCAGGCAGATGGAGTTTCGAAGGAGAAGGGTTGGACCTACTAGTCTCAGTCATGAAGGTTGCCATACAGGGTGAAAGTATATTTGAGCCTTTTATATTCCTTATTATCATTTGCCGTATTTATGGCCTCTTTGTGGTCAGTTGTGATTGAGAAATCATTACGTTGAAGCCTGTTGCGTCCCATTATTTTTGGCAAGTCGCAATACTTAAACTATGTATACCATGTTTTTAATTGCCTTCTTCTGCGGAAGAGGGAGCATGGATTCCGGTTAGATTGGCAGCTGAGGGTATTGGAAGCTAAGGGTATTAGCGGTATTTCCGGAAATCTTAAAAGAACCACTCCCTTGCCGAGCTTGAGAAGGGCTATGGACACGTCACTGCTTGGTGTAGTGAGAATAGTTAGTTACTGAAAGACACAAAGCCCTTGGCTGGTAGTTTCTCATTTATATATATATATAATATATCTAGTCAGATCTGCCTACTTATAACCTTACGCTCGAAACCGGAAATTTGTGTCATTCTAGGGCGTATATCTTTATGATTATAGCAAGCGTTATTTTATACTTAGGAGGGCGATTATTCTTATAGGATGTATGTGCACTTATAGAGAGGTTTGACTGCACTGCACTTTGTAGACGTCTGTATGCATGTACCCGTGTATGTTCATCGTGTTTCTATTATTCCGTCACTCAGGTCATATGATCATAATCAGCATAGTTAATGATACTTAGCCGTATTACAACTTACACCACCCTGATTTTATAACCCTTAGCCCAACCATATCAACGGCACCCGCCAATAATAGCACAAAACACGATAAGCATGGTAAATAGCAAAGCATTATAAAGAAAAATTTATAAAATAAAGTAAGCCCCCAAAGAACTCTTGATATATGTGTCTGGCACCAGGCCTACATGTATGTATCTACCCCCACCATATATACGAAATGCGAAAACCAAAGAAGTTTAGTAGATGACCTCGTCAGGCATGAATTTAAAATCCGAGGGTCAGGTGTGAGGTGCCAGGTATGAATGAACCCACCTATACGTGTATATTCCTGAGGGGCTTTTTGCATCTTTACACACCTACTCTATAATGTTTCCCTAATAGTGGTATTATGTACTGCATGTCCTAAGCCGGGTGATTTGTTCTATTAATTCTTTGAGGTACATGAGAGGACTGATCATGACAGTAGATATAAATTCATGATTAAAGGGCCTTGTTACAAAAGGTAAACGCTACAGTTCGTCATAAGGATGTTTGGCCCAAGCTCACTTTGCAGCTTTCCTCATTTCTGCTGCCCGCATAAAATCAAGATTCCCCTTTGCATCGATAGTTTCCGGATGCTCCTTTCCCAAGAACTTTGTCATCATGTCTACCACTTTTTGTTGGATTTTTTCTGCCTCGCCAGTCTTTCCTTGCCTTGCGAGTAAATAAGCATAATTGCTCATCGAGGCCAGCGTTTCGGGATGGTCCTCTCCGGAAACCTTTTTCTTCAAGCTCACCACCTTCTCCTGGACTTTAGATGCTTCTTCTAAAAGCCCCTTCTTTGCCAAAAGCTGTGAAAGGTATTCTGATGCTTCAATCGTGCCTAGATCTTTCTCGCCAGAAACACTCTCTCGTGCCTTCACAATCTTCCTCTGGATTTCCAAGGCTTTATCAACTAGATTTCGGCTACCAAGTGCTATCACTAATGTGTCCATAGCTCTAAGGGTATCCTCATGGTTCTCGCCAACAGACTTTACTGTGATGTCTAATATCTTTATCTGCAATTCTAACGCTTCGTCTGCATCCCCCTTCTTGCATAGGATTGATGCAGTGTTGGCCATAGCGCTAAGGGTATTTGGATGTTTTTCGCCGAAAAGACTCTTCGATGTCTCTAGTACCTGTTTCTGGGTGATGACAGCCTGATCCATTTGACCATGAACGGCGAGCATATACGCAAGATCGTTCATCTGCCTGAGAGTATCGGGGTGTTCTTTTCCTGAGATTTTCTCTCTCAGTGCAGCCACTTTCTTCTGTGTGTCTACGGCTTCGTCCATTTGACCGTTGTCTACGAGTGTCTGAACCATGTTCATCATTACCGGAATATTATCAGGATGCTCATCGCCCAGTACTTTCTCTGTCAATTCCAACACACGTCTTTGTATTTTGATCGCCTCGTCAACCCGATCCTGGCGAGTGAGCATAAACCCAACGTTATTCAGAGCAGCAATAGTGCTTGGATGTTCCTCGCCCAGGATCCTGGTTTTAACATCTAACAGCTGCCTCTGAAGCTCTGACGCTTCTTTGAAGTCGTTCCGGCTCACAAGCGCTTCGATGAGGGTTTCCATAGCTGCTATAGTTCCCGGATGGTCACCCCCAAGGACTTTGGTTTGTAGCTCCAAAACACGTCTCTGAATCTTGATTGTACCATCCATTAGGCCTAGACCACGGTAGGTCCCAGCAAGGCAACTCATGGCTAGTATGGCCTTGGGATGATATTCACCTAGGATTTTTGTAATCGATGCCATAGCTTGCTCTTCCAGCTTTACTGCTTGGTCTAGCTGACCTTGAGACTTGAGGGCGTTTGCAACACTGGTGATTGCTCGAATAGTGTCTGGGCTGTCTTCGCCTAAAATATTTTGACGTAACTCGAATACTTGTCTTTGGAGTTTTACTGACTCTTCGATTGACCCAAGCTGATAAAGTGATAGTGCCTTGTAGCTCATGGATGTAATAGTTTCTGGATGCTTTCCGCCCAGTTCCTTAATCATGAGATGCAGGACACTTTGACTGATCTTTAATGCTTCTTCCGCTCGATTCTGCCTCCGAAACGTGGCCGAAAGAAGTTCCATGGCAAGAAGAGTCTGGAAATTAGACTCCCCCAGTGCTCCCTTAATCCTTTCTGTCATTTCTAGTACAACTGATACCGATTCCTCCGCTTCATCTCTATCCTGAAGCATGGTAGTAAGATTCCATGCAGCAGCAAGTGTAGCCATGTGCGACAAGCCCACAGTTTTCTCTGTCTGCTCTAACACCCTCCTCTGGATGTCAAGTTCCAATTTTCCAACAAGCCCTTGTCGCTTGAGGAGATGTACAAAATTCTGCATAGCAATGACTGCACCAGCACTCCCCTCGCCTAGACGTTTTGTGGTTGTATCCAATACATTCCTCTGCATCTTTATCGCCTCCTCTATCAGACCCTGATCGAACAGTAGAGAGGCCAGAAAGTTCTGTAGTATTAAAGCTGACTGGGCCACCCTTTCGTCCGTCTTTCCGGCCACCTCATACTTGTAGATATCTAGTATTGTTGAAAGAATACCGGTTTGGATATATTCATCGATCAGTTGATCTATCTGCTGCATAAATGTGATTTTGATGCGTTGATCGAGTTTGCCATGTGTAATGATCTCTGCAGCCGCCGAAAGGTCTTCAGCCGACCTTCCGCATTTTTCGAGGTATTCAGCGACAAGGCTCGCGTCTCGTGGGATCCCGAAAGCGAATTCGTGGCAGAGCGCAAGTTGGAAGGCAGAATCTTTACAAGTGGTGGCTCTATCTGTGAGTGCCTTGACGATATGGACGCGGACGAAGCAGTGGACATGTTGGAGTGCTTCAAAATTGAGTGCAAGCTGAATATTTTTGCAGTTAGTAGCTGGTGATGGGTTATATCTTGGTTGGGGGGGCGGGTCTTACATTTGGGATACTTTTCAAACTTTCGAACTTAATCAACTCATCAGAAATTGTCTCCTTTCTATGATTTGTTATTAATTAGTATGTACTCAAACTTAAGTCTGATAACGAATGATGTCTCATTTAACTTACTGGTCATCCCCTTCAAGAGCTTGAGAAACTAGTCCAACTAACATGCCCATGTCACTGGCTCTCGCATCTGGATTCGTTTCTAAACAGGCTCTAAAAAAGCTGGCTAATCTCGTACGAGCCAACTCATGGTCCTTAACAACGGGATTCTGGTCATCGCCCTCCCCGGAAGACAGAGAAAGAAGCGATACTGGAGAAGATGTTGATTCTCGGTCTCCGAAAAGGATCCACCCACAAAGCTTCCCATAGGAATATATATCGGCCTTCTTAGTTCGGCCTACGGTGGGCTCCATTGTTGTACATTCGGGTGAACTCCATTCAGGTATCAAGGGTAGGCGTACAGGATCTTCGTCGGCACAACCTAAGCAAGCATATCCAAAGTCGATGATCTTTGCAATGAATCCACCATTTTCGTCTTCAAAAATGAGGATCTTTTCTGGCTTTATCTCTCCGTGTGGAATGTCTACATAGAATGTGATTAGTCTCCCAATTATACCAACAGGACAGTCTATAACATACTAAAAGAGTGCATTAGCTGAATAGCCCTTCCTATATCTCTACACAACGACAGCCTTTTCTCAAAATTGAGCGCCTGGTAAGGCCTTGATCCTAAGAACTTATCCAAGCTCCCATGTACCGGCTTCTCGAATACCAGCACAGGCAAAACGTTCACAAGTATTCCACTTCCATTGACTTGGACATCCCAACTAACTCCATATAAATCAATTATACTCCGGCACTCTCGAACTCTAGGATGCTGTAGTACCAAAATCTCGGCAATAAGCGCCTTCCATGAGAAACTATACACATCTTCGAGTCCCAGAGCCCGCGTCTCTTTACTATCTGGTGTAAACCGCTTAAAAGAAAACCCGCGACTTGGGTTTAGATCAATCTGTTCAAGCCCATCGACACCCAGCCCATCAAGCTCTGGGGCCCAGGTGGTAGGGAGAAAATTGACCCCGCATTGCTGTGCTACACCAAGGAACGATAGGAAGTCATAATGTGGTAGGATAAAGCTCTCTGTAGGTTTGAGGGGAGTTGTAGATCCCAAGAATTCGAAGGAATCGGCATTAAGAGTGTATGTGAGAGAGGATGTGCTTTTTTGCGCCATTTTGAGTAGTTGTTTGATAATAGAAGGTAATTGCAGTAAAAGTGCTGACTCTTGTATACGTATGTGCCCAAATTATCCTCAGTCCTGCAGTATATATATATATACATGTATTGTGGGGTACGGGTATTGTCATCCCCTGCCTGTTTTGCTGTCGCACATTTACTCCATCTCCATGCCTTACCCCACATCAAGTTTCGGGGATCTACCGGATAGTAAAAATAAATCCGGAACACATTTAGATGTATCCATATCCAGGGTGTTGGAAAGTAATGCATTTTAGCCTAGCAACACCCTAAATTCAGAATTCAGATACAGAACGTCTCTAGCTCTGCTATGCCTGAGAATGCACTGGCCAGTGTTTGAAAATAAAATATACACTTTCAAGACTGCGAGGTACAGTCATATTGGGGGCAATGGCGAAACTGGTTGAACGACGAACCAGTCAAGCTACAGTGGCGCTCGGGCTAGTACGCAACCACTTGTTTGGCTGAAATAAGGGCCCGTTCGGACAACCCAATAATCTAGATTATTGGCGATAATTTGACAGATTATCTACTTTCAGATTACCATAATAATCTATGCTGTTCGTGCAATTGAATAATCCAACATTCAGAACTCCCGATTATCCCAATAATCCGCCAAGAAAGCAATCACCTTGTGAGGTGATTATTCACACACAACACAGATATCCTGACATGTACTATGGGTGTCGGGGTAAGTCTGTTGACAGTGGCCATAGTTGCAACAGTTCTCACAGTCAACAGACTTACCCTAACACTCGTAGTAGATTCACTGATTGATTATCCACTGATTATGAGTATTATGATTATCATTTTCGCTACCTGCCAATCCAGTCTGTCCAATAATTCGAAGAAATAATCTAAAGTTATCCGAACGAGCCCTAAGTGTTTTCGTCGTTGTCGAGAGGCAAATGACCAGGGTGCCTAGGTAGCGTCAAATAAGGACTAATGACCAACCAGGACCTAATATTTGCACTGCGTAAATCTGAGGAATTTGACGTATCACACTACAAGCTACGAGGGTTAGGTGTCTTTATGCAAACACCCTTTCGATTTTGAATTTAAAACTCTCTATTAGAGACTTTGCGCAAATGGAGCCAGCTCCATTTTCTGACAACCTGATTGTTCATGGCATTAACCAATCAGATAACCAAAATGTAGAGCTGCGCAAAGTCTCTGGTTGCGCCAACTTTCGCAGAATGTCTTGACACAGCAACCACAAAAATACATGTACTGGGCACGAGGTCAACCCCGACTGTACCTATAGCGCGAGAAGGCATAGAGGAGCTTTTTTTGTATGGAAATTGGAGAAAATTCCACCGTTAGGCTAGGCGCTAGTACCATCATGGGGGTAGATTTCCAAATTTCTAGTGATTGATTGGCTGCAAACGCCAAAGTTTACACACCTACCCACCATATATAGCTTCTCGAGCCATACATGAATTGAGGGGGAAAGGTAGATCATGGTCTATCACTCGTTCTTGGTAAATTCCCATCTAATTTTATTTGAATAGTATAATCTTCCTCGTTGTGCATGTGGTCATGTCAGGAAGCATTATCATTGGTTAACCTTTTGGTACCTGGACTGCCATATGTGCTGGACAAAGGGCCACTCTCGCGTCCGGAAGGGATATAACATATATAGCTATCATCCGTTTTCATAAGTTGGTAACGTAGATAGATATATCGGGCATTACAATATCCACTCAGAGGTCGTAATAGATTAGACAGTATCATTTTACTCTCTTAGTCTTTAGCGAATTGGCGGCCAGAGGCTGTATTCCACTTGTCTAAATGGTATAAACTTCCTCGTTGTAATCACGAAGCATTTCTATTGGTTAGAACTGCATATCGTAAACAGACAAAGAATTACTCCTAGAACTCGTGCGAGCGAGGAGGGGTGGGTGTGCCGATTCCGATTGTGAGCACTTTATTGAGAAATAGGAACGAATATAATACAACTACAGCTTCATACTCATGCCAGAGGTTTTAACGATTGATCAACGTAAATAGATTGGACAGTATAGCTATTCCTCTCCTAGCTAGGCTTTAGCCAATGTAATCTATGTGGACAAACAGATAGATACAAGCTCTCAAGCGGCGCGGCTAGAGTCCATTCGAATTAATACGGTAGGACATATGAACACAGAAGGGCATTGTTATAATTAATAAAACGATTGAGGGGGAATCAAACAGTACCTACATGTAGGTCTATAATTAATATAAGCTGTGCGCTAGTATTAATATATAATAACAACATCCACCATATATACAATACTAAAAATGCTCGGTAACCGGAGAGCTACCCGATTTTATGGAATGGGCGTATACGCGTAGTATAGCTACCACCCGTTTTTTGGTATTGTAGCTATCACACATGATCATGATGTATCTACATCAAATATCGTATCAATCCGCAGATCCAGATAGGTATACTTTAGACATTCATTAAGAAAGCTCCATATGTACGTACCTACGTATGTACACAGAAGATCTTTAGCCACAAAAGATGCAATACTTTCCCAAACTAGAACTGACCCCGAAACGCATTTCTTTCTAAAATATCGATCTCGAAATAGCGCCTAAGTATTTAGCTAAAAATCATGCAGGACATAATAAGCCATATCCATAATCTGAGGGAAGGCTTAGTCCGTTAATATTCCAGATCATGTTCGAACTTTCTCGAGCCTTTTTTGCCTCACCCCTCTCTACTAGCGAAGGAAATACATGTATGTACAGCGGTAGGTAATAAGTGATGGAACGCCCTGAGACAGAGTGATACCTGTTTTGGGCAAAACGTCACCAACATACGGTGTTTGCAGGTATAGCCATATCTCAGGGCGTTCCATCACTTATTACCCACCGCTGTACATCAAAGCACACATTTCCCATACAAAAATCGAAATAATTCAAGTACACACTTAAATTCCCAAATTCGGGAACCAGAAATTCATCTGAAAAAAATACTCCACTGAGAAAAGGGTGGCCTAGGTTAGTCTTATACATGTATATAACAATTCATAGTTTAATGGTTCTGTCCGATTTCAGTTATTGGATGTACTATGGTTCGAATCCTAGCAAAAAAAATAGCTTTACATGATATTTTAGCTATTATGGCTAGGGTAGAAGGGAAGTCATTGGAAGGTCGTCTGGAAAGGCGTCCACTTGCATTCGAGATGTATATCCTGATCCATTCCCAGGGGTATTTCCGGATGCCTTTTTCTATGCATTTCCTGATTCATTACCGGGTGCATTTTTTGTAATACAGTGGAGTCTCGATAGTAGCATATGGTCGGGAAGAGATTTTTGTGTGCCACTATCGAGAATATCATGCTTGTATCGAGAACAACTTTGCCCGTACCGACTCGTTTGGGATTGCCCAACTATATGCTACAGTCGAGGATATGCTATTATCGAGAATGCTACTATCGAGACTCTACTGTATATGCATTACATGTAATCAACGACTTTCCCGATAACCTTCCTACGCTTTAAATGGGGTGCATTTCCCGATGAATTTACTTTGCTACTAGAGCTATCCATCTTTGCGGCCCCTCCCTCATGTTCTACGTACCGAAGGACGAGAGAATAAATACTACACTCACAACGAATATTGTCTTTATGTATTCAAGCCCCGGGAGGGAGCACGGAGTTATATTTTGAGCACTCTAATGATAAAATGTGGCAGAAGAAAGCTTCGACAACCTACTCAACCCTCTGGTAAGTCTATAACTCCATGCCGCCAAAATAGCCAGTATAATCACAAAACTAACTACCAAGCTTCCACCAAAGACAATACTATGCCATTTCCATGCTGTTTCTTTGTTGAAATTCTTTATCCTAGTCACTGCAATTGCCCATGGCAGGACCCAAAATACATTAGAGCAAAGGGACTGGGCGAGATACCACCTTGGTCTTGTAGCAACGAGGATTGCAGCTAGTTGGGTAGAGATGGCGTAGAAGATGTAGCACCAGTCGATTGTCTGTCAATTTCATGAGCGACAGAACTAGAAAGGCATGTGACGGGAAAGACTCATGATCACCTTCCACATATATGCAGTGATATCTGCCACAGAATCTGACTCGGAGAGCCAGTAGGCAAATGGCCGAGCACCCCAGACCGAAAATGTTATACAGATGGGGATCTCCACTGCTAGGGCGACGACTGTGGATGTTAGAGCCGGTCGAGTGATCACTTATGATCCGTTAGTTTATGACAACAGGTGAAGATGGGTGGGGCTCACTAAGAAGATCCTTCCAGGACGCTTTAGGCGTCCGATTGTCGATTCCGACTCGGAAGCGCCAGAAACCCCAGGCATGCCCAACAAAAGTTAAAGCTGTTGCTTCAAGCGCTTGTACAGGAACCATGATGAGTCCCCAGCGGATAGTGTTGAAGACACCCCATGCCTTTACATTATGCTCGGACGTCAGCCATTTTCTTAACCTTGAAAACATCGTATTTGAAGTATCCCTACCGTGGTATAATCAGATCCCATTTTAACAATTCCAGAGACCAACCAAAGATACAATACATTTCGAATAGCAGATTCAATAAACGTATACCTTCCCTGTCTTACGAGTGTCCAAAGCGCTACTCTGCTTGGCTTCCTACTCTGTAGCTCTTCCTCTGAAGGGTGACTCAAGGATATGATGTTTGTTAGATATGTGAAGAACAACACGCCTGCCAGTGCGCCAGCGGCATCGCACGAGAGACGGATTATGGCTTGGGTGTTGACGTCAACATCCAGATGACCAACCCGGAATTTGGATATTAAGAGAACATCCAATATGATATTTAGAGCAGTCTTCACGGAGCTTATAAGGAGCGGTACATCTGGTCTTCCCACCCAGCCAAGCATCAGCTAATTTTCCATTCTATAAAGGTTTCTCATATAGCTTACCTATCCAAGGCCCTCGTAGCCGTACCAACCGCCACCTCCACGGCCCCAAACAGCGAAGAAAACGCAGATATACGCACATACGTCACGCTTTCCTCCCTCACCTCAATAGGAACAAAAGTCCCCGCAAAGCTCTTTGCGGCAGCTGCTATCACAACAGACATGATTCCACCTAGGCATGCTTGTGCTATAATCAGGGTATTCGACAAACTGATGCGGGACGTGATGCTACGAGAAGAACTGTCACCTATGATGACATAAGAGGCACGGGGAAGACCTTCGTTGATTACTTCGGTCACGACGCCGATGTAGGTGTAGGTGTCCGTCGTAACAACCATCTTGTTGTTGATGCCCGCGATCCATAGCTTCGAGAGTGTGCCGTAGAGTGCAGGGAGAATGAATGTGAAGATATTGAAAAGGAGGGCGCCAGGGTAGCTGGTGTGTATTCGCTTTTTGTCAATTATCTTTCCTTTGTGTATCGGGAGGCAAAATTAACTAACCGCTGCCTAGACCACAATCCACTATCTTTTCTCTGTCGTGAGCTCGAGGTATTAGAAATAGCACTAATATCTTCTTCAGCAACGGTATGCGGTTTGAAATCGTTATTATCAGCCATATCGTTTTCGAACTCAGGAAGTGCCCTGTACCGATAACGATGCCCCCCAGAAACAGCGCTCCCTCTACTACTACTGCCCGGCATTATAAACTAGCTAATGGATGAGAAAGGTTTTTCGAATAGTTAAAATTTTCTTAGCACTTTTCAGGCCGCCAATGCTTTAGAACTGTGTAAGCAAGCAAGCGGCGGCTACAACTAGGAAAGGGAAAAGGCGTTGATTATCACACAACACCCCTCGGGTATAAGCGAGAAATATAGCATAGTAATCACGTTTCTGACATTTTTGTAGCACCCGGTACCCTGGACCTCTATTATTCCAAGGGGCTTTGGCCGTCTGAAAGTTTTCGTTAACCACTTCGAGAACCTCAAGCATATCAAACATCAAGAATTAATCATTGCAAGGTGTGCATGTGACTTTTTCTAGCCAGAAACATAATTATTTAGGATAATGATGGCGAGATAGCATCCGTAATCCGTACGTATGCAGACAAAAACAGAAACCCCAGTACATCAACATAACGTAATGAAAAATGTAAATTTACAGGTTCTTTTCTTTTCAAAGTAAAATGGGGGGGGGGGGGGGGGAATCCAACGCTAATAAACCCACAGAAAAATGAAACGGGTGACCGGGGGAAAAAAAAGGACACCACGAGTATAGTATAAACAAATATCAACTCCGGGGGGCATTCGGGCTAGAACGACCTAAGGAAATCTTGAGGCCTCTTATTTTCTCTCACATGTCCTTATATCGTAAACATTACACATACATAAACAACAAACATATGCAAGCTTAATGGAGCTTAGTCTCTGACCGCATCGAATTTAGACATGGCTCTAATGGAGGGGCCCCATCTCTGGAAGACCCATGGGATTGGCATCATAGCAAGAGAAATGAAGCCGAAGATTGATGTTCCCCAAGCGATACCAAGGTTTTCGTACACTGTGGATGACCGTTAGCTACGGGTATCATATAATATAGCTAAGGGGGATAATCACTTCTAGGTGTAAACAACGGGAAAGCCATGGCAAGGAGATAACGAAGGAGACCCAATGCTGCAATTGCAGATGCGGCCACTAGTGGTGGGTATACTTCTAGGATGTACATAACCGCCGTGAGCTATTCACTATATTAGTATCTAAACATCGGACGAAACACAGGTTTGGTAGGGAACGTACAAAGATGAGAACAAGACCCGCACCAAACGGCGCGCCAGCAACCACAGGCGAAATCCAGTGGATATCTTTCTTTGCAGTCCACGCAAACCAGAAAAGTCCAATAGGCATCAGACAGCTTCCAATCATGGCGGGTACCAACCGAATCTCCGGGGGCGGGCTACCATGGTGTTTCTTTAGGGCCGGAACATAGACTAGTCTATCTTGAAGCAAGTAAATCCCACACCCCAGAATTAACCCTGCAGCAATACCCAAGAAGCACAACCCCGTTTGTCCCAAAGTGAACCCATACTCGCGCTGGAATGCATATGGATATGCCTCAAAAAAGCCAAACAACACAGCGAATGCGAACGACGAGTATAGCGCTACAGCCTGAACGATGGGCTCGGTGAACAACATTACAGACGGTCTTGCAAGGGTGATTGTAAAAATCATCTTCAACGCTGTTTTTGGGTCTGGCTTGGGCGGAAGCTCTTGACCGCGGGCAATGGCACGGCGCTTGAGAATCACGGTCTTATAGGACTCTTCCATGAAGTAGAGAGGAACCATCATCGCGCCTCCCAAAATGAGGATAATCCACATGGTCCATCTCCAGCTCTGGTCCTGCGCGAGGTATCCACCAACAATCGGGCCTGGATTTTCATGTCGTTAGTCTCCAGCCTGAACACCTGCATGTCTCGCCGAGGCGGAGTAGCGACGGTTGTGGGGTGCAGAGCTTACCCAACGCAGGCCCCATGAAGGTCGCAATCGCCTGGACAGAAACTGCCAACCCCGAGCTTTTCAACTCCCATACGTCCACAAATGATCCGGCCGAAACCGCGAGTGCAGGTCCTCCGAAAATCCCAGAAAACATCCTGCAGATGACGAGTGTCTCAATGTTTTGAGCCAGACCCGCGCCCATCGTGAAGAGCAAGAAGAACGGCAGGTTTACAAAGTAGACCATCTTTCGCCCGAAAACCTGTACACCGAATCAGTTTTTTGGATCCCGAAAACGGTCACTAGCGCTGTTTCTGCTCACCTCTGATAATGGCGCACTGAACATTGGCCTGCATTTTCCCCCAGATTAGTGCTTGAGTCCTCGGTAAAACTGAAGCCAAAGAGAAAAAACCTACCCCAAGCCAAGTCCTACCACATACATCGATATCCCCAATAGAGCCACTGTAATTGAAACATTGAACTTGGCAGCAACCTCATAAACGCCAGGAACATAAACTGATGACGCAAATGTTCTAACATTTTGCGGAATTCAATGTTAACAAAAAAAGTTCAACGCCCGCTTTTTTATCTAAGAGAACAAGAAAGAAGGAACATACACAAGCATACAGAAGCATCCAGGTACAATTGTTCCAAACCATCTTTTCCCCGATGACCAGTTCCATGGATTGTCAGGGTCATTAGGGCCGTCCCAGTCCAATGGGCCTGTAGCGGGAGCTTTCTCAAGCTTCTGTGCTGCAATATTCTCGCTGTGAGGTTCACTGTGCTCTGAAGGAGACTTTGTTGATGATGAACTAGCCATCCTCTCGCTGTCCATGCTGGGCTGTTGTTTTGCGTGGAATGAAATAGAGCCAAGCGGTATTTGCACCTGAGTCCAAAGCAAAGACAACCTCGGGCGTGCAAGAGCGAGAGCACGAAGATTAAAGTAAAAAAGCGACCGGGAGATAGTATGGTAAAAAAGATCTTGAGTAACGGTCAGATCAGATTTAGGACCACCGCCAGGAATGAAAAGACAGTACCAAGGAAACCAAGAACCAAAAGTCACGAAGGACACAGCTGTATAAAGTATGATAAAGCGCAGCAGCAAGTTAAGTGAGAGCCTTGGTCAATAGTCCGCGTCCTCCCACCCCCTTCCACTCTCCTTCCTGATACTTCCGTGCTTCCCTTTACATGGTTTTGGACAACTCCGCCGATCAGCTCGGTGCCTCGATCTTTGGGACTTCGGTGTCTGTGGATGGTTTGAGGTTGAACGCCGAGGGTCCCGCGCTGGATTTGGAATACCTCCCGAGACATACCACTCCCTGGTCATAACTCGCCACTTGCACCTCTCCATCCGGTCCCAAGTTAGCATACATGAACCGTCTTCAGGGGTGGTAGAAAAAGCTTATGCCGTTGAATACAGCATCGAGTAAGCATGTAGTTGTTATTGTTTGTTGTTGCCTATTTCCTTTCCTGAAGTGAAACGTAACTGTTCTTCTAAGCTTCGCTTCCCGCACGTCCTTCATCTCGGCCATGCCCACATTGTGAGGGGCTTTTAGTGGAGCAAGCACGCAAAAGCCACACGGACCTGGTTTTATCCTAGCCTATCCCCCATTCAATCAGTACATACATAGTCAAATCAACCCCCCAATCCAGCCACAACAACAGATCAACAAACAACCCTCACTGGCCTCCTGGAACAACAACCACGCTGCTACTGCTGCTAGTGTTACTGCTACTGCTTCACCGTTCGTATGCACTCTAGACTAGAGTAACAGCGGGTAGTTAGGCTTGATCTTCATACCTCGGTAAATGTACCTACGTGCCTACTCACGGTACACATGTACCTACATGATCTAATCCACCCCAAGACAGATAGGTACGAGACCTTATATTAGAGACTTTGCGCAGATGGAGCCAGCTCAATTTTCTGACAACCTCATTGGTGCCGATCACACCATTAACCAATCAGATAATCAAAATATAGATATTGTATGTTGATTGTCAGTCATGTCTTGTCTAATAATATTAACCACATCATTTACTCTAGACTCCCCACATAACTTAACTTAATTCCTCCACCTTACCAAATGTTTAAGTAATTAATGGCAATTCCTTTGGGGCCGGGCCGGCATATAATTTGTTATTTTCATTATTTTCATTGGGATTGCAATTAGGAATAATCACCCTACCCTGCCGCGCTCTCGCACTAAATATAAACCTTGTCAATTCAAAAAGAAGAGGTATACCGTACAAACGCAACGTAGTGTAGGTACGTATTTTATGCCATACCTTGCCCTATCCTGCCCTTGATTTCATCTACATATTTTTAACGTTTGGCTAGAAAGAAACTCCGTGTTCGAGTTTAGTTCAACACTTCACCTTAATTGTGATCAGATCTCCCGGCAGATAGATTAGAAAATCCAGAACTCGATAGAGACCAGGATAAGATAACCAATATCATTAATTAGCCCAGACCCTTGCTGTGGGGGGGTATGTATCAGAAACGTTAATTATAATAACGACAATGATTATTATATCTGGTATCATCACCAACAAACGAACGTTCGAACCTCTTCCTCTCACAAGCTCACAAGCTCACAAGCACGCAAGCCGCTCTGACTCGATCGTCGGTCAGGCCGGCCGAGATTGACACCCTGATCTTATACCTCGGTGCGAGGTGCGAAGAGATTTTTATTTATTTAATTACTTTTCTTTGCCTGCCCGCTCTGCTTTGCTTTGCTGGCAGCCCGTCCTATCAGGCATACAAATGGGCAAGCAAGAATAGCTAACCATTAGGCCTTCTATATTCACCATCATCGGCCACGCCGTCCGAACCTATATACGTTCACGGCCCCGGAAATCATCTACAAATGGCGTCCATCCCCCGTACACTCGACAATGTCCAAATCCAGGCCTTATTTTTTTTTCTCCCTCTCTCAGCAAATAGTGTTCAAAAGAAGGGCTCGCTTATGCCCGAAGATTACAGGGGGGCAAGGATTTTTGGATTAAGCTACACATTGGGAGGCAAATGTCCGACGCTAACTAGCTATGTCGCGAGTTTAAAGATGCCAGCGGCAGCAGTGGGGTAATCATTTATTGTGACGTTGCGGACCTCCGACTGGTGGCTTGATCATTGAACAAAAAAAAAATTTGATCTTAAAAAGCTATTTGGCTTTCCCACGGCGTAACTTCGTACCGGCGGGCATGTATGTATATCAAGAGTACTATTATACTATCTGCTATCAATAACGACATACCGTATTATAGACTTATCATATGTTATGTTGGCTGGACTCCCTCTCACGAGCCTTTTCCTTTCGGCATATTGGAATATGGATGCATGTAACCAGTTGGTGATTTTTCTTCTTCTTGGATGGTCTTATTTCCACTACAAACGCACAAGGGCGAGATGATGGTCCGGTGGTGCCTCCCTAAGAAAGTTGATATCCGTAGTCGTGCACAATAAGGAGACTGGCTGGATAGCTGGATAGTAGTAAACTAATTACAGGTTTCAAGTCTATGTGTTCTATCTAAGACATTTTTCCTCTCGGCCAGAAGTGCGACGACCTGTTATGGTAACATAATAATAGTAGGATTTGGTAGTAACTATCTTTTACGGTAGGGTGTATGCACCGTCCACAACCAGGTTTGCGCCTAAAATCAACAATTGAGCAAACCCAGGTCCACGAAGCCATCTTCAGGGGGCGATTCAAAAGAGATCGGGCCCACGTACCCGTTATATAACTCGAGGCATCACTAGCAAGGAATACGTACACCTAATAGTTTAAAAGTTAAGTCGGTTCAACTCTCCCGCAATCCGGGTTAGCAGCGGTGGAAGAGGTTAATGTTCTACGCACCCCTTTCAACTCATAGGGATCACAGAATCTTTGCGCCGGAACCATGGTATGCCACAACTTTTTCCAGTCCTCGGGAAGTTCCGCAATCACTTGTTCTCTGTTAATATTGTGGAGTCTATCGGTTATGTACCCCGCGATCCGTTTCACAGCAGACGAAGAACTTACTATCGGTTGCGATGAAACCAGGAGAAACACAATTGACTCTTGCAAAATCAACCCACTCGACCGCAAGGCATTTTGCCATCTGTACCAAACCTGCTTTACTCGCGTTGTACTGTTATTTCAAGATTATGGTTTTAGCCTCATGTCGTGTCAGTACTCTACTCTGCTGAGCCATGCATGCATGCAGAGATAAGATACATAGCGAAGCAGAAAGAAAAAAAACACCACTACATACCGCCGCCTGTTTCTGCGGAACATTAACTAGTAGCGCACTGACTGACGCCGTAAATATGACATTCCCACTGCCTTGTTTCTGAAATATCTTTGCTGCCGCCTGTGCCGTATAGAAAGCACCGTCAAGGTTGACCTTCATTACCTCCGAGAAGGACTCTGGCGTCTGGTCAATTGCTGCAACATGCTTTGTGATGCCAGCATTTGCAACCATGATGTCTATACGCCCAAAGTCCGCTGCGATCTTGTTGATGGTAGCAGCGATTGATGCGGGGTCGCGCACGTCGGACTGGTAGGCAACTACTTTGACGCCGGTCTCTTGTGACATCTGGGATGCAATACTCTCGGCATCTTTAGAAGAGGTATAGATTATTGCAACCTGTAGGTGGTGAGTGGGTGATATAATTGCAATTGGGTTGGATCTTGGATGAGGGGTTGGTATTGAGAGCGATAACGGATATGGGACTTACGGATGCTCCAGCTTCAGCGAGGCCACGGGCGGCTTCAATCCCTATTCCTCTGGTTCCGCCTGTCACGGCTGCCACCTTCCCGGTGAGGTCGAATTGATTACGGACGTTTGTGTTTTCGGGTTTTGCGAGGACCATTTTGGGTGCGTGTTTATCTCTCTCACGGGACACCTGAGCAGATGAAACAATTCCCCGGCCGGTGTAGTCTCTTGTCTTCTCTGTGTGTATGTAGTGCCCAGGTATCAATGGCAGTTTGTCCGTATGGTTGTTCAAAGCACAGCTCAGTATCAATAACTATGACCTGGTGCCACGTATTAGTACAAATTTAAAGTTCCATAATACATTCCCCAATTCCCCTCCCCCCCCGCACTAGAGGTCGGCATGAATAGATAATCTATGTTTCTCCGCGCGTACAAAATCGTTAAATTGCGGGGTTGCAAATTAATATCAGCCGAAGCAAAGTAAAGCAAAGCCCGAGAAGCACTAGACACGTACAAGGAGGTTAAACCAAGGAGTCCTCTCTCCCCAGGAATATTAAAAATTAAAGGGTGTTGTGATTAATTCAGCCTAAACTTCTCTCGAAGTTTCGTTTCGCTTCAAACCCCAGACACATTGACAACTTAGTTGTATGGCTAGAACAGCATCATGCTCTCTCGCTTTGTAGCTGTTTTACCTCTCGCTGAGCTGACCTGACCCAGCCAGTCATCGTGTATGGTCACCACATCACCACTACAACCGTCGACGGGGGTTCACCACCACTACAACCGTCGACGGGGGTTCACCACCCCCCCCTCTCGGAGATTTTTTGCCCCGAGACACCCATCGACACTATCTCCCTCATAACAGCGGTACGGGCCAACCCCAATAACGGTGTTTTAAACTCTGTTCGTAATATCTCACTCATACACGTGTCTTATTTTGTGTTTCGTCATGGATTATCACTCGGCTTGGCGCGGACGAGTTTGGTGAATGTGAGTTATGTATATAGCTGCGCTGGTGATTATAATTGAAGTTTTTTGTTCTTGCCGATAGCCGAGACTGTATTGCTGGTGAACATATGTGGTGTGGTTTTCGTATCACCGATAGCGGATAGAGACATGGAGAGTACTGTCGGATATACTTTATCGCTCCATTACCACGGTGGTAGGGAACGAACGGCGATGTAGAACACTACCTATGTTGGGCCTCAAGCGGGGTGTCAACAGTGTTATAATATCGAGAATGTAATGGAGTGGCGTGTTTGCGATTGGGGTTAGTTCTTGACGACAAGGAAAGGGGGACGATCGAAGATTTAAATTTTCACACGATCGTACGAACGCGATACATATACCCACACACAGCGCCCGAGCTCGATATTCGAAAATGGTGATGATGCAAGGTCGGGTGAGTGCTACAGTTAATTGATGGCGTTTTCTCCGAATTCTCAAGCAAATAGAGTAGTTGCTATTTGTCTTGGTGCATGTGTGTAAGTATCTAATAACGTGGAGGCTTAGTGGTTTCGCCATGAACTACAGTCTCAGGAATGAGGGTAAATTGCTACGGTATTGAGCCAAGAATACTGGTTTAAACCAGCATCGTAAGTATAATACCGTATTCTTACAACATCACTAGCGTATTGACTGGAATATGTTACCTCTTTCCGGTACTGTATGATACGCTTTATTTATCTTCAGACGACAACCCGTCTTTATAACTGAAATTAAAAGAATTCACGGGAGACATAAAGAGATTAGTAGCTACATGTACTCGCATATCCAGTATGTATTGGCGCAATCAGCAAAGCATACCCTTTTTTACAATTGGGTTCATTCCTTATATATGACCAACGCCCATAACTTGCTTTTAGACTCCTTCTGGTGCCTAGATACACCATATACAAAATATCAGGGGAGATAAGAAGTCTCTCAGGATTCTGTGCCCCTTGGTATTAATCTGCTATAAATAGCAAAGTTGATATATTTACTATTCATAATAACCAGCTATCGATATTGTATAAAATTACTAGATTAACTAGAGACTTTTAAAACATCTGTGGAAATGTCTACATGCTATTGAAAACATCGATTTTTGGTGTGTTTCGCTGGTTGCGCCAATACATTCTAGATTTGCGAGTATGTACAGTGGCAGGTGGAACGGCTGAGACAGAGAGATACCTGTTTTGAGTAGAACGCCACCAATTTACGGTGTTTGCAGGTATAACCGTATCTCAGGGCGTTCCATCACTTATTACCTCTCGCTGTACAGCGCGAGGTAAAAAGTGAAGGCAGGCAACCAAAAATGCTACTTTTCGGCGTGGCCCTAGACCACCAATTATCATGAATAATCCCCGAGAATTGGAGAAGTATATTTCTTGCATGTCAAGAATTTGCCCTATCAGCTCAAAATCAAACTATTATGCCTCCAGAATGAGCTGTGTTGATTTTATTGTTTCAAGTTACCAAAAAACACGCCAAGGCCACATATTTGTATGGGATGAGCCGAATCTCCAAATTACTCTACTTCTAGCTCATGTACTTTCTTTCACATCTGACCTGGGAGAGTGCCCTTTAGACATATTAAATTTGATACCCAAAGTATTACTCTATAAGTCTTCTTGATTCCTGATTGCAATTGGGATGTGTGCTTTCGTTCTGTTTAAGCTAATTTTGGTGTATTTTTGGTTGCCTGCCTAGCTTCACTTTTTACCTCGCGCTATACGTATAATAATGAAGTCCGCACTCATCATACACGAAATATGAATTACCAACTACATATAATGAATTATCAATCAATCAACCAACCCACACCAATTAAAGTTGTTGTCCTGTGCTTAGTCATCTCTAAAAAACTGGTTGGTATTTAACACCGCGGCCGGCCTTGGCGACATCGAGGTATGTATCCCTTCGTTTGTCCAGAATTTTCACGGGTCTTTGGCGCTGTTGATCGTCCAAAGCAGGAAAGAACAACCACCAAAAGAGGTTGATACAGGTCACATACCCCACAGCTAGCCTTGGAGGAGTAATAAAAGTACCCAAAGTGGTGATATCGAAACCGTTAACCCTACTGTAGTAATACTATCGCCTACCTTAGTTAAACTAGAATTCCTTGAAAACGAGGGAAGGGATATCGATATGGTGTGCCTAGCCTTCTGGTTTTTATGCCGGTAAACGAACAATCGTGGCTGCGATCTGACTCCAAAGGCCAATAAGAGGGCCAGCTTGGTGCCTCACTGCCACGGCTCAGGTATGTTTGCTTTTTGGGCATAAATGGTATATGTAATACTCTGTTCACTCTTGGCGCTTTTTACATACAAAACAGCCCGTACAATACATTGTTTTTGTTTTTTTGTTTACCTCATTAATTACATGCAGACCATAGTCTATGGTAATATCACGCCGCCCCAGAACTGCCCGTTCGCCTCCGCCACCTCGCACAGTACCCGTACCAGAAAGTCAAAACCAAAACAGTAACAAAACCCCGTACAATACATTAATTGTAGCTACATGTAACATATGACCCGAGAATCTATTGTGATAGGTGTGTAAACTTCGGCGTTTACAGCCAATCAATCTGAGATCTACTCCCATAATTGGTACTAGCGTAACGGTTCTCTAATTCCCACACAAAAAAAAATTCCCCCGAAATAGCCTTCTCGCGCCATATACATACATAGCTATAGGCCATACATTTACATACTCTCTACCTATACCATCCATGTCCTGTAAGTTCGCTCTCCAGTCGTGCTTCTCCCCTACCTACCATACCACGTGCTAGCTAGCCAGGCCAGCCTGATGACTCCCCATAGGAACACGATGGACATGTCGACAACTGAAGGTCTCCCCACCGATACGCCGTAAGCTTTTTTGCCATCAGGGCTGACCAATTAAGTAAGCCGTATAGTAAATTTCTAGCTGGACCCATATATATGGAGGTATACCGAAGATGGAAGAATACCGAACGGGGATCATCCGCCCAAGAATCCAACAGTAAAGCGGTTCTTATGATTGGCACTGATATAAAACCTTTCGGTGGTCCCATCTTCGGCGACCCCACCCCAGAGCACGTGGGCATTTCAGGAGCTAGTGGCGTGTGGATACATATATGAACAGTATGTACCTGCATACTACTGGCCAGGCTGTGATGGGGGAAATGAACCCACCGAGTGATGAGACATGAATCACCGGCCAGGGGGGCCGCCTAATAGAGGGTGTGCTCTGATAATCCTCACAAATACATACAGTCGCACCTCGTTATGTCGTTAGCGTATTCTGGGAGCCCAACCCATACGAGATAGCAAATATACCAAAATATACGAGACAGCAAATAGGTTTATGTGGAGGAAGGCAGTACCTGTCCCGCAAACCCGTACGAGACAGCAAGAGATCCGAGATATCAAACTACGAGATAGTGAGGTGCGACTGTACATGTATATACCTTAATCCCTTACACCGGGCAACAGCAGTACCGTAGACACATATAATACAACAGAGGAGAATCAAAGTAGGGTAGCCACCTCCACCCTTGTCATGCAGAGGATTCCTTATGCGGCCTCGAGGAGCTTGTCTTGATCGCAAACTTCTGTTTTCATTCATCTAGATGTAACGATGGACCAGCTATCGTACTATATATCGTATACATAAGAGCACCTGACCAGCAACCTACTGTAACCATACATTATGTATCGCAATAAACTCCAGAGCACCAGCCCAATTCCAGAACCTAGTAAAATATAAGCAAAATAAGAGGAAACTGCACGAGATATAGAGACCAACGTATAAACACCCAAAAAATAGAATAAAAGTTACCAAATAAGTAGCAATAGAAAGAGGTGGAGTAAACGGAATTCCCAAAACCAAAATAAAACATTATCGCCCCAACTCCACATCGACCTCTAGTCTTAATCCTCTAGCTTGAGCTCTTGTAATGTCTTTTCTAAATGTTTAAATGAAACTGGCTTCACCATAAACAAATCTATCCCCCCTTCAAATGCTTCGAGTCGATCGTTTGCAGTCGCTAACCCAGTGAGTGCGATGATCAAACTTCCCTTCCGTCGTCGCTGCCGTTCCAATGTTCGTATAGCTCTGGTAGATTCGATACCTGACATGACTGGCATTTGCAAATCTATTCATCATTAGCATTCGTAAAAGGTAGACAATGTGGAGAGAAGCATACCCATGAGGATGATATCGAAACCTTCGGGATTTTTCTCGACGGCTTGATAAGCCTCGAGTCCATTCGTGGCTTTTTCAAATGGATAACCCTTCTTCTTTAAGAACGTTGCCAAAAGCATCAAGTTGACTGGATTGTCCTCGACGATGAGAGTTCTAGGAAGTTTCTTGCTTCCATTTTCACCATTCAAGTTGAGAGAGGGTATCCGCCCAACTTCATGTTTCCATCGTGAAATTGAACTATCATCCTTTTCGACTGGTGTGCTTGGTGTTACCGTAACCGGAATTTCTGTGGACAAACATTTAAAGCTCTTTGACGAGAGGTTGACCTCGGTAGAACGCCTCTTAGGGGGAGGGGGAGGAGAGGTTCTGTTTTTCGGCAAAACCTTGGTCTCTGTATAATGTATAGTTTTATTCAATTGTGATCGGGAGACCAATGTATCTGTTTTGGTGGAGGTAGATACTACTGCTTGGGATTTCAATGTCGCCTCCATCTGATCTAGACAAAATGCTAGAGCTTTCGCGAGTTTCATGGGCCCGCATGGCTTTGACACAAAACCAGCAATTCCCTTATTCTCAGCGGTATTCAAAGGCTGGTAGATGTCGTGTCTTGCCGCGTTCGAGCAGATAATGATCAATGGTACCCCTCCAGTCTTCCCGGGCATGTTTTTTCCTGTTTCCTCTGGAAGCGCCAGGTGTGCATTAACCATAGCCCCCTCGTTTGTAATAACAAAGTCTACCTTATTACCGGTAGAATAAGACGAAGGGTTTGGGACAATTTCCATCCCGAACCATTTGGTGACATAGCTTTCAAGCGAACTTCTAAGAAATGCAGTCGCTCGCATTTGAGCTTCAGATTCTGGGGGCGTAGAATCGAAACCGGGCAAAGAAACTCTCTTCCCCTTGGTTCTCTCCCTAATTCTTTCGATAAACGCATCTTGTCCGTTCGTCTCTTGGTTAAGAGACTGGTCAGGTCTCTTCAAGATCCTCTTCAACACCAGACTGACAGTCACCTCCGTCCCCTTGCCAGGCTGACTCTTCACACCAATCTCGCCGCCTAGCATTTCGACAATCTGCCTCACAATGCTCATACCTAGCCCTGTTCCGCTGACAAGCGGGTTCTCTTGACTGAAAGGTGTGAATAACCGTGTCTTCAAAAATTCTCTGCTTATACCCTTTCCGGAGTCCGTAAAAGTCAACGTAACAAGAGATTTCTTATCTTCATCGCCTTTGCTTGGCAAATCCTCCGCCCTCATCTTTATTCGGACCCAACCAGAATCCGTATATTTGATCGCATTTCCCCCTAAGTTCAAAAAGATTCTTCGCAATGCCCCTGGTTGTGTTTCAAACACCCACCCATTATCGCGTCTATCAACATCGATGATAACCGTAATGTCATTTTTCGCCCCAGCTGGTCTTCCATTTCCTTCAACTTTTGAAGTCCCAACATCCTCCATTATCCCTGGTGTGCTTATTCCTCTGAATTCGTAGCCCGCAAATACACCCTCCGTCACCTCTTCCAAGATTGCGCTCAAGTCCGTTTCCGCAGTCAAGTGAACAACATCATTCATAGATGCAGATGGACTCTCAGCAATTTGACTGGGTTTCGGTTCTTGATTGTCATCGCTCTTGAACCCCTCCGGGCTTTCGGAGCATGCCGACGCAGACCGCCCACGTTGCCGACTCATTCTTCGGACTATGCTCTCCTTCTTCATTGAGGACGTCGTTCCAGTCCACTTATTCCCAAAGCTGTTTAACTTTGAAAAGTCCAGAACATGGTTAATGGTGTCAAGTAGCGTACGCCCACAGCTCTCAATAGTATCGACAAAGCTCCTCTGGAAGTTATCAAGATCTGTATCCGCTAGGAACTCGGCACTCGCCAGAATCCCATGTAATGGTGACCGAAGTTCATGTGAGACCGACGAGATAAAGTCACCCTTCGCCTTATCCGCTGTACGCATCATTATTCTCGTCAGCAAATATTCAAAATTTGGATTATAAAACGATCTTCAAACATACCACTAACGCAATGCAGCCTCCCTACTTCTGCCATGATGCTGTTCCCAAACGCTGCCATGAAACTCTTCTCCACATCATCACTGAATACTCTAACTCTGGAGCAGCTCCAGGCGAATCCCACTGAAAAAAGTTTCCCGGAAAAATCATACATGGGCATACAGACAACATTAGTACTCCCTGGTAGAAAACGCTTCAATGCCTCCACTTCTTTCATATACTTTCCACCTGTAGACTTTTCGCAATCTGGTGTATATTCAGAGTCATCGTCTGAGCCCGTCTCAGCCTCACGTGGGCTAGACTGATTGCACGAGAAGATATGACCGTGTGGCCAGCGATGTGCCATGGTGCGTAAGAAAGACTCCTCAATCTCGCCAATATCAAATCCAAGGCTTCTCTCCAACTCGCTGTCTCGACGGACCATGCTGTCATTATCGAAGGGATTTGTGCAAGAGGTACCTCCCTTTGTGGCATAACCAAGAACCCCAGATCTTCGACGGCACTTCTTCGGTCTTTGTCGATGTTTTGCGGAATCTTCAAATGGTGGCTCCGGTGGCGTATTTTTCGGTGAGTCTATACAATCATCGATATCGTACGTGTCCTCCAAGTCGGCATCCACAAAGACGACCCCGTCAATTTCAATCGACTTGCGAATCAATACCGAGGCACGAGCAAATGTCGAGCGGAAAGAGTTGTTAATGTCAGGATATTGTGGCTGAAGTTGCCCTGTGGGTGTTGTGGCGGCTGAACATTGGGCGGCTGAGTCCGAATCATGGAACAGAGAATCTGATGGCGATGAAGGGGGGATAGTGGCACTCAGTGAAGATATCGAACTGGTCGATCCTCCTGAAGGTCTTGCATCTGTTGTACTTCTTCCTGATCCTACTGAGGAATAACTACAACTTCGCGAAAGCTCCGGGATATTAAGCGGGCCAGGGTGCAGAATAGAAGAAAAATCTTCGGATTTTGGAGTTGGAAAAGAGAGTGGTAATTGAGATGCTTTGACATTGGGAAAACCCAGATGATTGCCCTCAGGCCATGCACCTTCTGATACCTTATCCTGGTTCAAATCGGATGCAAAATTGCGTGCGAACGGATCTGATTCCTCCTTCCTCCCTACCTTCTCTGTTGTTTGTGATAAAATTCTTGCCGTTTTAACCCCTTCTAGTACTATATCTGTTCCCATATTATTTTTCTGCTGCCTCTCCATTTGATCAATCCATCTCAGCCTTTCAGATTCCATTCTCCTCTTTTCTTGTGATTTTTGCTCATACCGAACTCTTTCCGCAATTTCCTCATCATCCATCTCCGCACGCTCATTTCTGAAATTTCCTGCTAAAAACCTCGAAATCCCTAACTCCATATTTCTCCCTCTCTTCATATCCCGCTCTGCCTGAACTCTCTCAAGGTGGCCCATGACCGTTTCCGCCATCTTCGCCAATGTTAGCTTAGCATTATCCTTGAGTCCCCCCGGGTGTGGTTTATCGTCAATGACACATAAACTTCCAATAGAGAAGCCACCCCTTGTTCGGAGCGGGACACCAGCATAGAATTTCATATCGGGCCATCCAGTCACGTAATCTTCGTTCTGGTAAACTGGTTCTTTGGTGAGATCTGGAACCTCAAAAATCATCACACCGTCATCATGAACCTCAGTAGGTGCCAGCAATGAAACAGTTCTCTCGCACAATCCCCCTTCCCTAGGTATCGACATGCACCCTCCCAACCATAGATCATCACCTGGTGCATATGTATGTGGGACGGTGACCGATAACGTGCGTGTTGATTCAGCAATGATATATATTCTTTCATGGTCGATGAGTGAAATCATAGACCGTTTGCATGACAGGAGGTTTGCTGTAAGAAGTGCAAATGACATCAAGACCGGGTCTTGTGAGGCTACGAGGCCCTGCTTATAAGTTTGGACAGTTCGGGAAGACAATTCGAGCATAGGCGAAGGGGGTTGATAATATCTTCAATAAACAAGCAGATTAATATGTTTCTATTCTGTGGCTACAAACATTTAAAACATCATGGGATAAGGTAAACCGACTTATAGAGCTCCCTAGAGCGCCGAATATCCCGTGAGCTTCCATGATCTATGCCTGGTAAGGCACACGTTTGTGGTGACATCTAGTAAGTAAAATTCCGTGCAACCACGATATCTCATATGATGTCGGCCCCCGGCTTCAGCGGCTGAGCGGTGTAAGGAGTCCGTGGCTCGTAGATTTGATTTCTATGTAGAGTGATGAAGATATGTATGGAAGAAATCTAGAGAAAGAGAAGAAAAACTTCTCAAATGATCTAGTGAGGAGGGAGGGCGCAAATAAAACACGGGTCGTAGGTGTAAGTCACCCTGGATGCTTGATTTTCCCCCCTTCTTCCAACCTTCCAACGTAAAGCAGGCCTGCGTGTCAATATGTACCGGGATCCGCTCTAAAATAGGTATTCGGCCTAGATTTTTATTCGGCCATCGTCTGAATCATGGTGTTTCTCGGCTTTGACTCCTCTCTCACTACTCCTAATCCCGTATTATGGATGTCTTCTCCTTGCTAGTGGGTAGCGCAAGGTTCCATCTCCACAGCCGCCCAGACCTCGAGACGAGCTTACTTTTGCTGTGTTTCGGGCCTTCAGAAGGCCCTCCATAATCCACAGCCTCCGGCAGCCAGCCCAAGCCCGCGGTACTCTCCACATTTGCTGATTACCAACCTAATATCACACGTTAGACGTTGCTTTCAGACTGGAAGGTTAATACATACATGCATGCATAGGTACCTATGTATGTAGGTACATACACCAAGCAGTTGGTATTTGGAACTCTAAACCTCCACCCATCCATTCGCCCACCCATCGATCACGATCATCCAATCCATCACGATCATTCAATCCATCACTTTGGTTGAAGACCAATCTACCCATAGCTACACGCATCCCATCCCTCATCTGAGAATCCTTAGAGCCACAAAAATTACCTGACCGGCAGCGTCTCCGGATGGGAACCCCGAGTGCAAGCATAGCCAATGGCTGAGCGAGGAAATCTTGAGCGCCACCATACCCTATTGGTCCAGCCTCATAGCGCCTTTGTGCTTCGCAACCAGAATACACTTGTCCTTAGTGCAACTAGTTAGACATTAGGTTTGTGGTGACCAGCGGTTACGACTAGTGGTACCTTCAATTCAATCGACGGAAACACACCTACTCGTAGTTTCATGGCGTTTCCGGACGCATGCCATACAAAAGATAGCCTTGGCGGGGGTTTTCTGTGTATGCAATAGCAGTTGCTTCCGGAAACGCCAAAAAACTACGAGTAGCTCCTATGTTCTTAGTCCTAGAGGTCAAAGTTTACCATCGGCCCGGCATTCTGGGAAGCCCTCTCATTCGATGGAACAATCCAGCTCATGTATGACGATGATTATTAATCAAAGAGACATCCACCGATGCCGGTAAAAATCGATCAGAGACCTTGGTGAAGTGTGGAGAACTACTGAGTGCATTCTCTCTCTATGCATGGTGTGGGCATTTGTTTGTGAATGGGAATCCCCGGGACACACCCGGGGAAACAGAAAAATTGGTTTTGAAATAAAGTTCAAGGCGCATTTGCACAGGCCCAAATATGGGGTTCGCTTTCGGCGATCCTTGCGTGCTTAGTCGTAAACCGATTAGACAGAGTCATCTTTTCCAAGGGTGTGCCGGGAACGATGGTCGCTTGGTGCACGATTCACAGATCTCTCAGGAGTCGGTTTTTCATCCTTTGGATCATAGGTGCTCTACTCGCAATGTCCTGACGTTTTTGAACTGGGCCACTATTGCATACACCAAAAAATCTGAAGCTTGGCGAACTCTTGTATGGTATGCAATATCAGTCGCGTCTAAAAACGTCAGGACATTGCGAGTAGAGTAGGTATCCCTTCGTCTGTTCCCGCGAATCATGGCCTATTAGCGTGGAAACGGCGTCCTGATCAACCAAAATCTAACGACGATTGTTTAAAGCATTACTCGATTGAGGATTTTTGCGTGACGAGTAGAGACAATTTTGCACCGCCGACAGCCGCTTCTAGCTAGGCAGTGAATTTTGTGTGGTGAGCCAACAATTGCCACAAGTCCTGAATACAGACGAAGGGATAGATTCAGAGTCAATGGCAATGGCATGCAGTCTTTCCCCACTCCAACCATTACTCAGCTTCAAGCTGGATGATGGCTTATCTCGAATCCAGTCGAGCTAGCATAATAAAGAGCGTTCTTCGCCCTATTGAAAATCAATCCGATATGCACCTTGGATACTACACACTGTGTAACGAAAGCCATACAGCGATGGGGAAAATTATTGTAGAAACAGGGGTCTAAAAACAGGGTTAAGGTGGCTGCCCCAGCCAATAGGACTCTTGCCATACTTCCACAATAATTTTCCCCATCGCTGTATATTTCCGATCTCCTTTTATTCCATGTTTCCAACCCCCTTCTTGGCCTGCAGAATCTGCACTTTCAAGGGCTGTGGCACAGCTGAACTCTCCACGAAGGGGAATTAATTACAGAAGATTTCAGCGCCGTAAGACCCCTAACCCATGCATGACATACATCTATAGCGGATCTCCTTAAGAGGGTGAGCGGGAGTAGTCCCCCCCCCAAAAAAATGCTATTGGCTGGAGGTCAGTAAACCTGACTAAGTCGAAGATATGGGAACCGAGAAAGGACTCGTAGTTCCTTAGATAGGATTAGCCCAATAATACTACGGATATGTTACTCCCGTCCACCCTCTTGTATTCAGGGCGTGTGGCAATTGATGGCTCACCACACAAAATTCACTGCCTAGCTAGAAGCGGCTGTCGGCGGTGCAAAATTGTCTCCACTCGTCACGCAAAAATCCTCAATCGAGTAATGCTTTAAACAATCGTTGTTAGATTTTGGTTGATCAGGACGCCATTTCCACGCTAATAGGCCATGATTCGCGGGAACAGACGAAGGGATAATGAGATCCGCCATACTCGCAACTTTTTTTGATGTTTCCGGACTGGACTGGGTCCGCATACCACCAAAATAAATGGGTGTCGTTCTAGGAAAACCGTCCGCACAGCCAAATCCTTATTCCGACGAACCAAACAACCGATAAACTCCAAATTTTCATAAAGCTCAGAAGACCTTGGTGAGAGCCCAGAATTAATTTTTCTGACATTGGTTCCATAAATTGGAGCCTGTAGAGTGCGGTAGCGAGCTGGTGAGGCCTTGTTGCGTTGCCACACAGGTACCTTTTCCTAGAACGACACCCAAATATTGTTCTCGCGCACGATTTACGCCCATATGCAGACCCAGTCCAGTCCGGAAACGTCAAAAAGTTTTTATCACGGAGGAAATCACCTACCATACTGAGAGGGATGAATAGGATGAGCCGGTAAACCTCATATGTTTCGTCCCTCTAAACACCCAAACCCGTCCCTGCAAAAAGACGCAGAAGGTGGCAAAGATAATTATCCGTACTACGCGATTTCCTGGTGCAGAATATTTATTGTGCCGCCAAGAAAAAGGGTTTGGCTTGCAGTAAAAATCTAGAAGCCATGATGGAACTCTTTTACCCTGCCAGTGGCATTTCATACCCTAGCTCCTGTTGGTATGATACAGGCTGACGTTTGCCGTTTCTCGTTGTCTCCCCGCTCTTAAAGCTCGCATAATGGCCTTCACATGGCAAGTGCTGTTTTCGAATTGTGAACTGTTTAACCCCGCGGAGACCCTGACCTGTCTACAAACAGATCGCCTATGGTCATGGAAGGAAAATACCCACGATACATGAAGAAACGGTTGTTACTGCAATTGAATGTTTCTTTGGTACATACCTTAATCCCAAGATCAATACATGTATTTAATCGGCTATCAGTTAGCATTTAATATGCATTTAAAGGGATTCAATAGAGACTTTGCGCAAAGTCTCGAATTCCTGGACAGTCGCTCCAGCCGCTGCCGGTTACACAATCCCCAATTTTCACTACTCACTCTGCCAAATTAAATTGCCGCTTACTTAATATTTTACCACCAAATCATACTCAATTGGGGTTGATCGGCGGCATTTTAATTCTGGCGCCACGAGTAGAGTAGTAGGAGGGGCAGGAGCAAGAAAAATAATAGGGGTAACTACAGTGTGGTCTCTACATAATAAACCCTTTGCGCAAAAGACTCCAGCTCCAAATTCTGGTAACCTGATTGGCGTCGATCCTCTCATCAACCAATCATACAAGTAGAATTTAGAGCCAGCTCTATCTGCGCAAAGGGTCTACTGTATGTACGAGCCATGTCAATTTCAAGCAGAATGACGGGTGTTCTCTAAGAGATTTGATAACGGGCGGCTGCCAATTAGGCCAAACCCGGAACATCTTGTTTTGAGCCACCGGACGTGCCGCTCTTCTTTAACGACAGTGCGTGACAGACTTTGCGCTGGATGCATCCAGCTTCGTTGTCAAAAATGGGCTTGCCGCAGTGATCGGCGTTACCCAATTTTGGTGAGACGAAACTTTGTCATTGACACTGTTCCCAAATTCTTAAGAATTTTATACAAGGTATACTTACATCTGAATTTTATCATAAAAAAGTCCCGATGAAGAAATATCTTCATTTGGTGATTCTACGAATGTTAAAAGGAGTGGAGGTCTAATTTCGCGATTTACCCTCTTTCCTAGAGTCAAAAGTAGGGCTGGATCTATAATTCCTTGGCTAATTAATGCCAAGTCTGTCAAAAAAGACTCCGGACCTCCAAGCGCAAAGTCTGTAAATACGTAGTAGCGGTGGTATGTGAAAGATAGATGATCATTAGAAGCGATAGGATACAACCTTATTTGATACTTAGGAACGAAGATGAGGAAAGTCATTTACTCTCTGGGGTGGGCCGGTCGCTTTATATATCTTTTTTTTTAAATCGGTGATTAGACGTCAAAGAGCGGATGTTATTATTGTTTGAGTGTATCAGTCGAATAATATTGACGCGTTTGTCGACTATCAACCAGTACATACATGTATTGATCAGTCAAGATTCGAGTGACATGTTGTGAATAGTGAACACCCTTGTCCTCGTGTACTCTAGTTGTGGCCTTGCTCAATACTGACTGTCCCATCAGACATCCCGAAATTACCCAGCGGCTGCGGGCCGGCCTACCGAACTCATCGGAAAAGGAATCTTCCGCTCCCTTTTGCCCGGGGGCTGGAGTAGAGAAGAGTGCGACGAACTATGTAGAAAGTATCGTGAGATTTTCTTTTTGGTTTCTCTTACGCGAGCTTTGTTAGGAGGTTGGAGTGGTAAATTAAAAACTTACGCAACGGTGGTGACCAAGAACGCGGCCCGGGGCTACCATCGGCTTCACTTTATTTTTATTTTCTTTCATTTGAAGCGTAGACTAGCATCACGAGGTAGAGACATGCATGCATGGAGTATATACATAGAGCAAGTACATACCGAAATCTCAGATCTCGGGAAGGTCTAAAATTGGGGGGGCAGAGAGACAAGCCTGTAGAGTATCGCGACTGGTTCAAAAAGCAAAATTCCCACGAAACGTACAACTCTGGTATTCGAAGCCGACCACAGTCTTCGCCATCATAGCCATGCTCGATGAGGATGGATGGATGGATGGATGGATGGATGTGTGTGTGTGTGTTTGTGTGTGAAGACGAGGGCTGACTTCATTGAAACGTCCTTGCGGAATACCGCCGGAAACGCTGATTAGAGACAGATTGTGGCTCATTGGTCGATTTCGACCTCTTATCTCTCACCCTTGGCTTTATGAGGTTAGATCAATGACCATCTCGAGAATTCCGGTAGTTAGCCTGCACGCCAAATGTGCTGCTTATCTCTGGGGGTGAAGGGTGGCCTTCTTGCCTTCCTGCGTAAAAGTTGAGACGGCGGCGACAGGCCCTTTCTAGCAAAAAACGCACTTTAGACCCTTCACAAGCACAAACGAAACTGCCAGACAGACAGAGAAGAATTAAGAGTACCTACATAGGACTTGATCGCCCATTTCAAAACCACATACATTCCCGTCTCAGACCGTTTCCCCGCTGCCGTTATCCATCTCTGTCTGTTCTTTGCTTGATTGCGGTACTCACTCGTCTGCCTGCCTACTTGATTAATTGCTTGTTGCCTGCCTAGCTACCCTCCCCGACAGAAGGGAAACGTTATCCATAAAACCTAACTGCATACCTTCCTTGCTCAACTTATCCGTTGCCTGTCGTCGGTACCACCACCACCACTGCGACTGCGACTGCGACTGATACTGCGACTGCGACTGCGACAAGATACAAGATTACAGCCCTCTCTATCGATAGCGATATCAACCCCCCCTACCTCCCATTATCACACACACCCCTCCCAGGAGGAGACAAGTATTAAATAATAATAAACATATCTTTCTCTTCGGGACCCATCTGTTCTCAACAAATTCTTTATTTTGTTTTTTCTTATAAGTTTCCCTGGGTTACAAAGTCTGAACCCATAACTCCGGCCACTCGTATCTTACATACCCGAGCACCCATCACCCGTTGTCCCGGTTTCGATGCTTTGAACCCTTTCTCGAAGACTCATATATTTCAACCACAGACAGAGAGCAATTTCAATCTTCTTTTTTTTGCTTGGAATATCAGCCTATCTACAATACTTACCGTCATCAAGATAGAAAGATTACTGAAAAGGTATTGTAGCGAACACTTCAACCTGCATTGCAGGCCTATTGCAGCTGCTTTCGGAATTGGAAATCCTCCTTCCAATTCGTGTCGCGTGCGTTGAGAGGGCTAGTCTCGCTAACGTCAGGGTTCCGCCCATGCTCTGTAGTCCCTTTCTAACCTCGACCCCTCGCCAGTCAATCCCCCTTTCGCTCTCTCCAACAACCACCCAAGAACAATTTCCGCCCAACGCCCTCTCCCAACTACCGCACTCTAACCATCTCGTTAATCGCCGCTTCTCATAATAACATCGCAGCCATCACATACTAAGCCATCACCACTCATCACTCACAATCTAATCATCATGCCCTTCACACCGCCATCTCAGCAGCAGCCCCGCTTTGCTCAATACGCCGGTAGCAACAACAACAATAATAACACATCGCCACCACCATCTCAGCACGCGATGCATCCTTCGCAATACAATACCTCACCTAATTCACTCCTAGGTCCACACATTCCGGCTCCATGCCGCCAGCTACACCCCCCAAAGGTTCCTCTTTACAGGCCAGCTGTTCTCCGCTCGATCGAGCGGCCGATTAGGGCAGCGAGAGGCGATCCTTTGACTCCGCCAGCGAGTTCAGCCGCTTCTGTAAATGAAGATTATGTTAGTGATGTCGAGTACAAGACCGGTGTCGATTTCCGGGGATTCGGTTATGGAAACGCTGGGTTCAATATCGCAGATTTGGGAGAAATTGAGGACGACGACGTACAAGTTACTGCTGAGCCAGATAGAGGACACTGGAAGGTATTTATCACCCACCAAATGCGTTTCTTTGTCAAGCAACCCACCACACAAATGTATTTTTTTTTACCCTGCTCCAATCATGTAACTCACGGTCGTAATGTGCATGGACTGTAAAGCGAGGGAGTTGAATACCCCAGTTTACTCAATGTCATCCGTTAGTTGGGTGGGTGGTGGCGGTCCGGGGGTTATATGTTACTTGGGTGCGGATGCGCTCGTCCAATGGGGGGCTGATCCTATCCACATCGCTTTCTTTTTCTTACGTTATTAGCCCTTGGTTTTGCGAATTTCTGTTGTTTTATGTGTCGCGATTGCTGACAAACGTCGCGTGCTTCTGCAGCCTGACGCCGAAGCCGAAACCTGTGATGCACCCATGTGTGTAAGAAGATTCACCATCTACCACCGAAAGCATCATTGTCGTCGGTAAGCTTTCCCAGTTTCATCCCTTACTTGATCCCTTACATTATTTCTTCCACGTTTCTTTGCTCTTTTCCCTAGCATCCCAAAAGCATATGAAGGGTCTCACTTCATCCAATCTTTTCTTGTACCATGGTTTCATGTGTGTGTGTGTGGCATTTAACTGACAATAGTTACCAGCTGCGGAAACATCTTCTGCTACGAGCATGTCGGCCACATTATTCTTCTGAGCAAGAACGCTCGTTTCCACGCCCAAGGATATCCATCCAAGGCCTGCGACAATTGTTTCAACGACTACAAGCGTGTGCTTGCCGCGAAACGATCCGACTCTTTAAGTTCCAGCACAAGTAGTAGCTCTACTCTTAGCAACAACAACCACCCCAGTAGCCCGATTGTCGGAATCAAGGCCATCAGTGGTCACCGCGGAATTGAGAGTGGACTAGGCGCCAAAGTCGGAAGTTATGTCGGTAGCGTACCTCGGGACTGGAGCTGGAGCACATTCTAGATAAATGTCGAAAAGAAGGGTACACACTTTCAACAAGTTTCGTCGGCGTTGTGGGCAAACGGAGGAGTTTGTTTTACTTGCTTTTTTTCTTTTCCTCTTCTGTTTATTGGGTTGGTTTTCTGCTACAATTATACCCTGGGAGTATCGCCTGTTTTGTTTGTCCAAGTTTCTTTTTTCTCTCGACATTTCCCTAACCAAACCATCACACCATTTGCATTACTCGTTATACTTCATCTAAGAAGGTAGCGTGCCTTTAATGTGAGGAGTAGGACCCATGATGCTTTCATCAGTTTGACTACTCCCTCCACAACGATTCTCTTATACTCTATCTTGTTATCATTGGTGTTATCTCGGCTATCTGTTTCCTGTTCTTTTCCTTATTGACGAGCTGTACGCTTTCTGTCGTGTGTGGTCCGATAAGATAAATAGTTGTGTCTTTTTTTGGAGCAGGGGGGCGGGCTTGGTTCTTTGATATTACGATTATAGAAATCTGTTTTTTCTCCTTATTTTACTTTTCTACTTGAGCAAGCATTTTATTCGTTAATGTCTTTGTGTGCATCATCGATCATCATCCTAGCATTCTATCATCCCCGCTTCTCTTCATGTCTCCCTCGAGATTGCATGTTCATACTCTTCTATCTACATACTCATGACATGACTGTACGTCGGTAACTTATTTGTCGCGGTTATAAATACTTGTGCGTGATTTGGTCTTGCGTTTTTTTTCTTTTTTTGGCAGATTACATGGAGGGGCATCAACGGTTTTCTTGTTTTTCTAGGTACCTATGTAGTTTCTATGCATGGGAAGGATGGGAGGTAGCATAGCATGTCATGGGGAAGGGAATTATCATGTATCTAAAGATAATTGGAGTTTTCAATTTTTTTTATTAGTTACCCTTATCTTGCGGCTCCTGTCCAAATATATTTCAAAGGTCGAATTAGTCGTGCAGGTGCACACATTATCTTGCCCGGTGCGCGCAAGACATCTCTAAATCCGAGGAGATCAAGGCTGTTGCTATCATACTGGCTGTCTTTGGCACCTTGTCTCAAAGGTCTCACCACGCCTATGACGTCTATCTGCATGCCGGTGATGATAGGGCAGGAATGTGGAACCGATCCGGTGGGACGGATGAATCATTGCGTTTCTTGGCCATGGGTTGGTTGATTAGGAGGGTTGTTCCGGATTCATTCCCGAGATGCTGTGGTTGGTTGTAGTTATTCCGGGTTCATCCCCCGAGATGCGGTGGGTTATTAGGACGCTGTGACTCGGCCGGCCGGCCCGCGGTGCTGTGTGCCCGCCCAGGGAGGTTGGGGCGGGATAGAAGGTGTGGGGTGGGGCGGGGAGGTTAGTGTAGGTACTCACGATTATTTGCCAAGAATTTTCACCTGACCAAGGAATCAAGGCATTTGACCAACCAAAACACCGAAATCCCTCACGTCAGGTGAAAATTCTTGGCAAATAATTGCGAGCACTTGGGCTCTGAGCTGAAAAACCTATCAAATACAAGCTGTGGAATTCGTGACATGTATTATTTGCAGCTGCAGCCGTATAGTCATTGCTCTAGTATGATTAGTAATATATGTACTTTGCTGGGCAAGCTGATATGTGCTGTGAATTTTGAGGACTACGTAACAATAACAGCAAAACTCCCGGGGAGGAACCAATGTTTAATCGGGGACCAATATGGGGATTGAGCCGGAAAAGATGGAGGGCGGCCGCCTTGCATTCGTGACACTACCAACAATGCTATTTACAGCTGTGTCACTACATGTAGTAAGTAACAAGCTCGGGAGGATAGCATATAGGGAGGGTAGCATATAGGGAGGATAGCATATAGGGAGGATAGCATATAGGGAGGATAGTATATAGGGAATATAGTATATAGGGAGGGCCGAGAGTTAGGGGAAGGTGTTTACTTGATGACTTTGATGGCACTGAAACCGAGAGCATTGGAGGGAGTGGGTGTTCAGTGCCTATGTTGCCAACCTATCCATTGCGAAAAATAAGTCTGGAGGAGAAAAGGTTTGATAAGTGGTACAAAATCTAGGAAGGCCGGGGACGAGTGGGTTTCTAGAAACCGATAAAGGGCGGTGCTGGTGTGATATATTCTGGTGGTATGCGGACCCAGTCCAGTCCGGAAACGTCAAAAAGCTGCGAGTATATAATTATACAGCAAACCAAGATGTCGGGTTACAGAATCAACCAACACTAGTTGCAGGAATGGGGTGATGAAGGTTACATACGAACGGGAGCGGAGAGATATACAGCGTGCACTCTACTCCTCATAACACCCGAGTGATACAAAATGATCCATTCACCCGTGCCCGCGCCCGATGATATCCGCTCCGCCCTTCCACCGGTTCTCCCGATGCAATCCTTGTTTTCTCGCGATCCCAGAGGGAACAAAAACGGTCCACAAGTCGTCAATATCACCTTTTTATTTCAGTGATTAATATGGATGGGGCCTGTTGGGCAGCATTTAATTGTGGTCTTCGCTAATCTTGCTGTCATGATATATGCCTGTAGATACCTGTATCTAGAGTACGTACTCTAAATAACTCGGATCGGTCCGTCGACGCGACAGCGATTATGCAATTATGGATGGGCACTCATGAGTTGGATATATGCGATTGTATGCATATAGGATCGTCGGCTGTCATGTCAACTCAATCAGGCCAGTCTCATCAACTCTCACACCATCTGAGACCTGTTATGTATGTGCATAGAGTACATGTATTATACTTCCTGTCAGTTAGAGTACCACCTGTCAGACCATCTCGTCTCTATTGTATTTCCAAACCAAGTTGTAGAAAAAATGGCACTGGCCTCTAATGAACAAGAACAAGCTCACCGTTCGATGTCGTAACATAACGCACACTAGCGCAGGGTATTTACTTTTCCGAATACCTCTTCTCCCTGCAGCTGGTTTCCCTCGGTAATCGTAATCACACGACAGAGTTCCTTTACCCGACATAGCCTAGCTTTAGCTTTCCTCTGCGTATGTACATACATCCTTCCCCCGCAAAATCCCCCCCGGATTTGGCTAAACCCAACTCGGCCGTCCCTCCAGATCGTTGGCTGGAGAGGTTAATCGTGATATAGAACCTCAGCCGTCCGCATGTCCTGCCCCAAATGTGGATCGTAGATAAATAAATAAATGTCCATGCCCCCTTCCCATCCCGCCGGCCTTTCGCCTCTTGCTCCCCCCTCCGCCTGACGTACAATACCCGTGTTCTGTGTGTTCTTCAGCCTATCAGCTGTCCTTATCTGTATTCTTATCCGTCTTCACGAACAATACCTATAATCCTATCACGAGTCACTAGAATGTCTATCCTAGACTCCGAATCTTTCGAAAGCTACTTTACCACTGATGCGGACTCCTCTTCCTCCAATTCCCCCTGCAACGTCGCAAAAGGCCGCTACGACAACTGTTTCTTCAAGTCCTATTCTGAGAGTTTGTCCTTCTTTCTCCCCATAATCTCATACCCCGCTAACAATACCCCAAATAGAGTACCAAAGAGGCGAATCACACAGCACTGAGAAATGCGAAAGTCTATTCAACGAATATAAATCATGTCTAAGCGTAGCCATCCCCACTACCTCTCCAACTCCTCTTGACTGAAGCTGACAGGGGCTGCTGCAGAAGACACTAAAATCACCGCCGTCGCCACCACCGCCGCGGATCACGAGGATGCCAGAGACGGACCCATGGAAACGGATGACGTCGAGTAAATAGAGCAAGGGGGGCATGGAGGCGTCACGGACTTACTGGAATTTGTTTTAATTGGCCTTTTTTTCTGCGCGTTTCTTTCTTTCCGGTTTTGTTGTCTGTTTGGGGTTTGCTTTGTTCTGTGATATTCAGCGGGAGTTAACTGAGTTTTCGTCGTCGCATCGGCGGGGAACCTGACAACCTGCATCCCCCCTTTTATTGTCGCGGGTTCTGTATATCTATTGGAGTTTCTGGAAAACAAAATTTCCTATGATTATTTCTAATTACTTGTAATAGAGAAATAGGAATATCCACCATCTCTTATCATACCACGAGTTGGACTCTGCTCCAGATGGGGGAACAAGAAAAAGAAACTTAACCAGGGGTTGAGAGTACATCGAGAGAAATGATCTATGGAAAAAACAGTTACAGTCAACTTTGGAGCAACGACGAACCTGGGACAACGACGAAAACACAGGTTCCAGCCAAAAGAGTGGTTGCTTACCAGCCTGAGCGCCACTGGCTTGACTGACAAAGACCCCTGTTCGTCGTTCAACCAGTTTCACCCACCCCTGTTTTTCCATAGATCATTCTGGTCGCTGTACTTTGTAGAGTCGTACACACGTACCAAGAAAAAGCCTTTAGGTCTCATTTTAGGTCATCTACTCTGCACCTTATGCTATTCTGTATGAAGAGTTTATTCGTGGCGTACGGGTTGAAATCATAGTGAATCACTCGTTTTTTGGTGGGGTGGGGTTCGTTTAGTTTATACCGAGGGACAAGAGATGATAACATAGGATGGTAATGATAACCAGGGCACATGACTCTAGGTGCTTGCCAATTTTTGTGGCTAGAGCGGGTTTAAAGACACGAGTGAGATCTCATGATTGAGGATTCCCAGGGGGTTCTTTTTTGTTTAATTCATTAATTTCATGCAGCCTTTCGGCAATAACAATGCAATGGATTGGTTGAACTTGGACAGAAGGCTTTGTTTTACATATACCCAATCCACAACCAGACATCGTACGCTAGCTCTGTCTACTAAGTATTCACTCTACGGCCTATAATCAATACTCCATCTTGGTTGTCGGTAGGTTGCGAGAGTTCAGCCCATCCATCAGCGCTACCTACCGGGACAGCTTCGACCTCATTCCAGCGAGTCTCACTAAAGATCATTCTAATCTCAACCTTCGAAATCCTAGCCAGAGTTTCTTTCTTTTCTTTCAGATACTCTGTTAAGCTTCCATCCTGTGGTGGAAGAATTGATGCGACCATTTTAGAACGCTTGTCTGGAGAGAATGAGACGTCATGGTTGAAGCGTCGTAGGCTTTCTATAAGCTCTATGACACTTTTCATTGGTTCTGCTTGCGCGAACCCAATATCTGGGAAATTGCCGACGCTGGGGAAGGTTGAAAGCATGATTGAGGTGCCGTCTACTTCTGCCCTGTTCTCGGGGTCGAGTTCTTGCCAGAGACCTTCGGTGATGAAAGGCATGAAAGGGTGGGTGAGACGTAGTGTGACGTCGAGCGCATGGAACATCATTCCCATGGCGATCTCTCGTCTCTGTAAAGATTAGTATCTACTACTGGGGATCATCAAACATGGAGAATCAATGAAATACGCACATTTTCATCTCCCAATTCCTCCTTAACAAACTCCAGGTATACGTCACATAAAACATCGAATGTGAACGTTCTAATCGCCTCTGTAGCTTTGTAGAGTTTTCTTTCCTCAAATGCTGTGTTGCAGACTCCCACGAGTTCTCGTAGGTGGTAAAGCATATACCAATCATGGAGTCTTATTCTTTCCTTATCTAACCCTTCTATCCAGGATTTTATCGGAACAGAGCCTCTACTGTTCCCTTCAGTCGTGGCTTCAAAAATCTTATCAGAGGGCTTCCTGGAGTTATGGAAAAACTTGAATGCATTATCAATTTTGATCCCCAACCTCCGGAATGTATCAATATGCCTTGGTTCCATGTTGATCTGCCGTACTTGTCTGGTGTAGTCAATTAAAGCCATTCTTAACGGATCCGCCCCGCTTTCCGTGATTCCTTGTGGGAAGATTTTCCGAGCTTCGTTAATCTTATTCCTGACAAGGGTTTGAGCATTTTTTGCTTGCTTTTCTCCATCCTTGGTTTTCAAAGATTTTCCAAGTTCTATCTCTTCCTTACTATCCGCCTCGATCTCTTCTATGATCCTATCTATTGCCCGCCCCTCAATGACGGCGAGTGGGTCAAGAACATTTCCAACGGATTTGGACATTTTTCGGCCTTTGGCATCGCAAACCAGGGGATGAAGTAATATCTCCCCGAAAGGCAGCTTTCCAGAAAACCATGTACCTAAGAAGGGTTCATGTATTTTGAGCCTTGGTTCTGATAGAGGTGATGATCAAAAAAGTGGGTGAACCTACAAAGCATGGCCATTCTTGCCAACCAGAAGAATAGTATGTCTCCACCACTTTCAATGAAATCCAAGGGATAATTTTTCTTCCATTCTTGGTGGCCTTCTGCCATTTCGTTTCCGCGCCACCCAGCTGTACTCAGAGGTAACAGCCCAGACGAAAACCACGTATCCAGCACATCTGAATCTTGTTCAAGAGCACATTCTCTACGCCTTTCATCCGCAGTAAGCTGGCTTTTTGCCTCTGCTTCGCTGGCAGCGATAATCCATCTCTCCTTAGACTTCTCTGGCCCTAACACCCGATAAGCGGGGATCCTATGTCCCCACCAAATTTGTCGTGACAGGCACCAATCCTGAATACCCTCCAACCAGCGTCTCCATTCATCTGAGTACGGAATCTCGGGTCTGATTGTCAGGCCCTGGGATACCGATTGTGCTAGAGCTTTTTCGGCTAACGGTTTTGTGGAAAGATACCATTGCGGCTGGAGAAGAGGTTCGATTACGCACCCAGATCTCTCGCACTTTCCTATGCGCATATCGTGATCTTTCCTTCCACGATATACACCTGCCTCTTCAAGGAGCCGAACAATTGATTTACGGGCATGTAGACGATCAACTCCAACCAGAGAAGAAATACCACTAGAAGGAAGATAATGGCCCGTAGAAGAGAATACGGGAACCAGGGGAATTTCGACTCTTTTACCTTGGGTTTTATTAGAGGGTGAAACATAAGACAAAGAGTGACGTTGCCAGAATGCATAATCGTTAATATCATGACATGGTGTAATTTTGACTGCTCCAGTCCCGAAGGAGGGATCCACCAGTTCTGCGTCGGGGACGATAGGCAAAGTCACACCTGGGAGGAGGGGATGGCGGACACGTTTGTAGTGAAGATGCTGAATGACTGTTAATTGATAATTGGGTCAAGGCAAGGTGGAAAATAAGAAAGAACACACGCCTTGTATCTCTCATCATCGGGATGTACTGCTACTGCCCGGTCACCCGGGATCGTTTCTGGCCTTGTGGTAGAAACCACTATTTCCCCACTACCATCTTCTAATGGAAGTTCGAAGGAGTGAAGAATACCAAATTCAACTCTGTCACGATGTAATTAGTTAAGTTATGGTATACTACCAAAACGACAACATACCCGTCAATCTTTGTCCCTTTTGAAACATCCTCACTGATAACTTCGATATCAGATATGGCTGTCTGCAAGCCCACACTCCAATTTACCATCCTGGTATCTCTATATATTAACCCTTCTTCATACAGTTTAACAAAAGCATTTGTAACTGCCTCACTCAGCCCTTTATCTAATGTATAATATTCGGCCGACCCGGTGGCCGAGGTACCTAATCTCGACATTTGACCCAGGATTCTACAACCATACTCATCCCTCCATTTTTCAACCTCTTCTATAAAACACTCTCTCCCTAGATCATTCCTTGATAATCCGCGTTTCTTTTTGAGCATTCGTTCAACAACAGACTGTGTCGCAATACCGGCATGGTCTGTTCCTGGTGCCCAATGCACAGGATGAGAATTCATACGATAATATCTAGCAAGAGCATCTTGGATTGAAAGCATCAATGCATGCCCGATATGGAGCTGACCAGTAACATTAGGAGGGGGTAGAAGCATTCGAATTTTATCCCTAGACTCGCTCGAAGGTGCTTGGGGTTCGAAAAGCGAGCGAGATGTCCAATAAGAGTACCATCCATTTTCAATGGATTTCTAAAGGAAAGCGAGTGCTATATTAGAAGGCTAAAGTCATAGTCAATTTAGGATATGAAGCTTACTGGGTCAAATCTCTCTGAGAGATTTCTCCGTGGTTTTGGTGGATTGTTATTGTTTGCAAGAGAAGCCAATGTCCGTTTAGAGGGTAGGTTTCTGACCAAAGGAGCCAGGGTGCATCCAGTGAAAGTAATTCCTCGTGAGGATATTGCCCCCCCCATGGAGAGCTGCATGTTTTTTTTGGCTGTTTTCCGACTATGGATCTGACGTTGTTTTGCGCTTTGCGCTTGATCCGGGTAATGTGGACACTTTCTTAGTCCTGTAGCCCGCGACTACAATACGCTAGTTAGACACCCGCGTCTACAGTCGCCCGCCGTTGTTGTATCGAACCACTTGGCTGGCCTTTTTTCCCCCCAGCAAAGAGTTTGGTCTGGTATATCGGGTTATCTGCTTTACCGAGCGGAAAGGTGCTTAATACGCACGTTCGTTATAGCGGCGGGCAACTGTAATAAATGACATTTAAATCTGAAAACCCCCGCAAATGTCAACTATCATTTAGATACAACCTACGATAGAGTAATTGAAAACATCAATCAGAAATTGGAAGCACGCAAAGATTTGTCGATTACAATATTTACTTGGCTCGTATCAGCCAAAAGACTACTAAAAGTGACGAGCTTCGAGTGGCACTTTCTGTCGATGAGCCGAAAGACGAATTCGAGGAATTGGATCTACCGGGTGAAGAAATGGTTCTTAAAATCTGTACCGGCATTGTGACGATTGGCGGTGAAAAAATGTTCGCCTGGTATACTTGACTGTTTAGGAATATCTCTAGAGAAAGTCGATTATTAAGATTTGGAGCTGAAGATTACCATAACTTGCACAAAGTATCCTTTGGTAGTTTTGTTAATTAATGTTCCGATTATAATCAGCACGTATGTCTTATCCCATGCTAAAAACGACCCAGACGAAGGCCATATTTGGAAGTCTAGTATGGGTCCATAAGGTATTTTAAAAATTTAACTTTACCTGAGATATGTGTCTACTTATATATGCGCACTGACTTCCGCGAGGAAGTGGAGTTATTGGAGGTTCTATATATGAGAGTCTCCGAAACGCCAGAGTAATATCACAATGTTTTTCCTTGTATTAGTACGGTCTACCAACCGTTTTTCGTATGGAAGGGCCTATTCTCAAGTGATTAATGGTGAAGTCCATGCGCTCCATGCATATGCATATGTAGTATCAGCTCTCGGGCATACCCCTGGAGCCCAAAAGCTATTAAATCGTGCTTTAAATCTTTGTGGGGACTTAACTGTATATAAGCACAAGCTGCTTGAGAGCGGCATTACTTTTTCCGGAATGAGAGGATGGCAAAGCTTCTCTTGAAAACGGCGCTGATATTTCAGTCAGGAATATTTGGAGCGATCGCGAGACGGCACTGAATTTAGCGACAAAAAGAGTAAACGAGGCGTTGATACAGCTTTTATTTGATAAGGGTGCTGATGTATCGGTCAAGGACCTCCATTGGAGAACACATTGTCCAATTCTGTACAATGTAGAAATGAGGCAATTGTCTGGCTGCTGTTTGAGAGGGTGCTGATATATATTGACCGAGGGCGGGGAGGCCTGGTGGTATTGTTCATTGTGGCAAGAGAATGGGATCAATCCATGCTCCGTCTGCTGCTCAAGAACGGCCCTAATGTACAGCGGCAGGTAATAAGTGATGGAACGGCCTGAGACAGAGTGATACCTGGTTTCCGGTAAAACGTCACCAACATATATATGGTGTTTGCGGGTGTATTATTACCTCTCGCTGTACAAGCCCTAAATACAACCGGGCGGGCAGCGGCAGTAATGAGTACAGTACCAAAAAAGGTATCTTCTAGATGCGGTACTGGGTCCACCCGTTTTTTTGGTACTGTAGAGATCAAGATTGCTTGGAACTTCTGGATCTTTAAAAACGCAAGTTTTAGAACCCCTTCCTAAATATAAGAAATAGAAAAAAGGAAAAAAGAAAGTCATACTCTACATGCACAGTACAAAGAAAAAATGGGTGAATTCAGTAATACACCTAGTAGAATACTGCAAGACTACGCTATTATATTGCTACGGTATAATAATTCGGATTCCTATTTACATGAGCTGTTTGTATAATATTAGGCCCAGACGAGCGTCATAATACATACCGCCAAAACTCGAAAAATTGGCTATGCATACAAGACCAAACTTTCTACAAACGGATACTTCCGGGGCTGATCGATACCTTTCAGCCAATCGTTTAGAGATAATTCCTGGGCGGAGATAGCCAATTTTTCGAGTTTTGGCGGTAGTGCAAATGTTCAGTCTATTACTCTCTAGGTAATTCCCATAACTTCATTAGCGAATCCGGCGAGATCGTTCTATGCCCTAAGATCTAGATATAAGTCGATATAAGTCGTTCAGCCGGGCCTGCAATTCGAAAGGTTTACACAATTCTGAAACAGTACCTATTACATTCCCCATCCCATCGTCTGTCGATTGCTGCCCCCTTATAATAGAGGAATTAAATATCTATGGGAGGAGATCTGTTACTTGATAACAGAGGTAACCAGATCGATCTGCTAGTAAAGCCGTACTAGATTTGCTTTTTCCCGGGTGGGCAGACAGACGAAGGGATAACGTACTCTATGAAGACGCATCGCATATGCATCCGGTTAGTGACTGCATGTGATCTGAGAGGCGCTAAAATCAAATAATTTACGGCCGAGTGCGGGGGGCGTAAACTATTGAAATTCCGAATTAATTACATGTAGCTAGCAAGAGTTTGAAAGGGGGGCAAATATGAATTTGTTATGAACCAGCTTTTTGTACATATTGCCACGTTATAAACGAGTGATAGCTGATGAATTAAGTCTAAGACCGAGTCTGTCAAACTACAGGTATCTATAATATCCTATTTAGTACGTATTCCAATGATAGAAGACTCCACCGTGATGTTTTGTGCCGCAGTGAGTCAAGATGCCAATTCGGAGCGCTGAGGGCAAACAATCGATGGATAAATGAATGACTCGATAAAAAGAGCTGTTAATATTTTATGGATGGATGATCTTAGGGTTACACGTTGCTCAAAAGTAAAGGTAGGATTCTGTTCATGATAATTATTAATTAACAGCCTCCAATAATCAGCCCTCACTCGCTTCAACCTCTACGCTGATCTATATATTTTCCTATAGATTCTAGTTTTCGTTGAAACCTTAAATCAGTTAATAAAAGAATGAGACTTATTTTCTGTCCGTAACTTTTCGGAAAGAATTAAATAAACAAATGTAAAGCGTATAAAAAGAAAAGAGAGAAATATAAGTCTAACCCTTCACGGTTTTCACACAGTCGGGTCGTCATATACGAAATTGATATCCCTTACGCTCCTCATAGGGGTCATTACAAACTGCGAATCACCCTCTGGCCTCTCTATCCCCGTTATCATAATTAGTCTATAGGAGAGAATTGAGTAGAGAGGAGGGAGAGTCGAACCGTTTTTGCTGTTACCAGTAAGCATTGATTGGATGCTCACACAGACACTTTCGACGTTTTGTACCGGGCTCCAGCCGTGACCGGTAGATAGGAGATCGAGACATATTATGCCATTGGAATAGACATGCGGATGCATTGGTATTTCTATGACTGTTAGTAAAATAAAATAATTATAATGAAAAGTGTATTACGGGGGAGTTGAGAAGCTAGTAGTGATGATAGTAACAATAGTGCCAGTAGGACGTGTCAGGGAAACATATTCTCACTGTCACTTTTGACTATCACGCCACAGTTCTAAGCAATAGCAGTAGCACACGTTACTGCTATCCACTACCAGCATCCACAACTCCGCAACTACAGCAAAAGGTAATAAGTGATGGAATGTCCTGAGATATGGTTATACCTGCAAACACCGTATATTGGTGGCGTTTTACTCAAAACAGGTATCACTCTGTCTCAGCCCGTTCCATCACTTATTACCTACCGCTGTACATGAAAGATCTAGTCTCACCCCTATCCGCCGTTCTTACGAACATAACTTCTGGCGGCTCGATCGGATAGTTTTTGCCAAATTTGAACCTTAACCGGAACGTTTTTCCGTAATAGATCGGGTTTTGGTCCAGCACTTCAAGGTCCATTTCCCATGTTGACAGGTCGTCGGCGGCGGCTATGTGGATTCCTATTGTTTGCGCTTAGTGTGTGAAGCTGTTGAGCTGTTGAGCTGTTGAGGAGTAGGGAATGGAAATGGGATTCTGGAAAAGAGGGGAGGGGGTACCAGCGGGGAGTTCTTTCTGCATCTATAGTGAAACCGTTAGTAGATAGAGACCTAGGGAGGCAGAGAGTGGGGGCAAATACATTGAGCAACTCGCGCTTGAGGCGCTTGGAAAACGTAGGTACCGGCCCCATAGTGAGAGTCGAACGCTTGTAGGGTAGATGGTTGTATGGGAGGGTATTGTTTAGTAGCTGGTAGATACTCTGAAGTCTGAGCGAATGATTGTAGAAGGAGTAGAAGTAGAAGTAGAAGTACGCGGGGTGGGGTATAGTATAGATGCACGTGATAAGCACAAGCTTTGGGTTGAGGCTCTTGTGGCAGCTTGAGCCTTTACATAGGAAGTAAACCTTACATGTATGTAAGTTGTAGTCTTGTCAGCCTGGCTAGGCGTTACGGCTACAGGGCAGAATGGAGCTCTCAGGCATAAAGGTGGTTTCCCTCATGCACACCATCGTACTGTTCCCTATTTGAATATGTGTTGTAGCTACATGATGGCTTGCATTCCTGTTAGTAGGTACATCTATGTGAACCTGTCTTTATGCCGAGGCTGTTCCGTAAGGTGAAAGAAGCCTTGCAACAGAAATTGAGGTACAGTCATCTTTGGGGCAACGGCGAAACTAGTTGAACGACGAACAGGGGTCTTTGTCAGTCAAGACAGTGGCGCTCGGGCTACAATACGGGAAATGCGGGTAAATCGATCACGGTAGTGAAAAAAAATTACATAAACTACGGTTTTACTACCGCCTTCTCTTGAATACCAAGTCCTGTAGATGTATTATTTTCAGAAAGACGTAGTCCGTAGCATACAGTCGTGCTATCGTATTCCTATCAATACGTATTCTCTCTGCAATGCTAATTCCTTGTGTAGCAGTCTTGCTACGGTCTGCCCAGGGGGAAAACTGCAATTTGGTAATAGCTCTATGTCCTCGTGCTGACGGTGTTAGTACACGTTTTCTTTACAATACGAATTCTCTACAATACCGTTCCAATACCGTCCCAATCTCATATTCTAGACAATGCTGTCCTAATCCCGTACCAATAATTCCCGATTTATCAATACCGTATCAACACCCTATTAACTCCAACATGGCCTATTTGACAACTCTCGATCTTGTAATTGATCAAAGCCGAACTGTTGAAATCGACAGTCGACAAATAGGCTATATTTCATGCACATGTACATGTAGTGCGATTACAATATGTATTTACATGTACTCTATTAAAGAAAATGAGGCACGAACGAGTTGTGATACCAGCTAGATGTTTCCTTGTCTTTCTCTACAAAGTGAAATATATTAGGAGTAAGTCTCCTAATCCCTATCATCTTTACTTCCTTGGTGGCTTTGTACACCTCGTACGGCGCTGCTTCGTTCTCTTGCAATGTATCTCGTATGAATATGCGTATCAAAAGAAGAATTCGGGTTAAGGTACCGATATGAATGCTCATTATTCGCTCTATTCTGTGGTAGGCGTGCATGTATTCATCACCATCCACTCGTATGAAAGACCCAATCACCGCCCTGAACGAGTGGTTGCCGTCTATATCCACTAGCCTCCTCTGTTTGGCCGACTCGGATGCCTCGCCCGACAGATAACCCCAGTATTTGATGTTAAACTTTATGCGTTTCGTCAAAGTTATCGGAGTATCATACTCTATACCGTACGCGTCCGTCAATAGATCTCGGTCATATTCTCTATCCAATTCTCGTATAGATTTAAGTGCTATTGGACGACCTGTGTTGACCGATGATAGTAGTGAGGACGATACGTCTATACAGTCCTCTAAATTACATGTAGATGTATATGTATGCTCCGGTATCCCAATGAACTTCTGTTTTAGCACGGGGCATCTGTTGACGATGGAGTTCAGTTGTGTTGTAAGAGCCGGTGATGACACGGCAAACGTATTATCTAATGCGAATCGTACAGTCTGCAGGGTATTGATAAGCTTCAGCAGCTGGAGGTCGTTCTCGTGTGAATTTGTATGTTGAGCGTGCATTTTGAAGACTTTGTGCTTCTGCTCTCCCAGCATCGTAGTGGCGTTAAATGTGCTGGCAAAATTCTCTGTGTCAGTTGCGTAATGCAGCGCTAGATGCACATTTGGCACGTCTGCATACTTCTGGAAGCCCCCTTTGGTACTAATCGTAGCACCAAAGAAGCGGCGAAGCATGTTCCTCATGTCTAGGATGACTGACACAAAGGATTCGTGGGGCCGATGATCTATACACCGCTTGAGCGTCATATGGACGACCTTCGCTAGTAAGAACGCTGTACGCAGAACCTGGTATTTGGGTTCCTTATCATCTGAAAAAGACCTCTTGATGCGCTCTTCAACTCCTGCCTTGAATATAGACCTCGCAGTGCTGCCTGAGAATATGATCATTAATACGAAGGGGTTCATTATAGCCATCTTCCCGTGTTCGCTAAATACCATAGATCCTTTGTGATTTACTGGATTTTGGGGTTGCCCCCAGCGGTATGGTACATTCACTGTATTCCAAGCGTCGCGGTAGGCTGATATGCCTGTAGGTGACAGTAACCCATCGATCAGCGCCTCAGAGTAGTATTTGCAAAGCCTTAATTCTGCGTGGAAAGGGTCGTTTGGGCAGGCTCGGTGGGGGTCCATCATTGGGTAGCAACGTTTAAAGTAAGGACCTTCCGCTGTCAGGCCATATCGCTGTAGGGCGTCTGTCTTGGCCTTCTTCGTGCGTAACCCGATAGATTCGTTGTACAAGCTCTCTGTCGGTGCTTTATATCGACCAAACATCGCTGTGTCTAGGCCCAAATCTCCTCTATTCTTATCCCGTACGAAGCATGATCTACACCCAAATTCTGCATTGTGTGTCTTATTCCCCGAGTTCTGATTCTGCTGAGGCATATCCCCTGTAAACAGCAAGGGGAATGCGATAATAAAGACCGGTTCGCTGCCGCTCTCTAGCGTCATCAACCGCCCTGCCCCCATTGAGAGACTGTCTTTCTCGATACATGCGGCCATATTAAGCTCGTGAGTGCCGAACGGACCTATCATCAAGACGTACATATTGCTTAGAGACGTCCGTTTGTCGACACTTAATCCCGCTGGTGTCACGTACATTCCTATCAAATGGTAAGCATTTCTATATATACTGACTCCATCAACATCGACCGACCTTTCAAAGAATGGTAGGCATTTCTATATAGACCGAATCCGTCTAAGAAAACCGAGAAAGGAACAGATATGCATCGATGTTGCGCAAATGAGGAAATTACGGCATCTCTTGTGAGATGAATCAGCTCGCTCTCCGCCGCGATCCTATGCCTTTTCCATATAGGACGCCATTTAATAATAGAGTTTGCAAAATATACGATCCTTTTGACACAAAATGTAGGATTTATTGGTAATAGGCTCTCCCGTAGACTCTCTGGAGATTCGTAGTCTGTGAAGTAAACCCAGGCTCGACTAATTATTGAGGTTATAGGTATTGTTTCGCGTATCTCGAATAGCACGAGTTCTGGTAGATCTGAATTGTATAATGGATATATTGCTTCGTTCTCGTGTGCTATATCGCATGAGGTTGCCAGCACCTCATTTATCTGTGGTATGATATTCTCTCTCGGTACTAACCGATGGCCATACAACACTCCTCATTCGCCTTTCGCGATCCAAGCGTCGTTTGATATGTCAATCGCGTATGGCGAACCATCGACGTAATTCACACAGTCTGATGGCAGCAGTGGGACTCCCCCTTCTAGTTGCGCATACCTGCCGGATGTCGACCTTACACTCTCCATCCACAAGTCTCCGTGCCACAATTCACTCGGATGATCAACCAATTCACCGAAGCCTTGATGTAAAACCATTTTTGGGTTGCTTAACCACATACGACAGTATTCCGATATATCGAAGTAGTACGCTGTACCGGGGGTGTCCGTTTTTGGTGGTGTTGCTTCAAGATTTATATCAATAGGGCGCGATTTGATATGTAACAGAGGGAACGAACTCCTGCACCTCTCCCGCAGCGTTTTCAATGACTTTGGTAATGTGCGTATACCTTCCAGTGTCGCGATACTAAGGACCTCCACCAGCGCCTGGTATTGCGTTCTAGATAGGTCTGCTGTAGTCGTGAACAGCATTAACGCCATGTGGAAGTCGTCTATTCTCACATCACGTTCTTTGCTGGGCCCATCGGCGATTGTTTCCTCCAACTGCATGTGGATGTCTCTTGGTTCTGGTAGCTGTATTATCGGTGGAGCATCTGGCATATGATTTTCAGGAGCCGCATCCACGTTGTTGTCGTCGTCTAATACCGGTATAGGGTCTTTAGAGCCATCGTCTTCTTCTTCAGCTGCCCCTGTATTATAATTGACACCGAGTAGGTTGATGCTGAGGTCCTGAAACGTCTGTCGTATTGGCTCATCTCTCTCCGGATCAACATCGTTCTCAACTGCGGCTACAGTCTCTTCTGCGATTATATCCTCCAATATCTGTATACTGTCGGACAAGTTTGATGAAGTCGTAGCCTGAGAGTTTAGTCGGCGCCTCTGTCCTGTACGCAATAAGCTACATTGGTCTATGTTAATCGAACGTAGTGATCTTACTTGCGCTCATCTGGATTTGGGGAATCCGGTCTAATACCCCTCGTCGCCTCATAATGGGAGTGGTCTATGTCGCGGTATTATATTGAGAAATTTGAAGTTGTAGTGATGGTGATGGGTCGTTCTCACGGAATCGGTTGTTACTGTCACGTATATAAAAAAAATATCAAGAATGGATCGGTGATGGAAAACATGTAGATGGGGCTGCTATCTACACATCTTCAATGGAGGTTGCTGCGCCATTCTTGATAACTTAATAAAGCGATTTAAAATTTGATATTATCGACTACAGACAGTCAAACAAGCAATTTTGAGCCCTTCGATGATATCATTAAACGATTTCAAGCCACCACTCGACAACACCCCAATAGCAAACGGTGCCTTTCCATATAAATCTTTCGAGGCTGAGAACTCGACAACCGAGTATCTCCCCATGTGTCAAACAAGATAGGATTTCCTTCTTATGATATTCCCTAACCCATCCACATTTGAAATTCCCGCGTTTCAATTGAACACCCAGAGTTGGCGCTCCGCAACATCGAGTGGTGGTTGGAAATGCACTTCTGAGGTCATAGATCATCCCAACGACAGGGGCACGACCTGGTTGTAGATCATCACCGATGTCTGTCAACGAGAAACTATCAGTATGCCCACGTCCGCACTGCATTACCCACATACGATATTACTCACAAACGATATCAGCTTGAGGAATTGGCATATTTTATTGTGGGTTTTTGTAATTGATTGGTGAGTCGTGCAGTCAAAATACAGTGACGAGTGATATTGCATGCAAATGGATCTTTAAGTGCCATAATGCCACCTATCCAGAATGGGTAACCCATGCACCCCGCGTATGCAGGGCTTTTAAGGTTTAAGGTTTAGCGCAGCAGAGCCTCATCCCCGACCACCACTGCAGACTATGAAATTGGGCCTCTCCATCACTCACTGTCCTCAAGCCCAAAGCCTACACTTCCATCGACCTTTTGCTCTTCTTTAGTGGGATTTTTATCATATTTGCAAAGCTCAGTAATACCCCTCTGGGCTGTTATCACACACGTCCATATCTTAAGCGCCCACATACACCATTGCAACCGTACCCCTCTTCTATCACCAAGATGGTGGGGGCATTAAGAACAACGTCTACGGCGACACGCCGAAACAACCGGATCAACCCAATTTCTCCAACAATTAACAGAGGAGAGCCATCTGTCAGTCCTTCGCCGTCAGTTCGACGCATACTCTTCCCACCTTCTAACGAGTCTTCACAGCAAACACTGGGACGAACACCATCGCTGGGAGACAACATTCATATCATTGCATCACAATTCGCCGCATCTCAACATCTACAGCCTCAGCAGTCACAATCCCACCCTCAAGCTACACAGTGGAGTCAAACGCAGTATATCCAGGACTCCCAAGTCCATATACCAGGAAACCAGCAGCAAGCCCAAGAAAATGCCCTTGCCCGGGCACAGACAGGGGCAACAGGACCACAGAATAACACACAGGCAGCCGTGGCTAGTGTAAATGCAACAGAAAACGACAGTCCCAGTGAAACAGACGCCGCTGCCCTGGAAGATGAAGACCGATATATGGTTCTGGTATGTATAATGCGCTGGTTTATGAACATGGCTAACTTAAAAACGAGAAAGGCTCCATCTGGGATAGAAAGGGCCCGTATACAGACGTTGCTAGATCAGGCAATACAAGCGGAAGAAGAGGCGCAGAAAGGCCCTAAACGAAGAGGCCGAAGGTACGACAAGACGCGTATGAGAGACGAGTTCGCAGATGACGGAGAAGCCTGGTCGAAACTGATATCGATCACACGATTACATTTCTGCCGATTCATACATGTCAAAGACACGTTCATTCCGGCCCTGATCCGCGAAGCTGCAGGGCCAGAAAAGAATATCGAGGCATCGTCAGACGCATACGTGAGGTGCTACGACAAGATCCTAGAGTGGAGGAAGAACTGGTATTATAACTTTACGAGGCAAGTCGAGTTATTGCAGGATGACATCGAGACGAAGAACGCTGGATACGCCGGACTCCCAGATGCAGCATTAAGAGATGCTTATACTCGGAAGTTTACTTTTGAAGCATTCCACAGCCTAATGGGAACGACAACTGCTGTAGTCGATTGGAGGGCAACTCTCAATATCCCTAAAATGAGGGCATTATACCAAACACTGTTTGTTTATTCATTGATGTACGAGCTCAAGGACAAGAACAGTACGCGTATAATAGGTGTGCTGACGGCGTACTGGTTATAGATATACCCATCAAGCGCGCCATAAACCAAACCAAACGTCCCGTAAACTGGCCAAAGAAAAGATCAGACTGATCATGTCCGCAAAGCAATTCGAGAATATCACGGTCAAAGACTTGGTCCTCCGACCAGTGAAACCTCCTCGGAAGGTAAGGAAACAAAGAGATGAAGTAGACGATCTTCTACTTCTTGACGAGACATTCGAGCCATTTGCCCTACCGGGAGAAGAGGCGGCCGCAAATCACGACCCGAATATCGTCAATCTGGATCCACAATTACACACTATGTCAATGGGGATAGAGGAAAGAATGGAGTTCATACCGAATGCGAGCCTAGATGAAGACCTAGAGGTGTTCACTCCAAACTCGGGGGGTTAATGGGTATTTCAACGTATGGTGAGATTTACAAGAGGTCTTTCTTTTGCTTTTTTTGCTTTTTCTTTGTTATTGGAGAATCTTTAAGCGACGGTGTTAGCGCAACACGTTACATTTATATACACTTTGCTTTTTATTTTGTTTATTGCTTCAATTTGTAAATGATGTATACGACAACTGGCTTTTATACAATACGGCATTGTAGTAAAATCAATAAACGTGATTCATACCGTTTCTATCACAATACCGAAGCAATGCTGGGGCAACACGGTAGCGACACGGTAGCGACACGGTAGCGACACGGTAACAGTACCGAAGTAAAATATGAACATGCCAGGTATCATGTGCGGGGTTCACAATAGAAGATATAAAGCCATGAGATCTCTCCGACATACATCAATCCTCAACATCTCACAATACAATATTGGATTTATCGGTTCAGCTGGGAATACACGCGGAGCTGGAGTTCTTACAAGTGAGTTCCTACACAATCCGCATCAAAGAATATCAATCTGACCGTTGAAGACGCAGCAAGAGATAGAGGATATAGCCGTATGGGGATTTACAACGCTGTGTACATGTACATGTACTATTGCACTATCGGTATGTGATGACCGTGACCCACAACCACAATATCGTTACATGAACTGACTATGTGGTTAATGACAGGTTGCATACAAAAGACAGCGACTTACACATACATGTATTTTTATTTACGGTATCTTGATCTTCATAATTAAGACTATGACATGAGTACGTGTACTAACGCTATAACACAATTAACAAATAAAGCATTTTAGACAGCTCATAATGGATTTGGACTACCACTGGCACCGGATGGACCTGGATACTGGCAAACTGGCACTGGATGGACCTGAAACACCGGATGGATGGGATCTGGCATATATCATAGGTGCATGATGCTGGCAATAAAAAAATGTATATTAATGCGATGGGACATAAAATGTATTTTAATTTTAATTTTAATTTTAATTTTAATTTTAATTTTATTTTATTTTATTTTATTTTTATTTTTATTTTTATTTTTATTTTTATTTTTATTTTTATTTTTATTTTTATTTTTATTTTTATTTTTATTTTTATTTTTATTTTTATTTTTATTTTTATTTTTATTTTTATTTTTATTTTTTTGGAAAACACAAAAAAATTATTGCCTAAAATACGGTGTAGGCACCGTAGAGAAACCGTACTACTACAGCAAGTGCTTCGGCATCCAAACCGTATTGAGACCGCAGTTAGACGAATACAGGTACATACTGGATAGATATGACATACACGTGAATTTTTTATTCTGATAGATACCATAGAACTACTGCACGAAAGAGGTATTCTGTTGAAGACGTGACCCAGGCAATATAGCGTCAGTACGGCAGGGTTACGGGTTCAAAGAGAATTTTTTAATTTAATGTAGAGTGAACAAGTACAGTGTCGAGACAGTAATTAAACAAACACGTCATAGGTAAACGATCGCATTGAAACAGATAGAATACAGTGTTATCTGAAACCTATTGGTTCAATGTATGCGGTAGTAGAATAGTGTTGTCCCAGTTTTCTTCTTAAGACGTGTTACTAAAAATACGGTGTTGTTACAGTATTAATGCGGTTTTCGTTGCAATATAATATTCTCGGCAACATGGTGGCAATCCGTCAAAACTCCAAGAGTCTTTTGCGTCCGCATTTCAACGAATCATTTTTTGATGCAAGATCACAGCGGGCACCTAGGAAAGACGGTAGTGTAGAATATGAGTATTATGACGACAATCATTATTAACATTAATTTTTAATTGTCAACACTACTGGTTTAACTTGGTCTAAGAAGCAAAAATCCTATGCAACAACCGCTTAAAAGCGCGATTCTTTCCTGGTTCATTCTCAGATTAGAAGATGCAACCACTTGTTTTACTGAAAAGTTTGCTTGTCATTGTTTCGATTGCGTTTTGCCGAAAAGTGTTGTAAAAAAAAACTGAACTTAAGGCAGCATGCTGCGAAATATATGGCATACCAGCGTAATATAAAGACTGGCAAATGCAGCAAGTTGTTTACCCGGACGTTTTCTCACCAAAATATAGAGATCACATGATATATATGCATGAGAGAGATTTTCCAATGTCTCATTCGTCCAAGGGATAGCTCAAGAAGCTATGGTGGGTAGGTGTAATCAATCTATAGAAATTTGGAGATCTACCCCCATAATGGTACTAGCGTTTAACCTAACGGTGGTTTTCTCTCCAATTCCCATACAAAAAATGTTCCTCTAAAGTTGACACACCCACCCCCTATGCCTTCTCGCGCCATAGGTACGGCCGTATTCGCTGAAGATGGGTGGGCAGAAAGCCGTTGGGGATACAGGGTAAGGGCGGTGTGCACAGACAGATTGACACTAAACCACGTCGAGATACCCAAGCAAGAAGCAAAAAAACACTGACGACGACTTTGTTAAGTTTACCTTTGGTGCAGACGATTAGTAGATAGCCGGGTAAGAGTTACATGTATGTGTATTTAGACTAGAACATAAGATCAATAAATTGAAAGGGCGGATTTGAATGAATAAATAACGCCGAAAACATCGGTATGATACAGCACACACACACAGACTGCGCCGCAGATCCCGAGACGGGGGGAGAAGCCAATAAACACCACAATCCCCGCTGATGCACGAGCCCCCAAAGGCCCAATCCAAGACCTGCCTTTTATATATATATAGCAAAAATCATGAGTTGTAATTTAGAGTAAACTCTCTTCCCCCCCCTCCTCCTACATACTTTAGGTGCTACTCTCAACAACCACCGCCGCAAACAGATCTATCACCATATTTCTTTATACCATGATGTCTCGAAGTCGCGAAAGACACGAGAGTGGATCTTCTCGGGGGCATGTGCGTTCGCAATCTTCATTCAGACTATCATTGAACGCGGGGATGGAGCTGGTTGCTTCGGTGTTCCATCGCTTGAACGGGCAGCCAGCGAGCTATGATAAGAAGTGAGCAAATCCTTGTCTACACTTTGGTATACATGTTTGAATTTACCATTGCTGATGGCCGTGCTGTAGATCTCAATACAAAATGGGCCGTACACTGGTTCGTGATCACAGCTCCTTTAAATCACAACAATGCATCCACTAACAGGTAATAGGGTGCGGGAACCTACGGGATAGTACGAGAGGCAGAATGCCCATCTGGGAAGGTTGCAGTAAAAATTATCTTGAAGAAGAGCGTAAAGGGGAACGAGGAAATGGTGCAGGATGAATTGAAGTTATTGAAGCGTTTGGATCACCCAAATATTGTCTCTTTCAAGGATACATTTGAATCAAGGGTTTGTGTTTTCTTTCTCCGCTTACTAGATCTGGGATTCTCTTAATTCCTGGTTATTACCTGGGGCTGGCTGGTGTGTGGTCTTGGATCTTAGTGTATGAGCTCGATCTCGTACTAACAACTATTTAGGACAAATACTATATCGTCACGCAGCTCGCAACCGGCGGTGAACTCTTCGATCGCATTTGTGAAAAAGGAAAGTTTACCGAGAAAGATGCTACCGTAGTTGTTCTATCTATCCTCACCGCCGTAAACTACCTCCATTCCAACAATATCGTACACCGTGACCTCAAGCCCGAGAATCTTCTCTACCTTACCCCATCTCCGGACTCTTCCCTAGTACTTGCCGACTTTGGGATTGCAAAAATGCTTGATACCGATACAACTGTTCTCACATCTATGGCGGGCTCGTTCGGATACGCTGCACCAGAGGTAATGATGAAGAAGGGCCACGGTAAGGCGGTAGACCTGTGGAGTTTAGGTGTCATTACATATACCCTGTTGTGTGGGTATTCGCCTTTTAGAAGTGAGAATATGGAGGAACTAGTAGAGGAGTGTAACAAGGGAAGAATTATATTTCATGAGAGATATTGGAAGGGAGTTAGTAAAGATGCAAAGCTGTTCATTGGATCCTTACTTCAGACAAATCCGGACGATAGACCTTCTAGTGCTGTTAGTTCCCTTTTGCCGAAAGAAACGCGGTTTGTCACTAATTCTTATAATAGGAGGCGTTGAAACACACATGGCTCAAGGGCGAGACTGCGTCCGACAAAGATATTCTCCCTGAGATCAAATCCTATATGGCTAAAGCACGACTTCGTCGTGGCGTTGAAATGGTAAAATTGGCAAATCGTATCGAGGCTCTGAGACTTCGTGAAGATGATCAAGAAGCTGGCGAGACGAGTGATATACCATCCGATACTGTGCAGGCGGCATGTGAGGGAATCACTTCGGCTACTGCGAGAGTACCGCCTCCGCAAGAGGAGGAGGAAGAGCTGAAAGGTGCGAGAAGGCTGTCGAGAGCAGCGAGAACCGCGATATTTAGGGAAGTTGTGTTGGCAAAGGTGAGGGAAATGAAGGCGGAGGAGGAGATAAAGGCTGTTGGGGGGGGGGAAGGCGGGAGCAAGTAAATAACGTTGCGTCGTTTCCTTCTTCTTTTTCTTTCATTTCGCTTTCTTGCATTTTGTGGTTGCGGGCTTCGTATGAAATTCTATCTTCTCTGGTGGTTCTTTCTAGATTGGTGTTTCCCTCGTTTTTTGGTTAGATATATTGGGTCCATTTTATATGTGCTTTCTTTGCTGGCTTGGGTGGGTGTATCTCGCTCTCTTTCCCTTCCTGTTGGTACTCCTTGCGTTCCATACCATACTTTCTTGATTTATCAAAATGCATGCAACGTTTTTTGTGTCTTGTGGTTTTACGGGTTATTTTATTGAAGGAGAATTTAAGTCTCAGCGACAGACGCATAAATGCAGTGGTCTAAATTCAATGAGTTTGTAAACCCGCCAAGAAGTTAAAGTGCAGAATTGTACCTATGTACCGGGTGCATGTACCTACATGATAGGACATGGCTAAACTGAATCCGGTCAAAGTAATATCAGTACATACATACAATGGTACACGTGACTTGTCAATAACGCCTAAGAAGACACATACAAGGCTCTAGGATTAAGTGAGCAAACTAAACGGGGTGTTTACAGATGAGGATCCGTTCACTCACTTTATCCCAGAGCCTTGTACATGTACGTACATGTATATGTAATGATGGGCACTTGGATACATGTATATGTACATGTGATATCCTGAATATCAGCTAGCGTAGAGGGAACTCAATGCCATCAGAACTCAATCTAAAATGGCATAGCTGCATTACTACATGTATCCTAGAAACTTCAAGGAATACACACGTGCATAGCCTTATAGTAAATTGGGATTTAAGGATCCTTATTATCCAGCTACAAGCATAGGGATAAACCTGGTATTGTAATCGTCTCTGCGGCTCTCCACTAACACGAGCCTGAATTAATTCTCCATATTGCGATTGGGGCAGTACGCTTACATACTGTAGCGCGCGCTTTTCGCTAATCTTGTCTTAGGTCATCTTGGTGATTTATAAATCTTGCCATATATGACCTTTAGTAATTATCCAAGACTTCGGGCTCGGTACCTAAATTGAGTGAGGCTGAGCCTGCTTACAGCGCCGTATGTATGTACCTACCGTAAAAACTCGATAAGTGAGCCTGGGCCTAAACCAAAAATACAGGGTGAATAACAGTGGAGAAACATAAAACTACCAATCAGAGATTTCAGGTTCGATAGATGAGCCCGGGCTCACATATCGGGGTTTTACGGTACTCGGGGTGGGAAAGGCGGGGCGTTTCTAGACTCGGAAATTAAGATTAAGCTTTTCTTTTTGCTACTATTTTAAATGGGAATTATTTTCTTGACGGACGACGGCCAAACTCAATATTACATACATGTATATACGTAATCAATTGTACCTAGGCCTTCATAATACTAAGCTATGGACCATAGCTACTTGTATGTGCCTACAGTGTCTGTATATTATATAACAGATCACTACAGCCTGGAATATCCGTAGACCGATTACAGTCGCCTTAGGGGCAACGACGAAACTGGTTGAACGACGAACAGGGGTCTTTGTCAGTCAAGATGGTAGCGCTCAGGCTAGTATACAACCACTTCTTTGGCTGAAATCTGTTGTCCCAGGTTCGTCGTTACCCCAAAGTTGACTGTACTCCAATCTGATACAAGGATCCCATCTAGGGCAAAAAGTACAGGCTCCCCTTCAGCAGGCACAGGATCTATTTAGGGTAATGGTGTTACCAAGCAGTCATTCATTCGGAGTAACACCAGCCAGTTAGTTACCCGGTCCGATGGGGCGGAACACAAATCTTCCGTGCGGCACCGTACATGTAGGAGCGAATCACATGTCGTATGAAGGCTGTACATCCGTCCGTCCTCCTATATTAATTCATTCCCTCCTGTTGTTCATACAACGTCACTTTTGCGCAGGAATAGAGTAGATTATCAACGCCCTACTGTAGTGCGGTGAAACCTGCATGATGTATGATCTATAATCCGTTGGTTGTGCTTCTAGCTGGTCGAGGGATACGATATAAGGATGCCCTTCCTCGCCTCCCCACCCGGACATCCGCGAGAGCGGAGCAGGGCCCGTTGTTGAGCGAGCGAGCCGGAATATATAATCTTCGAGGACTCTCAGTAACACATGCTTATCAGATTCTCTTTTATTTTCTTTGCGAATATTTCTCTTGTTGCGCACTTACCTTATACCTGTACTTCTACATCCTACATACCTGATCTACAAGCCTCACTCACATAATATAATATATATATAAATACCCCAAAGCCATTACGACCAGCAAGAATGAGTACGGCAATCCACATCGGAAATAGCCATGCTGGTACCTCACCGATTGCTCCTCGAAGCCCCCCACTTCTATCGCCACCATCTACAAACCCAGAAGCATCTCCACAGCTAAAATCTCTTCCACCAATTCTCACAGATGACTCCAGTGGAGAAGAAGAGACTACATACAATGACGTGATCCGCCCAGGGGAAATCAACGTCCAGGAAATCGACGCCGAGTCCATTATTGCTCCTGTAATATCACGAAGTCAGTCCACTGCACTATACAGAAATGCCCTCTCTCCTACTAGCACCACCGCCCCCACCGGCCTATTCCACCCAGGAAGCGCACAAGATAAACGCACACAAACTTATGGAAGAGTGTATCCCAATTTCGTAGCAAAGGAAAAGACACAAGCGCAAACAGCTCAAGGGAAGAAGTCAAGGCCATTTTTTCAGGTCCCATCACTGCAGATACCAAATGTGAGCCTGCCGAACGTTAGCCTGCCATCATTTAGTGGGGTCAACACTCGCCTGCGCTCCAAAACGTTATTTAATCCCCGTTCTGGGACATCAGGGGTCACGGGAGGGGGAGGTATAAACTCCTCGTTCTTTGCGGACAGGGCTTCGGCATTTTTTGGCCGTCCAGAAACAACTACGGCCACGGCGACTAATGGAGAATTGGCAAACCAGAAGAAGCCTAGGCCGCCTGCACATAGGCGGTCATCTTCACATCCGTCCGTACTCATGGATCCACTCTCCCGAAAGCCATCAGCCACATCATCGCTAGGTGATGATTCAAAGTTCCTGCATATCCACGCTCCGGCCAACGCACGATTCAAGGCCATCCTAGACGGGCTCCCTAACTTTCCAAATTTCCCACAGCTACCCCAATTAGCGCAGTTGAACCCGTTCACTGACTCAGTACCCGAGACTGCAGCTAACAATACCGCTATTTCACCAGCATTGGAGGCCTTGGATAGTGTCACTGGCGATGTGGTAATTATGGGCGGATATAGGGGATCGATCCTTCGAGACAAAACAGCCGGGAACAGACGTGTCTGGATCCCGTTGAAAGTGGGGTTCAACCTCCGCAAAATAAACCTCGAAGTCGGCTTAGACCTAGAGGACGAGGAGAATATGAAAGACAAGATCGTACCTTCGGGAATGCTTACGCATATCGGTCCTGTTGATATATCCAAGAAGCTCTTGAAACGCCTCCGCTCGAACGCAGATGCCCACGGGCGTAGAGTACATGAGTGGGGATATGACTGGCGACTGTCTCCGGAGCTTCTGTCCAAGAAGTTGATTACGTTTTTGGAGGGGCTAGAGTGTAATTCTGGAAACCTCGAGGGAGGTGGAAAGAGAAAAGGGGCATTGGTAATTGCTCATTCACTCGGAGGATTGATTACCAGGCATGCCATGAACCAGCGACCAGATTTGTTCTCGGGTGTGGTTTTTGCGGGAACGCCGCAGACTTGTGTCAATATCTTGGGACCACTGAGAAATGGAGATGCAGTGTTGATGAATTCAAAGGTCTTTACTGCACAAGTGAGAATCCCGTCTCTTTATCCTTATTTATAAAACGTGTCTAACCGGGAGGCTGCGCGGATAGGTAAACTTTACTCTCAGGACATCCTACGCCTTTCTGCCTGAAAATGGAGAATGCTTCGTTGACCGCAACACTGGCAAGCCTCTTCTACTCGACTTCTTCAACGTCAAAACCTGGCAAGACTACTGTCTGTCTCCCTGTGTCTCCACGTTTACCCCATACGCTGCGCCCTCAACCAGCACCTCTGTTCTCGGGACTTTATCTGCCTTCACTTCCACCGCCGACCTAAGCAAAGACCGCAGCATAGCCCCACAGACGTCTTCCACCTCATCAACAGGAGCCGACCAACACCCCACTCTCCCACTCTCCCGCACAATACCATATCTCGAGCGTACTCTAGCCGAAACACTCCGTTTCAGAAAGGCGCTGGAGTATAACCCAGAGAAGGAAGCGCTGTACCCGCCTCAAGCAGTGCTATACTCGAAAACGTCACCGACAGTGAGAGGTGCGAAAGTGGATGGGTTGGAGGGAATTAAGAGGGCGGATGCATATGTAGATTTGCTATTTGGCGCCGGGGATGGTGTATGCTTGGCTAAAAAAGCGATGCTACCCGACGGATACAGATGTGCGAAGAGAGTGGCCGTAGACAGGGGTCACATTGGATTGTTGGGAGATTTGGAGGGAATTGGAAAGTGTGTGGATGCTTTGGTGAAGGCAAGAGGATGGTAATCAAAAAGGTTTTGTCGACAATTAAGAAGAGGGAGTACATAGATAGGGTCTTAGTTTTGGCGTTTTTTCTCTCGCTTTTTCTCTTAAAAAGTAGATATTAAAAATACAATACAATGGTTAGATATTTTGTGATACGAATTAAGCAATTCATGGTTACCTAATTCCTAGAAGCCTTTTTAGCAGCGAAATATATCCCCAGTTAACTCTTTTTTCACCAGCGGGCATATTCCCCATACTCCAACTACATATTCCAAAAACCTACCTACATATCATTACCGGCTAGAGTGATACTCCATGATGCGTGCCGCAAACTACCCACGTGGATGCCAAGAAACGCCTTATTTGTATTCCCGTGACCTGCAATGCCAACGTCAACAAAGCTAGGCCACTGTAGATATATATATCATGGCATCTTTCCAACTTTCCCACTTCCGAAGATACCACACTGCAACCTCCAGAGCTAACTACCTTAAAAATCGAAATGACGACCTTCGTCCCACCCCCGCCATACAGTCCTCAGGAGCTGAAATCCCTATATCCAGATAGCCTTGAATTGCACCTTGTACAGCTTATATTCCGCCATGGTGAAAGAACACCTGTGGGTGCGAGGTTTCAAGAGACGGGGTTGGCGCCTTGTGAGTCAATCTTAGTACTATAGGTTAAGCTTGGGCCTATTAGAATTGAACTGATTGCATGGGATTTTAGTGTGGCCGTATTGTAACTCTGCAGCAAGATTTAAGGCGGCCGTAGTAGAGAACACTGGCGAGTGGAGTGAGCTTACTTTTAAAAGAAGAACTGAGACTGTCGGGGATAAAGGGCAGGCAGTTGTCAGTGGTGCTGGTACTTGTACGGAGGATTCAATCTGGTGAGTCTGAAAAAGTTGAAAGGAAACGTGGACCAACTAATTGGTTGTTTACAGCTCATTTGGCGAACTCACCGACCTCGGAAGACAGACCACCCTCGCACTTGGTCAACGTGCCAGAAACCTCTACATCAATCAACTCGGCTTCCTCCCACCCAGTCCTGGCCCCCAATCCAGTTACTATCTCCGCGCTACCCCCGTCCCAAGAGCTCTAGAGTCGCTCCAACAAGTCTACATTGGCTTGTACCCCACTTCGACACAGGGTCCTATTCCCGAAATACCTATAATCTACCAGCGCTCCTTCTCGCAAGAGAACCTATTCCCCAATGAAGCCAACTGCCGGCGCTTCCTCATGCTGACTCGCGAGTTTGCCTCTCTCGCGGCCCAAAAATGGAACGACTCACCGGAGATGCAGCATCTACAGAGCCGTATCGGTAAGTGGATCGAAGGTGGCGTCAAAGTCGACGGGAAGCCGCGGCTATCTGGAATTATGGATACCGTAAACGCAACGCTTGCGCATGGCCCTGCGACGAAGCTTCCGGGTGAGTTCTATGAGTCTGAGGTGCGGGCCGCGATGGACAAAATCAATGTCGATGAATGGTACCGTGGATACTCGCAGTCCTCGGAGTACCGACGTCTAGGCGTGGGTAGTCTTCTGGGAGATGTAGTGGACCAGATGGGAAGGTCTACTGAAGAGAATGCAGAGAAGGAGGGGAGATTGAAAGTTGCTTTAATGGGCTGTCATGATACTACACTGGCAGGACTGCTGGCGTCATTAGGCGCTTTCGATAATAAATGGCCCCCCTTCACTAGTAGCATCGCCTTCGAAACGTTTAGGAAGAAAGAGGTTAGTCAGGGGAGGGGGCTATGGGCAAGATTAATAGGCGGTGGTAGGGCAAAGGACGAGGACTATTATGTGAGGCTGAGGTATAATGAAGTCCCTGTTGTCGTCAAGGGGTGTAAGAAACCCGGAAACCATCTAGAGGGTGATGAGAGCTTTTGCACCCTTGTAAGTTTGCCTCTGAATTTGTATTCTCTTGTTGATGAACTAATGCTAATAACGCATGGGTTATAGGCGGCGTTTAAAGAAATTGTAGCAAAGATGAGGCCAACGGATTGGCAGAAAGAGTGCCTAATTAACATGGAGAAAAAAGGTCTCCCACCAGTCGAGGAGGTGGAATAAAGAAGATCCCAATATCTTCCTTTCTTCGTTGTTCCTTCTTGTCTGTTGGCTAGAACTGCATAGACTTAAATCGGTCCTTTGGTCATGCATGAGATATCACCCGACCATGTTTGTGTTATACTTTTTATACTTAACTGCCTCTAGAATATGTTAAAAAACAAACTATCGTGTGATGTAATTCTCAAGGAGAATAAAAAAGGGGTACCTCATTTCTAAAACGTAGGCAACAACCACCTGCACCACCCTACCCCAGAGTTCCTTCGGACGACAACCTTAAGAGAAGGGAAGAGGATGGACTGACAATAAGAGGATGGATGTGGTTCAGTAAGATTAGGGGAGAACACACATTGTGCGGAAGAGAGGGATCTTACGAGAAATACAGCATCAGAGCGATAAAGAGAGGCAAGGGATGTATCATTGACTTGGAAGATGTAAAGCTAGGAGACAGAGAAGACATAGCGGTATACAATGGGAAATACGTGGTCGGATTCCCGGGGCTTAGAAAAGTAAGAGATAGGATACAAATTGTAATAGAGAATGTGTGAGATGAGAGACGGCATGTTATTTTCTTTTCTTTTAGTTAGGTAGCGGCGGCGGAGGAGGAGTGCGAGCTTGCTGAATGCCCTTTATTGGGTGTGGCCAGGAGTTAGCAGGGCAGTTCTGGGGTTGTGGTATTGCCATAGACTACGGTCTGCATGCAATTAATGAGTTAAACAAAAAAAAAGAGTCCCTTCGGACGCATGTATGCGTCCAATCACCACCCCCAACCTTCAATCTAACCCCCATGTCTTCCCCCAAATTCCCATTTATGGTCTTTGAAAGATACCCTTAGAAATTCAAATGTAACACATTATACCATCGTCTCCGTGAGCGATCAGACTCAGGTTTACCGCTTCTAATGCTTGCACCACTCCCACCCAGGTAGAATACGTTGAATTATATAAAAACCCTACTATATTGATAAGGATACTAGACCGAAAGGCGACTTGCAGAAATTTCATTTTTATCGTGCCCAGTGTGGTGGTGAACTTAAGTGGCAGTACACCGACACCCCGAAAACAAGAGACAATGCATAAAGAAAACGTAGAGGTTCCGCGGGTGTTATTCCTATTAAATGATAAGAAGTACTATGAGTATGTAAAGAATCAAAAACTTACGTGACTACAATAACCCCCAAGAGTTCCGTCACTATTTTGGACTTTCCCTTCGAGGTAGAGCCACCAGGGTAAATACTAGCGGCCCTAGATATTATAGCCTAGTATCCTTTGCTCGGATTTCAAACAGATAACCTGAACCATATACTGCGCCTTGAATCTTTTCTTTCAAGAAACCAAATCTATGGAGGAGCCCCAAACAGCGCCCAACTTGGAGTATTCAAAACTAGTTTCGAAAGGATAAGTGTTCTTCCCTAATGTGTAGTAAAAGTATTTCATGCAAGTGATAGTACCGACGGTCGTATCATTTAGTTTTCGCTTTTGAAGGTCGACCTCAAGTACTCATTCGATTGATGGAAATCATTCTTTCTCGTTTACTCAAATCTTGCCATGCTCTGAGCACCACTGTGTTCGGGCGATAACCAACCTCAAGTGAGCGTACAATCCTGAAACCCGGAGCCCGAAACAGAATGAGTCTTTGACACCCTATGGTTGAGGTATCAGTCTTTTGAGCTGTAGTTGGAGCTCATGCAATCACAGCCAATCACTCGTCAATCTAAACCGAATACGCATCATTCTAAAAACGGAAAGCAACGCAACTTGAAGGCTAGCTGTATTAGATAATTGAAAATTTCAACCCACAAAACTGTGGTACCTCGCGCGTAAAAATACTTAACCCTTCATGACCGAAGCCCTCCGACACGAAAGGTGTAGGTGTACCAACTTCATCAAGCCAGATTTTCAGAAGGCCTTTTAGGGGCGTAGGTAACAATCCGAGCTCAAAAGACTTAATTGGGGTTGATCTACCAGCGCTGCAATATTAACGTTGAAGGTCACATTCTCTGCCTTGAGCCAGTACCAATAATCCCGACTTCTATTTAAAGTACCGCTCTGTTCTTTTTCGATATGTTGATTAGTTAATTGATTGCCAAGAGACGATCATGTTGTTCCCTTATGGCTTCGTACTAGTATTAGGATTATCATGATATTATGTGTGCCGCACTGTAGTAGGAAGTCTGATGCGCGCGTGCTGCTGTTACTCAGTGCTGTGGGCATTATTTTCTCTCCTGAACTAGGAACGTAGAATTGCGTTATGCATCCTTCTAGAAGATAAAATAACCGCAAATCTGTGAGGCATTTCTTTCATAAAGCCGAACTCTGTTGTGGTTGACTTTCCATGATGATATTCGTGTTATAAAAACAACGTGCGCTGCCGGCCCCGGGAGTTTTTAATATTTTTTCTCTCTTTCTTTGTTCCCCCATGACTTCAATTTGGACCTTTATCGATAGGCCCATTTCCCCCTCCTCCTCCCTGTACCAAGGAGTAGAGTAAGGCTGTTGTTACTAGCTAGCATAACTAACCATGATTAAATCCCTGCAGATAGCATTTCGGGATCCCCGTCGTTCGAAATAAAACCAATGACGTAGAGTTCCTCCTAGCCACGTGCGCCTCTAGTGGAAAAAGAGCTAGAGGATACTTTGCGTCCGCATCTGTTGCCGTTTCCCGAGAGAGAAGTTCGGAATAATGGACCACCTGTTTGATGATGATGATGATGATGAAGGCGCTAATGGTGCTGTTGTAAGTTGTAACCGTGGTGTAGTGCCTCTCAAATTAGCTTTTCATAGTACGTACATAGATGTCTTTCTTTGTCTCCACCTCCGTCCGGAGTGCCTGGCTGAACCTCGTCCGGTTCCTTTATGTATTGGGTAGGTACTCTCTTCTGCCAGTATCCGGGACTTTGTACTAAGCTGAGACCCCAGTGTGGGTGGATTGGAAGAAAAAAAAGAAAAAAAGTGCCGAATCCACGAACGTTGCAGCGGAATAAACTTTTCACAGATTTCACAGAAACCCTCGGAAGAAACGTGTGATTCAGCAACAGTAACATCGTCAGCCCAGCAAAGAACAAAAGGAAAAATGGATAAAGCCGGGTCATGATGTAACTACATGTATTTGGCACTCTAAGTACATATATATATATATATATATATGTCGTACATACATTTATATAGTAAATACATGTAATAATGGCACTGCTCCAGCCAGGTTAGGTATATACATGTATGTACCGGGCGTTCAGCATAAGTCTGAAGAACTCGATCTGCCGATTTTGCTGGTATTTATCTTATCAGATTCTTCAGACTTTAGGCGAACCCCCGGTACATACATACATGTACCGGGGGTTAAGCTAGGGTAAGTGCTGAGAACCCCGTTTTGGGTAATTTTTAAAAGCGAGGCCCCTGATTGGTTGGCAGCCAAGCAGGTATTTGGGTATTGTCCCGCAGCAACCTCCTCAACCTCCTTTCTACTCCTGTTCTTTTCGGGCTCCACCAAAAACTCCTCTGATAACTTCAAATTGATACTCAGGTGTGGCTGTGGGAGAGGGCTATTCAGCAGTTATTTTTTTTGTATTTTTAGGGAAATATTTCGATTTTTAAGCGAAGATAGATAAAACGTCTCGGTATTCTTTTCCTATATACAAATTTCAGGGCCAAGACCAAAATTCATTGGGGACTTTTGGTTGCCATGGGCGGTTTCCATACAAAATCAACCAGCATTTAACGTGCACGCCTGGTACATAACTACATGCAAGAGTAACAGGTGATGCACCGGGCGACGATGACTACATATGTATGTGGTTTTTATCTAGATCCGACGTTGTCTGTGTCAGACAGTTACCCGGACATAACACAACGTCAAATGTTTGCTTTGCTTCCTAATTATGACATCATTATCAGGAGATTAGAAATCTAGCTCTGTTTCTCTGCTCCGAAATGGCGACCGGGACTGTTAATTTTGAATTTCGGTGGGGCAGCGTACTGTGAGATACGGTGGAGTCTCGATAGTGGTAGCATTCTCGATCATAGCATACCCTCGATTGTAGCATATAGTTAGGCAATCCCAGACGAGTCGGTACGGGCAAATTTGTTCTCGATACAAATATTCTCGATAGTGGCACACAAAAATCCGTTCCCGACCATATGCTACAATCGAGACTCCACTATATACCACAAGTACCTAGTTTTGTTGCTACCGAAGCTAGTATCATGGGTATGAACTTTTAGTATTTCAGAGGTAGCGTGATGAATTGTCTGATTTCCGGGGTTTATTCTGTCATACTTCTAACCAGATCTATTTTGGCCACTGAGGGGAACTGTCGATTTTGAAGTGTCAATACAGTCGCTAACCTAGTGATGGCGGATCCTGTCTGATGGTTGTGTTTGCAGTAATTTACACTTGGCGTCTCCGCTATTGGCCTCAAATATCCCTGACCGCCATCAGACAGGATCCGCCTTCACCCTGTGAGTGACTGTAGTTGAAATTGACGGTTGGCAAATACGCTCTAATGCATTTGACGCGTTATGGGGTTGAGTGACATCGTTAAATTGATGTCAAGGGCAGCTATGCAGCAGATCCTAGCTTGGCCATGGGCCAATTAATCGTAAGAGATGATAATGTTATTTAAGCTTTCCTAGTGAGATTATTTATTTTTTTCAAGCCTTTTCTTAGTAGTAGTAATATGTAACGATTTACCATTCCACCCGACGCAGAAAGAAAAGAAAAGCAAAGGGGGGAAATATCAAAAATAAACAAGACTATAACCAACTTACAACTTACAAATTGTTTTTATACACCAATAGGAAATTCTTCCGCCCCAGCTACGCCGCAGACTGGGCAAAAACCAGACCCAAATACGTGGAATTGACAAGCTCTCTGATGCAAGATGCCTAACAAAAATGCAAATGACGCCCCGTGACAATGGAAAAGAAACTTATATCCAAACATTGAAAGGAGAAAACCACGCAAAAAAAGAAACCACATCTTGAAACAAAAACCATCTTCCATTCTCTCTTCGCACTGTCCCCCTTCGCATCAATCCGGGACTCTCCTACAAGATGGTTATCGTGTCATCATCAGAACTCTAAAATGCCTAAACAATTTCCCGCCAGAGTGCAAGGCCTGTAGTCTTGAAATTAACTGACGAGTTAGGAATCCCAAAACGAAACAGGAAAAATAGTTCATCTCATTGGGGCTCAATCCGATAGTAATCAAATTGGCGAGCGAAAAAAGAAAAAGAAAAAGAAAAAAGACCAAACCCCTTCATAAACCAAAATAAACGGTGGAAAAAAGCCAAAAAGAGATAAATAGGGAAAAGAGAAACGCGAAAGCAAACACTTTACACCCCAAAACACCATATATCAAAACATAGATCAAGGCGGCTCGAGAAAACCAATGGAAAAAGGAAGGTGGAAAAAAATACAAGAATGATGCCCGAAGTAGTCAATAGCAATAGTCGTCCTATCGAAAATAGAACTAGAAAAAAACCAGATTAAATGCGGGTATAAAATATGCATGCCCAAAGCCCCCATGAATATGACAAAGGAAACAAAAAAATGAATGATATCGAATGGCCAGTTCCATTAGTCGAAAATATTCAAGAGAAGGCCTGATTGATCGTCGAATAAAATAGTGCCTGTGAGGACGGATTTCCGCTATAAAATGCTATGATCTCACTCGGAGATTGTGGCGTGAATTGTAATCAAAAGAATCCCCCTCCTTGCCATTGGACTGAGAATGGGTATTCTGGGGCTCTCCAGATACCCCAGATACGCTTTCTAGCCCTCCTCTGCTGCCACCTCCACGTGTTTCTTGTCGAATATAAGACTTTGTTACTTGTGACGCGGAAGATAATGCGCGTCTTGGCAGAACGTGGGTCGGCGAGTATTCCCAGTCAACTGGATCCCATGACCTCTTGCCAGCCAACGGAAACCCATATCGATCATCCATTGTTCCATCTACGCCCTCTTCCTCTTCGGGGATTGGCTCATCGTCAACCCACCCAACAGTGTACCCATCCTTATCCCCAAACAATAGCATTGGTTTCTTGTCGATATCTTTTTCAGGACTCCGGCTCCTTCTATCGATTCCAGAACCACCCCATGGTTGAGGACTTGTAGACGCAGTGCTTGAGGTGGTAGCGGCGTTACCTGTTGGCGGTGCTGTGAGAATCCACCTCGCCCATGTAGTCCCAGAAAGATGATCCATCGGAACCGTAACTGCTCTAGGTTGCGACCATGTTGCACTCCAAAGATAAACGACACCCTGTGATTTTGATTGCTCTCCAGCAGTGCTGTCGGGGGTGCATTGGATCATCAAAAGGTCCGGTATGGTAGGATGCCAACTAATAGACTTAATAGGGTTCATTTGGACCAAAACCGCATATGGTCTAAGTAATTTTAGGGACCAGATCCAAACTGTTGTTGGCATACTGTCATTTCGAGTTGCAATAAGATTTCCATCGGGCTTATTAAAAGCAATTGTAGAGATGCCATTCTTAGGCTGAGTGTCTCCTGGGTTAGGTGTAATTATTGGTAGTGTCGTGGGTTGTTGAACTTGGGCGTAATGACGTTCCTTGGGAGACTTGATACATTCAGACCACACAGTTACTCCTGGGAGTCGGATAGTCCTCGTATGATTCATCTCAATTACCTATTTTACCCCACACATGTTAGCCCAATTGCAAATTTTCCCAAACGGAATTTCCCGAGCGATTATGTACCGGAGAAAAAGTATAGTTGCTCAAGAATGCCAATCGTCCATCATAACTTCCAATCGTCAAAAAATCCCCGCCTGGGCTCCACTCCACGCTCTTGACACCCAAACCTTCACATGGCTTCTCATAAGTCCTGTAAAGGTGCCCGTCCGCAGTGTATACCAAAACCTTATAACCGGAAGCAGCAGAGTCCCATACCGCAATCCAACGCCCACATGGAGACCATTTTAGGCCTTGGGCGTCCAAGGTAGGAAGCTGAAAGCTCGAGGCCAGTTTATAGGTAGTGTGTTGATGGACACTGATAACATCGTGTGTTGCCGAGCGCGTAAGCAGGGCATAGTGAGAGGTGCAGGGGCGATAGCCATAACCTAATTTCATACTTGGTTAATATCGAGGGGCGCAGGATGGATGTCGTAAGCGACTGTACTCACCCTTTGTCGGGAACTTGGGGTTAAGGATCTCGATTTGTTTTGATGTATTCAGATTCCACACAGTTACCTTGAGCTTTTCCTTACAATGCATGTTAGTTCAAGGCCACTTTGGTGAGAAAGCATCAAATACCCCCCTTGCCCGATAAGTCTTACCTGAAATTCTGAAAATACAACAACTTCGTCCGCGTTTCTTCCAAATTCGACATTCTTAATTCCCCCGAATCCTTGGTTGATACAAACAGTCCATTTCTCATCGTCGACATCATATACATGTATCGATTGTTCGTCTGCTACCAGGATTCTCTGCCGTCCTCCACCTTCTGACTCTGACTTGTCAATCCCGCTTCTTCTTTTCCCTATCAATGGAATACCATGCCATGCTGGCGAAGAGAAGGATCCGTCCAAGTAGGGGGACCATCTGACAAAGTTTATTCGTGATGCAAACTCAGGATTTAGATTTATTACCCGCTTTACCTGGAGAGTGGTTGTTGATCGAAGAATTAGTTTGGGGTGAACGATCGATGCTATTAAAGAACCATTTGGCGCGGGTTGGGCGCCATTAAAACCTTCAATTCACCCAACGTATTAACACGCAATTTCGTCACGGGCCGGATGAGGGTGAGGGGCAAACATCGGATGAAGGATAGAGATAAGCATGCATACCACGAAACACTGTCGAAAACTCCATGACTCTCTCCTTCAGAGCTGATATTCTTCTTCTTGAGTTGTCTGTGTTTTTGTTGTGTTGCTTGTAGGGTGTGCGGGTGTGCAAAGGGAGGAAGGGGTCAGAGTAGACTGACTCCCACTGCTGGGTGTCTGGTCGACGACGAAACGTGGTCCCCGCTTGCCTCGACTGCTAACTATATCCTAAAAGCGAAATGATATGTGGTAGATTGACGTAAGTACTAGTCGATGGATCAGTGGCTTTTTTTCTCTCTCTTTCCCTCTTTCTTGGTATTCGCAGCGCAAATGGGAGTGACCCTGAACAATCTCGGGCGTATTGAGGAGAAAACTGAAGTCGCAAAGGTCCGGCAAGAGTAGAACGGACAGAGACGGGGAAGGAAACCGATCAAAAGACAAAATACCGATTCCAAGAAGGAGACGGAGAGAGAGGGGAGCGGTGGTAGACGGTGGAGGGCGAGATAATTGGGATTGGGGGCCAATGGGGGGAGGGGGGGAGGGGGGAGGGACCGGCAGTAGTGACTCTACGCTAGGAGGTGTCTGTGTTTGCCCACTGCCTGTCTTTTTCTTTTTCTATCCTAGCCTTTTTCTCTTGGTCTGGCTTGTATTTCACTCTTTTTCTCTCTCCCTGTACGGTGTGAATATTATTGACACTACGCTATTTTACTCTTTAGTAGCGTCGAGCACTGTGAGCGTGGTTGGGGGGTGTAGTGGAGCTGGCAGGAGGAAGGCGTAAGGGAGAAGCGGATGAGAAGGTGTTGGAAGTGATTGACGATTGACGGTCACAGCAAGTAGAAGACTGGTAGGTACTTTGGCGCAGTGGATGGGCAGATAGATAGAATCACTAATGGGAACGGTGGGTCAAACACAACCAGCCGCAGCAATCAAGAGTATGAAGAAGCCTGTTGTAGGAAGGTTGGCGCGTCCCGAGATACACGGGGGAAAGATTGACGATGAACGGACAAAGACACACTCATTCCTCGGAAAATAATTATGGCTGTAAGGGCTGGGCTGTCCAGATGGCTATTGCTTGGGGAGAAGCAGGAGGTGGGTGGAAAGGTCTGGTGGGTATGAATGGATCTTGCCCGGCTGGCATGGATCTGCTATGGTGGTGACGAAAGATGAAGGCAGGGGTTGGTTACTCTTGAGGCCTTCTATGAGTACCTCACCCACCTTACAGTCCTTACCTGTCTACCTACAGTTCACTCCATCCAACCCTACTGTCCCCTACATGCTCCTAGCCTCACTCTCCCGGGAGGTAGGCCATGCGCTTGCTTCCCTGGTCCGCTGTTGTGTCGATGTCTCACGCTTCTGTTCAGACTTCCCCAACGCAATTTCGCAGTTTCAGCCGAAGTAGATAACGTCACTCCCGTCAAGGGTCCACTCACACCTCCAGCCACGCATCGGAAGCACCCCTATACCAGCGGCTCTTATGCTCTCCTCATATTTGCCAAGAAATATCGATCCACGCAACCCTTCCACGAAAACAAGAAGTCCTAACACCAGCCTGTCTGTTCTCAGTGAGGTCCTTTGTAATTATTTCAGGTTGAAAAAATCACCTGTTCCAAACACATCCCCCCATCCTACGACTTTTTTTTACTGTAGCGCCGAGTTAAGTTACAGTCGTTCACAGGTGAGGACTAACAGGGATTTTTGTACGATGGGAAAAATTGCTTTGCAGCTTTGCTGTTTCTTGTAAGAAAAAAGAAAAAAGAATGGACAGCCTTCGCGATTATCATAAGCATCAAGAAAAACTCACGCTCCGCTCTAATCCAATATCTTCCTCTGAAAAAAACACCGACCGTATTCGGCTGAGCAAGAAATGTTACTCCCTCTCTCACGAAAAGCCGGTCGTTTACTCAGCCATACGAGACTCAATCAGGGCCGTGCTCGTAATCAGATTAGAGGCAGACTCAGGAACAGTACAACAACCAACAAGATGAATGATACCAATAAACGACAGGTTTCAGCAGCCTCAAGAAGTGTACCTACTAGTAAGGACTCTACTCTCTGTCTTGTACCAACCCCACTGCCACACTTAGTCCCCTCAACTTCGTGGTTGTCATCCAATAAACCACCCCAGGCCCTAGTCACTCTTCTCCCCACAAATGAACCTCCAAGGCAACCGTTGCTTGGTAACTCTGCTCAGACGTCATCGCCACGACCTCATGCACGACAATTACCCTTCCTTCTAACACCCCTCACCCCTCTTGTCCAAGACCGACGGCTTCACGGAATCCGATCAATTTTTTTCTTATTCATCGCCACCGTTCACCCAATCCCCGCCCTGTCCCTGACTTATGAGCTCCTCACCGACAGTTCTTTTCTTCCGGATTTCTACCGGCTTGGCGGGATTCGGGACTAAGACGAGGCTTTGGCTTTCAAAGGCCGATGATCGTCACCACAAGAGGTGTTTAATAATACGGCACATAATAATAACAATAATAATGAAACTAATATATATATATGGCTCTTTCTGTAACAATTATCGCCAACAGAACCAAAATGATTTTTAAAAAGCTTTCCTCTGCCCTATGCATGTACGGCACCGATCTTCGTTGCCTCAACTGTAACCTGGAAAAGATCCTCTCCCTTGCGACTAGAGTAGACATGACCTCACTGTCCTTATTTTAAGGATTTTGCGACCTAGGTAGGTCATCCCGTTTGCTATTCAAGTACTTGTATTTTCTGACGCTTGTAAAAGGAACCGCTATCGCATACCATACTAAATTGTGGACTTGGCGCGTATTTATATGGTATGCAATAGTGGTTCCTTTTACAAACGAAAATACGACGTATGGTTCTCACAGGAGGGAACATCCCCTCTCTCCGCGGCTAGTGCGCTGAAAATAACCCCGCTTTAAATACTGATAAACAGCGCGCGCGGTTGGGATCGTTCGTTCATCCATCCATCCATCCATCCATCCAATGTCAGAGGCTACAGCAACCGGTGGACAAGGCATATGTGGGTTCTTTCAGTTAACCACCTACAAACATTTACTACCTCTACAAAATATTGCAATAGTCCTTACCAGTTGCACGTTACGTGTAACTGCTGCCATTCAACATCTCGAAAAAAAGCGGATGGCCTAAATCATCACTTGTTCAAAAAGTTTCCTTGGACCTGTTTGTTTTTTTCCACGTGCGCTAGCACCAGTAGAAAAATTAAATAATTAAAGGTGGAGAGTGTGCCAAGTCCCTGAACAAAAAACTGTGCTCAAATTGGTCGGGATTTTCGAGGAAACTGCCGCGGACTCTGAGTAGTGTGCTCACCGTGCATGAAATTCGATATTGTATGATCCTATGTGGAGGTTCAACAACACCTCAACAACAAAAAAGAGCACGCCTAGGAGTTCTGTCCGTGTGTGTCGCGTGCATCCCAATTACCTATCACATTTGTTGTAGGGAAAACGAAATTGAGCGATCTCCTTGACGTCAACGGCGGAAACTAAAGAAAAAGGAATAGTGGAGAACAATCAAAAAACAAAAGGGACTACCCTACCTGCTGCTGCTGCTGCTGCAGAGAGATCTTTGGTTGTCGGGCAAATGAAGCTAAGCATACAAAACCAGGCGACCGCACAAGGCTCACCCCTGCTACACTGTGTCGGCCGATAGGACACGAGCGCAAGCTCTAAAAATCAAATAAAAAGTGGCACCACTTTTCCCTTGACGGACTGGGATTAAGCGAAGCTCAATTGGACCATGAATGCCTCTAAACAGGATGACCAGAAGAATTGCCTCTTATTGATTCGACGAAAACAAGATTATCACCAGTCACAAAAGAGAGGGGAATAATAAACAGACAGTGAAAATCATGCCCGCTGGAGGAAGGCCGCTCGCCATACCTGAGGTCCGACAACTTCGATCAAGAGAACTAAAATATCGCGAGCCTGGAGAATATGAAACCAAACAAATGCTTGAAACGCTGAGATCTTGTTATCCCTTCGTCTGTTAAGGTTGATCTGTTATTTGATAAGGGCGATGGTAAGATCTGTTAGTAAAGCCACACTAGGTTTGCTTTTTCTCGGGGTGGCAGCAATTAATTGACAAACGAAGGGATAAGCCCTTCAGATGTGTCGTTTACGGAAAGAACCAGAAAATGTAGTTGCTCAGGGCAATGATTATTTGTATGGGGTGGCGGCGATCCCTCACAAATTATCCTTGTCTCCGTCACTTGCATTTTCTGGTTCTTTTGCTGGTAAGCGTGTAGGTAACGGTAGAGACAAGGATAATTTCTGAGGGATCATCGCCACTCCATACAAATAATCATTGCCCTGAGCAACTACATACATTTCCTAGTCCTTTTGCTAGTGAGCGTGTAGGTACTCGTGGTGCCAGAATTAAAATGCCGCCGGTCAAGATTTGGTGGTAAAATATTAAGTAAGCGGTAATTTAATTTTGGCAGAGCAGCCGAAGGTGGGCGATTGAAACAGGTCGAACCATAGTCCGGACGAAAAAGTCACATTGATAAGTCAGAATAAGTCAACAAATTTGAATGCCTATCACTCCTGGCCTATCAGCACTTGGGTGACTGTTGTCAGGCCTTTTTACTTGTGCAACCCGCGGCGAGACAAACTCACAAACCTTCAACTTGATATGTATCACTAAACAACTCTTTCCTACGATATGGGGCTGCGACTCTCCCGTGAGCCGATCAACCCCAATTAAATATGATTTGGTGGTGAAGTGTTAAGTAAGCGGCAATTCAAGTTTGGGCCGGTGAGACACGCAGAGTCCAGGACTTCCTATTCAAGCAAAGCCAAGTCACGTTTCCTCGAATAATAGAGCGTGGCTTAGTGATGAAGCACCAGGCTCAGTGACTTTGCCACTGGAAATCACTACTGAGATATAAGAGGGTTCAGTGTACAGTCAACTTTGGGGCAACGACGAACCTAGGACAACGACGAAAACACAGATTTCAGCTAAACAAGTGGTTGCATACCAGCCTGAGCGCCACTGTCCTGACCGACAAAGGCCCCTGTTCGTCGTTCAACCAGTTCGTCGTTGCCCCCAAGACGACTGTATCTTTCCAAATCCCGGAGTTATATAATGAATATAAACCAAAATTTGGTAAAGTCGATAAAGCTTACACTCCCTAACCCAGTCAACGACCTCTTTGAAACAATACTCTCTAGATAAAGGTAAATCATGTCAAAAGGTTGGGAGATATCTAAATAACACTTCTGGCTACTTGGTTCCGTAACTGTATGTAAATTCAACTTTCTTCAGCAACTTTGGATCATCCCGTTGTCACCCCTGATTGCTTTCCCGGTGACGATCGCTTTCCCGGTGAAACACTTTTATGCGCCCTCTTCTTAAGCGTCGGCAGCAGAGGTTACATAGTTCTTCCAGTGGACTACATCGTCAGTCTAGAATTGCTGATCCCAATCCCAAGTGCCATTTGTATCTATTTATAGCAAAAGCATCAGACGGTGTTTTATGAATTTTGCAACTTACTAGGGCATGCATCCAACCTAATAACACAGCTCACACATCTGAGTATGGTAGGCTGGAATTTGGTGTTTGCTATTGTCTTTGATAACACATATCGACCCTCAGAATGCAAAATGAGAGCCCGTAATCTACATCCGAGAAACCAGGAACGCAATTGTGCAACAAAGTTTGGTATACAGAGAGTAGAAACAGCTCACCCACTCGTTTCTGTCAATCAATGATGACATTCCAATCATCACGCTGGATGGTACTCTGCACACGTTTATCCCATAAACCGTCGACACCCCTTCGAAGAGGTGGCTAGAGCCAGTGGGTTTTGATTTCTTACCCAATTCCGCTGTGGCTTTCGGTCTCGTATGAGGGGTGTCAGCATCGACGGTTTATGGGATATAGTATTTTATCTTCACTCGTTAAGGTGATTTCAACGACAGAAATGATCATTGGCTGTGGCTAAATTTCAATAAGATTTATTCCCTCATTTTATAGAATCCGCACTGTTGTTTATGCAAGGGCGTGCTTGAGGAAATTTTATCACCACCACGTCCCAGGAACGCCCCCAGGAACGCCCAACTTATTGGGCCGTACCAAAATCAATCGAATCTTCCATTGCCGCCGCTCCGAGAACGGGAAGCACGGCCGTAGCGACGATCCGGAGGCAATTGTTTTAATGCGGTCTCCCTAGATTGTGGGGCGCAAGGCATGGGGATCCAGAAAGAAAGAAAAAACGATTTCATGATCAAAGGCTCGCGGAAACCCCCCCGCGCGGAGGTCCACGGCAAATAGTTATCTGGTCGCACAAGTCAACACAGGGTATCATATATGTACTCTAGAGGGTGGGATACACTATGCATGTGTGGATAACTTATCACAAAAATTCCCATGTCAATGATCTGCCTTCATGCATGATGCGGTCATCCAATAATTGTCTAGAGTCTTGGGGATCTCCCACTTACCCCTGTGGTGTCTGTGGTTCGAAATCTAGACCAAGGAATACGTTACATCTGTACTTTCGAGCACCAGCACCTACACAGGCGCGTGTGTACATGCACTCTCGTGTGTACCTACTCAGGCCAGACAACATGTGTGTGAAAAATGAGTGGCCTGGACTCTTTATCTTCCTAAGCACATACCTCTCTTCAACTACCCGCAAGCACCGCTTAGGTATTCTGGTCTGTGGGCAGATATCAGGCCCTCACCCTACAAAAACAAACCATCCCGCTTCGTGGGATCCATAAACGCCAAACCGGCTATGGCGCTAATAAGGGAGATCAAACGTTTAAATCTCAAGCGGACTGGCGGCTTTGATGACGACGATGCCCCAAGCCTAAGGGTCTTCTTTTCCTTTTCTCCCGACCAGATCTTTGCTGCATAGGTTGAGCACATAGGCTTGGCGGATAGCTAAGCGTCCTAGCCTCAGGGAGAAGAGCAGACTTCAAAGAGCCCACTCGCCCCCTACTCAACATGTATGTACTCGGGTGTGAGGGTAAGTGATCAGAACCTTCTGGTGTGCCAAGTTGGCCCACCCTGGGCTTATATCAACCATATGCCCCAAGGAACTCCAGAGACCAAATTTCGCCCTCAGTTCCATTGATATCTGCTGAAAGTTAACTCTACACAGTCAAATGTGTGTCCAAATACAATATAGAGTAGGTGCTGATGATAAAACATTATATATATATTCTTTCGAGTTTTTTTGATGGAGATTTGGAAATAGTTCTGATGACTTTTTTCCCCCATTTAAAATGTAAATTCTTGGCAGATATTATTGGCTCCCACGCTGTGGCTTCTGCAAACCCATAACCAATCGTCGTCGAGTTCTGATCACTTTTGCACACACCCGAGTACATAAATGTACTTCGGTATCAGGGGCAAGTGAGAAGACACCACACCGCCAAGATTGCGTGAAGAGTGTCTTCTCACTTACCCTACCCCCGAAGTACATAAGAGTTAACAAGCCGGCCTAGAGCTACCTGTCTTCACGCTTCGCAGGGGTTCCCTTGCCCAGATCTCAACGGTAAAGGTGTGCTCGTACCAGCCATCGGCCCAGGTTAATGAGGACACAGAGACACGGAGATGTCCATTCATAAGGATAAGTTGGTCGTATATTCCATGTTTGATATGGCTCAGAATATAAATATTATGTCGTGATCTGATACATAATTATAACTCAATCTTAGAAGACATCAAATTCACCAACGCGCAGGACAAATGGTTGATTATTTATTGATGGGTCGCGTGCGGAACCAAAAGGGAACGGGAAAACAACTCAACTGCATGCGCCAAATATTAACTCGTGAAGCTCGGCATTGGTACATATGCAAAATTTCGGCCATCCTGCCCGCCTTCCATGGATGCTTCGACGCTTGTGCACGTGGCAAGCCAGAGCTCTTCTAACCCTCTGGCCCAAAACTGACGAGAGTCTTCTCACAGACACCTGTTTCACATCGACGATCGGAAGGGAAATTCACAAATTGGAAAAGTCGGCCGGGCTCGTTCTCCACAGCTTTCGGAATAAACACCCTAGTACCGTTATGTAATTGTTCATAAGAGTCGTCACTGCGTACAGTCTTTGACGAATACTGCCACTTGACGATTCACAAGGATTCCAAGTATGGAAACAAACAGTCAAGCAACCGCCAAGCTACGAGATCTCCGGTCCTTTTAATTTCTATTGGCCCAAAGTCCCCTGTTCGTCAAGTGGCAGTATTCGTCAAGAGACGGTAAAAGACTGTAGGGCACAACAACATCCTGACCCAAATAATCTTTCGCCAATGACACTTTCAATGTTACACATACGTACTTTACATATTGCAGCTTGAGGAGAAAACGGTTACCATGGTACCCGCATCAAAAAATTGCACCTTGCACCTTGCACCTTGCACCTTGCACCTCACTTTATGGGATGTGTCAAACTGTCAATCAGTTACGTGACCTCAATCACGGAAAAACCTTTGTTCAAAAGCAACCCTACCCATCCGTGTGATACTTAGTGAACCTACCTACATGTTTAACTGGAGGGCTGCACGAGGGGGGGACTACGCTTGGCGAGTCTGGGGATTTCCCTACTTCCTAACGGCCAGTCCTTTAGTTTTGAACTACAGATGCTTCTTTGTTTTTCTTGTTTCAATGACTTCAACACGAAAATGCAAGTACAAACTCTACAGTTTGCATTGAATAGCCATACCTACTTTGTATGAGTATGTACCAGTATATGGGAGTATTCAATCTAGAGTAGAGTACTTTGTTTTGTAGGTACACACTCTAGGGTTATCCCGAGATCCCTTACCCTGGAATCCACCCACGTGGCTACACAAAGTAGGCACTGTACTACGGGTAAGCCTGTTGACAGTGGCCGTAGTTGCAACAGCTCAACCCAACACCCGTAGTAGGTACAACCCAAATAAACACTGTGCTATCCCATGGTAGGATGAAACTTGTCAAAGTTGCGACCTGGACCGTGCACGACTTAGAGAAGAAATTATCTTGCTTTTTACGGGACAGAGCCAATCAAGAATTTCTAAGAATTACCACACTAGGCTAGTGAAGGCTGGAAAAGGGAGGTCGCAACTTTGACAATTTCATCCCACCATGGGATAAGAAGGAATAAAGAAAGTTTTGATTTCAAATAGAGCTGCATGGACACTCTATAATTCGTTTTAGGGGCCAATGACCAACATACGTGCCGAGGGAAGTTGTCACAAAAGAAAAAAGAACCCAGAAGGCGTTAATCATATAGATTGTTTACTGCGATTACCCCACCTAATGCGCGACTTTTGTGGCCGTCTATTCTACGTACCGATACCGGCCGCCGTGCTTGTGATGAGATCAACGACACACAGCGACTTCGACGCTTAAGATCATATGATGAGACAATCCGTCCTAAATACTACCGTATGATGGAGAAGTGGAAATGTCCGTAGGCTCCCGCGGTGGAGAAGAGACGTATAGTTGTTAGGTAAGGCAGCTGGTATGTAAGATTTGCTGTCTAACTAACTACGCCGTTGCAGGAAGGTCGGAGTGAGGGTTTTCTGATAATGCAGCTGCACATCATTGGCAAGCCCTTTCCCCTCATGCAGGGCATAACTGCATATACATAGTGTAACATGAGGTAGGGGGTGTGATTGTATAGATCATTCCTATAGGTACTCGAATACTCGTATTTTCCTGACGTTTGACCACTATTGCATACCATATAAATACGCGCCAAGTCCACAATTTAGTATGGTATGCAATAGCGGTTCCTTTTACAGACGTCAGGAAAATACGAGTACTTGCTTTGCTTGCCACCTCTGCAGAAAACCTTGTCGGGCTCTGTCGGAGCTCACAAACTGCAACTGCAGTCACTATGCTGCGCGCGTTCTGGTTGGACGCGACAAGAGATCCACGATCGAAACCCGAGTGCAGCAGTTCACTAAGCTCCATTGCGCGCTCGCCGCGAGTCATAGTTGCGCCTGATACCTACGAATGGTATTGTTCCGCTTCTTACCTTTAGGTGGAAGATAGAAGGCGCACAAGTCCGCCAATCGCGCCTTTTCGGCCCTGCATAACTTCCTAGGGCTTAGCTGGACAGGACGTTGCAACCCACTTTCCCACATCAACGAACGACGGCGAACATGATCTGGGGAAATAAGCTCGCTCACTCGCGGCCGGAAATATTGCTCTACTATGGTGTCTGGGGGATTCTTGGTAACGTGCGTCCCGTGAACCTTGAGTGCGCGCACGCCAGAGTATCACGAGAAGACAGAGTTGGTAAAGGAAACTCGACTCCACAAATCTCCCAAAAATAGCTATGCGCGCTGGTGAGCCCCTACGTAAGTAGACAGAGATTAAGTAAGAAGATACCTATTCCACCCGCCACTTCCAGAGTAGAGTCATTCACAGCTAGGTATTCTAGCTACGTAGGTACAATATACATAGCTGGATGGATCAAATCGTGCAGAACCATATCACCAGATTGGTCTCATTGGCCGCACCAGGTTTTCCGGGCTTAAACCCTCTATCCTTAAGCTTTCAAATCTTGAACAGCCGTGGCCCAGAGGCCCAGGCTCACAACTATACTCCGGGTTATGCAGGCCGATCAGACATCTAAGGGCAGCACCTGCTACACCGCATAGCCGGTCATGCGGGATCATAAGCTAGATCGGTGGTGGCGTCTATTTTCCCGGCTATCTAATTTCTGAGATTCTGCATGATCCTTCCAGCTTATAGGAAGAGCGGAACCATAAACCTATTCCCTCCAGACCTCCTTATGCAATCGCTATGTGTGTTTTGGAACACGTCACTTCTCGAAATGATTGCGGGCAGCCTAGGCACTCTACCTAACTTGCCTAGCTACGATTGAGAGGGCGGACTTACCTTGACCTTGGCACAGTCTTGTATCAGGGAAGTATCGATTATCGATGCGTTAAAACACGCGGCGGGAGGCATCATCTACTCTAGATATATTATTATCTAAAGAGAAGAAACCCCGACCGTACAAGAGGCCGAGATAGTTAAACTATGAGACTGGATGGATAGATACTTAGGAGCGTTCAGCCTTTTCTTTCCTTGCGTCCTGACGCGAGAATTTCGTCACTAATTTACGGTTCGCGGCTTGCATGTCCGAGTGATTTTCCATGAATTAGACGGTGCATGGATTCTCGAAGATCGGTCACAACAAATCCTCGAGTCTGGCTCACATACACTTCAATAGTCATAGTAAACACAGCTATTCATGTTCGATGTATTCCAGCCAAATTATCTTTCGGCAGTCAAGAACACAAAGGGAAGTGGCCTGACTATGAAAAAGGAGAGCCGCGTCTCTCCGACCCTCCCTATTTTTTTAAAAAAACAATTTTCTAAAAAGCGGCTATCTCGACGATCGCTGGATCGGCCGAGTCAGCTGTACAGCGATAGGAATGATCTATGGAAAAAACAGTTATATGATGCACAGACATGCGCACCGTATGGGATATATGTATATGCGGACATTCCCGCAACCTGCAAGGTTGTATACAGCGACCGGAATGATCTATGGAAAAAAACAGGGGGGGGGGGGGGGGGAAATTGTATGGCGAAATGGGCGAAATGTCGGTTCATTGGTGCACAGCACACGTGATATATAGTGCTCCCGACGGTATAAGTTTGTTTCTCTCTGTGGGAATTTTGGGCTCTAGTCTGATATTTACATTACAGAAGCTTTGGTATTAGCCAAATGAAACGAACCACAGTACTTTATAAAATTTCCGGAGCGCATAAGAGCTGAGCGGATGATCAGCAGGTAAAGCAGCTATTCTGTAGCTAGCTTGATATATAACTTCAATCTCTATCTCGAATAAGTAAGCTAGGTCAAGTTTCTTTATTTGGGGCCTTTTTTCTTCTTTCTCACCTTACTCAATAGATAAGCCTAATACAGTTCATTATTTCCTGAAGGTCGCTGTATATCGGGGTCGTGAGATTATATTACTCCCTGGGCGGGCAAAGAAGTGCCTGCAACAAAAACAAGCCCTGGCGGGCGAAACATAGCTAGCTCATTCAGCTGCCCGCCCCCCCCTCACCACTTCTCGCCCCCACGTTGGATATACACCGCACCCCGGACCAGAAACGATACAAGACAAAAGCACCGGCCACAAAGATTAGAAACAGAGGGCGTGTTGGCTACATATGCACGTGCCGACATACAGAATGGGTAGAATTGCGTTGTAAATGTCGCGCAAGGCCGGTGTTACGGCTCTCTCCCCGTCGGTCATCGATGGTGCCTGAAGATCTGTTTACCAATTAATGGACCACATAGCTAGGAAGAGCCTACATAGTAGGATTCGCAACTGTTTGAACGCCGGCCAGCTGTCATCCCAAGTCTTGGGAAGCGAGACTCACGCCATAATTGAAAAGTGGGATATCCCAGTTTTTTATGCTGCATAATAGTATTTAATATAGCATGTTCTAGTTGGTTAGCCCCACCCTCATTTCTTTAATCCTGAGAAAAGCTCACACAACTACCTAGGTAGTCGAAATTTCCACATGGGTGTAGATGAAAAAGTGTAGTTAGCTGCATGGCGATATTAGAGGCTTTGCGCAAATGGAGCCAGCTCTATATTTTGATTATCTGATTTGGTTAATTGTGTGATCGGCACCAATCAGGTTGTCAGAAAATGGAGCTGGCAAAGTCTCTATTGGCAGTTGGGTTTAATATCAATTCTCGTTAGCCACATACCTACTTGCGTATATTACTAACTCGAGAATGGGAGCTGTATGTAGTAATCATTTCTTTCTGCGCCGGGACATTCCAGTCATGAGACTTTGTGGTAATCCCGATTACGGAGCCCGGTACAGTACGTACGGCGTCTAGATATTGTCTGGATATTGTATGGACGGCTACAATAATTATTAGTGATGTCAGCTCACGGACGGCTCACGAAGGTGTGCAAGCTGGTCCGCATCTCGCGTGTGTGCAACCTCATTGTGCCGTCGCATCAAATCACCCCGTCCCACGTAACGTAGCATCATTCACATCATCATCATTATCAATATCATCATCACCATCGCCGTGAACCTCAAAGGGCACAGGAGCCGAGAAGAATTTCCATGAGATGGATGGATGGAGATATATTATTGCTGAACCCGATGATTTTGCTGGTTCCATATATTGTTCTGATTGGTCTAACCGGTACCACCCATCTGAGTCCCGGTGGTTTGATTAGCGTTGGTGCTGATTAGGTGGGTTATTCAGTTGAGTCTACCAATTAATCCACCGGTTGTACCAAGACGTTGGGTCTCATATCCGCTTTAGCAAATCAGAGACAAGACACACACTCAGACATATATAAGCCCGGGCGGGATATTCAACCTCACTTGCCGGAGACGGAGATCAAGGTCATAGGTACCGTGGGGAGAGGGGGAAAAGTCGTCGAGACTCATGGGGCCGGACCTAGATGTTTCGAAGGGGGATCCCGCACGATGGCTGACCTTTAGCGCTCACTGGGTCTTGCCGGGCTGGAGCCGGCGGTAAAAAGCCAACAGATTCCTGTTGTGTCTTCAAAGCACTTGTTGTTGCTGTTGTTGTGTATACGTATATATTGGTCCCCTTTATATTGTGGGGTGGGGGGCGTTCGCCTGTGGGGCGCCAAGGGGGTGGAAGCTCTGGTGCGCCAGCTTTACGGAGCTGAACGGGTTATAAACCGTGGTTCGCTTTGCTTATCGAAAATCAAAATCAGAAGAAAAAAGAAAGAAAAGAAAAACTGTGTTTTCCCAGCAGAATAATTCGGATAACCAGCGGGCCCCGGAAACTCGAGCTGCGGTATCTCAATATCGACCGGTAACTTGTGTACTGCTGTATCGAGAACATAGGGTGTATACGTAACTCTATCTAGTGGAGGAGAAAGAAACATCAACCCAGTTGATTCCTTACCTCATGTACTCCCAGTGGTACCATAGTGTATTTACCCATATCAATATGGCTGAAACGGTGTCCGTCGAACATCATCACTGTACTAGCCAGGGGGGCCATGATACCCGTCCCTTAGACATTGGCCCCAATGACCGCTACATTGCAGACTGAAGTCACGAATCCTTTTCCTCTCCTTTCTACATACATGTAGATACATGTACTAGCTCCCGCGCACCGTAATGTCTGCCAATATATATATTTGTATAGCCTAACAGACACTAAGCAAAAAAAAAAAAATATCATTGGCTCCATTCCATTTATGTAGACATATTGTCTAGCTGCCACCCCGAGCACCGGCCTCTTGGGGGTCGGCAACCCACCCCACTGCATTCTGAACACCCTCCTCTCCAGTATCTCTCCTCAACATATCACTTCCGAGGTTCAACAGAGATAGGCCATCTACCCGCTTAAGCATGCACAGCTAGCTTCCCTCATGATAAATTCCCTCCCCCATATCATGTGTGTGGCATAATGATATAGCTATATAGATACACAGGGCCGGGCGATCGACCCCCACCCTCCTCAGGGTTGGGTAGTAATATATATGGGGCCGATCAGGGTTTCGGCCGCCGGCCCACCAAGATAACCGTCGATGCTCTCTATCTAAGACTAAGACTCTCGGGATCGATGATGCTCCCTGCAGCACATGACCGCCGACGGCATATCTCTTCTCGCGCATGCTTTTTAGTCACGAAATATGACTCGGAATCGTAAAGAAAAAAGGCCACCGGAAACCCTAACCCTATAGAAAAAAAGAAGAAAAAACCGTGTAATATATACATATACATACTTACCTACCGTACCGTACGCACCCAGATCCAGCGGGCTTGTCAGCTATATATATATAGATCATCAGGTACGTATATGCTTTTACAATTTGGCTGATATGGGGCATAACTCGGATCGGACGCACAAAGAGCACATATAAGGACGTATATATGTACAGTCGTCTTAATTGGGGGGGGGGGCAACGACGAAACTGGTTGAACGACGAATATGGGGTCTTTGTCGGTCAAGATAGTGACGCCCCACTAGGCTGGTGTGCATGTGCAGCCGCTTGTTTGGCTGAAATCTGTGTTTTCGTCGTTGTCCCGGGTTCGTCGTTGCCCCAGAGTTGACTGTATGTACGTACTTAAGCTTGGGATAGTGTATATTTATAAATATGCTCCGTCCCAGTTGCAAACACCGATGGAGGCCATGGTTGGTGGGGCGGGCTCTTATTTTTTCTTCTTTTTTTCCCCGCTTACAGGGCAATTTTGCTATAATGTACTTCTCATATTTGCCAGCGGAAATTCGTAGGCCCTGGTTACTTGGCTGTTTATTAAAGAAAAGAAAATATTTATTGCATCATACTTATAATGTAGCCCTGTAGCTATAGCTAGGACAGTGGTATATCGGGGGGGTACAAAGGGCACACACACATACACATGCAGCCACTCATCAAGAATATAGTGTTTGTGATTTGGATTTAATTTGGTGTGACATGTCCAGGAACCAAGTGCACATTAAAATGTTCAAAACCTCGACACAGCAACAGTCAATGCATGGTGGTCAGAGCCAATATTAGACATTCGTGGTATTTTTTTATTCTCTGTCACTCACTGGATATATAGATACACTGTTAGTTATTCAATTTGGCCGTAAGCCACATCACGCACTGACCAGCTTTGATGTGAATCACAGATACTTTTGACGAGTGGCTGTCTGTGCATGTAGGTGATATGGTAGAATATGTTCTTCTTTGCGTACAATTCTTTCTTGTACTTGAGCAATGGTTTTGGGGAGTTGGTCAGCCAAGTTTGGCCAGCCGGATAGAAGATCAATGGCCGTTTGTCAAATCGCAGGAAGAATTGGTCCGTAGGCAATACTTGTCAATAGGACGGCCAGTTGGTTAGTCAATGGGCCATACAACAATCGGGGCTGGTTCTTCTAAATTAAAGCATATATATATATATATATACAAGCGGAGTGCATCCTCCGGCCGCCCAAATGTAGTGAGTGAGTGAGGATGCGAAGGTGCGGGCGGCACTGCCATGGTAACGTCTTGTCATCCTGGATTATTGGGTCGTCCAAACGTACAGGCACGCGCTAAGCCTCAGTTCCATCTCTCCTTATAGGTAATCTGTGATTTATCAGCTCTAGTGGTATGCACCCCAGGTCGTTCAATGAGTACATGTAGCTTTAGTATGTACGTGTAGCGTAGCTCATGATAAAAATGCCATCAGGGAAACTCGACCTCGGTATATAAGAATACAGCTCGGTGTTTGATCTTTTATATCCATCCATTGCAATAGCTACACGCGCGCCTTTCGATATGATGCCAGTCCGCTAGCTTCCATCTCATGAGTACATGTAGTTCTTTGTCTACTTGTGCAATTAAATGATATACAATCAACATCACAAAAGGTAAGCAACCAACAGAAAACGTTCCTGGTGGCGATGGGGTACGTAGACTATAGTTTGAGCTCGCAATTTCATAGCGTCTTTGAACACAACCAATACTGCATGCACACGCCAAAAACCACCAAGACTACATTTTTTGTATGGCACGCAATAGCGGTTGTGTTCAGAAACGCTAATATATGAAGTTGCGAGTATATATATAAAGAAAAGACATATATATATACCAGCCAGCCACAGTACCAGCTATACACACAAGCGGGAACTGCAACACCACTACCACAGCCAGAAAAACAGACAACCCCCCGACCACCAGACCACCAGACCAACCCGCCCATCAATACCAACCCCAATACAATAGCTATCTGTGCAGCGGTGTACGTACGTACGTAGCTACATGTATGTAGCTAATACGGACCGGCGGCAGCCATGCTATGCTCCCAACACTACATGCACCATATATCTTCCCCCGCCCCCGCCTCCTCCTCCTCTTCTTCTTTTTCATTTCGTTTTCAATCGCCACTTACTAGCTTGTCGCTCCGTCTTCCAACATCAACAAGTATATATATATATATGCGTGCGTGCGTGCGTACCGGCGCATGTTCGGTCCCGTTCCTCCACTCAACCAACCAACACCCCCCCCCCCCCCTTTTGTTCAATTAAACCAAACCAAAAACCTTATAAAAAAAAAAGGGGGCAGAGAACCAACCAAAGATTGCAACCTCAGGGCTTCAAAGAGAGAGTGGGGGGGGGGGTCGGGAGGAGATCAAACAGCAACAGCAACAGCAACAGCAACAGCAACAGCAAAAGAGAAAGAGAAATATATATACCGCGAGCTTATATATATTATACATACACATTGCAACACCACATTGGCACATTAGAGATCCCCCACCCCCTCCCCACATTCGCCGTGGGCTTGTAGAGAAGGTATATCTATATATCAGGGTTGATATATCTTGGTCCGGCCTTGCTCGACACCGACGCAACGCAGGACTTTCTAGATCGGATTATAGTTACGGAACGTCAAGTTAAGCTTACACATAGCCCGCTCTCCCATGGGGGCTTGCCTGGCTGGACCATATGAACTGGGGGTTGTGGGGTTATGGGGGGTATACAAAAGAAAACGCTGCGCAGGAATAAAAGCTGGCACCGGTATTGGTATTGATATTGACGGTGGAGGGTGTGCCACTGGCTGAGTACTACAGGTTCACAGAATCACCTCCCCCCCCTCCCCCGCGGAAAGCACAGCAGCAGTAGGTATCTTATTTACAATATCCATCTACCCCTACTTACCACTAACCCACCACCGCAACAAATCACCACCCATCACTCGCCCCCCAGACATGCACTTTTTTTTTCTCAAAACGCCACCTTCCCCTCCCTCTCCAACTCCCTAAACACCGCCCCCCCCGCCATACCCCTCACCACATCCCAAAACTCACTCTCATTCGCCCTCCCCTCCCCACCGCCGCCGCCGCCGCCGCCCACCACCCCCCTCTCCATCAGCTCAACCACCATATTCTTCGCCTCCAGCAGCAGCTCCTTCCTCTCCATCGCCCTCAGGATACTCATATACGCCAGCAGCCCCATCACCACATGCCGCTCCCTTATCCGCGCCAGCCACACCTGCATCTTGCGCGCCTCGCGCGCATTCGCAAACCCCAGCACAATCTCACGATACACGCGCGCATCCGCGGGCACCCTCCGCGCCTCCATCTCCGCAATCACGCGCTCTGCCGAGAGCGTGTCCCCGCGCGCAAAGTAGTGCTGCAGCAGCACCGTGTATGTTGTGCTGTTCCCCGTGATGCCGCGGTCCTCCATGATTGCCAGCAGGCCCATGGCCGCGGCCTCGTTGCCCTCCTTGAGCAGCGCGTGCAGGATGGTGGTGAAGGTGACAATGTTGACGACGATGCCGGCGTCCTCGACGTACTGCAGGATGCCCAGCACCGTGTCGAGCTTGGGCGCCGGCGTGGCGTACTTGTACATGCCGTCGAGGATGAGCGTGACGGTGGTGATGTCGGGCACGATGCCGGCGGCTTGCATCTCGCGCGTGAGCGCGAGGATGGTGTTGAAGGTGCCGCGCGTCTCGGTCTTTTGCCGCTTCATGAGCGTCTTGAGGATGGTGTTGTAGGTGACAAGGTCCTTGGCGATGCCGAGGCGGTTGGCCGTGTCCATGACGGCCATGGCCTCGTTTGCGTAGTTGTGCTTGAGGAGGCCGTCGAGGGTGGCGTTGATTGTGGCTGTGGTGGGGGTGACGCCGGAGGCTTGCATCTCGCGGAGGGCGTTGAGGCCCGCGGCGATCCTTTTGTGTTGCAGGAGGGCGTGGATGCGGGTTGTCCAGCAGTGGTGGTCGGGCGCGCAGCCCGAGCGCAGCATCATCTGCCACACGGGCTCGATGGGGAGCTTGTCCGGGCTGCGCGAGTAGGCGAGGAGCAGCTCGTTCCACTGCACGACGGTGGGGATGATGGCGGCGCGGGTCATGTCGGCCCAGCAGTCTATGGCCTCGGCGCTGCGGCCGAGCTCAAAGAAGGCGGCCATGAAGCGGGTGTAGACGTCGGGGGTGGAGGGGTTTGTGGCGAGCATGCGGCGGTAGAGCGCCTGCAGGTCCTCGGGCGACCGCTGCTGGGAGATTTCGAGCGAGAGCGTGTAGTAGTTTGTAAAGAGGGTGTCGTTGGCGTGCTGCTCGAGCAGGCGGGTGATGCGGGCCGTGTCCTCGGGGGCGAACCTGTAGTGCTCGAGGAAGCGCTGGGCGTAGTAGGGCGAGGGGTAGGGCGAGTGGCGGATGACACGGTCGTAGCGCATGGTGCACTCCTCCCTGGCGCCGAGGCCGCGGGTCAGCACGAGATGGGCAAAGAAGTAGGGCGAGGCATTGTCTAGGCTGATTGAGCCCGGCTCCGTGGTGTCGAGGACCGTGGCGTGCAGGTTGACCATGAAGGCCATGGCGCGCTCAAAGACGGGCAGGATCTCGTCGACGGTGTTGTAGCGGCGGAGGGTCTCTACGAGCAGCCTGGAGTAGTACTCGTTCCTGCAGACGGCCAGCTCCTCCATGCGCTGCAGCACACGGAGCGGGTGCGGGAGGCCCGTGGCCTGCCAGTCGGCGGCCAGCAGGGCAGCCAGAAGCTGCTCGAGCGCCGCGTGCAGGGCCGAGTCGGGCACATGGTCGGCCATGGAGGTGGAGGAGGAGTCGGGCACATGGTCGGCCATGGGGGAGGAGGAGTCTGGCACATGGTCGGCCATGGGGGAGGAGGAGGAGTCTGGCACATGGTCGGCCATGGAGACGGAGGACTCTGGCTGGGCGTAGACCGCCCTGACCTCCTCGGGCGAGAGGGCGGCAATGTCCATGGCCATAAAGTGGTCGCAGGCGGCGGCGAGATTGCCGGCCTCGAGGTGCTCCTTGAGCGTGGCAATGTCTGCGGGGGGGAGCTTGAACAGAGGCTCCACGACGGGCACCGAGGCGCCAATGGTGGCGAAGATGTCGTCGTCGATGGGTTGGTGGGTGATGTTTACGGCGGAGAGAGGGCGGGGGGTGGTGTGCAGGGACGCTCGTTGGCGGCGGGGGAGGAGGCGTAGCAGGACGGCGGGGGGGGTGTGCAGCGGGGGGGTGTAGCGGGGGGAGCGAAGAGTGCTCCGGAGACAGGAGATGCAGACATTCTGGGTAGGGGGAGGGGGAAGATTAGCAATTGGATGGTGCGGGAGGGGGGGGAGGGGGGGGATAGACGGACAGACAGACCCTGAGTGCTGTAGACATTGCGGTGTAGTCAATGCGAGCGAGCGAGAGTGTAGTGTGTGTGTGTGTGTGTGAGATGTCTCGATATCAAAACACCAAAATCCACGACCCACCAAAGTCCTTGCTTAGTCATGGCCAGAGCCCCACCCCGCTGCCCAGGGTTAGGGCCCGGCAGCGGCAGCATGTCAGGCAGCGAGAAAGACAGCACGGCGACACGCACGCTCTCGAACACACGCTCTCTCTCTCACGCTCTCACGCTCTCACGCTCTCTCTCGCCCACGCCCTCGCATCCACGCTCTCCCGCACCACACTACATTACGCCACACTCACTCCCACTGCCACTGCCTCACACTCACACACTCACACACTCTCACACTCACTCTCACTCCCTCTCCCTCTCACTCACTCACCCACCCTCTCCCACTCCCACCCTCCCACCCACAACAATGACCTCCGACGCCGCCCCCCTCCACAACGACAACGACGACGACGACTACCGCTCCTCCGAGGACGAGGACTTTGACCCCACCACTGCCGCCGCCGCCGTCTCCGAGAACTCAGACTCCGACTCTGACGCCAAGCCCACGCCCAAGAAGCAGCAGAAGCAGAGCACAAGGAAGCGCCAGCTCGACGACCCCGCCCCCGCCCCCGCGCGCAAGATCAAGACCCGCGCGCACCGCCGCCTCCACGGCAACCACGACGACAAAGACGCGCCCCGCAGCGCCGTGCTAGCACAGGCACAGGCACAGCGTGCCACCGACGTGGATGCGCTGTGGGCGGCAATGAACTCGCCAGCCCCAGCCCCAGCCCCTACCCCGCCGCAGCCGGAGGAACCGGCAGCAGAGAAGCAGCAGCCAGCAGGCCCAGCCCCAGCGCCAGAAGGAAAGCACCACAACGGGCCCGCGGGCATGTTCCACGAGCAAGAGGCCATCACAATCTCGCGCGCCTACACATTTGCCGGGCAGCAACACACCGAGCACAAGGTCGTCCCCCGGGACTCCCACGAAGCACGCGTCTACCTCGCCTCCCTCCCCCTCCCCCACCACCACCACCCCCACCACCAGCAGCAGCAACAGCAAGCCCCGCCGCGCAGCGCCCAAGAAGCGTGTCTCGGCGTTCGACTCTGCCGCCGCCGCGCGCAGGCCCCCCCCCCCCGCCGCCCTGCCCGCGCAGCGGATAAACACGCTTGAAAAGTCGCGGCTGGACTGGGCGGGCTTTGTGGACAAGGAGGGCATTGGCGAGGAGCTGCGCCGCCACAAGATGGGCGACAAGGCGTATCTGGAGCGGCAGGCCTTTCTGGGCCGTGTCGAGGAGCGCGGCGAGATGGCGCTCAAGGAGGGGAGGGGTAAGGGGCCGGTGTAGCTTACTGGGGGGGTGCCGGTGTGGCTTACTGGAGGGGGGAGTTTGGGTTTTGGTTTTGGCTTTACTTCTTGCATCTCTCTCTCTTTTTTTGTCTTGTTTTCGTTTTAGCTTCTGAGATGGGGGGTTGTTTCGTCTGGGTAGTGTAATTGATCGCAGCATGCATGGGTCTCGTTTGAGTGAGCATAATTGTAGAGTACATACAGCTACACTACATCCCCGCTACAAGAAACCCTTGCTGTAAGAAAGAAAAAACAGCGCATAGGGATAGGCCAACAGAGCTCTGCACCAAAATGGCCATGTACTTGCTACAAGAAATATTGGCTACAGGAAACGAGCCCTTGGCGTTTCTTATAGCGAGGGTGTAGCTGTACCTACCTACTCGCGACAGGTACATAAGAGGTACCCGGATATGATATGCAAGCGTCGAGAAGCCATTCTGATTGGATCAATTGGACAATGCAGTGCAGCAGCTGCATTTTCGGGTAGAGTACTTGTTACTAGTCGCGAGTAGGTAGAGTAGGTACATAGCATGCACGCATGGGGCTTGTAGACAGACAGACGCCCCCCCCCCCCCCCCATCATCGATATTGGTACAGCGAGCGAGAGGTAAGAAACAGGGGTCTAAAAGCAGTGTTTGTATGGCTGGTCAAGCCAATAGGGTTCCCCCCCATGTTTCTACAATAATCTTACCACAAGCTGTAGAATCCAAACACGCCCCCCTATCGTGATCGTGCATCCGCATCCACATCTAGAACCAAACCTAGATCTTTGCTTTTTCCCCCCCCCGCTTCCACGGCTTTCTAGAACCTCAGACAGCAGCAGCAACATGCGCAGGGCACCATCATCATACGTGTGCAGTGTTGTGTATGTACAACACACTATAAAAAGATCGCCCACGTCTCGATCCCCGTCAACCACCTCCACCGACCGACATCTGGTACAGAGTCGCGGAATACGAATTGATGTTGATTGATAGCTACACTACACCCCCCCGGATTTGCTTTTTGCCCCCCTTTCTTGGCCTCTTTCTCTTTTATTTAGTAGGATCTACGACTTCTGATGGTGAATACGATGCTGTCTCGCCAATCATTTGCTATCACTCGGCAGGGGCACTCCCCGCCTTGATAAATCCTCAAACCAATGATGCCTGCCTTCCCTCTGCGCCAAAAATAGGGCCAACAGCAGACGGATTATTGCAATTGCACTTTGCTGGCCAATCCCGCCCACCGTCCACTGTCTCTGTACCACCAGCGACGCCATCCCAGCCCCAAGGGCATTCCCAGCTCGACACGCAAAGGTACATACATACAAGCTCGCCAGTCTGTCTTCACCGGCAAGTATATATCCCTTCCCTCTCTCCCTCCCTTGCCTCATGATTTCTCCCTGCGCGCTCCCAGACATCTCCCCCATCTACAATTCCTATCGATATCATCAGCAATGACGGTCCCCACATTCACCACAACCCGTCTGAACCCCACAACATTTGCCATCACTACACCCACCCACCCCCCGACCTATCTCAAACGCTTCTCTGGGCCTCACCTCCTGCTCCACGCCGGCCACCCACACCCCGCCATTGCAACCCATCTCGAGACCGCCCCCGTCTCCGTAAATGGAAACCGCCCGCTCAACCCCCATGGCGCCCACGAGTACATCCTCACCCTTCTGCGTCTCCCGCACACTGCGGCTAGCGCAGAGCTCATGCCCTCCATGATACTCGCCTCCTCAAACGCGGCCCCGCCGTACCCGCCACTGCCCGTGGAGCACCTCGAGGACACGGGCACGTTCCCGCACGTGTCGCTGTGCGAGACGCCGCTGATGGCGCTGCTGACGCCCGGGGTTGCGCCAGAGTCGCTGTGCGTGTATGATGCAGGGGAGGCCGTGCTGTTTGCCGAGGAGCTTGTGGGCGCTGTTGTGTTTGGCCTGCAGTCGGAGGTGAGCGAGTACTGGCAGAGCCTTGAGCGGGTGTTGGACTTTCTGCGCGACGAGGCAGATGAGGGTGCGGCCGTGGTTTCCGGGGGCGTGGTGAGAGTGGATGCGGTGGCAGTGGTGGAGGGAATGAAGGAGTTGCTGGGGAGGGTGTTGAGGGGCGAGGTGAAGGGCTTGGAGAGGGGTGGAGGGAGGGGAGGAAGGGTTCTGTTTTACGGAGGGAAAGAGGCATCGTTTCTGGGGCCTGAGTGTGTATTTGATGTCGGGAAAAAGGCGCTGAGCGGGGAGCTCTACTCGTAGGGTGGGAGCCTGGTGAAAAAAAAGTAGCTTATAATTGGTTAGTTGCTGGGCAGCTGGATCTGTAGTAATGTAGCTGGAGGTTTTTGGTTGTTTAACTCAAAATGAATTAGCAAGAGCTGGACTTTCCGTTTATTGAAACTGTAATATCCTCACCCGTGGCTCCCAAGTGATTGTCATTCTAAGGAACATATGCAAGTTAATGATACTATTCCAAGACCGGCATTCTTTATGGATGAGAGAGCCCACCCCAATTGCAATCAGCAATAGTTTGTGCTGCGTTGCTAAAGCCAATCTCGATCAGAGATTTAAACACCGCCCCAGTCCCGATAATGGCATATTCGATAGTAGAGTATGTGTCTTATCTTTGGCCAATCGCAAGCAGATCAGCTTGGGCAAGTTGTTATCTGATACAAGGATAAACTCCCAATAGTAACGCCAGATGCGATTTACTGTTGAGACTCCATGGCTGGATTTCCCTAAAGCTGGTTATATATATATATCCCTGGCCCGATCGACCCTTGGAATATAAATGATCGATGGAGAATGAATATCGCCATGGTATACATCAGGCCTTCTGCTAGTTCCACTTGCGGTCTATATAAGATCGAGCTGACACAACTCTTTGTAGGGTGGAAGCTCATCGGGCCCGGGCTTTGTTGTTGAATGCCGACAAAACAGCTCAGCTCGAGCCGGCCGGCGGTAACCAATGATCAAAACAACAAGATCAATCTCCTTCTGCCAAGTGCCAATAAAGTAAAACAATGAAAGGGTCCAAGAGGTTTTTTTTTGGTAACCTAGATCCCCTCCCCGTCGCAGCTCCAAGAAATTACGGAGCTGCAGCTCAAGCCAGCTTAGTTAAGTGGAGACCCAGAAAAGGATCAAGCCGCTCATGGGTGACCATGAACCTGACTTTATTATTCACAAATTACCCTGTGAAATCTGTGTCCATGCTTATAGCTAGCTCAATTATAATCTGGGTCGTTCCGATAGCCAGGCCTTATGAAGTCAGATGGCCGAATACCACATGTAGCTTGGACCTTATCGCAGGAGTATGTAGACCTTGTAGGCAGACCTTGTAGGCAGATGGTGTTGTAGAGGGTGGGACGAAGGGATTCAAGTTTAACAAGGTGGCCCCTCGCCACCACTTTTATCACAGGGCCATTCCTGGCTGTCGTAACTACATGTACTTAACAAGGAGACAGATTTCAAAACACAACATTCGGTAACAATATATTGCATGAAAAGCAAAAGGATGAATCAGCCGGGAATCGAACCCGGGTCGGGCGCAAATCATCGTAAGATGGCAAGCGCCCGTGATACCACTACACCACTGAATCTTGAGTACATACTGCAACCAAGTTTATTTACCCGTATAAATTCAATTACAAACAGTCCAATCGTAGTCTCGTAGTTAGAATTTAATTTAGTAATCAACTAATATTTTCTCTCCAGGCTGAATATCGCCTACTCAATTTACCCAGATGCACTCCCCATTGGAGTCCCCTGCTCCTTCAAAGAGCCCCGGCCTTGATTTGAGTAGAGTAGATCACCCGCTGAAATAATTGCCCAATCATCTAGCCGCGCCGGAACCGAAGCTCTTCCTGAGCATTAGCACGATCATAAGAAATCACCCTCGCCCCGGAATCCTCATCGAAACCCGCTCCGCTCCCTGCCCTTTGCTCATAGACCCCCCAATTGGCCTGCATGAATTATTTGCCGACAATGGCGTCAACACTCCCGCCCAGATACACCTTCAACATGCTCTTTGTAACCTTCAGCACCTTGCAATTGACGTCCTCCACCTGCGCGCGTCCATATGCCTGCAGCCTATGACATCCGCCAAACGCAAAATAGAAGTCCTTCCCGGCGGGAGACTGGTAGTGCAGAATATCCACGGGTGGCAGTGTTCCCGGTTCAAATTCCGTACCTGCAGGAGGATATTTCTGAAGGGTACAGACCATGCTGTCTATTTTGCTGTCGTCGAGCACCGGGGGTATAGGCCGGAGAATGGATGCAAGGGGGAGGGTACGCGTTGCGTGGATATTGCGGGATTGAAGTGACATGTTGAAAAGTGTGTTTTGAGGAGGGGGCGAAGCCACGCTGGAGTGGCCTGATAAAAGTTCTGTATGTATTCACCAGTTCGAGAGCTGGTATATCGGGGGCCCGACGGGGGGTATTTGTTTGAGAAGCTCCTTGACAGTGACGTACGTTTTGGAGGGGGGTGGATTACCAATCATGAATCGGTAATGGTTTCTCCGCCAGGGCCTGGATCTGGTGAAATGACGCAGCAGATTATGGCGACTTGTGAAGGGACTAAAACTACCCTGTTTCTGCCCCTGTCATAAGAATGCGGACAGTAGCCCGGGTTTCGGCGTATATGCCAATGCGCACGGATATTGCATACGAGTGAGATATGATGATTTCAACCGACCCCGATGGAGAGAACATCTATACAACATCGAATTACAGTCAGCTTCTGTAGAATTCTTTGAAAAGAATATCAGACTTATTCACCAGGTTTTTGGAACTCTACAAAAAAGGCACTTACCTTCTGGTGCGGGTGATTTTTCATGAGTGAAACAATTGAGAACCACAGCGATACGGCATGGTTTCTCTGCCAGGTACTACCGAATTTGTCCTGCCGTGCGAGGAACTTTTAATCAAATTCGATAGTTGCTCCTGTCTAGGCCTCTATACCCAGTGTCGGAAAGTGAGGGCATGACACCAAAAATGCTACTTTTCAACGTGGCCCTAGACCACCAATTATCATGAATGACTTCGGAGAATTAGAGAAGTATATTTTTTGCATGTCAAAGCTTGCCCTATCAGCTCAAAATTAAATATTATGCCCCTAGCATGAGCTGTGTTGATTTTATTGTGTTGAGTTGTCAAAAACGCGCCAAGACCACATATTTGTATGGGATGTAGCCGAATCTCCATGTTGCTCTACTTCTAGCTCATGTACTTTCTTCCACAGCTGACTTGAGTGAGTGCCCTTTGAGATATATCAAATTGGATACCCAAAGTCTTACTTCATAAAGCCTTGTTGATTCCTAATGACAATTAGGTTGTGGGTTTTCATTCTGTTTGGGCCAATTTTAGTTTGTTTTGGTTGCCATGCCCTGACTTTCGAGATCGCGCTGTGCATAAACTCAACCGATGAAATAAGCATCTGTATAGTCAAAAGACCTCGAAATGGCAGCTGAAGAAGCCCAGTATAAAGAAATCCAAGTGAGTTGTAGAGAAACATCTTTTGTAGCACTCTCCGGTGGCCCGGTTTGGCAGGTATAACGTACGTGACGTATAGAGTACCCGACAAAGAGGTTCAGCGGTAATTGCCAAGTGGTTTTTGTAGGCCTCGTTTACCACGGAAAGAGCCAGGGATAATTTGTATGAGAGACCACCTTGTAGTTTTCTGGCGTTTCCGGACGCAACTGCTATTGCATGCCATACAAAAGATAGCCTTGGCGGGGATTTTCTCCGGAAACGCCAAAAAACTACGAGTACGAGTGCGATCCTAGGGGTTATATAACGCACTAATGATTTCAAACTCGTTTTTCAAGCGGAGCGCCCTCGGGATGGTCGCAAAACGTGGCAATAACTTGCAGCGTACCTGAAATCCCTGTCTAAGGGAAAACCAGTTTGTGGTCGAGCGAGTGAGAACCAGTGATTGTACATGAGACACCAGCCGCACAGTGGAATCTAAGACACTGCGCCAAGTGTCGGGGACGGATACTCGTATATCAACGATTGGATACAGGTGAGGCTGGGCTTATATCATTGACGCCTATGTACCGCTGAAGTCTACGGGAAACATGAATCGTTTCTACATGTAGGATAGGGTTAACGATCACTCACAGCGCCCCCTTGGCTGCATATGCCATGGTGTACGAGTACATACATGTAGGTACTTAGAAGTAAGGAAGCCCCTCATCCTATCGCATGTGACTCCTCAAATCCGCGGTATCAGGTGGTCTCATCTACTAGACGGAGGTATGTATATGGAACACTTTGTGGCTGTCTAAAACATTGACTGGCATGAAAACTTTTAAACAAAGTGTGGCTTAAAGCTCAGAAGATCGTCTGCCACTCGAAATTGGAAAATGTCTCTCCGTCGATAACCAACCAGCTATTGCCGGGGCATTGCTTATTTCAACCTCTTAGCGCCAGTTGGTGTGATACGCCCCAGAAGCAACTCAGGAGAGTATGTACTCGTAGTTTCCTGGAAGTTACGAGTACATAGTCTTATGTATGTTTTTGATCCCCGCACACCGTCATTTGAGGCCGGGTGTAGCGCGTCGAAGAAAAGCGGGGTAGCTTCAAGCCCTCTCTCAGCCTGTCTTCTAAGGCAATGATTTAATATTCTTTGTCGAGACCTAAAGGCCTAAGATGGTTGATAGTCGATTGGAATTCGGACCGATCAGCTCGAAAATTTGTTCAAGACAGACAGCCCCCTCTTCTGGGCTTGGATCACGGGTAACAGTCTCGATCAATATGGAGTAGAGTACATCACCATGACAGCCGGCAAAGAATCTTGATCATGAGGTGACATGGACCCTCCGGTTCAAATAAAGTTGCATGACTGACTCTAGATTCTCAGTTTTTAGGCGGCCGGAAAAGGATATGATATGCCTGCGGGAAGTACCGCGTAGGAGAGAATGTATATTGTAGCCACCAACACTCTCTTCGGGTATATCTGCATAGAAGCCGATACCGACGTTTCTCGGAGCGCTGAAAACTTGAAGTTCACATATGCAAGTTAGAATTCCCTGAACGGCTTCGTCGGAACTCGCTACCGACACTAAATTCACCCTAGCTTAAGAGCTTCAAATCGCCCCAGGCCCAGTGTGGTAACTTTTGACGAGGTGGAGAAGCACATCAGCCTCAACCATGATTTGAGTGATGGGTTATGTACCAGTACCTAGGTTTACTTCGACCAATAGATAACGAAATCATGCACCGCAGGTTACACCCTTGTGTAGTACAGCCTTGCAATTGGCCAGTATGACACCTAAAGCTAAAGATCTCTGCATAAAAGTGAGCAATTTGAGGTAAAACATCTCTCGGCTTACGCGCGGTAGGGTACTCGCGGCAGGCAAGATGAACCTGAACATAAAAACGCGCTAGTAGGGGGTTAAAGTGGTTGCTACCAGAAAAACGATGTTCAGGTTCTTCATGCCTGCCCCGAGTACATACAGTGGGTGCAGTGGTGACCCAGTCAGATACATGTAGTATTGGATCATAATGAATCACTCGTTACCTGAGCAACCTGAGACTTGACGCAGTCATCCCACTCACGGGGGCATTTGAAATAAAAGTGAGAGACATTGGTAAGTGTTAGTATCACGCCTTACTCAAAGCTTAATTGTTCTACTCCAACAACAAGTGGTCTTTTGATTATTGCATGTCTGACCCAGGAAATCCTTGCCTTGTCACAAAATCAACAGCACATGCAGAATAGATTTTGGAACCAGCATCAATTATTTAGCGGGTCCACAGGAAGCAAATGGTGTTCGAGCCCTTGAGCTCAAACCCAAGTTGAATACTTTGGCCCCCATGATTCGGCCATAACCCGACCACAGCCATATTTGACCACGTACAAGAATACGGCGTACGCGTATATAGGTATTCTGGTTTCTGCAGTGGGAATACGATCACTTACGGCCAATAGAGCACTCTATTAGCAAACTGATTCATCGAAGTTGGGACCCCAAAAAAGCACTGAGTGAGTATATATGTACTTTTTCTTTCTTTCTCTCTCTTTATCACCCAATGTATGGAAGTGCAGCTCCCATGAATGGCACACAACACATGTCCAGGGCACGCCTACCACGTGCAAACTCAAAACCAATGCAGAAAATACATATTCATATTTGCTCGAGGTGCAAAAAATCGAACAAAAGAGGTGCGGTGAAAAAAGAACCCCTGTCAATCAAACTTTGCAATTTAGATCGAGATCGTGATCTATGGGTAGCGAGATCCGGGAGATGTTGCAGCTGATACGGGCACGAGCTGTTACAGATGGACGGGCGTTGGCATAGCTAATAAGGCTTTGGAGTAAGTTTTCTCCAAGGCTGGTTATGTATAATCCTTGAAACAGTTCGGGAGCTGAAATATTTGAAAACCGGGGACTGATATGTGAGTAGCCTTGACATTCGATCATTAAGCCAGATTTTCTTTGGCCAGAGTGCTAAATAATTTTTGTTTTTGTTTTGAGGTCTGCTGATGTCGTAATGGTAGGAGCCTAAAAAGATATGTGTATTAATTGACGTACCGCAGTACTCTGGAGCTTATCAGTTATCGGAATCTTAATGTGCTCATGTAAAGATCCGCACGCGACGTGATACGTACCTAGGGCGTACGTTTCTATATCTCTGGGCATTAATACATTAACCTGAAACTATGGGGCTGTGAAATTTTATTGTTGGCCCGGGCCTGTAGGGCTGGATTGTAGGACAGTCCGTATATGCGCGCTCGCGTCTTTCGTCCAATACTATTGGTAAGCATTTGGCGGAACTTCTGGTGTGTTCGAAGTCATCATCAGTAGTGGTGTGGTCAAAACTCGATTATTTCGCCATGTCAATGGCCTATTTTTGTTTCCTTTTTTTCTGTGCATTTAGAAAAACTTTTTCGGACGGTGCTTTCTTCCCGGCTTATTACACAGCCCATGGTCAAACATGATGTTTTGAAGGATGCATTTTCCTTCTCTCGATCGATATCTATCCCTTAAATCTACCCGACGCGGTCTTGTGGTATTGTTGGTATACATCGCGTCACGAACCGGTATGTTTTTTCTGGTTTAGATACTCTGAATTACCCAATATCAGATTTTTTGGGCGAAGAAATATTCAATTACAACGAGCCGGTTCTACATCAATACTACATGTAGTTTCTGCCATCGACGTGTAACGGTATTTGCCGGAAGAGTAGATAAATCCCATAACTATCGCCACTGATGGGATATATCAAATGTTTGAAGTGCTCAGCCACATGTGGGATGTATGTACGCCCTTATCCTAATCACGATTACCATGATGCATATTGAGATTGACGTGGGCTAAACTTGGTTTAAGACACTATCATCGGAGCCTCTTGCTTGGTCATATGTGCCGTTTTCTTCCGCCGAGAAATACATGTATTCATGCTTTTTGCTACCACAACTCCATGCATATTGTCATATTACTTTTTCCCACCTACATTACCCCGCGCCGCAACCCCTCTTAAGAGATGTAATGCTCCGGTGAAGTGTTGAAGCTGCTAAGCCTCTAATCCGCGCCGCATCAATACCGCCACAGTGTAAGCATTGTGAGGTAGATCAGGAACGCCCCATACTACCTATCTTGCGCTAACATGATAGTCAAGGGCGAATACTCCTAGGGTTACCACTGCCCACTTGAGCACTTGCGGCAAGCTTTATGAAAGTACCTACAATTTCAATGTTATGCAGAAGATACCGGCCCGACTTTGAATGTTGATATCCGGCGCTGTTGCAAGGAATGTGCAAATCTCCTCGTAAATTATCGTGGGGGACAAAATAAGAGTCGCATCCGAAAAGCTCTCTACAGAGCAAGGTACTCCTTACAACGGCTGCGCGTTAGAGGTATTATCGGGTAAACAGACAATCTCCCCCGCGAGTGAAAAGGAGTACCTATAGTGTTAGTTCGAGATTCAAGTTTTGAGCTAAAAGGAGTTCAAGAAAAGGAGTAAAATAAGACTTATATCGTACATACCTGTTAATAATGGTTAGAGTATACCCATCTGGCAGATGTGGGGTTCGCGTACCTATATTGTCAAATCCCTTTTGCCTTGTCTGGCTATGGGTATCATAAGCATAAGCATCTTTCCTCCAGGGTTAGTGTGGTAACTACTAACGATCGTCCAAGCGCTGTAACAAACATTCAAATGAAGCTAGACCCAGAAACGACTGGATTACAAAAGCGGTGTGGAGTCCAATTGCTTGGTTCCTTCCAATTCTGTAACATCATCAGGTCCTGATTTTGCTACTAGGATCTCGGCGGGCCGTAAAACCCTCAGGGTTGCTTTAGAGTATCTTATTTTGCCGTATCTTGAATATAAAATTTTAATATTTAGAATTAATCATGTAGATCGTCTGAATGGATGGACATTCGTAGGGTAGAAATCGTATGTCCATATTTGTGAACCACCAGAAATGGTGGAATGGATTTCAGCTAAGCTGGAATTCCAGTCAATACTGACCTTAGAAGCCATTGGGTATTAACTAGAGTCACTCAGCTAGACAGGGTGGTAGCAACCGAACAAGCCACTCTCTGATCCTGGGTGAAACGCCGTAAACATTACTAGATCAGTGCTCCATTGAGATGCAGCTTCGCCATGGTCAAGCGCTTCTCAATGATTGATGGTGTGCTGCTTTGCATTTCGCCCCCCAAGGCATGCGAAATTCCATGCGACGCTTAATTAATAGAGTTACTTGAGAAATAGATAAATAAATATGTTTTTTTTTTGACCAATGAGCAGTTGTAGATCAGCTGTGACGTTTATTTTTGTAGTCCTGTTCGGCCTTGATCTGATGTTTGTCATTGGGTGTCTTCCGGAGTTTCATTATTGAGTATCAAGGACTTGAGCTGGTTGAGCTACTTGACCTTGGTGGCTACTGTAGTTCACCAATCAAGGACCATTTGCTGGGTTACAGCAGCAGCAAGGGCCGCAGCCATGCTTTCATAGATACAACACCGGCAATGTACGGATTGATCCCTACAATCCCTGTCTGCTATTGTGATTGCTACCAGGAGAGTGGAAACGAACATGGCAGTAAACGTGAGGTTATGCCTGGTCAGTTATATGTACATCTCTAGCGAGAACTGGTATGGGTGGGATTCTGAAACTGTGCCTATATGTAATAGGAAGAGAGGAAGGTGAGGTTGAAGTACAAGTACTTAGAGTTGCCCAGTGTCCATTCTCTGCACCCAGATCGTTTTCTTTCTTCACTTTCGGATTTTCTTGGTTCCCCCACACACATACCGACATCGATCCATCAACATCTCCGGAGCGCGACTCAAAGTAAATCCTTCCTGGTTTGAGATAAGAACGAGGTCTCGAGCATTATAAGACAAGACACACCCACTCTTTGGCTGCTTCTTCCCGGGTGCTGCTGCTGCTTTGCGACGTCTGCATTCCGCCGCTACCGTTAGCTTTGATCGAGTGATAAGCTCCAGAACGCTAGTGCGTGTCTATTAAACTATTAAACTACATACAACAACCCCGCCCTTCCATCCGGTTCCTCCTACTCCTCAGTGTACTCACTGAAAAGTTATCTCACTGGCAATATAAACCCTTTAACACTGCGGGTAATTCTTTCTCAAGTTTACATAAAACCATGGCAACCCTCTCACCAGTACAGCCATCAAGTATCATGCCCTCAGCAAAAAACGCCGGCTACGAGCGCAGAGAACCTCCCTCACCTGCACCAACAGACATGTCTTTTGGAGCAGGAGACGATCGAGACAAACTAGAGTCACAAAAACCTCAAAACATGCGTGACATCGGCAGAGACACACCAGCTGCCCCAGGGCTGTTCAAAAAGTCATCCAAATCTGATTTCGGCAGGAAACGATCTATGAAGGGTGCTGGCTACTATGGAGAGGTCTTTGCTGTTCGGGAAACAGGACCAGTAGTACCTACAAGCGCTGGAGTCTGGGTTGAGCTCAAGACCAATGTTATTGTAAGAATCTCTCAAACTTCTTTCCATTTTGGTTTTATCGCACGTTGTTCTTTGTGTTTGCTTTTACTAGAGCCTCACATTATCTTCCTAGTATATTGTTACACTCGTTCCCGAGAGCCCAGTCTGACATAAATGTGCGCCTATAGCTCGAAAACGAGTTTGAATTTGCTAAATCACTATCTGAAATGATTGCAAAACGTTATGGGAGGACAGAGGAGACTGTCTGCGTGTCGATCGATCACTCGGCATGCATGGTAATGGGAGGCACATTTGATGGTTCCTACATGCTCACCATAACTTCTCTGAGCATGATCTCACCCACCTGCAACAAACGTAATGCGGCACTGATTTCGGAGTGGATCAACAACAACCTTGGAGTTGTCGGGACCAGGGGATATATTAGATTCGTAGACCCTGATTTCGCAAACTACGCCACCGGCGGAACCACGATGCTCGATCTGATGGAGAGGGAGGAGTTGACCAGGACTGGAGCTGCCGAGAAGGCAGGTATAATTCGCGAAAAAAGTGTCAAGAGATCCATGTCACGGCATAGATCAAAAAAAGAGCGAACAAGTTATGAAAGATCACTTCCGGACCCAATGCAGCGAGACGACGATGCACTTAGCGACTTGCCCTCGACGCGCGATTCGAATGAACCACGCCCAACAACTGCCGGGGGAAGGATGAGGAAGCGTAGTATGTTTAATCTATTCAGTAAGAGCAGAGCAGTTTAGTAGGGGGTGGGTGCGGTGCGGTACGGTGCGGTACGGTGCGGGGTACAGGGTTTTAGTTGGTTACACAGGGATTCTTTGCATTTTTGGCCGGAGTTGTTTGTTCCTGTTTGGGTATCTTTCCCTTTCTTCATTCTTTTTCGTAATACCTTTTTGGGCTGGTCTGGGGGTATTCTTATTTTTTTATATGTATCATTGGTCTGTTTGGGGGTTCTGGGTACCGGTTGTTTCTATTATTTCTTGTCGCTGCTACGAAGAAGTATTTTTCCTTTGTGTCTCACAGGTGAGGGAAAGGGGAAGGTGAGCGGCCAGTTACCGCGGTGATCAACTAGACGTGTACCTTACCATATGTTTCGGAGGGCCATTTTTTGTGGCCTTCTTTTCTTTCTCATTCACGGCTAGCCGCCCCAGGTTCTTTTTTTTATTATTTATTTTTTTCTTTCTTTCACTGTACATTGAATTATTCGATCGACATGCAAGATTTACGGGAAGTCAACGCTGTCGCGGGTCGGTTTGTGCATCCATATATTTTAAGCTTCAGTACTTTAAATCACGGGAAAATATAGAGGCAGGGCCATTATGGAGACCTGAGGGTTAATGTACCCAGGGGTACCGGAAAGTGTTGCGAATTTCAATTTTCAACATGACACAATGCTTAGGCAGGATGGATAATTTAGCTATACACATGATATATGAGTCTCTAGAATAGAGTCTGCACCTTTCCAGGTCATTGATTTGGTGTTTTTAGCGTGAAAAGGACAACTTGTGACAAGTGACCGTAATAAAAGGAGAAGCAATATTAACTCTTACCATAACTATCATCCCTAGCTTCTAAATTGCTATAGATTCGCTCTACATTCTGTTAGCTAGTCTGGTTGTTGAGGAATACGGAATATTTGATCGTTGCATCACTTTCCGGCACCCCCGGGTACATACTACATACTTTTTCCTTCTTTCTTTATAGTGGAAGGGTTTCTTTACCGGTTGGTGTATCGTGGTACATCCTGTGTCGAGCAACTTTGAGGTAGATAGAGTAAGAGCGGGAACAAACTTAATATCGGACGGGTAGGGGCGTAGGGGCGGGACATGCCACAATATGTGAGGATTATGGAGATATCGATATAGTAGTGCAATCGTATATTGTGACACCACGCTGCGTTCTGTTCCTGTTTCTCTTCCAGTTTCCCTGGCAAGCCGTGGGTGGGCATGTAGGTAAGTAGGGAAGCTGAATAAAAGTTATTTACTGGTGAAAGGACGATTGAGGTGAGAGGAGGGGGAGGTGGAGGTGGAGAGATAAATTACAGATCTTGCATAGCAACCGCGCACCACATCAAATTCTGTAGAGCACATAATGCTGCAAATAGGATTTTGTATGTTTAATGGTTAATATAAGGTTACTAGAATTTTCAGAAGGTATTGGGTTGTAATTAAGGAGACTGCAAAGTGAGTAAACCTGTAGACCCCCTAGGGGGTGTCTACAAATCACATTTGAACGCCTACAAATCTTCAAAAATATCCACGGGATGTCTTCCATTATCATGTTACTCGAAATAGAAACTAGATTTTACCACTTCAAGTCTGTTTGTTCCAGGGGGAGCCAATATCGACATCTGCGCATGCCCCTTGAGGCTTGTTGTACCGTCGATCTGTCATAATGCTAACCTAGGCCTGGCATGTGTTAAGCGACATCACATCGGACGACGCGTCGACCTGTAGACAGTTGGATCGTCTCTAAGGTACGACATACATACCCCCTCGAAATTGGCGCAGAATTCTACAAAGAAGGTGAGAGACACATGATTGTGAGAGCCTCCACTTGCCGTTCAATCAACATCCTAAAGTGCTTCACCGCAGTAATTAAACAGAGAAACATTCACGATCTCAACTATGCCTCCCCGAAAAGCTGCTGCTACTGCCAAGAACAAGAACCCCCCATCACCACCGCCCCCAGCTCCGCGTGAGGAGGAGGAGGAGGAGGAGGAGGAGGAGCAGGATGAGAGTACCGTGACGGTTCCCCCGCAGCTGCTGCAACGTATGCTCCAGGAGTTCTTCGAGGAGAAGAAGAAAACGAGAATCTCTCAGCCAGCGTTGAACGCGACTGGGGAGTATACGAAAACATTCATTCGGGAGGCAATATGGAGGGCTGCTGCTATAAGGAAAGAGAGCGGACAGGACCCTGGCGGGGTTAAGAATATGGGTTCTTTTTTGGAGGTGAGTGTCCTTTCTGTGCCTCCTCGGGAATTGTCTCGGCTTGTGGAGTGAGCTGGGATTAGAATTGGCGGTGGGCTAATATATTTATGGGGGCCAGGTTGAAGACCTAGAGAAATTGACGCCGCAGCTTTTGCTGGACTTTTGATCACAAGATATAGTGTCTCGGCTTTATTAGTACAAACCTGATACCAGCTTCTGGGACCCAAATGCCGATCTTAGATCTGGGGTCTGTCTATAAACAAGGATTTTATTCCTCAGCATTTTCATATCTTAAGTCAATGCTTTCTTACGTGATGTGTGAATATTATGTAGCCTAAAATGGATTATATAACTTTCCCCAAATCCTTGGCAAATACCTGTGAAGTGTAAAAAAAGTGTGCTAGGCCAACGTCAACATGTACCAAATATCATTGATAGTGCTTGGCATATCACCGAAAGAGTAAGAACCAACTTCATCACCAATTGCTACACATTAGTTGTAGTAAATTCAAGTTGAACAATGCTGAATTTTTGCAAACTATAGTCATTAGAATTTGGCGCTCTAAATACATCATCATATATAAGCAATGATCTTAGGAATATACTCAACAAACCCTTAATTCTAAACATGCGTACGCAGCATTTAAAAAAGAATGGATATCAACTACGCAGTGCTACCAATATAAGGAATACACCAAGTGGTCATGGTACTGGGTATTCACCCTCGAGATCACTGGGCTCAATGGCCTCGTTCTCAGCGCTGCTGCGAGATATATAAACTTGGCCCATCGGCTATGGCTAATGCCTTGAATAACTTAGTGTGTTGAGTCGAATTATTCGAGAGATTCCGATTCATGACTAAGTGAGCTTTCTAAGTACGGGGATCGTCTTTTTGTAAAATTTAGTCATGTTGTGATGAGTAAATGGCTCGAATAGATGAGCTATTGCTTGGTCTTGCGAGCCCTTGAGTATATATAGTGTAGATATATATGCCTTCTGCTGTTATAGTTCTAAAGGCTAGATTTCATACTTTCGTCTCGCCCGCTTACCTTGCTCCTAGATCCTCCTCTCTCTGCTTGTACTCTCCTCGCTTTGCTATTCGTTATGATTCTCTCCTTCCTCTCTCCTTCCCCGCTCCCTCATCCACCCCGCTCCCTCATTCACCCCGCTCCCTCATTCACTCCCCTTCTCTCTTTCTCCTCTTTCCCTAATCTCATTCTCCTCTCTATTAACCCTGAATATCATTCATCTCTTCGATCCTTCTCCCATCTATTTGCACGTCTGGTAATTTGGGATTCACTTACATTCTCGGACACAGTACCCAATTTAATTTCACAAAGATGCCTCATCGTGCTTCATCTAATAACTCTGGCAAAAACGTGGCTAATATTAATCCGCCTGATGGGAATCCTAACACGAATATTTTGGGGACAAATTCCCTAACATCTCTCACAGAGTGTAAGACTGCTGGCCCTCACTATCAGGGGACTGATGGTGAGGGTCCCCTTTTGTGTGACTACCCTGATAGCGATGAAGATTCCCCGACGAGTAGTCTGGAAAACTCCCAAAGGGTAGGTTACTATCTCCTGATAAATTAGCCTCTACCCTGCTTTCTCGTCAATTTATTGCTTAACTTGATAATAGTGTCCTTGCTGCTAACACCTCACCCCAAACACAGAACAGCTATAATGATCGTGAAGGTCAAGCTCATAAAAAACAAGGTCTTGGGACCTTATACAATGATAATGACTCAGCCAACTCAGACGAACTAGAGGTACGTTGCTTGGACTTTCTCATACGTTTCTCTTGAAGACGATCCTTTGAAATATATATCTCTTTGCTAATTCATTATCTTTATGTTTAGAGAAATGGCGATGAGAACCTACCTGGGCGTACTGGACCAGATCAGAATCTTTTGAAAGAAAACAGACCCGTGGGAGGGGTGAGTTTCTTTTCAGATATTGGGGCTCCGAGTTCATCTAGGGTGCGATATTGTTGTATAGATGCGCGTATAATGTGCCTGCCGCTTATATTTATCATTTTGTTTAGGTGTCGAACCTGGTTAATGAAGATATCGAAGAGAAAGTGAATAGTCTGTTGGATCCAAAAACCCCCGAGGGTAGAGATTGGGAACGTAGGTAACAAAGTAATGAGGTTGTATTCTGGAAAAACTACTAAAGTTACTACAGCGACGGATGAATGCATGAAGCGGAGCCTAGATATCGTCAGCAAGCGGCTCAGGGAGTGGAAAAGAAGTCGAAAAGTAAACTCCTACCATTCCTGGTGTTTCTGAGTATCTATTATGCACCTATTATCCTTTTTATTCATAAGATTTTAACCCTTTGTATACCCTTAATTAATCCATCACCTGCATGTAGTACCGAAAGAAGAGAACCATCTCACAGGGCTGTTTATTAACATAAGTGTCTCATAGGTTAAAAGAAGGACCTAATAACCCAACAATTCGATTCAAGTACGCAAAACCAGTGCGGTTTTCAGATTTGCTACGTCGCCAACTCATAAGACCTCAACCACAAACCGCCTCGTACACAGCTCTAATAGTTAGCTTCCAGCGAGGATTTCCTGGAGTCACTCATATTGCATTCTATGCGCATTTTCATGCATGTTCTCTATACTTAAATTTTCCATTTCCCTCCCTGCCCAGGCCCAGCTCGCTCTCCTTTAAAATGTCGTCTCACATAACTGCGGATCTGTCATATATTCTTTTCTTTCTTTTTTCTTAATTTTTTCCACCTCATTTGAACCCCTTCCATATTATTACTACCGAGATGTTTCTGTCCATACGACCGTAATGTTTTGTTTTTCAATGTTTCAGTTTCTCTTAATTTCTCTGTTTTTATATTTCTGCTAGTTGCTGGCTTTGGGTAGTAGGTTGCCGGAAGTATTCATATATTACATTGTGGGAGAAGGCGTACATATGGTGATAAGTTCGAGGTCACTTGATCGAATAAAGGGACGAAAAGAAGGTACAATTGTGGGATACGTAACTTTTGTATGGTGGTACAAGGTATCAGCATGATAATCAAGCGGTTTTACTATCTACTATTAGGGTTCGACCCATCTTTGAGCTTTTGGTTATCTCTCGGTCTTTTGGTCTCATGATTAATCACATCATATGGTTCCTTTATAATATGGTGGTGAGTATTTGACCAATGTAGTGGGCTCAGCTGTTGATCTTAGCTGACATATAGTCTATATGTACATGTACCTACATATAGCTACTCAGCAAAAGTGTTCGTGATTGAGCTTTAGTGTCAGTGAGCAGTGTGGCGCACCTGTGTTGATGTTATTGAAGTTGAGATTCAAGACAACGAAAGTGTATAATAATATATATATACTAGTTCGTGACTATATATAAAGGAGGTTAGGTCATTGATCTTGATGTTCTTCATCGATTCCGGGCATCAGTCAGTAGGGAAGTCTTCTCCTGAGGGGTTTTTTTTTTTGATGGTCCGCCACGGAGAAATGTCTCACTCCGAGATCGGAATCACGAACACTTTTGCAGAGTGGCTGTACATATAAAAATCTTAAGCACATCGTAAATACTATGTGCGTTTTAAACATGGATTCATAAAAGATATTGATATAGATCGCCCCTGTTTTTCTCATCTCCTCAAGTCATTAGCTCATATACCGTACACGGGATAACGCGATTCGCAATTTGAGATAGAGGTTACGTTGCAACCGGCATAAAACATCTACATGTATACCTAGGCCTGCAGCTTAAGGAGCTTACCACATGACTAGCTATAACCAACCAATTCAGATGCTACACATATAGGAGAGTACTCTCCCTTATAAGATAAGCTGGCCAAACCACACGAGTTGACGAGTGATAGTCTGTGATCTGCCTGATATATCTTGGATGCTCTATCACTTACATGCAGGTCAATCATGCGTGAAGTATTCGAGTAGATGGGAGGGAACCAACCACTGTAATAAGACAAGCTGCATGAAAGGGACCAATATATATATATATATATATGTCCTGGTTTTTGTAGGCCAGTAACTAGTTCAACATCCGTCTCTCCGTATTTTGTTATCTCGGGAATTAGTACATGTAGTTTATATATGTTTGCTCATAACTATAACCGGCTCGATGCCAGGGTTAGGACTACTCATGGAAATATCGATTCAATAATTTTTTTCAACTAACAAACTCTCCCTTTTTCTATCTCATAACATTCAACTAACCCGTGTTTGTTAATTAGCGATAATTGTGATTCATCACCGTCATGGCCACTGAGCAACTATAGATAACACCCATTGTTGATCGTAGGTTATAGTCTATACTTATAATAATACATGTAATTATATTAACTACATGTACTTCGGGGGTAGGGGTAAGTGAGAAGACACCTTCACGCAATCTTGGCAGTGTGGTGTCTTCTCACTTACCCTGATACCGAAGTACATGTAGCCACTAAAATGCTATCTGTCATAATTAGACTTTCCCGGGGTACATTCCGACATCCCGTCTCGAGACACCAGAAAATAACAAAGTTGGTATACTTCTTCACGCGACTAGATGGAGAAACAATCCCACCCGCGACCAAGCCTCGGTCTATCATTTCTGTTATACTGTGCCTATTTCCCAGGGATTATTTGTTTCTGGCCTGCGAAACTTAGCTAAAAAGACAAGTCTGTATAGTATGAACATCATCACCTTTCCTACGTAGCGAATATAATAGATGTAGCTAACACTAAATCTCGTGCCTAGCGCAGCGAATACTTAAACGATGGCTAGGCTCAAACTAGCCTCCGTACTTCTTGTACGGTCCCCCTTATCAACCTATCTAGGTTGAGGACCGAAGCTCAAGAGACGGAAGAGAATCGGAGCTTTGTGCTTTCTATATACACTGGGTGATTTGCCGTTGCGAGGGCCTAGTTAATTACGACGTTACAGCTGAGTCACGCACCATCACTCGCTCGTACATCCCTGGGCTCCTGCCTACACGCGCATGAACGGTTTTGTGACTTGCGACAGCTTTGTTACCTTGAGCAGCAAGGAGAGAGGAGATCAAAGACTTCGTTATGAATTGAAATGAGTGTCCACATATCCTCTGACCTTATAACGGGGTAATGCCTGTATCTCGAGTGTGGACTGTAGTGCGTTGCTATTGGGGGGCTTCTAGAGATCCATGGGCCATACACTTGGGACAACCCAAATACGACCGGCTGGGACTGTGGGACATAGCTTAAGAAAGATTATCTTTGATATCTTCTTACATGATTGGGGATGGGGTGAACAGGGTTCAAGGAGTCTAGACATTCGTACATACGTACACCCGAATTAACCCATATATATATTGTACAACCACCCGCACTTAATTAGGGCTGTTATCTAAATCTCCCAATTACTCCGTCTCACTTACACCTCTCCACCGGATAATCTAAAAATACACTCCGTTATCTTTACATGTCAGGATGAGTGATATCAAGAACAAGTATACTGGGACGGTTATACCCCCTATAGCTAGTAGTAGGAATGGAAGCAGAGGTACATGACTGGAACAGGGCAAACGAAGCAGAACAATACACACTCAGAGGCTGGGCATGGTACAAGGGAGACAAGGACACAAACACTTTGATTTCAGGAATGCACGACAAAGAAGTCCTCTTCAGTATACCCACAATAGACATCGAAAAGATAGGGCTTAGGTGTGACAGGCACATCGGGGAGAAGGACTACAAGGCAATGAGAGAAGCGTACGGAGAAAAAAACTTACTGGGGCCAAGAGGAGACGTGGGGGGGATAAGGGAGACCACAAAAATTGTTTTAAATACTAGTTACTTCTCTTTACTATTGAGGTTGGCGGCGGATGTAGGGTAGTTCTGGGGTCGCGATATTTCCATAACCGAAAGGTTGCATGCAATTAATAAATTAAACAAAAAAAACAGAAAAAGGATGAGTGATATACATCATACACTATCACTCGGGCTAGGCAGTCTCTTGTGCTGATTTCAGCTTACTACTATACTAATCGATCTCTACCCCGGATAACGTTTGTTATCGCTCCCGTCTCCACACTTCAATTCAGACCTTGAAGTGTATCCGTATACCATGTGTCGGTTTTGTGCATGATCAGTGGGCCTATCGGCTCTGCGTAGCCGGATCTACATCAGTAAGTATATGTATTATAGGGTTACAAAAATAACCGATCACCTACTCTAACATTGGCAACATCGAAATCCACTTCATATCAGAATAAATCACCAACCGGGATAGGAACTGAATATTTTAAGTGTCCTAAATGGAGTTGGATGCTTGGAAAGGATTGACTTATCCTTCTGACCTCGAATGTCTCTATGTAAGGTTTCTTCGCTGGACAGTTTTGGTTTCTATGAGTCTCGCGAGGTTGCCAGCGATCGGTTATTTTTGTAACCCTACAGTAGTTCGAGAGTAACTACCCTCACGGGCTCTTTGAGTCATAAACCAGATTGCGTCCCTCCGATATCCTCCCATACCGCAGTATCTCCTGCAACCTCTACCTTAAGCTAGCTACCGCCAAAACTCGAAAAAATTGGCTATGCATACAAGATCAAACTTGCTACAGACGGATACCTCTAATGCTGATCGATACCTTCAGCCAATCGTTTTAGAGATAATTCCTGGGCGGAGATAGCCAATTTTCCGAGTTTTGGCGGTACCTGCTTAAAGTGGAGAGGCCGCACCGTGCCTTGGGCGTACCTACAGCCCTCTAGGTCAGCGAGGGGTGTACCTACATAAAGCATTCGTCCTGGGGGGTGGGCTTTTCCGGGATGGTGTGGATAGGGGTGAGCATAAGTGGTATGTATGGAAGGATGGATGTGTGATATTGGTGATTTGCTAGTAAGTCAATGGCTTATTGAGTGGGTGTGATGTGATGGTTGTGCGAACTCGTCACATGACATCACTCGGCTCTCTTTACACTTACTCGTGCCCAGGCCTAGGCTGTTATCTACCAAGGTCTTCCAACTCAAACCCACACAAACACCGCGTCCAACCACCACATATAACAAGATTGCGCTATCTTATCTGATATAATATATGTAGTATTACTAATCTCCGCTGTCCGGCCTCTTTTTTAGTGCAGTAATCCGCTGCCCAGACTGGGTAAACAAATTACACACCATCCCACTCATAAATTGGCCGTGTTTTAATTGATCTGACACTCTGGCAATTAATGAATTAAAACAAAACAAAACAAATTTGATCTGACACTATCCACCCCATAGTCGACTCTCATTATAGTGATACCGCGCTTAGTGCTATATATTGGTCCGCCTTATAAGGCATGTACCTACATGTAGTCTCAGGTTTTCGGCCTAATCCGCATCCTATATATCGGATCGTACAACCACCGATCCACCCGCACCTCCCCACAGCACATGCCATTGCACATGCCACCACCCACTTCTCCACACCACATCACTCGGCAACCTCTCCCGCGGGTTTCCTAAAATAGAAACCGCACTAAAAAGAGCACCCTGAAGATCCCTAACCCTAAGTTTACCCACTAGCGCTGCGTACACCTCACCTCGCGTGCTACTGGCTACTGCCACTGCCACTGCTACTACATGTACCATTACTAAGTAGCATCCATTATCGCCACCAAGCAGCGCGCCATCGAAAAAAAGCCACACGATAAGGGTGAGAGAGTGACTCGAGCATCAAGCGGTCAAAGAGCCTGGCTAACTATGGTGCAAGAAGGAATAGAGGGCGACCTTGTCAACCCTGTATACACCACTTCAGTCAATTCTTTCATTGGCTCTGGGAAGCAAACATCGAAGAGCCTCACCTCACCTCTAACTCGACTTTACGGCTGTATCAAGGGCTACAACACTGAACTGGTGTGAACAGGGATTAAAAGGTCGCCCCCCAAGGCCTCCCGCACCATAGCTGGCTTGCTAGGCAAACTGAAGTAACCAGATATCATTCTTTCTCGGACATTACCCACAGTCCATATTCCGCCTTCTCATGTTGACTAACGTACACGTAGGGTGGAAGTACTACATTGTAATTCATTACGCCCCCTCTCTCTTGGTCTTGGGGGCCCCCTCACTAAAATTGAAGTAAGGGAAGAAATAGCAAAAAAGAAAAAAAAAAGAAAAAAGGTCCCTATAAAAACCAAACCCAGTGAAAAAGAAAGAAAAAATCCCAGCAAAGTAAGGAAATAATAAAAAAGGTCTATCATATCAACCCCCTCAAAGTCCAATCAGCAACCCCGAACCCCCCCCAACCCCACTCCCGCAGCGCCGTATCTTTAAAAACTCCGCTTTTACCCCCCATCATTGGGTAGGTTTAGTAAGTAAAATCCAGGATAGCGCAAACCCCTCCCCCGCCCGCTTCCTTACTTCCTTCCTTCCCGCCTTCTCTCCTCTTCGTCAATTCGTGGGTCATCGTTCGTATCCCAGCCTGGATAGAGTTTTTTTAACGTCCGACCTCGAACACCCGCTGCAGCGCATTCTGAAACACCTGCACGTTGAAGTCCACGAGCCCCTTCTTCTCAATTCCCTCTTTGCGCATCAGACAGATGAGTGCCAGGTATCTGTTAACCCACAACAACAGCAACCAGTCAGCACACAAGTTTTAGAAAATCACCCGGAGCAAAAAAATAAAATAATAAAAAAAAAACACAAGAGAGAGAAAAGTAAAAGGAGGAACTAGGACCCTGACTTGTTGATTTCTCTCAGATACAGCACCATGCCGTTCTGCAGGCGGATGATGCTCGATGCCTCCGCCGTCTGCTCCTCGTCGTCCTCCGCGCCAGGGACGACATGGGGCGCATCGGTGATTTCGGCGGGTTGTTTGCGGTCGTAGCTACACCCGCCCCCACACATCAGCCGCCCACACACAAAAAATAAAACGCCACCATCTACCTACCACTCACCCGGGGACTCTCGGGGGTGGGAAGGGGGGAGAGGGGCTTACCCATAAATCTCACTAACATCGACAATGACATCGATATAGTCACTACAGATCTCGTAGCTCTGGACATCCACGGGGCTCGAGTCCGTCGCGATATAAATCTTGCTGAGCACGTCAAAGAGGAAGGCCTTCTCGATGCCGCTGTTGCTGCACAGCACGTTGAGCAGGTTCTCGAGCGTCTCTAGCTGCGGGATCAGCTTCTGGATCACCTTGCTGAAGGCCTCGAAGACGGAGTGGTCGTAGATGCTCGTGAGGTGGTACGACACCTGCACGTTGTCGAGACCGTTATCCGAGAGCTCGTCCTGCGTGCGCTGCATGATGTCGCGCTGCGTGTCGAGCTTGTATTCGTCCGAGAGCCCGTCAACCTTGTGAATGAACACCTCGATGTTGATGGCGGGGTACGAGCGCTGTATGGCAATGATGGTGGCGTGCAGCCGCGAGAGAGGGTCCAGGTACTCGTCCTGCGCGTCAATCACCCAGATGAGCGCGCCCAGCTCGCCAAAAATGTGGTCAAAGTCGAAGGTCGGGTCGAGGAAGTTGAGCTGGCCGGGGAAGTCCCACACTTGGAAGTCCATGAAGGAGCTATGTATGGGGGCGAGTTTTATATTAGCAATTGGGCTCCCCCATCTTACCCCAGAACCACCAATTAGACAGAGCCCTTACTGGATAGGGTCCTTCTGGATGCGAGTCGTGGACTCGAGAAAGAGCGTTTCCGTGGGCGGCATCTTATGGAACACCACCGAGCTAATCGACGATTTCCCACTCCTACAGCACAGACACACCAGATATAAGCTTCCGCACTACCTCCGCCCCGCCCCCCCCCTTGCTTCTCTCCCCCGGCGGTCCAAACTCTCTCACCTTCTCTGCCCCATCAACAGCAATCTCGGGCGTCTTCCGTTACCCGTAAGGCCCGTATAGCCCTGTATGCTCGATCCCGGACTCATTGTTCCGTACTTTCCATTCACACCGGCACCACCGCCGCCGGCTCCTCCTCCAGTAGTGCTCGGGCTGCCCGGTTCCTGCAGAAATCGTTCCAGTGAGTAACTATTCCTCCCGCGCACTTCCTCTTCTTTGCCCTCGTGGTGGTGGTAGCCCGCCATGATGCCCTTGTGCTGTATGGGAATGTGGATGGAGCTGCACGAATACTCGGGCGGCGTATGGGGTTGTGGGTATGGGAAATCGTCAGATGAGGACGAGGTGGATGAAGGAGGTAGTGGAGGCATTGGGGGATTGGGGGGGAGGGGAAAAACTTGTGAGTGGGATTGATATAGGCTGTGTGCGTGTGTGTGGGGGGCTAGCTGGGGTATAATGTATATGGGTAGTTTGGGGTATTATGCAAGGGATGGAGGAGGGGGGTGGGGCGTGGTCTGAATGGCTGTCTCTGTCTCTGTCTCTGCGCTAGTCTGTCTGGAAAAAGGGAATTGAGGTAAAGCAGAATGGGTGGTTTGGTGAACCTTTGCAATAGGTCGGTAGCAAGCTGCCTCGAATTGAACTGAACTCAAAGGGCAGGCAAGCAAGAAGGCAAAGTAAAGAAGCAGAAGGGGAGAGAGAGAGAAATATATATATATATAATAAAATAAAAATTTGTGCTCACAAACACACGTCTGTATTGATTTATATATTGAGGTGGAGGCTGTATGGACGGGGGGTGGGTTGTAAAAAATTATTTCTCTTAATTTCTTTTGTGAGGAGTAAAGTAGAATAATCCGAAGAAGGGAAGTGAAAAAATTTCCCAGGATAAAGAGGAGGAGAGGGAGGAAGGGAGTGAAAAAAAAAGTATGCAGGTTTGATATCAAACCAACCAACGGGCAGAAGCGTAAATAAGCAAAGTAAGCCTGCAGAAACCCGAGGGTCTGTTTTAAAACAGAAAAGAGCTGAGGGCAGAGAGAGGAACGGGATTGACCAAAAAGCTATATACCCTGGCCTGAGCTTGGACAACGACGATCAACAAGAAAAGTTTGGCACTGAATTGATGATTGACGCGCGCTGGCGGGTATGGAAAAGCTCAGTTTTGGGTGGGGGGTGCTTCCCGTTGGTGTGGGGTGGGGGGGTGTGGGAAAGGGAAAAAAGCCCGGGAATGGAAGGGGCTGTGGAAGCTTCCTTCGGCAGACCAGCCGGAGATAGGCAGATAGACAGACAGATAGACAAATGGGCACACGCAGAGACAGACGACAGACAACGGATGATAAATGATGATGATAGCAGATGACAGACAGACAGACAGACAGACAGACAGACAGACAGACAGACAGACAGCGGCAGCTGTACTAGTGACAATAGCAGATATGTATGGGTAAATGCGATCAATGCTTTTGGAGAATGGGGGAGAAGAGTGTGCAAGTAAAAGAGGCAATTGGGAATCCCACAGAGACAATGCAGAGAGTAAAAAAAACCCTCTGCCATCAACGGGCATAAAAGAACGAGATCCCCCCGGACCGAGGGCACAACGCTATAGGGCTGCCACCCGCGGAAGCGGATGAGGGACGGGGGGGATCTCGGAGGAAGGGCGGGTGAGAGGGAGATCAAGGGGGGAGGGGGGGGGGGGGGGGTTACCATGATTGATAGAATTTCTCGAACGACTTCCTGGTAATTGTAGCACTCTCTCTGTTCTCTCGTTTTTCAATGTCTGCACAGTATCAATTCCCTACCCGTGCAATGGAGAAAGCGGTGCGACAGAAACAATTCTTTTTTTTCTCTTTCGCGTGTGTGCCTCTCTTTCTACCAACTCTTCCAAAGGATTCCTTTCCTTCCTCTCTAACCCTATAGCTAGTAGCAAGCTCTGGATTTTGTTTGTCGGCTTATGATCCTCGCAGGTTAAGGGGAAAGAAAACAAGCGTATGTTTTTTTTTTCTCCCTTGGTCGATATGTATAACCCTCCTGTAACTCCCGAGGTTGCAGGAACCTGTATGTAAGTCAATTGCTGGGTCGCGATCCAATAAGCCGTCGGGTGGGACGGTAAATAGCTCACTCCTCCACTCCAAACAACCCGGTCTGGCGCCTCTCACTCAGCCGTCAGTTGTATAGTAGCAGTCAGGGCAAGGTGTGGTAAGTCAATCAGGGAAGTCAGGTAGGGGGGAAGGTTATAGTGGTTGTGGTTGTGGGGGGGGGGGGGTAGAGAGTATGCGTGAGTGAGTGAGTGAGTGAGTGAGTGAGTGTGAGTGTGTGAGTGAGCGATAGAAGAGAGAGTGTGTGTAGTATAGACCCAGTTAACAGGGCGGAGAAAAAGGTATGGTAGGTGCTTGGTAGGTGTATGTAGGCCTCGACGGATATGCCAGAAGGGCGAAGCAGGAGGTTGTACTGCGTGCGCGTGTATGTAGTATATGTGGTAGTCCCCAGATCCTGGTGAATGATTCGAAGGGTGGAAGAGATGCTCGGGTTTCAAGCGGATCCTATGGACAGGACAACGGGAGCGACGGGGATGACGGGATGACCAGAGTGATGGGATAGGGTGTGTGTGGTCCGGGCTGCACGGTGGAAAGGGACGAGCCAGTAGATAGGTCGGCAGATTTTCTTACAGGCACAACGAACGGGGGGGGCGATGACGGAGATGGATGGGATGTTGGTCGGAGGTTGTGAGTGAGTGAGCGAGTTGTAGTGGCGGGGCTATCAGAGTACTATTAGTACCGCTATTACTCTACCTTAACCACAATTACAACCACAATTGAACCACCACCACCACACAACCACCACCAACCACTGCTAGGTTGTTTGCTGTTGGGGCTGGCCAAAAGGAACTTGTATGAAACGGGGGAAGGGGGGGGGGGGGGCACGACCGGTAGCAACAGTATGTATGTATGTATGTAGTAATAGAGTGAGGAAGAGAAGGGTTTCAGCAAGGGGCGAGTGTCACTATTTGACAGTTCAGATTGAGTGTTTGTATAAGGTATGTACGCTGGGATACATCCACGCGCGGGGGATGATCATGAAGTTCAGCAAGTCTAGGGTCGAGTCAGTAATATTCCGTGATCACCACTCCCAGTGAGGTCACCATCCATCCCCTGTAGCAAATGCCCCCCTCCACCGTCTAGCTCTAGACTCAACCGCCTAGCACTCGAGACTCAACCGCCTAGCACTCGAGACTCAACCGCCTATAACTCGAGACTCAACACTCTCCTCCCACATGCGGCAAGCACACGCCAACTCCAGCGAGCACATGACGTCCAGGCGCTGAGTGAGAGCCAATGACCGGCCAATCAACCGCACATATCATCACTGCACTCAACATGCAAAACATGCAAAACGTGCAAAAGAAACAAAAGAGTAGGTACATCCATGTACATATAGAGCACATATCCACGAAAAAGCACAAAAGAAATACCATTGATATTGGCAAATCCTCTTATGTTGATGGTAATAAGAATGTGCAAAGCCATTGTGTCACCCGGCGCAATGACCTGCAGCGACCCCCAACAGCGACGCGCGCGTGTGTGCTGCCCCCGCGGCGCCGCGATCATTACCTCCTGAGTGGCACTACCGAGCACGAGAGTGAGAACTTTACATGATATTACATATTGGGGGGTGATGAGGCTCAACACCAAAAAACACGATCTACACTCACACAGGCACACACGTACATACCTACATACATGTATAGAGTACATACATAGGTACATGTACGTTACTATATTACATGATTACATGACTGTACTGCGACAGTGACCGATCGACCGTCGACCGACCCACCAACCGACCGACCGACCGACCGCTTGCCATCAAATTGACCGCGCCGGGTACTCCACATCCCCACGCCTGCACACATCTGAGACCGCGCAACCGGACCCACCCAGGTCACCCAGGTCACCCACCGCGCCCACCCCATACTACCGCCAGACAATGGCCTCCTCCGCCGCCTGCACCGCGCTCCTCACCGAGCACCTCCGCTGCACGCCCCTCACAATCATCGACGACATCATCAACACCACCAACGAGCTTCTCTACCACTCTGTCGCCGCCGTCGAGACCTACCTGCTCACCTCCGCGCCTTCTAGCCTCGGCTTCGTCCCCCCCCCCGGCACAATCCGCGACACAAACAGCGACGGCACCGAGCTCTACAGCGACGCCGAGACCGAGGAGCTCGAGAAGGGTGTCCACTCCCTCGAGACCCTCCTCGAGAGCGCCGTCGACAGGAGCTTCGACAGATTCGAGATCTATGTGCTGCGGAACATCCTCACGGTCCCGGAGGACCTGGTTCCGTGGGTGAGGCTGGCGCATCATAAGGTATGTACCCCCACCCCCCCCCGCTACCACTGGAGGTTCAACAGGAGGATGGGCGCTGATACGGAGGGGGGGTGCGAGTAGAACCTAGACTTCAAGACCCTTCCAGCGTCCACCATCCCCGCCCCCGCCCCCGACCAGAACACCACCGCGCCGCCGCCGCCAGCCCCTCCCGCGCAAGAAGCCCAGACGCGCCTGCGCACGCTGCGCCAGACGCTGCTCGCGTCGCACGCGCTCAACCAGACGCTACGCAAGGAGGTTGCGGCCAACGAGCAGACGCTCGCGCAGCTGCGGCTGCTCGTGTCTGCGTCGAGCGGTGAGAACCCATTCGCGTTCCTCACGCCCCCCCCCACGAAGGACGCGGCGGCCTTTGCCGTCTCGCAGGTTGACCTGATACGCCAGCTGGCGGGGGCGCTGCGGCCAAAGTATGAGGCGTTCCGCGCGGCGCAGGCGGCGGCGGCGACGGAGATGAAGGTGGAGGGTGAGGGTGAGGGTGAGGGGGTGCAGGGCGTGGGAGGGGTGGGAGGGGTGAAGCTGACGCCGGAGGAGGAGAGGAGGCGCTACATCGAGCAGATGACGAGGAGGCATATCGAGGCTTCGCGGGGTCTGCGGCTGAATGCGAGGGGGGAGGTGGTGGGGGGTGAGTTTGATGGGACGGTGGTGAGGAAGAGGTTGGAGGAGGTGGAGGCGTTAGAGGCGGTGTTGGGGAAGGAGTAGGGGTTTAGGCTAGTTTTTTCTCCTTTTTTTTATTCTTTTCTCCACCCTTTGCTTCTCCTTTTCTCTTGTTGTAATCAGGGGAAGTGTCGGCTTTCTTCTCTTTTCTTGCGTAAGGCTCCAGATGTAGTAATTTCCGGGTCCTTATTATAAGCAGGCTTGGCCAGGATATCTTCTTTGCCTTGACTTGGTTTGACTTAATTAGGTGGATAGATGTATTTCTATACTGCTCGGCGGGCTCTTAATCAGCATGTGTATCATTCCCTGCTATCCTATAAAGAAAGACCACTGTCAACGAGTTAAACAAAAAAAGCAAAAAGAAAGACCACTGCAGTCCCCCGAGTGACATTTCATGACACAACCTCTCAAGGAGGACAATTCACCGCCAGCACTAGAAATAGTAAAACCCACCAGAATAGAAGAATCTTCTACCCATGGTAGCTCCTCTCCATATGCATGCTGCTGCACACCATAGATTAGGATCACCGTGCTCCACCGCACACAATCCCTTTAATCCGCCGGGTGTCTCGTAGTACAGTGACCGTATGGGACAGGCATTAACTTTATATATATCTCGTGAAGATATGGCATATGATAAGTAAGATAAAGGAAGTGTAGTGTAAACGCGGGGGGGGTAACTATCTCGAGTGAGATCCCATGACGTATTGCATAAATTAAACAAACCCACCCTTGCTTGCGCCCACTTCCACATACACCATGCATGGCTACATGTATATACATACATGACGTATACGTAGCTAAGAACCCTATTCGGATATTCCCAAGCTACCATGATTACAGCACCGGCAGAGGTGAGCAGCGGAACTTCGCCGGGAGTTGAGAGTAGCCAATATTTGCCTGCTAAGGGAGTAATAAAGGTCTGGTTATATAATTATATTATTATCCTACAGCGGAGGAGATAGCTGACATAACTACCGGCTCCGAGGCAGGGTAGCTAATGACATAGCTACATGTAGACTAGATCGCCTCTTTAGGGTTTATCAGTACCAGCACCATACGCATCAACACTATCATTAGTGCTAGCACCATCAGCAGCATCACCGAGTTTTCATTATACGGCCTCGCCGATTCTCCACTTTTCTGCTTAATTCTTTTACGGTGTGAGGCGGTCATTCAACAGAGTCTAGCTGTTTACCTATCGATAATCACAAACACATTTCAACAGTAGCTTTACAGGCCGAAACCTTGGGCATCGACGGTTCATTTATGCTGACCCTCAGAGGACGAATACATTCTATCACCGAAGCGAACCCATCTGTGCTTCTAGTTCCGCCCAAATAGCGAGAAATCACTCATTGTAAATTCCGCTCTCTGCAGAACGCAGCACATACGCACCAAAGATATTACATGCATGGGCGCATTGAGTTTGAAATACGCAGAGCTGGGTACTAATAAACAGACAGGACACTAAACAGCGCTTAAATCATAGTAATCTATACCATCTTAGACCTTGAGTCAAGTACTGTCATATCCAGCGCCTTCTCTATCAGTGCTACAACTGGAAGCCTCCCTCTCCTCGACGCACAATCGTGAACGCTCTTACCGTCCTTCTTCCTCGCCGACGCATCGGCCCCCTTCGCGAGTAGCATCCGCACTACCTCCTCATGCCCCTCCAACGCCGCAACATGTAGCGGTGACTGGCCGAGGCCATCACGCGCCTCGATATCTGCACCGTTTTCAAGGAGCACTCTGAATACCCCCCGGTTTCCAGCATATGCCGCAGTGTGCAACGGCGTTTTTCCATCTTTGCCTCGGGCACTGATGTCCGCGCCCTTCTCTAGTAATACTCGAACTGTGTTCTCATTCGCATAGCCTTCGGAAACTGCAATGTGGAGAGCCGTGTCCCCGCCGTTGACTGGCGCTAGAACGTCGGCCCCGTTCTCTATCAGAGCTCGTAATGTTGCAGGCTTTCCGGCATGGGCTGCCCGGTGTAACGCGGTCCATCCATAACGGGTGGAGGCCGTGACATCCGCTCCATACTGTATTAGCAACCGGATTACATTTTCCCTCCCAGCATACGCTGCATAAAACAATGGTGACCAGGCAAACATGCTTCGTGCGTTGATATCAGCGCCGCGCTCGAGTAAAAGCCTGACGATGCCCTCATGACCCCTGGAGGCTGCTAGATGTAGTGGCACCTCTCCTCTCTGGTCTGGAGTGGAGATGCCAGCCCCCCTCTCTATGAGCAGGCAAACAATCCTCTCGTGCCCTCTAGAGACTGCTGTATTGATCGCCAGATTTCCCGCAGATTTGAAGTCGGCCCCATTATCAATCATCAACTGGGCCACGGCCTCGGAACCTTCAGAGATCGCCAGGCACAAGGCCGAGCCTTCAAAGTCCGTTTTTGAGAAATATGCTCCGCTCTGTAATAATAGCAGAGCTATATTCGCATACCCCCCTACCGCGGCCATGTGTAGTGGTGTTTTACCGTTTATATCGGCGATGGATGGATCTGCCCCTTGATCGAGCAGAAGCTTGACTACTGGTTCATGACCTCGAAATACTGCAAGAAATAGTGCCGTCCGTCCGTCGAAGTATCTCGCCGAGATATCAGCGCCATTTTCCAGCAATAATCGGACAGCCGTAGCGTGTCCAATCGCACAAGCTATGTGCAAAGGCATTTTTCTTCCCGCAAAGTCAAACCTTTCGGTTTTGCTGTCCAATTTGAAGAAGGAGTTCCAGTAACAGTAGATGGAGCCCGGTTTCCCAAGAAAATCCATAACCATGTCCGTTGTCAAGTCCTCGCAGACCTCGAGCAGGTGAACGGACAGGTTTTCGACAGCATAATGAAAGAAAGGGTGCGAATTGATCTCCGCGGTAAGATATTTAGAATTAGAAAATATATCGAAAGAAAGAAATGCAGTGCATGCCATGGCTACCATAAAGTCTGCGTCATCTGGGATGATTGATTTTTTTAGAAGATATTCGTGAACAGTATAGTGCGCAAGTTTGATAAAATTGCTCTGATCGACCACAATCAGACCGGCGCAAACATCTAGCAACGTTGTGCGGTCCGGCAAGTCGAACTGATCAAGCTCGTATAGGCCCGGCTCTATGGATACGGCCACTCTGATATCCTCAACTGTAAGCGTCCGCCTAGCTTTTACCAGCCAGGTAAGTACTTTTATTGCCAAAACCTCGCAACTTTTAGCTTGCCTGCGAACATGCTGCATAGCTCTGTCATAAGTAGGATCCAATGGCCTCTCTCCAGAAGAAGAGCTTCTGATCTTATCAAGTTCGGCCAATAATCCTCTTGTTGTGGTTTGCTGGCAAAGATAATTGATATGGAAACGGACAAGTAAAAACCTACAGAAGCTCATTAAAGTAGTCCTGGATCAGCAAGAACTTACAAGAGCTCAGTAAAGCAGTAGTGAACAAGCAAAAGCCTACGGCAGTTCGATAAAGGCAGTTGGGTACTCACATTCCTTTTGCACACTCTGCGAGTTCAGTGACAATTCTGTCCCTGCATCTGCCTTGCTTTACGAGGCGCCTTGCCCGTGGGTTTTCGTCAATTTTCTCCAGAATATACATTTCAACGTCCTCATCTTGGGCCGAGATTTCGATTTTTGCTACGTCACAAAAAGAGTCTTGAATATCCTCTGGGTATTGACGGCTAGTAAGAAACAGATGAACCTGGTTCGAGTCTTTTGCCATACGATGGAAAAGAGGGAGTAGCTCCTTGCGTTGACGCTCTGGGTCACATTCATCGAGTGCGTCAAAAACAAAGAACACACGGCTGAATAGCCTAGATACTGCCAAAAGAGCGTCATACAACTCCATAATATTAGGTTTCTTATCTTGCCGCTCCAGTCTTCTATGGAGAGTCTCGATTTCTGTGGGTAGGTATGAGATTTGAGTTGCGAGTTGCTTGAGTAGGCTAGCAATAATAAGGGTAGGTTTTTGTTGGGTTTGCTCCTGGTAGTCGAAGTAGATATATGCCAGCCCATAATTCTCTGCCGTTGCTTCACATTCGATATAACTGATCACAGCAGAGCTTATGAAAGTTTTCCCTGCCCCCGCTGTTGACAAAGGTCAGGTCAGCATGTCCGGTAACGAGAGTATTGAGTCATCTTAATTAAGGGAGAAAGATCAACATACGGATACCGTAGCCCCAAAGTAGTGAAGAAGGTAACTCTGCTTCGTACCATTTTCGGAATTCGGGCGCTTTCAAAAACCATTGACCCGTGTTTTTCTGTCTCAGATTGCTCACTTCAAGGTGCTTTGTATCAAAGCTATCCTCATATAACCAGTAAAGAACCTTTTTGCGCTTCTCAGCTAAAGGTCAATGGCTATTAGTCCTGAATTATGTGTATCTGATATGGGAAAGTTATGGTTAACTACACACCTAATCTAACAGATTCATCCCTTTCTCTCCATCGCCTTTGAGCTACAGACTCTTCTTGCACATATGACTTGATGTCTCGAGATACCAATCTATTTATCGGTTAGCTAAACTTCTTCTAACCACGTGTGCGCGTACGGCCGGTAAACCCCCACATTTGATCCGTATTCAACGCAAACATAAAGAAGCTTTTATGTCTCTCGATCCTCTCAACCCATTGTGCAGTCTCCTTCTCTCTTAATGGCCATTTTAGCCGATCGATAACCCCCTTCATCTTTAGCTTCTCCAGCAGCTCTTCCAGTTCCCTTGCGCAAGTCTCCAGCGGCTTTTTTAACATATGCAGGATCGAGCCGGGGGTTTCGATATTCTCGTCTGTGTGCATCTTTAGTGTAATTATTACGTTGTTGAGAGCCTGGAGCTCGTCAGTGAGGTCGCGGAGGTCTTGGGGAGCTCTCTTAACACTGCTAATGTAGCCATAGCTGATTGATGCTGTCAGTCCTGCGAGCTGGATGATACCGATGAGACTGGCTGCAAGCCCGATAGCTTCTGCCATGATTCCGCGGAGGTTTAAGGCGTATATGGAGCCTGTAGTGTGTCTATGAGACCCAAGGGCAACTACGTGTCTAATTGCGGGGTTACCAGGTTGTGAAACCCTGCAATTTGTCTAATCTACATTAGAGCGACATATTGAATTGCGGTATATCCCGAATCACTAGCATAATGAACCTTTCAGCGAGTGGTATAAGAATTACGGGAATGTCTACGAGGAGGGAGTTCATCTGATGTTTATCCCGTCCAGGTGAAATGGCTTATTTGATAAGGACTCTTGTTAGAAGCTGCAGGCTTAGGATTCCAGGTTTAATTTTGCGGGAAGCATAATATCGGTCTCTTCCATTGAGTGAAAGGTTTTGTTAAAACCCGTTATCATAGCAAATCCTAACGAAGAAAAAACAATAGAGGAACACAGCCTTAACCATACGCTATTGGCCGCAGTGTGTTCTTCTTCAACCATCGTCTAAGGCTTCTTCTGTTTCTGGCAGAGCTCTCTAATTGGCTCTCCGCTTATATCTGGATGTGTGACGATTCCAACATAGAAATACTTGTCGTGGTTCCTAAAGAACTGATCCCAATGGGCAACCGACTTCACAACTTTGTCCCAAGCATCGACCCGTCTTTTCTCCCTTCTTTTTGTGAGATATCTCGCCCTGCCTGCCATGGAGCCATCCGCCTCGAGCCTTTCAATTTCTGCCTTCTCGGCCAAGTCGGTCTTGAGCTCAGCGCCCTTGATGTACATCTCCTCGAGTCCACGCATATCCCAAGTCAAATCCTCGCGGAAACAGCCAGACACGAAAGCACGTGCCGCGTCACGTCCAGAGAAAAAATGGTACCCGCCACCAGGGCCATAGGTAGCCGGGTTCGCGGTGACGTCGAAGACGCTTCCGTTGACAGCAACGTAGATTGGGAGTTTGGGGTCTTTGCCATCATAACGCGCGAGCTCGGTATCGGTGAGATTTAGGGGTGTGCGCTATACTAAGTTAGTACCTATAATTTTCAAACCGAAGGAATAAGATAACTTACAAACATCATCTTGACATTGTTCCATCTCAAAGCAGCTGGCTTATAACCCCATGTCAAGCTTTCGCCGTCGGTCACAAACCAACTCATGACACCGCTAAGCACTATAATTCCGGAGATAACGCGAAGGACATCGAGGAATGAGATGCCGCTTTGGTCCTCAGACCTAACCTTTCGCTTGGTAGGGTTTCCAACGTCTGGCGTGCCAGCGGCGGTATCGGTAGGTAGCGGTTTACGGTTGCGGATTGCAGGGTCTTCGGATGCCATATTTGAAAAAATGATTGTGGATAAGGTGTGGTTTACGTGTTGAGACCCGACTTTTTGTGGATGAGAGGTAGTTCTAGGAGGACAGATGTTCAGATGAGGCAGACGGTTTTAACTAGATCCGGTACAACGGGTCTCTCCGGGGTTATGAACTCTCTTGCTAAAAATAACCTATCTCAAGCTTCAAGCTCAAGTATTCAAAGAACCCGGTGTTCGGACCAATCTAAATCACGAATGCGACCACAAAACGGATGACCGGCCTCGGGATGCCGCCAATATATTAAAAGTCAGGGATGTGAACACCACAACATCGTTGAAACCACAAAATCAGATATCACAAAAACCAGCATAATTAGGGGCAAGAAGACAATAAAAGCTACTGTATGATCAAAGATATTCTTCAAGGTACAGTTGCCCGCCGCTATAATGGGCGTACATATTGAGCAACTTTCCGCTCGGTATAGCAGATTATTCGGTACAGCGGACCAAACTCTTTACTGGGGGAAAAAAAAAAAGCCAGTTAAGTGATTCGATGCAGCAAATATTCGGTATAGGAACATTCGTTACAACGGCGGGCGACTGTAAGGGAGAGTAAGGCGGCTCCCTAATACCCCTTACTATACTATTCACTATTTGACGGTAGACCTAGACGCGAGCCTGAAGCTTTCTCAAATAAAAATCCCAGACGGTTGTAAACTGCAAACTTCGAGTCACAGGTTCCCAAGTCTCCCATACCCATTCCATATGCCCATGAACGAACTTGAACGCATAAATTGTTTGTGTTGATCTTGTCGAACCTGACACCGATCCAGAAATCCCATTGAAATAGTACGGAACAAGAAATGCAACCCGAGAAAAAATTGAAATTTATTTTACTTTTATTGGACCCATCCTCGTTATTATCCTACTTATTCGGCCGCGGCGACAGCACGGGCTATTATCATTATTAGCAGATGTCCACTCGTTAAATATGTAACTCCCAGATATTCTGCCTCCATATACCATAATCCGCAAAAGCGAGGGGTCGCAAGAGGAACTCACTGTAGATTGACAACTTGGAGTGACCGACAACCTTCTTGATCACCCCCTTCTCCTCCAGGTCGGCGAGAGCCTTCCTTGCCAATGATCCGTTGATCTTCAAACGGTCGACGAGAACAGCGACAGTGATCAAGCGGTATGTCTGCACATCCTTGTTGAGTCTGTCCTGGATGGTCTTGTCGGCAACGACAGCGTGCTGGGCCTTGTCCTTAACTAATTTTCGGTGGGCGATTTATTCAGTGTTCGTTCAAGATAGTATTTCCGGAAGGTGAGCTGTGAATGTACCCTTTCCCTTGGACCACTTCTTCTTCTGCTTCTTTCCTCCTTGGGCAGCTGCTGGGGCCTAAATTTCGAGTCTCCATCAGCTATCTATCGCCACACATCACAACAAAGTCCCCTCTCTGCCTGCCTCTCCTCCTCCAGATACCCTCCGTCGGCGGTGGAAGAGATAGTGACGTACCATGATTACTGACTATATCCGTGAAAACTTGTGTCGTGAGGGACGAAGCGCGTGGTAGGTTATGATGGTCGTTCGTTGGTCGTTCTTGCTTTCGCTAGGCTGTGAGAGTAAACTTGCAGCGTAGGTGGGGAGATGGTGGTGTGGTGTGACGGTTTGCGCCAAGACACACAGTCAGGGCCCAACCCCAAATTCTTGTTATCAGATAAGATTGAGTTTATTAAAAGTTCATTTTGGGTAAGGTTTATTATTGCTGGATTACTACAAACTTGTGACACATTATTACATGTACCAATGTAATAAAGAAACAATCATGTTAAATCAAAATCAAAGCAGCAACAAAAAGCCCCACTAACCAGGAAAATAACAAGAAAGCCGGAACGACAGAAGCATGTTTCTCCCCACTAGTTTCTACCGCCAATTGACTTGGAGCGTTGGTCCTAGTAGAGTCCTTCAAAACACCCGAAATGCCTCCTTGTGCAATACTAGAAGCAGGAGGTCTTTGTGTTTTTGTTGCTCGCAGCCCCTGAGAAGTTATAGGCCGCTTCGAAGTCTTTGACTTTAGAGGTGCACATTGCTTCGTAGTTCCCTGCCACTTAAGAGCTCTGTTTATTTCCCATTTCTTAACACAGTTAAAGCATGTATCAACCATGTTCTTATATCCTTCGCGACATATGCACGGGAAGATATCGTTATCTACCCCGGCTACGCCTATAGGTGGGGGGAGATATCTAGGATCTGGAGGGGAGGCGCCAGCACTGTGAGCCCCATCGATTCCGTCGCAGTAAGTAATTAAGGAAGGGATAGGAGCACAGTATCTAGGACAAGGAATAACATTATACTCATCCACACACGTCTCGATCATTGCCAGTAGCATTGAACGGTGGGTAATATCTTTATCTGGATGTTCAAACAAACATTGGATGCACCCCGGGGCGTCTTGCAAGAATCCGCCACGATTACAGAGGCATTGTGGATCAAAGGCTGCATTAGAGGCCCTGTTCAGAACAACATCTTCTCCCAAACCACAAGTGACTGATGATGGCATTAGTCTCGTATACTCTCATATAATCTTTATAGTAGGAAATACTTACATGCCCTCTTATAGGCACCGTCACAATCACTGCTACATTCCATAGGCGGTGAAGTCAGGTTAAAGACATTTCTTTGAACAAGTACATTTGGTACAAAATCAACAGTGAAGCTGTTATTTTTAACCTTGTGGACGGTTATAGCTGTAGCCAGGGCCGTGGCGGAGAGAGAGTAAATAAAACCGTTGAAATACATGGTGGTAGTTCAGGTATCCTCTTGCTATTTGTGTTGTAAGGTTCATGGAGTATCGATACTAAGCTTTGAAATTTATGTGCTATGCATGCAAACACCAAAGAGAAACCTGTCCTGAGCCATCACATCATTTAGACACCTATTCACGAGTACTACACTCAGTCTTTTAATTATAAAGTCCCATCAAGTCATCAAGTATAAATTCCTACTCACGGCCGTGCACGTGGGATATCAGGGAATTTAGTAGTCAATTCTGAGGTGATAAAATATTAATACCGCATTCTTAAACTGGGTATCATCGGAAGGGTTCATAGTTTGGAGTAGTGTTGGCTCCTACCAAACGAATATCTGTAAGAATACATATGCTGTATACAGTAATAAAATATCGAATTGACCAGGTACATGTAGATATTATACAGCACTATACAGTATTCATTCCTCTAATTTCCTATCCGTGTCTTTCGTACTTCTAGCTAGTGCTAGCTAGACCGACAGAAGGTACACATAATGTAAAACGAACGCCTTTATTGACTCCTAAGTCAGAGATTCCGCATTGCTCTTCTTTCATATCTTCCAGAATTCTCTTCCGCGTCGTCCAATTGCACAGAGCAGCCGTCACAGCATCCTTCCCATTTCGCCTCAAACTCCTCACTACTGTGTATTAAGATACCACCCTGTCTCAAGACCTTCGACATCTTCACCTCCTCTTCCCATGCTCTCCAATTGGCGCGTGAACTATCGCGATCGAAGTATTTGAACCACAATTGCGACTCAAAATTTATCCATCCAGCGTACTTTTCCGCATCGTGAGTGTGCCACTTCCAGGGACGAATACAATCCCCAACCCAGATCCATCTATGTCCCTCGGGAATCAACAGCCCCATGTCTCCCTTTCCACTTATAACATTTCGCCCCCATGTATTTGCTATCATTACTGCAGTTGCAGTAACCTGGGCATCGTAAAGGTTACCATAATGAACGCCAAAAGTTGATTCGAAGATTGGCCATAGGAAGCTCCTTTTAGGGGTTCTTTTATTGAGTCTCCGATTAAACAAACGTAGTGCTTTCAAGTTCTGGAAAGCCGATAAAAACTGACTGATTTCCTCCCAGGGGCCCCAGATATTAATAGCGAGTTCACGCAACTTCCCTCCACGGTCTTTCCACCCCTCGATTGGATCAATAATTTCACTTGTGCCGCCCGCCTGGGGTGTACAGATGACTTCTTCCACTACTAAAATCTCAAGTGTAAGTAAGTGACGTTTAAATATAGTGTCAAAAACCCTATGGATGCCCTGAATATCGATCCTATCAGGTGTTGACGAGTCAGATGTATCAGGATCAAGAACGTATAGTTCTCTCAGCCCACGGTAGTGATCGAGGAATGTGTTTAGGTAACAGATCCTACATTCAACTGCGAAAACCTTTAAGTGTTGCGGTTGACGCAACCTGAATCTTTTTGCTAATATATCGATAGTTTCTATGGTATATGTTGTCGAGAGCCCTTGTAAGTCTAAGGCGGTGATGTTCTGCAAGCAGGAGTAAGTGCTCGTTTTATCATAGTTAAATTGCCATTTTGTTGGACCGAACTCGAAAATAGTGTTTATGCCCACTAGCCCCGACCTGCGGACCCTCCTTCTGAACCTTTTCGAAGGCGGAAAACATGTGTCCCACATAAAACTGACCCAGGACAGAATTTCATGTGCAACGGCTGCAGATGATTCTCGTTCAATTTGTACGAATTCCCACCAATCAGTATGAGCTCTTATTTCTATACGCTTCAATCTCCTTCCAGGCTTGCTAGAGAGGAGATGATCTTTGACGACGCGTTCTAATTCGGCGAACCTTTCTCCAACCATAATTCCTAATACCACAAGTTCCTCCAGATTCTTGAAACCGACCAAGCCATGTAGATGGGGCTCGTATTTACTGTTGGATTCGATGGCACTGCTAGGACCGTAATTGCCAGGGTCAAAAGGGTCCCAATCCTGAAAGTTGATTGTTAAACTACTTAAGTTTGGCATAGATTTCAAGGTATTTAATAATAATTCCGTCATACCCTGCGCGGGATTGAGATTTAGAAGATGACATGAAACTTTTTTTTGAAGTATAGTTTTATCAGATTCATAATAAAAGGTGTTGTAGCGTTGAGGATTATAGCTACATATATTCAAGAATCAAAATAGTAGGAGATAGTAAATTATTAGCTTTGTTCCAATCACAAGCCTGTTAGACCAGCTAAAATAGATAGGATGGAGATTTTGTATACCTAAATTTCTCGAGCATTGGCATGCTTTTTAACAAATCGACGAGAGTTCCACTTAACGAATGATAGCTCAAGCACCCCTCGGGCCTCCACATAAGGTCTTTAACTCCTTCGGGCCCAAATTCCCCAGCCTCATACAGATTGAATTCTTTTCCAAATTGAGGGGGAGAGGCGGAGGCGGAGGCGGAGGCTACTCTCTGAGCTTCCCATTTCTCAATCCTTAGATCTCTCACATAACGGAGAAGATGCGGCTTTTTATACATGGTCATCGTTGAAGATTGCCCGCAGTGGTCGTGGTGAGCGCTAGGAAGTTCGATTCTGCGTCTTTTCTCAAACGGCGGTCTAGCTCCGACTTTATTTGAGACATATCTATAGACAGGAGGCGGGGAAATTGGTTCCAACAGGTGGTCGATGGGGATGAGCTTTTCATTAGTTGTAACCTCGTGCACAAAGAGCGGCGAACGAATAGAAAGTGATTTGTAGAGATGAGGGAGCGCCAGGTTATAAAGAGTTCGGGAGGTTAGAGCCAATGAGTATAGATCATTAGGTGACTCTACATAGTCGAGGATGTCCGTCCAGGTATCTATCGAAAACCTTTCTTTAATCGCCAGGGGTGCTCCTATCGCCAAATTCTCAAATTTGCTATTGAACTGGCTCCAGTTCATTGTACTGATAAACTCGTCGTCTTTCACAGCTTTAATAGAAAGTGGTGATTTCTGCGGAATCTCGAGTCCTGTAGAGACGTAACAGGGCTCTTTACACGTCTTCGGTTCTGACATTTCTTCCGAACTTGGCCAACCTAAGAAAAAGTTTGATTTGAGTGTATGCGAATCTTCTGCGCCTTCATTATTTGGTGGAACTAAGGCCGACTCCTTGACGTTGCTGCCAAGGGTATGCTGTTTTAAAACCATTCCTGAAGTCACTTTGGAAATGTATAGAGAAATGGGATGGGTGGGGACAAGCTGCAGATGTATGGACCTAAACAGATAAGCACGAGACAGTTTAGGGTTATGTGGGAGGTAAAGCAGTCATTCTAGGGCAAAACCTAGGTAGCCTTGTACATACCAGTAAAACGTATGGCGCGTTGGTGAATATCAACCCTCGGGTGATGAAAGTGACTATAGCCTTAGTGTGGTAGTAATCTCGCATTATGGTGATGAGCCATCTTAGCAGTAGGTCTTACATAGCCTAGGGTACTTTATCTTTGTAGTGAGTTTAGAATCTCTATAACACCCTCGCGAGTGAGTAAGCCATCAAACTCTGACTTGAAGGCTGCAGGTGGATATGTATAAATTCCCTACTCATGTCTGCCGTATATTCGAAGATAAATTTGAATCCTAGACCTGCTCAAGTTGATGTGATTAGCCATAGACCTTAGTGTGGTCCACGAGGCTGCTCGAGGCAGATAATTACTAGATTTAAATCTATAGAAATTTGTAATACCTACTAGCACGCTCAGAGATGTAGGGAACACTTACAATGTTCCTATCGCAAATACCAACGGTGGTATGCAGACCCAGTTCAGTTCGGAAACGTTAGAAAACTACGAGTAGCCATGGCACAATCCAGATCTAGGTGCATTGAGAACAAGACTGCGGTTAACCGTTAGACTTAGATATTTGTACTTATATACACACATATAGCTGCGAATCAGTCTTACAAAGCTTCTATAGTTCAAACTACTCTATAAGTGCTATATCTGAAGTGATCGCTAAACACGGACCGCTGAACTGACCTTGGTTTAGATGCTAAAGGGTGTTGCTAATAACCAAGAGAGTAATGTAAGAAGTTGAAAAAGTATAACGGCTTGGGCTTGTAACACCCCGCTTTCGGGAGGTCTGTTGAGTTTGATTTGCCCTCCGGTGCTAGGGCTCTGCTGTAGGTATTGTTAGCAATCTCCCGCGCATTGATGCTTCTTGGATGTTTCATACGCGCGTGTTCAAGAGGAGTACATACTAAGTAGCCAAACACTTCACATCTGCACAATAAACATTTCTTTGAGCTCTAGTTAGCTGTATATGGGTATCGTGAGTCGTTAAGTACCCGGAAACCCGAGGTTTGGGAAATCTATTGGTTGATCACGGGAGATCACTCATGCACGACGGTTGCTTTACAGGCTAGACATGGCATCTGGTCATCTCTCACATGCAACTTGATGATGCAAGCGGACAAGTGTTACTTGGCGCCAAGAAATGCTTGAACGTTGCGCGAACACTTGGGCTGGGCGTAGATGAAGCGCGGCTTAATGCTACCGATCATCACCAGACCGGACAGACATGGACACAGGCCCGGGGGACCACAGACACGGAGAGCTAGGTACATACCTCTTACGGTGAAGTTGAGAAAGCGAATGCAACAATATTCAAACCATTCTCCAAATCTATTTACACCCACAACACATATACATACAACGCCGGAGAAAGGGATCTCAACAAAGGGGAGAAGGAAGGAACTGTGAGAAGGTGTCTCCAAGGTGCCTGGTAAGCTAGCCTCAAAGTGTTATTCTCACCTATATTCTGCCCCCCACCCCCTCAATATACTAACACTCTGTCCTCACCCTTACAAGATCTACCAATTCAAATGGCCATCCCATACACGCGACGAACGCCCTCTCTCCCATCAACTGAGCCCACCCTGGCCCCTTCGCAAGTACAACATCAACCCTCCTCCTCCACGCTCGCAAACTCCCACACATCTCCCCTAAGAGCATCCCCTGGATCATCGTCACGGAGTAGAACCATATCGAGCGCTTTCTCACTCGGAAGGAAACCTACAAAATCTCGGAAAGCAGGCGGATTCCTTCTCGATACTGCCACCGCGAATGATGGGGGTGAACGGGGGATACATAAAGATTCGAGGGAGCCCCAGGGAGGCTATGGACATCGGGGATTGGGAACTGGAATATCCAGCCCGGAGCCGTCAATGAGAGGTTATAGGGAACCGATTGCACAGGCGAACGAACAACCAGTGACGGAAGATAGCGATGCAGCGAGAATAGTCTCACTTGCTTTAGCGAGTGGGGCCACTCGGAAGGTTGAGTCGAGCAGAATAGCGGCACAACACAGGAACACTTCTAACAATACGTGGGCTCCTGAAATTGGTAACGGTGTAGGTGATGGAAGGGATCGGTGGCTCAGCGCGTCTTCGACAATGTTTGGACAGCCAATACATCAAGGAAATGTCCATGGGAAAGACCGTGCAGTTTCTCCGAATCGCGGGTTCTTAATGACTAGCAGTATAGATACACGGCGCTCCGTCTCGATCGGTGGTCACAGTTCTGTAAATGGTTCCCGAAGATTGTCACCTTTAAATCCTTCATTCTCACCCCCACCTGCACCAGGGCCAGTGAACCCGCGACAAAGTTATCCTAGCCCGCTATCGCCTTTACCATCAGGTTTTCCATATCAGCAGTTGCAGAAACAACGAGGTTTGCAAGAACAGCAGGAGCTTCGCGAATTACAAAGACAATATAAATTCACCGAAGCTACAATCCAGCGGACTTTAAAAGCGAAGCGACAACTAGAGCTCTCAGATCTCTACAAGAGACTACTAGAAATCTACCCGTCCACTGATAGTCTACTAACAGGCTCGGCAAGGCACGGTGGCGTGGGCTTGAGCACCGGAAGAGTCTATAACCCTCTCATGTCAATAAGAAATAAAAGAATTAGGAACCGGGAACGGATTCAACTAGATCTTTCTTCATGGGAAGATCCGGGTGCGGTTGGCCAGTGGGTTGAGGATGTAGCGGTTGCCGTTCACGACTCGATGGAGGCTGGACACGTGAGACCACCGAGACTACCGCCTCCGCCGCAGCCAAGTATGAGTGTTACAAAAACGAAAAGGTCACGATTAGATTGGGTTATAACCCCGCAAGAGTTGCTCGCAGAGTTCTATTGGATCGAAGAAGCGGATCGATTGCGGCGGGAGGAGATGCAAAGGAGTGATGAAAGAGCAGAGAAAATACGTAAAGAACAAGTTAAAGGCAGTGGGAGCCATACCAGTCTCAGGAGCTTACTCGAAAAGGAACATAAGAAGCATAGAGGCTCATTCGAGCTCACTCTTAAGAAGCGGAGTTTGCGGAACTTGGAGGATGAGGGTGTAGACGGTCCTACTAAAAAAGACAGTAAAAGAAAGCCGAAACAATCTGGAGAGTTCCATCGTTCATTACTACAGCTTGGGTCCCACCGCGATGGGAGTGAGGACCTTGCGTATTCAAACCCTCCCAGTTCATCTGATGAAAGTGGACATAGTAGTGAGAGTGAGGTCGATTATATTTCGGAATATTCAGACTTGGAGGTCGACACATCTGGGCCTGAGATTGACGCTAAAGCAAAACGAAAACACCATCGTCGCCGTCGAAAACTAGGAGATATCATAACCGGTGGGAAACACAGCAAGAAAAAGACGAAAAAGAAACGGGGCGATACATATATCTTAGATGCCGATGAACGGCGGAGACGGCAAGAGCAGGAAGAACTAGAATGGATGGCAGAAATGGGGGGGAGGATGCAGGATCCTATTACAAGGACTTATTCCGCAGATGAGGAGTATGATTCTACTACTGGGAAAAATGGAGACCCAAGGAAACAAGATCATTCAAGGATGGCGGCAACAATGACGGGAATGAGCCTACCGACTACACTTGGGGGCAGCAAGAGTTCATTAGAGAGATATGGGAACATCACGGCACTGTCTGTAGCAGGGAGGAAAAGCGTCGACTTTGCTGAGGTTGTTGTACCAAGCATTGCAATTTCTTTAAGCCCACCAAGAATCAAGGTCAGGGATGAAGGGTATGACACTGATGGAAGAGGGGGGATCAAAAAGAAAGAAGATGAGGGCGGGAAAGAAGAGAAGAGAAAGACAAGCCCAGCCAAGAAGCTCTTAGAGAGGGGCCAAGAAGCACTCGTGAAAGCACGAGAGGGTAGTCTAGATCGGCGCAGGGAAAGTTTGGATATAGACAGTCCAGTGCACAAAGGAACCCTCAAAGACAAAGAAAAGGAAAGCAGAAAAAATCGTCTAAAAGGCCGTGTTGAAAAGATCCGAAATGAGGTGGGCACCAAGGTTGACCACTTTATCTTCAAACGAGACCCGGGCGGATCGGCACAACCTAGCCCTACAAGCTCCATATTTGCAGAAAGTGTTGGCTCTAGGAGTGACGACGATAGATTTCGCCTGTCCAGGGAAAATACACTTTCGGCATCGGAACCGGAAGACGAAGGAAGGAGGTCTGGGAGGCCATGGGGGAGGTCCTCGCTTGAAGTTCCAGATACAAGGAATCCCACAAGGACGACGACCAAATATAAAAGCTCGTTTTCTTTGAGTGCGATGCCCAGTATAGCATCGCCCGGTGTTCCTTCTTCTCCCATTCTTGCGAAATGGGCAAGCAAGTCTAGACTTATGCAGGACGATTTTGCAACATCAGATGTGGATACCGATGACGACCGAACTTCAAGACCTTCCAGACTATCACTGCCGGCGCAAGAGTTCTCAAGGGATGTATCCCCAGTAGGATCGGTCATCTTCCAAGCAAGCGATAGAAGACGTATGCCCCCAATCGATTGCTTCAGATCAATAGCACTTGAAACCATCAAGATATTACCCCTAGTTCCCGCAGCGGATGATATCTCCGGCCGCAACGACACTCTAGAAAGCGTGGATGAACTAGTGTTCGCGACACGCAAGGAGCTTATGATGGCTAAGGCTCATCTGACCCGTTCGGGCATCTTTGCACGTGGTATCACCACGAAACGGGCACGGGATGTGGGCACGGCCACCATTGTTGCTACTGCAAAAGAGCATATGCTTTCCTCTGTTGCTGTATCACGGGATATTGGCGCCGCAGAACAAGTATTTGTGTGCAAAGCGAGATCCTTCACAGATAGCACAGTTTCGGATCTGAGAAAATTAATTGATCGTATCAGGGACGATATTGAAACCGAACTAGTGCCGAGTTTGACGAATGTCGCGGAATCAGCTGACAAGTTGAACGAGGAAATGACAACAACATGTACATTGGCTGTTAAGGAGATCAATGACCAGGTTGCTGCGATGGCCAGGAGAAAACGGCGGCAGTTGAGATGGATAAGAAGGGGAGGCTACGTACTATTAGAATGGGTACTTCTAGGAGTGATGTGGTGGTTATGGCTGGTTGTAGTCGTGTTGAATATCTTCAGAAATGTTTTTAGAGGAACCATTAGGGCTATTAGATGGATCCTTTGGATTTGAACTTGGCCGGGTAATGGATCTGGGTGTTGGGAATTCCTTTTGTAGTTTTTCATTTGTGTTTTGGTTTCTTTACTTTGCGGGGGCGTTCGGAAAGGGTGTTATTATACCTGCTTTTGTATTATTGTTTATTGCTTTCTTTTGTTTTTGGTATTAGCTAGCCAGCTGTTCCCAATGTTTAATACAAAGGGTGGGAATTGTAGTGTAGATGGGCGAGTTGTAGATAGATCCGTTACCAGTAATAGCTATGCCAGGTGCTTAGTTGAGAGTTACACAAGAGGCATATTCTATGTAGATGTGTACTTTGGGCGGGTTGTCAAAAATAATGGAACGCAACGGCCACCAAACCCTGCCACCAACGAACGGCGATACAGGATGAAATATGTTTAGGGCCTCTTATATTCCTTATTATCACCCGCCGTATTTATGGTCTGTTTGTGGTCGATTGTGATTGAGAAAGTATTAAGTTGAATCCCGTTGCGTCCCATTATTTTTTGACAAGTCGCAATAATACATTATAAGACTAGGGCCAAACACCAAAGTTGCGTAAAAGTTTATAAATTCTTGGCAAAACTTCCTTTTTCCCTTAGATATTATTAGTGCACCTAGTACCTATGCTATTTGGCTTCTCGAGGTCTTCATTTGTTTGGTTGCTACTGGTTCTAGTAGACACGGTAAATCAAAGTTTTTGTGATTCGGGCAACACGAAAAAGTCCTATGTAGTTGTAACAGTCCCTACCACTAGACCTTTAGAGATTCGCAAAAAGAGGTAAAACACATTGATAAAAACCTGTGGCTGGAATAGCGGGGCTGGAACACTGTTTCAGCCACTCTCATCACGCATCACCACCCCTCTTCTTGTGTTGGCAACCCCAAAACCAACCTGAACAGAAAGAGTGAAGTGTGTGTGTCTAACTTTGTCCTGCAGACGAGTGACAAGTCCCTTCCTCCCCCCCCCCCATTTCAATAATCTCGCCAATCACTCCCCGCCCCCCCGTCCTCCCCCCGTCCTCCCCACACACCACACACCTTCCTCGTGGAGTCCCTCCCTCTTCATACCCCTCCCCCGAAATGCCCCTCCACGGCCTCCACCACCGCTCAAATTCTAACACCAACTCTCCTGAGGCTCCCCCCGCTTCCTCTTCCCTAATACAAGCCGCCCAAGCCCTTGCTGGGATCGGCGCTCCAAAGCCCGCCGGCAATTTCCAACAGCCCCAGCAGCAACATAGCCAACAACAACATCAGCAATCCTCTCGTGGAGGAGACACCTCACTCCGTGTACAGACCTCTTCAAGCAATCTCAACGTTAACACCTCCTCGAGCGGTGGTATTACACCCATCCACTCGGGTAGCACAGTCTCCGCCGGTGGTTTCTCTGCCCCGTCATCAGCTGGCGGTGTCGGCTTCGGTAACAGTGTTCCTATTCCGCAGAGCAGCATAGACAAGCTTCCTGCGCCATTGCAAATCCAGCAGCAACCGACAAAGAAGAACTTGTCATTTAATTTTCCATCCCCCACGAAGTTGCCGAATCAGGGAGATCTTTATTCTAGCCCTGTAGGCGACTACTCAGGTCATAGACCGTCAGATCCTATACAGGCCCAACAACTCTCATCAGGTGGACAGCAACCTCAGTATCAGGCATATCACGCTGCTCAGCCGTCTTCAGCTACAGGTGGAAGACCGCAAATCCAAAGCGTAACTACAGCACCGGGAGCAGTCCCACAGATAGCTACAAGCGGCGGGGGCGGCATCCCAGCACAACAGGGACAGCCGTCTATGCATAGGACCAATACAACCGGTGGACTATCGCATTCATCATCAAACAAATACTCCCCGAATATCAACACAAACTTACCACGAGACGCGGAGTCCAGTCCTTCCGCATCTGGATCGAGAAAGTATACACACCCGGGAGCATTGACACCTACATACACAAATTCATCCCAGCACAGCCATTCAGGTTCCACAAGTACTGGAATGGGATTGCCCGGAATGACTACAGGTAGCAGTTCCAGTACCAGGGAGAGAGAAGATGTGGTCGGTGGTATTGGGGCGGTTGGCAATGGACGATGGATGAGCCCGTACGCACTTTATGCGTTGGATTGGTGTAAATGGCCTGTTAGTAATGGAGGGTACGGAAGGGTTGCTATGTGCAGTTACGCAGAAGATAGCCATAATTACGTGAGCTCCCTTTTCCTGTTTTTGCGCCGGTATTTGCGGGTGGCCCGAGACGATATGGTGTTGGTTTTACACACAAAATCAAATTCGGCAAAGCGCACATTTAGTGTGGATTTTGTTGTGTAAACTGCATCATGATTAGTATTGCCTCTAGTAATGTTGTTAGGTAGTTTACTGGATATTGCGGGGGTGGTGTGGGGGGGGGGGGGGGGTTGAAGATTATACAGCGGGTGAACTAACGGTTTTAGATCCAAATCCTTGATACCAGGCCCACTCCTGTAAATGTCAGTCACGGCGACACACCTCCTCCTGCCCCTTCTCTAGAATTCTCTAAACTCGCTGAAGCGTCACATACATACCCAATCACTCGAATCCTTTGGGAACCTGCCAGCACCACTAAACCTCTCACTGACTTGATTGCCACCTCCGGCGACCATCTCCGTCTTTGGTCCATGCCAAATGCCCCATCAGGCACATCTTCCTCATCGGCCACGCCTGCCGGTAATTCCATTACTCGTACCAACACACTCCGCGACCCACTCACGCAGAAGCTTACGCCTCTCGCGTTGTTGTCGAACAGTAAAAGCACTGACTTTACTGCTCCTCTGACAAGTTTGGATTGGAATCCAATCAGTCCTAGCTTGATAATCACTAGTTCTATTGATACCACTTGCACTATCTGGGATATCCCGACACTAACGGCGAAGACTCAACTCATTGCCCACGATAAAGAGGTTTACGATGTACGGTTTATGAGTGGGTCCTTGGACGTGTTTGCCAGTTGCGGGGCCGATGGGAGTGTCCGCATGTTCGACCTTCGAAGCTTAGAACATAGTACTATCATCTATGAGCCCGGTGTTGGTAAAGGTGCCAGCGGCGATTCCTCAAAAGAAGATGGTGGATCGCCTGTCGGCGGCGGCGGATCTCCACCGCCATTGCTAAGACTAGCGGGTTTGTTCTCCTCCCTGGCCTTTCAGGCGCGAAGTCAACTGTGATATGGCTAACAAATCCTTCTATAGCTTCACCACATGACACTCACCTAATTGCAACATTTTCACAAGACTCCAACATAGTCCGCATTCTTGACGTCCGCCAACCAGGACAAGCCTTGATAGAGCTAAAAGGCCACCATAACAGCGTCAACTGTGTTGAATGGAATCCCACACGTCGTGGCATCATTGCTGCTGGAGCAGATGATTCTCAAGTTCTTATTTGGGACTTAATCAATAATCCAACTGGACCAGCTAATACTACTCCCGGTGGTACTAGTGGTGCTGGTGGGTTGGGACAGCCGAATCAAGAGAGGATACCAGTTGCGAGTTGGAGGTGCGACTACGAGGTTAACAACATCTCCTGGAGCCCAAGCGGAGCGAGTGGTGGTGGGGAATGGTTAGGTGTGCTCGGTGGGAGGGGGATTTGGGGGGTTAAGGTATAATCGGGTGCTGAATAGGACAATGATGACCAATGTTTTTATGGGCTGGTGGTATTGCTATTTATATTGTTGGCTGGTAGGAAGTTGGCAGTTTTTCTTTTTTTCCCTTTCTTTATTTACTTTATTTATCGTAACATCGATATCACCACGTCCTTTTCCCACCTAGTTGGTTAAAAATTACGATAATGAGGAATGGCTTGGCTATTCAGTATTTGGTGTTTTGCTTGCCCTCTGGATTTTCCATCTGCGAGGTTATTTACGTGCATTTCATTCATTCCATCATATCTCTAGCGCATTGGTGGTGGATTTTGGAGGATGGGGTTTAGGTGGATGGGGTTTAGGCTACTGTGGATGGAAGCGCTGGCGCACCTATAATTAACGAGAGTAAGGCTACGAGTATACAATAGATCCTAGATAAAATTCAAGCCTAAAATAATTGCCTCTCGAGTATGTCCAGTATTGTATCGGGTGATGATAATATAGGTAAGTGGATTATCAATCGATAGCGGGTGGCGATCACAGTTTATCACTCGACATAGACAACTTCCATCCTGTGGTTTGTGTGTCATAGAAAATCACTCGGTATCGATAGATTTCGCTCTTTTTTTTTTTAGTCTATATCTAATACCGAGTCAAACTTTCGAGGGAATAAGGGCCTTTTTATTCAAATCAGCACACAGGAATCAAACCGGACCAGGCGCAAATGACCGTACTAGCTGGTAGGCGCCCTGTAATACATCATATATACATGTATGTATATAATATCTGCAATATTGCTATTGAACAACTGTGTTGATCCGCGATACTAGATCTTTCTAGATCTGTCCAGGCTTCTTAATAAGCTCCGAATTCTCTTAATATACCTGCAGCCCAGCAAAGAAGAACCCGCACCTAAGCTATGGAAAAAGGTTGATCCTTATGATACGAGAACTACCGCCCGGTTGCACCGAGTACCATATGATTCTGAGACCCTTTCTCGGGCAGATTTCATGTACGACCTGAGTGGCCACAACCCCTATCACGGTCTTTTTTATTTTTTATTTTTTCGAATCACCCCATGTCTTTTTTTTCTTCCGCGGTTCGTCTTACTAGACAGTTTTGTTGGGAACACGCACGTGCTAATCTCACAGAAAAGGCTCCTCACAATTACGGGAATTCCGTGTTATTTATGACTTGACGATCTCTCTATGTCGATTTTCCGGAGATATATTGATTTGCTTTTCTCTCTGTGTCTCGGAGGCGCGGGACCAACCAGAACTGATATATACACATAAAATTATTTAGTCTAGATTTCTTCATCTGTCATGATCATGAATGCGGTTTTCGAAATAATTACGGGAAGGTTTCGTTTGTATCACTTATCAAAAATTCCAACAAGGAAAAGAAAAAAAATGATAGTCTAGAAATGCAGCATGCAGCATAATCATAATACCCATTTCCTGGATAGTCCTTCAATTGCGCAAGCGGCATGCGCATCAGTCTCCAATGGGCGAATACTTTTGGAATACTATCATATCAACTATGTCATCATGAACTGCATTACATGTAGTTATTTCAATTAGCATATAGACTAAATGTAGATCGGCCCTTGCAGCTACACCTCGGTACCCCTCATGTTTCAGTATGCAAGACTCAATAGCTGGCCCGTGTGAGAAAATATGTTAAAGATTGGATTAGGAAGACAATGTTGACTATCTCAAAGAATCTAAAATGCATTAGTTGTTATATACTATGTACGTAAGTCTCATGAAGTGCGTTGGACATGCAGATCACGATAGATATGTCATGATGAGTGATGACTCGTGATTAATCGCAATTACGCTAGCCCAGAACCAATCAACGCGTCTTAAGTTCCCCTATTCGAAAAAAATGAAACCACACTATGGAGGCACAGATACATATTTAAGGATATCGTGGCTCTTTCGATCAAACAATCGTAACACATAAAAAGGACACAGCCAGTGATCATGATATCTCACTCACTAATGCACCACAGCTTGGCCTTTTTATGATAGGTCAATCCTCTTTCTCTTTGCTTTGAAGAGTAGACTTTTTTTTTTTTTTTTTTTTTTTCAGTCATTTCAATTATAGTTTCTAGGTACATAATGATCGCATAAAGGATAACCTATGGCGTAAAGAGACCTATTTGAAGAGTAGACTTGATGAGGTTCATCTTATAGGAATATTAGTTCTTTAAAATCTCTCAGGTCATAACGTATTCCGCGTCTCCAGACCGCCTGCAGGACAGAGGAGGCACTTAAGGTGTAACGGAATTCCCAAAAATAAGAGGATACCAGCCACAATACTGGAGGAACAAGCTTTCTGCAGTCCAATCTGGAGGCGTATCATCATAAGGCGCTGTACTGTGGTGGGACAAGATCACATGGGGATCTTTACAGAGGCTGATGCAGTCAAATCTTTGATCACGATTCGCACTAGAATTACCAGATGAACCGCTGCTGCTTGTGCTTTTGCAGATAATTGCGGCTGAATTACCTACATAAGTGCAGCCTTCCTCGGAAACAAGCGTCTTGCATTAGCTCCTAAAAGCAAATCTCAATGTTGATAATCGTTCAATCTCATCATCACTTTTAGACCTAGAGGATTAGCCAGTCAAAGAATCACACCACGCAGGCAAGTCAGAATGGACAACTCATAAATTGGGTGGCTAGAGTTGCTTGACGCCAATTCGGCCAAAACTCTAGACGCCTTTTATGCCAAGAGCGAAAAATTGATAATAAAGGTTGCAAGGCCATTTATAGAAGACGGCCATCTCACCGTCGTCTGACAATAGTTCAGAGGTAGGCTTTGGGCGGACGGGTAGATGACCCTCTCAGTTGTTTACTTCAGTCAAGAGACCTATAGCTGGCATTGCTTATTCCCATTTTTGGAATAGGTGGGTTGTGTCGCATCATCATCGTATGTAAATCATTCACTTTCCCCTGGATTCCTCGGATCCTTCTTTACATTCCATTTAACAGGCGAGATCAAAAGGTTCGTTGTACTTATGTAGCTAGGTTCAACTTGTAAACTGGTCGGCGAGGTAATAGCTGCATACTTTGCCGTAAACATCCGATGTTGGGGATTGAAATATAGCCGTGAAGAATATTGGTTGAAAGTGCCAGCAACATCGCATTATGGTTGTTGTTGTTGTTGTGCATTACACGGGGAGCTGAAAGCATTTCCCCCTCGGCATCCCCTGAGTCAATGCTATCCATGCGTCACGAACAGTACATAGTATGCATACAGACCATGAAAGTGTATATGTATGATTTGAGCGTCAAACAATGATGATCTGTATAATAACTGTCTCAGTGGCTGCTTACTTGTCGGGCGAAATAATTGTAGTTGCACGCTTAATGTTGCACATTCTGATTTCCACTTCGCTCTTATTTCCTTATTTTTGTTTGGAATATCTGGCAGGGTGTTTGACGTAGGTACCTGTCCGGTGATGTTACCCTGCTGTTATTGGGCTCTCAACACTGAGATCGGGAATCGTGCCACTCATGCATCTCTTCTGCACTCGTTGCTGTTCCTTTCGATTCATATGCCTGCTCATTCTGTTGTCCTCGTCTTCTGCCGTTCACCTACTCGCAAGGTGTACGTGTGTTTTTCCCCTTTGGCCCCGCTCGGTAAATGGGATTATATCAAGTGGCTCGTTGTACTTTACGTCGCTGATGTTGCAGGAGCTAAAATCAACACCAACTGTTGTCATTTTGTATAAAAAGGGGCATGTACTACATACTGGTAGGCATCTGTCCAGATCCTAGATCGCTGGTGTGGCCAACTGCAGTCATCAGGGGAGATTTAATCTAGGAAGACGGGAGCTGTAGTCGAGTATGTAGAAGTATGCACATGAATGATAGATATTTGAAAAAGAAGGAGGCTCCTTCGGGAGTTCCAAAAAGAAAAGAAAAAGAAAAGAAGAGAAGAGCGAAATCCCCCGAAATGCATGGCATGTGAACGTGGGGTGTGTCTCGGATCCCTTAGTAAACTTAGCGACGTTAATCCGAACGACACCTCATCCTGACAACGGGATGCCAGCTTCCCCACACATTCCATACCACGACACACAAGGCTTCTTGCGATGGCTGTCTAACCAAATATGATCGTTGTCAGCAACTGTTGTCCAGAACTACGCGATGCAGACACGGTTTCACATACGGGGGACCATTAAAGCTAGGATGATTCCTCGGCCTTATGAACCCCACGCCCAAAGGGTGCACAATCCCTCCCGCAGATCATTTGCACTTGGCCAGGGGCTTAGTATCCACCGGCTATGATATTTGTTGATAAACGCGGCTCATAGATCATTGCTGGAACAAAAATCATGGCTGCATATGCATAGTGATCTGGAGACTGCACGCAGTATGATGGCAGATGTCAACGCTGGGTAAGGCATCGTCACCATTGTACTAGGATGCATGCAGAAATCGAGGAGGCTACTTTGTTTATTATTGTTTACCTATTTGCAAGAACGGCCAGTGTATTTCAACGAAGTTCTAGGCCCGGCCGATCAAAATTCTTCTGGTCACAGTCAATGTACATCAAAGTGGCTCGACGTGCTGGAGTATGTACTGCTGGGAGGGTCATGGGGGGAAATGTGCATAACTAAAACTTGCGATGTAGTTAGTTTTTGAAATCGGTTTTTTTTCCCTCTTTGTGATATTATCTCTATGCAAGTAACTCAGGCGTAGGCCACGTTTTACGGGATGCTCTACGCGTCTTGTACCACCTTGAGATGGTTGATGGTCGTCATCAAACCAGTCAGATACGATACGTCAGCATCACAACCACCACAATCATCATCAACACCAGCACCACCAACTTCTACTTCTCTGCAGAAAGCATGCATCGTAGGTTTAATTCTCTGGCTGGCTGGTCTCATATACCATATCAGCTCTGGTCATGATCCTATGTCATTTCATTTTAAGTACTCTTCCCTGCTTTTCCCTGTATTACACGTTATGATGCTCCCATATGTCTGCATCGTGAATACAGCTGATTATTTGAGTTATGTGTAGAACATAGGTTTACTCGCTCTATTTCCCCTGATCGGCATACCACCACGTATTTCTCCGAACGCATGACTCTTGTAGTTCGAAACGTTTCCTTTTTTTTTTACTGCAAACCACGTTCGGTGTCACAATCTGTTTAATTATTCTGTATTCATCACTTTATGTCGGTGGCTATTAGTATACACACTGAGGCGTAAATTTACGGGGGAAGTTTTAGTAAGAAATCTTTTTTCCGACTTGACAGCAGCCATGGGTCAGATTCTGATGGCAAGAGTTGTAGTCCTGGATCCTTCACCGATGCAATCGATCGCAGAATAGTACCCAAAGTTGGTGGGGTAACAGTATCAAACCCGATGTGCTCGAGACACCGCTGAGGGATTTTTTCGCTTCCTCACTCTCCTCCTGCAAGTTTCCTGAGTATGCTACTGCGAGTAAAGCCGAATGTCGCGTCAATCAAGCATTGGTCCGTAAATACAACCTTTTCTCTCTCCATGGAGCTTATACAGCAAAAAAAATTGTTTGAAGGAAGCTGCAGGGGGATCTCGGCGATGTTTCTATGTAAGTGACCTCGAATCAGATGCATATCTAACTATGTCGTCTACGTGCAGGAACCTGATCGTTCGCTGCTTTCTAGGAAGCTAGACTAGGTCATGTAAATGTCTCTATTTAGCACGTCAGCATCGATATTGTCTACCATAGCAGAATTGAGGCTGGTGAACGGGAATGAATACCTTTAATGCAGGGGAGTCCAGTTCATGCACACGTTGCTCCCCCTGAACACTCGAGGCCAATTATGAACACTTGAGGTGAGAGAGAAGATGGGGAAGAGGGTGTGGAGAGGATGCCCGGCTCGGGAGAGGATTGGAGTGATGATGTTTCTGGCATTGATTTGGTTGGCGAGCGGCTAAACAGTTGCAGGGTGGTGATGTGCATACCCGTTGGGCGGGTGCATAATTTGGTGCCCTCAAAGTCATGTGTCGGCCTGGTGTGGTACATCATAATACCGGATTGGCAGACGAAGAGAGATCCCTCCATCGACTCTATCTTTGGATCTTCTTCAAACCCCCGGCCGACTGTATCTATTCCCCTCCCATAAACCCTAACCCATTGACTCCCCACCACTACCACCCTGTGGCTTTCACACATCCCATCCCCTCCTTTCACACACTCTCCCTGATTTCTTGATTATTGCGTCTCAGACTGATTGTATTTTTTGGTCTTGTCAACAGCGCGTTCTTTTGAACGAAGACAAGGATTATTCTTGCAGACTCCAAAAATTCTCACGGCTACTGCCCTACTGCCCCTGGTGCGACTGCTGGCTCTTGTTGTCAGGACGTCCTCCAGTGAACGATCGTAAACCCTCACCCCAGCTACTCATCTCAAGCGGAATTTATCCCCATGCGCCAGGCTGGCGGCGCCTAATGTCCTTGGTAGATACTTATTAAATGGCAGGTCTCTGACCACTTCGCCCTTGCACCTCACACTTTCGTTATCTGCTCGTCGTATTTCAAGTTTTCAACTGTTCTTGGCTTCTCTCATTCCCTGGATAGATCCCTTCTGAAGATCTTCGGGATTTTACTTTCTTCCCCACGTTCGCTGCCTCGTGTTGAATGCATAAACCCCACACAATGGAAACTCTTCCGACAGAAGTTTTCAACGAGATTCTCGATCAATTCGAGCCTGGCCTTCATGAGTTTCCTCGGGCCAATCCATGGGCGCGCCCACGTCCATACAAACCGGAACATATAGATTCAAAACAACATTTTGCCCGCCTGCGGCTGGTGTGTAAAAGATTCAGCGAGCTGGCTGCGCCGTATCTTTTCAGAAGTATAGGATTAAGATTCAATATGAAAAGCTTTGGCCGATTAGAACGATTAGCTGAGCATCCTAAGCTTGCAAGACATGTCAAAAAATTTGTGTACCTGATGCCGTACCTTTATTTTGAAGGTGAGGCGAAAGCTCTGTCCAAGTTAAATTCCTTCTCAGACGTTAATTCAGAGAATAGGTGATCGAGATTTTGAAACCTTTAGAGCAGACTGTTCTTTTCGATTTTCCAACAAACTTCGTCAAATAATGTTCGAAGAACGAGAACCCTTCTATTATCCAACCGTATTCAAAGAGCAACAAGAAGTTATGCATGGTTCATACGATTTGTTTGTTCTCAAAAAAGCAATGAAAGCTTTCACATCTCTGCAGCAAATCCAGTTACTGTCAGTCATGGTACATAAAGACATCGTTTTGCGAAATCTAGCATCTAGTTTTGATGAATGGGAGTTCATTGATTGCCGCTGGATTCCCGCATGTCGACATGCTGTAGATACTTTGCTTATGGCTGTGTTATACGGGAACCCACCAGTATCATCATTCTCGAGCCCAACTTTGAGCCCGCAGAGTTTACTGCAAATAACCTCTGGGATGCAACGTTCCAGTTTGGCCGCGAAAATTTGGGGTCAGCTCTCACATCTAGACATCACATTTGATGAAAGACCGGACCGAAGTTATTTAGACACTGCCGAAACCCGCCTGAAAGGACACATATCACCACTTTCTGCATTTTTTAAGCTCTTTTGCTCGCACACCGAGAACCTATCAACATTATATCTTAGATTTACTCCTGGTTTACCTGTACGTCTCCCTCTGGATGACGTATTTCATGGAACTACTTGGACAAAACTTCGTATTTTGGGGATAGGCTCATGGATGTTGAGAGCCGAAGATATCACTGGAATTGCCCAAAGACATCGTAATACCCTGAAGGGGCTAAGATTATCAGAGGTGTATCTCATAGATGATGGCCGGTGGAAGGATGTGGCAATTGCGTTAAAGGCATCTATGAAACGACTGGAATGGGTTGGGTTACAGGACATTGGCTATGAGGGAGAATATGTTCGCAAGGCTGCCTATATCGAAACCTACAGCGACACTAGTAGCGAGGAGGATTTCGATGACATGGAGACTGATAATACAAGCACCCGCTCATTCGATATACACCCATCTCAAGCGGACGACGATGTTATATACGGGAATGTGTTCACGTCGTCAGAGGATACAGGGTCATCTAGCGGTATATCATCCTGTGGTTATACTGCTAACGCTAGTTTTGGAAGCCTTGGAACAATTGATGAAGATGACCCCGAGGAGGACCTGATGGATTATGGGGTCACTGTTTCTCAAGCCCAGAAAAAGCATTGGGAACGATGGATAGTTGGGGGAAACGCAAATACGGGCGAGGTGTACACTCGGCCTCTGTGACAGAGACAAAAACTTGCTCCAAATTATATCTTTTTGAACAATCCCTGTGCCTAAAATTCCCGTGCCTAAATGCTGCTTGATTCTCTACTATTAACAGTGTAAAGGTACACTCGAAGTCAGACAACCTATGTTTCACAGCCTCTATGGCCTCTAGATCCCTGCTGTTATGCCAATGTCACACCACATATACATGTAGTCTGTCCAATGGCCTTGGCCTTACCAATAGGGTTCCTACTTTTTTTACTATGTCGGAAATATAAAGCTGAATGATCTGAATTAATAAGCCCATTCACCCCAAGATCAATTAATCTTCCCTCTGTATATGCATACAATATCTATCGCCATATATTGACCCCATACCCACATAATGAATACTTATCAGTGATAATAAACTAGGCCACTGTACCTTATTAGTTTTAGGTTTGATTATATGTGACACCTAACTGCAGGTACCTTGGTACCTAAATTCATATCCAACAGTCTGTGAACAAATCGGTAGCGTTGTCTTAGACATTACGTTTTATCCCCGGGTTTTGGATCCATGGCACGGGAACCTCCTCCGACCCTGTCTGAACTGTTCTGATTAAGATAATCTACGTTATCAGCACCAAGTAGGTAGGTTCTGCCAGTTCTATGCACGCCAGAAGATGCAAGGTATCATTAAGCGCGCCAATAAGGTGCGAGTAAACCCGCAGAAGCCCTTCCTTCTGTCTCGTCCATTTTTATGTGCCTCAAAGTTCAAACTGACCGCGATCTATAGTTTGTTTCTCTCACACAAAAGAAACAGGCTACGTAGATTGTCGTATTATTTATTTTTAAAGGTGTATTTTTTCCCATTGGGGTTTAACCTGTTAGGGTGAATATTGCAGCTGTCAGCCCAAGGCGCGTGCGTACATGTATCCAAGCTCGGATGGAACAAACGAAGCTCGGTAGTTCCCTGATTGTGTTTTATCGGCCGTCTCGCATATCGGTCAGAATATGGGGTACCGAGCCGCGGAATTTAATTCGGGCTCATGATCATCGTCTGGATTACTTGATTAGATCTTTTGTTGGTAGAGTAGTGTCTCAAGCAGGGTTGCTACGAAATCATACGATTGAAGTCATATATTTAGAGATACGGATGTGTTGAATTTCAGAGCTTGGTTTTCCGGGATAGCGACTGTTTAATTGAAAATGACATCGTGTATGAGAAGACATATTTTATCATCAGCTTACACCACATTCTCGTGGCTGAGAATAGCAGTGATTGAGATATGATATCCTCTATCGACGGCCAGTTCTTCCCTTTGGTCCGACTAGATGTGAGCGATCGAGTGACGGTCCATGAATCAAACCTACACCTATTCAATTACACTACTTTGTATGTAGGCAAAGTAAAGGGCCAACAGTATTATATATTTGGAAACTGTAATCTTCAATACATAACGATATTCTCTTTTTTTGTGTAGATATTCCTTCGGACGAAGGGAATGACAAGTAGTAAGTTGATAGATAGTAGTCTGGCTGCCAACTAAAATTTTAATACCAGGATATCGGGTGACCGTTTCGAGACCTTGATACATACCTGGCGAACCCGGGGCAGCTCTGGGGCAGATATTAGACCCTTTTGCGTAGATAGGGCTGGCTCTAGATTTTATTTGTATGATTGGTTGACGGGAGGATCGGCGCTAATTAGGTTACCGGAATTTGGAGCTGGAGTCTTTTGCGCAAAGGGCCTATTTGACGTGACTAGAGACATCATACATGTATGTACTGTAGTCACTAGAATTCTAGGATTAGCGCAAAGGGTATCGGTAACAGTATAATCCAAGGTAGGGCGAACGGAAAATAGCCGCTCCGGTGATATAGTATCAGTAGTGATAACTGATTGGTTATTACACGGAGAAGATTTCAGCTGCGATAGGCATTAGTCGATATTAACGCGATAGTAGGGCAGCGAACCGCCAGTGCGTGTATGGCGTCTCAGGCTTTCGACTGGTTCCCTCGCGTAACCAACCAATTGGTATCTAGGACAAGATCTCACATCCTAAAGCCAGTAAGATTGCGACTCCGGCGGGGTCTCATCCACCAACTGAGCCAGTACATACCAAACCAACGACTTCGACTCGGATGTTGCGGAATGGATACGTCAAATTGTGAAGAAGTGTGCCCCACACTTGGCTAAAATCATTTGGGGGAGGGGAGTCCTGGTCCTATGATGAGAGGTTGTGTGGAAAGGTTGATAACGGTAGTCAGACTGGGCAGAGCCAGAGCTAGAGCCAGAGCCTTTTGACCAATAATGTTTGTACAATTGTTCTGGCTCGATCCCAGCTTTCCAACCGACCTTTTTGCTAACTCTGGCTCCGGCCCGTTTCTGGCTCAGTCTGACTACCGTTGATGTCTTCGAAAATTATATCTCTTCCCACCCGCATACCAGTCCGGCGAAGGCACAAGGCTCTGGGATTAAGTGAGCGAACTAAACGGGGTGTTGGCAGGTGAGGATCCGTACACTCACTTTATCCCAGAGCCTTGTATACATGTAAGTACATGTATGTGGTGGGTCTGCCTAGCTGTATGTCATATCAAATACATATGGGATCATCAATTCTGTCCTATGCACGTCATGCAGATCTGAACTATAATTTTAGCGCTACATCATCACATCTTATGGCCATCCCTTCGTGCTAATGGCAGTTTTTACTCGGTAATAAACCTAACCCTCATTTCGTGAACCTTTTGCCTTCTGTGACCCCTCCTATACCTTTTTCAGGTGTCTCCATAGTCTGTAGGTAACTATTTTTTTTTTCTTGAATATCACCACGCCGTCGCGGGCCTAATATGTCTCCGATTTTACTCTGACGAACGAAGGGATGGGCCATATTCTAGTATTCTCTCATTGTCACGAGCTTTACTTTCCCCCTTCGTAATCCCAAGCTTTGAAAGAACTCCTTCCGCTTTACCCCATTTTCTTTTCAGGATTTCGGATGCTTCGCACATACGGGGAGCGGTTTCCTGTTTTTTCCTGTAGATTTTAGGAGGAGGATAGCAAAGCTCACACCTCGCGTTCAGCAAACGGTAGTCGAACCAAGGGTCCGGAATGTTTAATTTTGGGGTAAAAGGAGAGCATTTGCAAAATGCTGCACAGTATGGGCAGCCAGGTAGGCGGATCACAGAATAGGTGGATTGGCCAGCGTTATTTGTAACGATCAATGGATCCATCTTGCAACCACAAATAAGGGTGATACCTGTAGGCCACATATTTATATGGACGTGCGTATGTATGTGTGTATGTGCGTATGTGTGTATGTGCGTATGTGTGTATGTGTGTATGTGTGGGAGGTAGGAGGATGATTGGGATTTGATGGGGAAAATTGTGAATTTAAGGGGAATGGAATTTTCAACTTTAACTTTTCGCTGTTCTTGAACTCAGCAAGCTATAGGTGATCAATGACGGATGAAATCAAGCATCACAGACGACTTTATGAAACTTAATAGGTAAAGTAGGTGAATTTAATTTCTATAATATTCTCCTGCATGTAGTGAGGCATATGAACTTTTTTTCTCGCCTGAAAAGCACTACAATAAGGCACATAACTGCCTACATGTAAATACACGCTAGCATGATAATTGAGAGATAAAACGGCCAAGTAGGACATCTGTGTGTATCTAGAGCCTCAAAATATCTGGGATATAACTCTCTCACATCCGCGTATTCTCTCTCGCATCATCGTATTGTAAATGATTGCATTGGCTGCCAAGGTATGGTTTTATCATCATCACCTATCACTCGTCATATGAAAACCTGTGAACTTTGCCAGTACTGTATGCCGGCCTGCTTACAGAGCTGGATTTAGTATTACATGTATGGTATTATTGATAAGTTGAATCGTCTTGTACGTGTTCTGTCCTATTTGCGGATTCTACCTATTCACCGGATATCCATCGAATGGGTATCCGATCTAATGGAAACCTTTACTATTCCGGACGGCTGCTGGATGTAACCCACCCGCTGGAAATTTCGGAACATAGTCGAACCAGTCTACCGGGGGATCTGTGATTGCATTGCTCAGCACCAAGGAAACGGTTGACAAGCGGAGGCTGTTTTATCTCCAGAATGCAGAGCTCCTGCAGTTTCTCGCATTTACCGAGGCCACTTGCTGAACATTGTTGCGGACATTAACAGTTCATCTCACAATATTTTAAACTTGAGCAACGAAGTCCTAAATTTCATTATATCAAATTGGCCGGTGAATGGGTAGCATACGCGATCCACGTATCAACACTTCCTTCAAAGGAACCTAGGGCTTGCAAGGATACCTCGGCTCGGACAACATGACTAACATTCCAAACACCAGACGGACCCTTACTTAGCTGCTCCACCGCACACCATAATGCCTCCAGCGACCCTCAACCTCCAGATCCCTTCGCTTCATGACTCACTCCTCCTCGATGCGCGGATATACCTCCCTGCGATATATACGAGCCCTGTAGCAGGTGCACCGTGGAAACGGAAGGTTGCGGTCGTCGCTCATCCATATGCACCGCTCGGAGGGAGCTATGACGATCGTGTTGTGTTGCAGGTTGTGGGCGCGCTGTTAAAGATGGGCTGGGTGGTTGCAAGCTTCAACTTTCGGTAAGAAGACAGGCGTAGAACGGTAGAGATTAAACTGAGCTAACGAGAGTAGAGGTGCATGCGGATCAAAGGGAAGGACCACTTGGACTGGGAATGCAGAGATAGAAGACTACATGTCGATTGTCGCGTGGGTTCTTGCATACGTGCAATCACTTCCGCCTCCAGAAACTCCAGCTCCTTCGCCTACTGAAAAGCAGGATGGGTCCGAAGAATCCCAAGAGGAGGTAATCTCACTGCTAATCGCCGGGTATTCATATGGCTCGTTAATAGCATCACGTCTGCCATCCACAAACAAGCACATATTGCCACTTATGAATCTCCCACCCAGCGACCGTCCTGCATTTGCAAATGCAATAGACGCAGCCCGCCGTTCAGCGCGGCGGTGGAGGGACAGCCATTCTAGTACCCGAACTTCGTATTCGGGCTCAACGGTAAACAGAGCTGATGTACTCAAGGCTGTGCAAGACAAAGATTCGTCATCGCCGATTAAGGAGCACTGGGAGGATAGGGCGATTAAGTGGAGGGTGATTCCGAAATACCTTTTGATCTCCCCGTTACTTCCGCCTGTTAGTAGTTTCTTAATAGGGTTTGGACAGGGGGGGAAGAATTCGTTAACGGGGTGGACGAAGGGCTTAGTTGGGATGGGGAGTCAGGGTTTAGATGGTGTGGTGGAAGAAGGGCGAAAGGGTATTGATGAGCTGGGGACTAAGGTACTGGCGATTTATGGGGATGGGGATACATTCACAAGTGTGAAGAAGTATCGAAAATGGAAGGAAAAGATGGGTGGTGTTAGTAGAAGCTGGAAAGGTATAGAGATTGAAGGCGCAGGACATTTTTGGCATGAGAATGGCGTTATTGAAGAGCTGGAAGAAGCAGTTATAAGTTGGGTTGGCTAAAGGAGCCTCCTTCTTTCTCTTTTTCGGTGTCTGGAGCGGTTTTTTGGTGGCCTATTTGATTTTTGTGCTTTCTCCAACTTCCATTGCTTTTATGCTTTAGAAAATCCTACATGTATGTAGTTTCTACATGTGCATGGAATAATGATATTATTAGTGAAGCGTTATATACATGTATACATGTACAGTCGCTCACCTAGTGACGGCGGATCCTGTCTGATGGTGTTGCCGTAGAATTTACCCTTGGCGCCCCGGGCTTAACTCTGCTATTGGCCTCAAATCCCTGACCGCCATCAGACAGGATCCGCCTTCACCCCATAAGTGACTGTAGTTATCAAACACGCTCAATTCCGGATCTTGGAGCCTTAACCCGAGAGAAATTAATTGCTCGAGTCCTTTACGGAATTCCCTTCCGTACAACGCTAGATGTTACCAGGTACGTTCTTGGCATATTTACCACAGTACAATCTTCTTATCCCTTATGCGGTCAGGCCAAATCGCAATGTGTTACCGAACCTCATATGGTTAATATTAATGTGCTCAGTTGAACGCAGTTCCTGTTCATTCTCTCCCCGTCTCTAGTGGAACTGATGGAGCTCTCTAGCGTATGGTAATATTTTCAAGGAGAGAGTAAACACCCAGAGCGTTTATCAGAGGACTTTAACCATATCAGGTTCGGTAACACATTGCGATTTGGCCTGACCGCCTGAGGGATAAGGATACAAAAGTGTGCCGAATTCGTACTCGTACAGGGCGTTTACCCTTATAGAAGGAGCAGATTTGTACCTACGAAGCCAATTGAGGACCTCAAACACCTACCATTATAAGGCGAATACCCTTGTAACCCAAACCCTTATCGATCCCGTAAGCCGTATTCTACTGAACTGAGAGTGTGTATATTTGGTCCTGGTTATTGTTGTATTTACCCTATTCCGCGAGGATAGAAGTATAAGATATTTTCTTTTTCACATGCAAATCTACGTATGCATGTAGGTACTACTCGGGGCAGGTAAAAAGTACCGGCCAATGCAGGTTTTGTCTCTGGACTTTTTTGCAGTAGTTCACGCCTAGCATGCGCGCACCCATTGGTGAACCAAAAACCTGCATTGTCCGGTTCTTTTTACCTGCCCCGAGTACTATGAAGAGGACATTATGTAAAGTACTAGGTACCGATATGATAACCACATTAGGTACGCAGTTCTTTTTATCGATCAGCATTAGAAGTATCCGTTTGTAGCAAGTTTGATCTTGAATGCATAGCCTACATGTATATACATCACACGTGCTCTGTTGAATACTACATGTACATGTATGGAACCCTTATCCCATAAACCGTCGATGCTGACACCCCTCGTGCGAGACCGAAAGCCACAGCGGAATTGGGTAAGAAACCAACAAAAATCACAAAACCCATTGGCTCTAGCCACCTCTTCGAATTTTGCGAAGGGATGTCGTTCGACAACGTGTACCTACTTCAGTAGCTTCATAGTGACGCATGAGCATTTCGGCAAAAACAGAAGCCTCAACCCCGCGATCCAGGTACATACATACCCACAGATCAGATCCAGGCAAAGAGATACGACTGGTCAGTCCAACCACAACCACAACTGCAGCTGCAAGGTTCAGTTAAACATAGGGTCGCCTGACGTCGGCGACACAGGGTCATATGTCATACCTCGAGTAATAAAAGGGTCGAATAAAAATTTGAGCGCTGAAAGCGACTTGCATGTGAAAGGTAATACGTGAAACAATTTGCATATTATTGAAGAACAACAACAAGAGGTAGGGAAGACGCCTTTGAAAGTACAATAGTAAATTCTAGGAATCTCAGGGGGAAGATGGAGTTGGGAAGGAGGAGGAGGTTGGGAGCACACACGATTAGTATTAGCGGCAAGGCACTTCCAGTCTTTAAGTCCCAGAGTCGGGGACAAGAGATCTGTGATTCTGTTTGACCTAACCCCCATAGTCACATTCTCCGTCCATCGGTTCCTCAAAGCTGAGAGCTCCTCTCTGAGATCTCCCCCCACACTACCGGTTCAGGATCGCGTCCTCGTGCCATCTAGAGGTACTTTACATCAATACTAAACTGGCCTTTGCGGGGTGCGTGGGGCCCCGGCTAGCTAGTAGCATCGTGAACTTGGTAAGCTTGATACTGATCAACGTACCGCTGTCGGCAGGATTCCCCCACAGCCGAGAATCCTACAAATACTGTCTGAGGCCTCACTTTCTGTTCCAGACGTCTTTGCTATCTACACTTTTCGTGATGGAAACGAAATTATTAAATATATCAACATCACTGCAAGTACCACTCATACACTAGAATGTCGTATTTCCCAGCGTCCTCTGCTACTCCCTATAATCACCGACGCTCATTGGATGCCGCCGCCACAGCCACTTCCAATGAACAAGATCTTGCTTCCACAAGTAACAGGTCGGAAAGTACACTTGCACCATTATTTCGCTTCATCAAAGACCCTACATCTGCACTGACGTCGGTGTTTGCCTCAGATGAGGCTACAAGACGTCAGCTTGCTAGTGCGCGTTTAAAAAACGTGTGTTCCTCCACCACGGAATGTTTGCTGTGGGTAACTTTACTAACCAAGTACTACTTGTACTAGGCGATAAATTTCGCTGATTGGGAAAAAGCAGCGAAGGAGTTGGATCATTTAGAAGGGAGCGAAGCATGGAAATCGGACCCCTGCTCACCAGACTACGATTCCGATTTGATATCGGCACGCCTAAAACAACTTGACGATGCACGACTCTCTTGCGACATAGGACGGATGATGTTCCTTATAAGAACTACACTATCACGAAATCTTGGTGAAATGGGAAATATTCGGGTACATATATGACTGGCAATTTAATAAGGGGTTCCTTGCTAATATCTGTGCAGCTCTACAAGTATTCGCATACAGGCACGAAACGACTCGTAGAGAAATACATTGACTCGTGCCTAGCAACATTCGACACACTTATTTCTCTTCCAGTCACTGCTGACACCCCCTCAAGCTGTGAGATTCTCGAGTCTCTCATCAAAACTCGCCAAGCATTTGGCCGTACAGCGCTCTTGTTATCTGGTGGTGCTACATTCGGTATGAATCATATCGGAGTTATGAAGGCGCTGTGGGAGGCAGACTTGCTTCCGCGAATTATTTCTGGGGCTTCGGCAGGTTCTATTGTCGCTGCAGTGCTGTGTACAAGAACGGACGATGAGATCCCAAACATTTTGGAGGAGTTCCCGTTTGGTAACCTAGATGTGTTTGAGGACGGGAAGAATCCCGAGACAATCCTGAGCCGACTTGCAAGATTTTTGAAGATCGGTGCTTGGATTGATATTTCGCACTTGACAAGGGTTATGCGGGAATTGGTAGGGGACATAACATTTCAAGAAGCCTACAACCGCACCAGGAGAATATTGAATATCTGCGTCACTAGTGCTAGTGTCTACGAGCCACCGCGCCTGTTGAATTATGTGTCTGCTCCTAACGTTCTAATCTGGTCCGCTGTTGCTGCATCTTGTTCTGTTCCTTTCCTATTCTCAGCGATGTCTTTGCTTTCTAAAGACCCTAAAACAGGTCTTCCAGTCCCCTGGAGCCCAACGCCTCAGCGATGGATCGATGGATCCGTCGAGAACGATCTTCCGATGACAAGACTTGCAGAAATGTTTAACGTGAACCACTTCATCGTCAGTCAAGTAAACCCTCACGTTGTTCCATTCCTACAAAAGGAGTTTGTTATCTCCCCGGATCACGCCCCCACGCCACCCGAAAGCTCTGTTGCAGGGTGGGGTGAAACGGTGGTAAAGTTGGCAGTGGGAGAGGTACTTCACAGGATGAATATGCTTGCAGAGATGGGTATTTTCAAGACAAGCCTAACGAAGGCTCGCTCGGTCCTATCCCAAAAGTACTCGGGCGATATCACGATTCTTCCGGAGGTTTCATACGCGGATTTTCCAAGGATGCTTAAGAATCCGACGACAGAGTTTATGTTTCAAGCAACACTACGTGGAGAACGCGCGACCTGGCCGAAACTGAGTAGGATTCGGAATCATTGTGCTATAGAATTGGCGTTGGATACGGCGATTCATAAAATCAGAACAAGAGTTGTGTTCTCACCTAGTCAGGTGGATTTGCGAATGGGAAACCTTCGGGGGATTAGTAGTGGTGATGACAGAGGATTCGGAGTATCAGGAACGTCTACGGCCACAGCGAATGGTGCTCTAACGCCCTGCGTTGTTGTGGATGGGCGTGACAGGAGACGTGGTATGAGGAGACGAATGCATAGCCACGATCCGAGTACACATCCACTCCGAGATCGGAGCCTGTCAAGGAGATGGCGGAGTGGTGCAGTATCCCCGGTACACACGAGGAGTGAAAGTAGACACAATAACATCTTTCTCACTCCTAGCAACATGCCATCCAAGGAGCTCGACCCTGGGGATGTTGAGGACGTCAAGGATGTCGAGGTCGACACCAATACCTCCACAGCCACGTCGTCAGAAGATTCACTGGGTGAATCAGAACCAGAGGCAGAAGTCATCAAAACCAGCTCTATTCTGTCTGCAGATGGGGCATATGAATGGAGCCTCGTTGACCCAGATTCAGAAAGTGAAAGCGCTCATGATGAGGATGGGCTACAGCATATACATATAGCAAATACTCCTCGAAGAAGGAGAAAGAGCTATCCTCGTCGTCCGTCTATGCCTTCTGTGGCCCCTTCGACTAGGAATACACACCTCATATCTGCGCCATCGACGCCTGGGGGGGCTGTCCCATCCGCCACACTCCGCCGATGGGAGATGGTGTTTGGCCGAATGACTCCAGCAACTGGGGACGATGGAGCCCAAACGATAAAAGTGGGTTTAGGAAGAGCAAAGAGTGCAGGGGAGTTGAAGGGATTGTTGGGGTAATATTTGCTTAATTTCTGAGCAGCATGGCATGACATAATACAGGATATTCGAGACTAGAGTAGGATACACGACATGTGGCTGGGACAGCAAGGCGTTACAGGTCTGTTTTTGTTTTTATTTGGTTATCTCTTTATGGACGGTACGAAGCTGTATAAAATCGCATCACAGATCTTACATACATGTACGAATGACATCTCTTTACTATCTATACTCATCGCTGTATCTTTTTCTCTCTTTTGTTTTGGCTTTGTTCTCGCATGCTATTTTGTGCTCTTAATTATCTAATCTCTGGGATTACTTTTGCTCATGATCATTTAGAGCAAATTTCATCTTGTGGGGAGGACTAAGCATGGATCTACTGGACCTGGCTTCAATCGATCCCTTATATATGGCCTAATTCCGCTGAGCGATGTTATAGAGAGATTAATTGTCTATCCATGGCATATGATGCACTTTATCCAGAGGGCAAGGAGAAGAGGTTTCCGGGCAACTTTTCTACACGAAGTACATGTGGTACCTGTTCGTCGTAGTCGGCCATTGCTGTAGTAGTATATGTAGTTGTTGTTAACAATTGCAGCGTTGAACGTTTCATTATGTAGTTTAGACGTGGTTCCAAACCGTCTATACCTTTGTCTTGGGAATATTTTGTTCTCTAAAATGTACCTATATAGAGGGAACCTTGTTTCCCTCTTTTTTCCCCTACTCATCAGTTCATACAATACATTTCCATGTTGTTGGTTCTCTACTTTGCTTCACAGAGATCGTTCCTAAAAATACATACATACATACATACATGTATCTAACCATGCCTTTAACCTACCGCCCAAATACGTTGCTAAGCACCCCTCTGCGGAATTATGTTCGGACTACAGAACCCACAGTCTGACAGTGGGGCACGCGGGGACAGAGAGGTCGAGAGGGGTGGGGTACACTGTCCAGGGAAGAAGAGGAAGAGCATGTGAAAGACAGAGCAAATACCATGTAGTGCCACACATCTGTACGTCGTTAACCCCCCCCCCCCCCCAGCTGGCTAGTACCCGGTCCACCATCGGAGGCCTATACTACATGTAGCTTTGGGGAGGGCGATAATACTTCATGGGCCGGGATGCTTGTTTTACCCGTAAATACATGTAGTGTACCTACATACTTCAAACCACATACACACACATCTACGTGCCTGTATTGTACAACGAAGAAGAAGAAGAAGACGCCCCCCCCCCCCCCGCCGACCGCGATCCCTGCGATCCTTTGTTCACATGTGTATTCCTCTTGGCTTACCTAGGCCACTGGCTGGGCTAGCCGTATTGGGTTAGTGTGGTGAATATGTCGAGTGATTGGTTGTGATGGGGGTTGTTTGGTGGGGGGGGTATGATGGTGGGTTTATTACTCTAGCGGTGTGAATAGTGGGGGGGGGGGGGGATTGAAGCGGGTATGGGGCATATGTGGGTGGTGCTAGGCTTGAGTACATATAGACTGGGGTTGGTAGTTCATACAAGTGATGGGGAGAATTGATGCGAAAGTCAGCGCTAAAGGAGTGGGTTTCTTGGTCCGTTCTCACAGCAAAAGTCTTTTTCAAGAGCCAATGATACTATCGGGTCACGGAAAAACCAACTTTCGCAATGATTCTCCCCCATCACTGTATGTACATAGAGACGAGAGAGAGAGGTAGGAGGGGAGCGAACCGCCCCACCGAAAGACTGGGCTGGGCTGGAAAAGAAGGGCCGAGTGGAAAAGTGACAGCCCCTCCCCTCTCCCTCTTGATCTGTATAAGCTGTCGATGGTAAATGGAGTGGAGGATTACGTCTTTCCGGTGCAGGTACTCACAACTAGCCACTAGCCGTCAGTGATTATGGATGTGTCTGACCAGCCGTCGGCGTCATTAGTACATCATACATGTAAGTGAGGTTGACGAGTGGGTGCGGGGAGCCAATGACCAGCATCCACTGGCACTACGTGTGTATTCTCTTACAAATTGGTCTGCAAAAAATAAAGATGATATTTCTAACGCCACGAACTAATACCCTCCCCACACACAAGCAAACAAAAAAAAACCACAATGCAAGCAAACCCCACAAAAATGCAACGCTTCTTCGTAACCCCGGCCCCTCCGAGCAAGCAAGCTTTTCTAACCACACTAATTAGGTTACAATAGCTACAGGCGCGATCCGCGCAATCCACCAGTCTACACCTTGTACTCCTTCTGCAGCAACTTTGCAATCGTCTGCAACTGGATATTGCTCGTGCCCTCATAGATGGCGCCAATCTTACTGTCCCTCCAAAACTTCTCCGCCAGCCCTTCTCTCACGAACCCCATCCCACCCATCCACTCGACCGCGCTCCCCGACACCCTCTGCGCCACCTGCGACGCATACAGCTTCGCCATCGCCGCCTCCCTGACGAAGCCCTCGCCCGCCCGCGCCCCGCCCGCCTCCTTCACCCGCACAGCGTTGTACACCAGCGCCCGCGCAGCCTCAATCTCCGTGCGCGCCTGCGCAATCTGGAACTGCATCCCCTGGAACTCGCCAATGTACTTGCCAAACTGCTTCCTGTCGTTCCACACATACTTGACGGCGTTCTCCCACGCGCCGAGCGCAAGGCCCGTCATCTGCGCGGCGATGCCGATGCGCCCCTCGTTGAGCAGCGAGATTGCGTACTTGTAGCCCTCGCCCTCGTTGCCCAGCAGGTTCTCGGCGGGCACCTCGACGTCGTCAAAGGTCAGCACGCACGTGCTGGAGGCCTTGATGCCGAGCTTCTTCTCCTTCTTTGCGATGGCGAAGCCGGGCATGCCCTTTTCGACGATCAGGGCGGTGATGCCCTTGTATCCGCGCTCGGGGGCGATGTTGGCGAACACGATGAAGATCTCGGATTCGGCCGCGTTGGTGATCCACATTTTCTGGCCGGTGATCTTGTAGGAGCCGCCGGAGGAGGACTTGACGGCTTTGGTTTGGAGCGCGAAGGCGTCACTGCCCGAGGCGGGCTCGGAGAGGCAGAAGGAGCCGACGGTGCCGGTGGCGAGGCGGGGGAGGTACTTCTTTTTGAGGGCGGCGGAGCCGTAGGTGAGGAAGGCGGTGTTGACGAGGGTGTTGTGGACGTCGACGAGGACGGAGACCTGCTGGTGTTAGCTGAGTTCTACGGCGGAGAAGAGGGCAGTGGAGCTTACTGAAGGGTCGACTCTTGCGAGCTCTTCAATCGCTACAACCGCTGATCCGAAGCTCATTCCGGACCCGCCGTACTCTTCTCCAATCTCAATGCCCATCACGCCCTGCTCAAACAGTTGTTCTACGATCCCTCGGTCCATCATCTCTGCTTCGTCCATCTCCCGGACCTTTGGCAGGATCACCTCCTTTGCGAAGCGGGCGACGGACTCCTTGAGCATCTCCTCGGTCTCGGTGAGGTGGAAGATGGGCGTGGGGTTGATCTCGGAGTAGTGACGCCTCGAAAGCAGTGGGGCCATTGCTGGCCTGGCAAGAGCTGCTGCTGGCCGGCGAAGGACGCGGGGGAGAGCTGTGCGGAGGGCGGCCATGGTAGCTGATGCGGGGGAGGGTGTGTGTGTGATTGTACTGCTACTGGTGTAAGGGTATATCTAAACTGCACTGCACTGCACTGCACTGCACTTTGAGAGGGGGCGTGACGGAGAGGAGTTGTGAATGGAGAGAAGCTGGTGGTGAATTGTTGTTATTGCACCGCCAAGAACGCCCTTCCCCACAATCGTGCACCGAATGCCGGCTTAAAGCGAGACATGCGGCACCAGCATGTGATTTCTCCGCTCCCCCAGACATCGGCCCGACTCGGCTTCACGACGGCACAAAGCCGCTGTCAGGCGCGGAACTTCAGAGTGTGTGCTGCTGTTTGCTCTTGAGCTGACAGCGGGGTAATCTTGTAGATGGAGTGTGAATCTCTCTACTACATGCATGTATGTATATTCCTATGTACATGTATATCTGCCTGGATCTTCTTTGTTCCGTGGAGCGACAGCGCCATGTACTCTACGGCCGGTGGTGTAGTTTGTGGACCGACCGAGGTTGAGTAGCACTTTTCTGTCCCTGCGTTGGGGCGGGGTTGGGGGGTCAGCCACATGACGTCATCATCGCTTTTGCTCGGGGCGGCACAGACTCTCACCGGCTTCGCGGGCTGCCCGTGTTAAATTGGCTTTACTACCTGAGGAACAACTTCTCTTTCTCCCCCCGCCCCTTCCCCTCGACTCCAATTAAACCCCTTGCAAAAAGGGAACTGAACTGGTTGGGGCCTTCAGGGAGTGGGCTAAGCGGTCCCATCTCGAAATAGGAGAGCGGCCTTGGGTGCATCACGCGTTGGTAAAGAGCAATGATGGTAGATAGAGCAGAGCTTTCTCCTTCGGCCAGGCTGCTAATGTGATCCGTCCCGTTGGTGTCAAGGTGGACCTTCCCGGTTCAGAAGAATCTCGGATCAAGACCCTGCGTTTCAAGGGGGAAAACACAGATCGATAGGAACCGGTCAGGCAACATGGGTTTTGGAATTCAAACAGGGCTCTCCTTTCGGGTACGTGTCTAGTCAGTTGGTCTTGGTTGACGATGGGGTGCTTGGAGATCTAGAGAGAGAGAGACTCAGCAGGGCATCATGAGGGGTCACTCGATCCTGGTGTTTGCTTGCTGGTTTTTTGTTAAACAAGCCCAGTCGGCGGCACCTGCCCTGCCTGGCCTGTCTAGCTTCGGCGGAGCGACTATAGGTTATAGGACGTGTTCGAATACAAGCCTCAAGACAGCGTAGAGCATCACTCGGCGGAATGGTCTCTGTGCTCTAGCAGAGAGGTGTCCTGAGTTGAGGGGACTCTCTATACGTACTCTACCCGTGATCAAAGGCTGTCTGCGGCACATGTGCTCTAGGCTTATCATGCACCGGACAGCATTCATACATACATGTATGTACCTTGGAACAAGCTTTCTCCAACCAGCAGCATCAGCTAGTGGGAAAAAGTCCAGGTACGAGACATTATCTATCTCCTTGCCTTATTCTATTCTGGGGAATCGCGGGCTTTTGGGGTCTTTCTTCGGCTACTGTTAACTATTGGAACCATCAAAGCCCTGCATATACGAGAGGCTCTTCTTGTTCCAAGATCAGGATGCAAGAAGGGGGCAATCAGAGAAAGTTCGCGAGCTTGGGACCTTAATTAAATTTTTTAAAAGGGCAGCTTGATAATAATTATCGATCGCTTATGTTTGCTGTTTGCTCAGTAATCGCTGATCTTGGGAGCCTGATGTAAACACTGCAGCTTGCTGACCAGGGTCATGTCACGACATGCATAATCAACCTACATAATAACCTTGAAATCTAATAATCTATCCGTCGGGAAAAAAAATTTCCCCAAACTCTATACCCGGCTGTCGGCGAGGAGAGTCAAGCGTTTACGCCGCAATAACTTGGGGCACGATCTACCACAATATCCGCTTTGATACTAGTGGGGAGGGAAGGTACAGTACCTCAGGTACTTTTGTATGCATGCGGGTGCTGCATGTCATCCGGAGCCTCCGTGTATGCACCTCTAAATGGACGACGAAGCGACAGCAGTGGCCGCTGACACAGAAATGCACATGTGTAGTAAGGGTTGGAAAGCCACTGTGGTTGATGTTTTTCTGGATTACATCAGGGCTCTTTAAGTGGCATAAGCAAATCATAGTTCATTTGGTGGAACAACTTGGTTAACAACGCAGCGCAGATGGAACAAGCTAGGAAATTTATCTGGTAGAGGAAGCTCAGTAATCAAGGGTTATACGGTAATGACGGTATCAATAAGATAAATTGAGAAGTCGTTATTGGCGGGGGGCCACTGGCCGTGCAATTAAGTATGTAATTGTATTAGCATGAGCTTTGTACTCAATTGTCAGCCACCAATCAAAACACTTCAACTCATCATAGGGACGGGATCGAGGCCTTTCACTAGAGAGAAGATATCTCTCTGGCGGGACGGGATGGTTAGATTGAGCTGCATACCGTGCCTTCACTCTATCTGGAGGTTTCCACCGCAATCGATATATGCATGGTGAGGATTTTAGAGCGGTCCCCAAAAACGATATCTGCATGCAGGGTCAATGTTTACCGGGTTGTTAACCTCAATATCAATGCAGTATACTTACTCGATGCTTAAGATTTGTCGTAATTGTTGTTCATGGGGGATTGGCCTTCCCAATTGCCCGAAGAAGACAATTTGTCGTAGTTATGTATATTTGGGTGCTTCTCGGGGAGAGATGGGTTCAATATAAATATTGACGATTCCCACCGTGGAGAAGGACCCTTCTTTCTTCACCTCACTCATCAGCTCTCTGGCACTCTTCAGCTCTACAGCCCAAGAATCTCTCTTCTCTCCCCAAGACTAGCTTCGATACCAGTGCCAGCGCCAGATCAATACTCACAATGCAGTTCTCCAAATCCCTCCCCACCGCCCTCCTCTTCCTCACCTCTGCCCTCGCGGCCACAACCGGTACACTCCTCCCCTCCGTTTCCCTCCCCTTCCCATTTCTCAAGTACTAACATCTCCCGCTCCCTCCCACAGGTGACCAAACCTTCACCCGACTCGACAAAGACAATGCCATGCTCCTGGTCGTCGACCATCAGCTCGGCCTTTTCCAGCTCGTCCGTGACTTTGCCCCCGACGAGTACAGAAACAACATCTTGGCCCACGCCGCCCTCGGGAACGTTTTTGACCTCCCCACGGTCCTCACCACCAGCGCCGAGACAGGCCCCAACGGCCCTCTCCCGCAGGAGATCATTGACATGCACCCTGACGCACCACTGATCAAACGTAACGGCGAGGTCAACGCATGGGACAACGAGGAGTTCCGGGACGCTGTGAGGGCTGCCAACAAGACGCAGATCATCCTTGGCGGGATTGTCACCGAGGTGCGTAGTAGCTAGAGTTCTTTCCTCCCGTTTGTTGAGTTGACGCTAACATATATATGTGTGGCCGGCGCAATAGGTGTGCACAGCCTTCTTAGCACTCTCCTTGCGCGAGGAGGGATACGAGGTCTTTGCCAACACGGATGCCAGCGGAACTTTCAACCCGAGACTCGCGGCAGAAGCTAATGACCGTATGGCCAAGGCTGGTGTCACGCTCATGGGCAATTTTGCGGTCGCGATGGATTTGATGAGGGATTGGAGGCACACCCCAGGAACACCGGAGTTGCTTCCTTACTTTGACAAGTACCTGACGGCATATGGATATTTGGCGAGATACCACTCGGCGGCGGTTGTTAATGGTACTTTGTAGATAGTTGGCTAGGTTGTTGCATGTTAGGAGAGGGATGTAAGGGGGTGGGGTAGGAAGGAAGGGGGGGTGGGCATATATAGTTAGTGGTATTTAGTGGAGGTATTTAGTGGAGTGAGTTATTTGGAGGAAATAAATATATATATACATATTCTTTAGAGCAGAGAGAACCGATGAAGTGAAGTTGGTTGTAAACAATTGGTGGTTAAAACAAGGAAGAGGCCGAAGAGAAGACGTCTCTTTATATATATATAGACGCAGTTTAAAGCACAAAATTTGTCAGCAACAACAACCGCAGTAACTTACCACCAATAACAAGGACCCTTTCCTTCTTCTCTCCTAAACTACACAGGCCTTATATGTACATTTGTGTATATGGGAGAGTATATACTGATCCATCTATCTTCATCTTCAACCCCGGGAAGAAAACCAAAAGTCAAAAAAGATGTTAGCACCTAGGAGGAATCAAACCTCCGGTACCCTAGCCGGGGCTTCCCAGCTAAAGAGCCGGTCTATCTACAGACGGGTGTGTTACCACTACACTACAGGAGCTATGCTGCCAGTCGAGGGTATGTCTTATTGGAGTTCTTTGTTGTTGTTGACGTTGTTGTGGTTAGCTTCCAGACACGCCAAGCTAGTGCTACTTAAGCAGACCACACTTTGGGCTCTCGAAGAGTACTGGTAGATTTGTATAGTGTTTTTTTTGAAGTGTGTACATAGTGATGTGGTGCATAGAGACGGTGGCGGCCGCTTCGCCGTGAGTTCCAAGGGCGAGGTGCAATCCGAGTGATCACCCATGACGCAGCCGGCCTTCTCCCCCCTTTTTTTTTCTTGTTTAATTCATGGCCTTCTCCCTTCAACCTCAGCTGCGTATATGTAGCTTGCACAATTGCAAGCGAGACCAAAGAACGAGAGCTTTCGTAAGGCGGGTTAGCAGATTATTTTTTCAAACACCATTTCATCAACCGCCCGATATCGATATTTCCATTCCGTACCATAATTATATTCAGCTAATATACAGATTTTATTTTTCAGGGTCGACAGTAATACCGCATCATACATACATACATGTAGTGGATGATGCGGTAGGGTTGACCAGCGCTCGTTAAGTATATATAAAACCGCGCTACATAAATATATAATATAATATAGATCGTACCACATTTTATAATATAAAACAAATTTTTCCACAAAGCCTCTTCACAAACCAGTCACTTGTTTTTTATTTTCCCCTCCCCCAAGCCCCGACGCGCGATGGGGGGGGTTGGACTTAGGAGTTATCCGTCACCGCGTATGTCTTTGCGATCTCGGGCTGGTAGGGCATGCGGTGCTTTCCAAAGAGCTCCATCTCGATGGGGCGCTGCTTGAGCCCGTCGTCTTCGAAGAGGAGCGAGTGCATTGTGTAGCGGTCGCCGAGGACCTTCTCGTGGTGGTAGGCGTGCGTGGTGCAGTTGGGGCAGTAGAACTGGGTTGGGAGATTAGCCTATTGGTTGGGCGGTCTTTGAGGGGGGGGGGGGGGGGGGGTGAGCTACGCAGTCGACGGGGTTGCCAGACTCGCCAGTGTAGGTGTAGACTTTGGGAGTGCCCTTGATCATCTTAACGTCGGACTAGCGGTGCGAGGTTCAGGCTTCGTTAGTCTTGGTCTCTGTGGGGGGGTGAAGCTACAATATAAAATTGGGTGCTTAATGCTGGTGCTGCAGTTTTCTACCTTGGGGACCATCATGTTGACGGTGTATTCGCCGCCGCCAAACATCTTGCAGGGCATCTGGGGGGGTTGGAAAATCATTATATATCAGTGACTGACTGTCTTTCTGGCGGGCAGTGGAAAGGTGCATGCAGAAAGACTCACGCAGTGACACAGGACCTGGCCTGGCATTTTTCCTTGGGAGAAGTGCGCGGTCCATTGGAGTTCTCCGCAGAGACAGTGTGCTTGGGCGTCCATGGTGAATGCTGATATTATGTGCTTTGTATCTATGGGGGGCTCATATAACAGCTGAAGAAAGCCATAGCCATGTCCGTGCCTGGGGCATTAGGGCTCTTATAGACCGACCGACCTCATCCACATCACATCCGCCGGCCTCTCTCCTACATCCGCATCTCATCCACCGGCCTCTCTAGATCTCCGTGACGTCAAAGCCTCCCCGTGTCTGCCGCTGCGTGATCGATCTAGAACGCGGCTGCCCGTCACGGCCCGTCACTCGGCGTGGCTGAGTCATGCATCTTATCGCTTATCGCTCGCCATCCCCAGGGAGTCTTTTTCCAGGCCCTCTCTATCCTTCTCTTCCTCTTCTTTTCTCCTCCTCCTCTTCCCCTCCTCTCCACGCAACAAATACCCAACAGCCATGTCATCGCAAGAATTGACCGCTGAGTCCGCAATGGCAAAGCGCTCCTCTGAGTACCTCGAGGAGAAGCCAGCGCCCGTTGAAACAGTGACGACGACGGATCCCACACTAGTCACCGGCACCTCCACTGCCGCAGCCTCAACCTCCGAGCAGCCAGTGGCAAAGAAGGCCCGCACCGACCCGCGCGCCGGCTGCGCTGCCATCAAGCCTGAGTCCGTCTCCCATCCCCCTCTCCTACCCTCATAATCCTCTCCCCAAAGTGGCGGTAACTGACACCAATTGCAGGTTCCTCGTGCTCTCCGCCCCACGCATCGACCCCTCCACCGTCGCCAACGACGACAGTGCCGAAGCCGCCCGCCACGAGGGTGGCGGCGACGACCGCGACCGCGGCAAGAGACGTGACCGCGGCCAGAACAAGGCGCGCAAGTTCCACTTCGCAAAGGAGGATGTCAAGTTGTGCAACAGCTTTGTGCTGCTGCAGCGCGAGAGCCTGTTTGCGAGTGCAGTGTGCGAGTTTGCGGGTAGCACCAATGCGCGGTGGAATAATGCTGCTGAGAAGCGCGGCAAGGGCAAGGGGAAGGGCAGGGGGGGCAATAAGGGCCAGGAGCAAGAGACTCCCGAGAAGGTAGAAGAGCAGAAGGAGGCTGGTGAGAAGAAGGAGGGAGAAGGGGAGCAGACAGCGGCACCCCCGGCGAGGCAGTTGTGCGCTTATACACATGTGCTTAGGGACTATCTTAAGAGCAAGAAGGAGGCCATTGACGCTGTCTGCCCGGTGTGGGAGAAGCGCGGGTGGTGCGCGAGTGGCTGGCGCTGCAGGTGGCTCAAGTCGCACAGCAAGGAGGAGGACGGGGAGCTTATGCTCGTCATTGACGAGGAGCGGAAGAAGGCCTATGAGGCCTCCATGGCGGAGCAGATGAAGCAGAAGTTCGCAAACTCAAAGGTCATCAAGGGCGACAATGACGACAGACCACAGGATTGGGAGAAGGAGGTTCCTGTTGGCGGGTTTGATGATCCGTATGGGGAGTGCATGAACAGCGTCCCCATGAGTGTAAAGATTACACTGAGGAAGAACCAGTTTCCCTTTCCCAAGAGCAAGGTTTACAACGCATTCATCGATGAGCAGAAGAAGGAGCGCGACCCAGCTGGTGACATCCTAGAGGACCGGGCTTCCTACGTCGAGGAGCCCGTCCGGGCCGAGGAGAAGCGCAGGCTCTACATTGGCCGCGAAACCCCCCTTCTCGCACCCTTAACGTGAGCCTCACTCTCGTCCTCCAAGTACCTGTATCAAATGCTAACATTTGCCTACAGAACTACCGGTAACATGCCCTTCCGGCGCCTCTGCTCCTCCCTCGGCGCCGCACTTACCTACTCCGAGATGGCCATGACCCTGCCACTCCTCCAAGGCCACAAGCCCGAGTGGGCCCTCCTCAAAGCGCACTCCTCGGAGCTCCCCCACTTCGGCGCCCAAATCTGCGGCACCCGCCCCGACGCCGTGATCCGCGCCACCGAAGCCCTCTGCACCCTCTTCCCCAGCGCCTCCTCCCCGCGCCACGGCCTATCGCTCGTCGACCTCAACTGCGGCTGCCCCATCGACCTCGTCTACAAGCAGGGCGGCGGCTCCGCCCTGCTCGACAGCCAGAGCAAACTCATGAGAATGCTCTCCGGCATGAACTACGTCAGCGGCGAAACACCAATCACCGTAAAGATCCGTATGGGTTGCAAGGACGGCCACCCAACAGCGCAGAAGCTCGTGCAGAAGGTCTACGACAAGGGATGCGTGCAGGCCATCACGCTGCACGGGCGGAGCAGGCAGCAGCGCTACACGCGCTCCGCAGACTGGGGCTACATCGCCGAGACCGCGGCGCTGATCAAGAGCCTGAAGGAGGCGTCCAGCGCCGCGGCCGACACCGCCGCCGACAAGGAGGGGCGTGAGAGGCTCCCCGTGTACCTCGTTGGCAACGGCGACTGCTACTCGCACATTGACTACTACAACGGCATTGAGCAGTCTGGCACGGACTCTGTCATGATTGCGCGCGGCGCGCTGATCAAGCCGTGGATCTTTGAGGAGATCACGACCGGCCAGTATCTCGACAAGTCGGCGACGGAGCGGCTGGGGTATGTGGGCGACTTTGCGCGCTACGGGCTCGAGTACTGGGGCGCGGACGAGCTGGGGGTTGCGACGACGCGGAGGTTCCTGCTCGAGTATCTGGGCTTTTCGTGTCGCTATGTGCCGCTGGGCATCTTGGAGAGCTTGCCGCCGAAGATTCAGGACCGGCCGCCGCCGTGGAAGGGGAGGAATGAGCTGGAGACGCTGCTGGGGAGCGGGGATTATAGGGATTGGATCAAGATCACGGAGATGTTCTTGGGGAAGGCGCCGGAGGATTTCTACTTTACCCCGAAGCATAAGGTATGTGCTTCCTACCTGTACTTCTTGTTTAAAGTGGGGAAAGCTAATTGAGAAACAGAGTAACGCCTATGAGAGCATCGAGGCGGAGGGTTAGTCCTTCTGAGGATTGATTTTTGTTTTTCAGGATATCCCTATATTGGAGCTTTAAAAAAAGTTTGTGCGTTTTAAGGGATATGGCGTCTACTCATAGTGGCGTATCATTGCCTATTGTATTATACAAAAAATTCCAGAGCCCAGTGTTCTGCAGGTGCTTCTTTACAATTACTACTGATGCCACGCCAATAGCGGCATTATCTTGTCCCTTGATTCACCTGCTGTGCGGGAGCTAGAAATGTAGAGTACTCGGGGGTCTTGGGTATTTGTGTTCTGCTTCATCTCTGGGATATGTATGTACATGTAAATAGCTACAATACCAAAAAAGGTATGGATTTGCTATGGTGGGTGGGGGGGGGGGGAAACCTTTAACACACATCGATTTGCTTACTAACACATGCAAATCACGTGCCAAAAGTGAGACTCCAGGTACTTTTTCTGATTATATACAACAAAAAGACCGGCGTAAAAAGTTACCAATCTTGCGTTGGTTTTCTTCTCCCTTGTCCCTAGACCGCTGATCTTTTTTTGTCGGACGATCTTTTTTTGTTTGCAAAAATGTCGGGTGGCTTGATAAACTCTCTAATAATTGCCCCAGCTAGAGCATTTTTATAGCTCAACAACAAAGAATGATTTCAAAAATCTGACTGATCTCATAGAATTATAGAGCAGGTAAAACTGAGTGAGTAGATAGATCTAAAAAATATATATATATATTTGTGGTGGTCGATAAGCTCTGTAAAGCGGTCAAAGGCCCAAGGCGTATCAATCTTCACGGATTCGTGCAGATAGATGTCCGGAATTAATATTTAGCGAATCAGGGATAGTAGATTTCTCAGCAAGGCCTTTTGTGACCCCTTTCCTTCGCACTGGTAGGTGATCAGTGCCCTTTCCTTCGCACTGGTAGGTGATCAGTGATGGAACGGGTGATACCAGTATAGGTGAACACATTACCTGTGTAATTATGGTGTGCCTGAATTCAAAGGTGCCAACCGAAAAAATAGATGGCTAGGTAATCACCTTTCAACAAAGAAAGTTAAAAAAAAATTGGCCCAGAATAATTGTAGCAGTGCTGGTGATGAGGCTTATATATTCTAGGCAGAGAAGATATTCTAGTTGTGAAGTAACCAGAGCTTGATTCGGTGTTTTTGTACACATATGCAAAGCGCCAAAGTGAGCGTATTATGCGGATTGCTAAGGGTGTGCCACCAATTTATTATAAAAGGGGTCACGCACCCTCCCCTGAGAAGGAGAACTAAACACATACAACCTCTTCCGATATTGTAGTGATAGAACGGATTATTTTCACAAGAAGCAAAGCACTCAGTTATTAAAATCTAGATATCATCATCAACAAGACAGCCAGAGTACGGGGACTATCCTATCGCAGATCGAATTAATACTGATTTAATGCAGAAATGAACCCCCTTTTCCGATCGATCGTCGAGTGCCTGACAGGCAGGAATAGTGACTACGATGAAGTTGACAACGTGATCAACGAGAAGAACCACCTCGGGCTTAAGGATGACAAGGCGAGGCTCACTGCTCAGGACATTGCAAACGAGGTCGTCGACGCGCTGTTCAGCGCCGAAAAGAAGGGCCGCGATCTCGAGCAAAAAATCAACAATATCGTCACGGCGTACGGATGGACTGAAAACATTGGGGTTGCAATTCTGAATGCACTAGAGTCCGCTATTAAGAAAGGCGCCGTAATGGGACAGGCCATGGCAGAGGCCTTTGAGAAGGCGACCAACGCAGCGATAGATTTCGCGAAAGAACACCCCGTATATTTTACCATTATTGTGATTGGGATCTTGATCTCCCTCGCACCGTGGGTGCTTGAGCTTATTGGATTCGGCGAGCTAGGGCCAATCGAGGGTAAGATCGATTTTCGGAATATGCGCAGACAGTAAGATGATACTAACGTCAGGCGTCTAGGGACCTTTGCTTCTGCATGGCAAAGTAGATATGCGGGGTACGTGCCAAAGGACTCCTTGTTTGCGTTCCTTCAACGCCTCGGGATGACTTGGAGGCTATTTCCGAAGCAGAGACTACAGGGCTACAGTCTTGAGTGATTTTGATTTGACGTTGTGTCTGGACATTGTATGTTTGAATGGATAATATTTCCTGTTCTAGCTATGGAGTGTTTTAGACGATTTGTGTGCGAGGGGTATCATGTGTTGTCACTCTGTAATTTAACAGATATAGAATTTGTTATTAACCCTTCGTCTGTATTGATGATAGTAGACTTTACCTATTCAAGTGTTTTTTACTCCTAGTGAACCTAACCCTCACTCCGTGAACCATTTTCGCAGGTAAGCCACAGCCTGTGAGCCAGCCCTTCCCTTTTATAGCAGCACCAACTTGTGAATTTCGGGCACAGACGAAGGGATGATGATTGGGTGGGGCCCTCCGTAGCGAAGCGAAGGAAGGGGGCGTAGCCTCAAGGGAGTGAAACAGCCGCGATAGGTTCAAGACGAAAGTGAGGACTAAAGCTGTGGTAGTGGCGGACTCGATAAAGGGTCGGTCTTGGCAGATACAAAAGCTCTTATCTTTAGGCCCAAACGAGTGATCTGTGGTGATTCTTAGCGGGTATCAACTACATGTAGGTACAAATTAACCTAGCTTCCTAACAAGATTATACTTTTTCAAATCCTTTCAATTCAAGATAAACTACCGTAGACTTATTCTCCTAACAATTGTCTATCAAACTACGGTCTCCAATTAGAAATATCTTGTGATGATAGATTTGGCGTTCCCGTTGTCGCCATAGTCGCTCACCTATGTAGTGACGGCGGATCCTTGGCGTCCCAAACTTAACTTTACTATTCCATCAGACAAGATCCGCCTTCATATACTACACAGGTAAGGGTAAGTCTATAGACAGGTGGCGGTGCATCGTCTCAAGGTTTTTGAGTAGGTATTTGCTTATGTATCACCGCCACCTGTCTACAGACTTACCTTCACCCGCGTAGTTAGCCTCGATCCCAGGCTTCGTGTGGGTGGTAAGTTGTGCTTACCTCAGCACAACTTCTTCCCCTTCGGAGCGCAACAGGCGCGCGCACTATTACGCGGACAAAATCATACTAAAATGGAGACTTTCTGAGCTTATAACTCAACAACCAGGGCTCGCGTAGAAAATCTAAAAAGTACAAATAGCTTAGCGCTGCTCAGAGAATCATCTGAGAGAAAATCGTGTGTTTTTATAAAAACATTTTTTTTTGATGGTCATTACGCTCCCTCAATTTTCACCAGGCTCTGAGATAGTAGCGTTACGCGCACCTAATCCAGAGACTGGAACCGAGGCTACCGCGTAGTACTATGATAGATACACCGGTTTTACCAGAATTCGACTCTAGTCCTGGATAGTGTAGCAGTTCAAATCCCTATCAAAAATTGACAAAATAATTACGGCAGGTGCTGGGGTAGAGATAGAAGTAGACATTGCTAGACTCATTTGGAGTGTTTTCTAGCAGGCTCAAACCGAGGGCGGCAAAGTTGCAGGTTAAGGAGTCCTCCATGTATGACATCACTGTGGCTTGTGAGATAAGCTTTGGTGCCTGAATTGAGCTCGTCTCGCAGCTTATGGCGAGATGACAAGCGAGAGCGACTTCACAATAGCGGTCTTATACATAATACAGGTTGCGCATAGACACATGCAGTCTCTAAATGCATTGTTGCAAGAGAGCCGTGCAAACATTCAATGGCAGTAGTATATAGAAGAGACTGCGTACAGTACTGGACTCTCTCCTCCAGTGGTGGACATCCGTGCCGTATTCTCTACCAGAGGCAAGGGCGGTGTTATTACTTTGCGCGAGCGAGGTCGGGCCATGAAGTGGTGGTGACGTATGTGCGTGTGCCAAGCCGGTATGTGTATGTGTGGCTTCAACTTGTTGACACAAACAGGGCAGATCAAAGCCACCTTTCACGTTCCCCAAATGACTTAATCTCTCCACGTCGTCCTTTATTCATCCTCCTCCTCCCCCCCTCCTCATCCCTTCTGTTCCATCATCATTATCTCTCATCCTGAAAAGTTTATACCACAAACTCACAAACTCAACCACGTTGATTCGACACCCTTTGTTCTGTCTTTGAGAAATCGAAATCATGACTCTTTATTACACTCTTGTCTGTACACCCTCACCCCTCTGTTGCCCATTGTGGCTTCGTAGGATTGTGTTTTATCAAACTATCTACTGGTTTTAAGTTATGGCTTTTCTACTTTATTCTCTTGAGGATAAGCATGAATCTGGGGCTAGATGTTGTGGGATCGTTATGACGTAGCGAAACAAAAAGGAAACAAGGCTGACATTTTCAAATCAAGGTGTTTTTCCTTCTCCTCGCGGAGATGGGCATTTTCATGCTCCTCATCCTTCCATTGCCATTCACATGGCGTAGAAAGATCTTTACCTTCATATCGGAAAATGCGTTCGTGGCGAAGTTACAATATGGCATGAAGGTCTGCTTATAATTCCTTTCTTGATATATACGAAAAGGAATTAATGTTCTAATTACCATCGTTGTTTAGATAACGTTCGTGTTCATATTAATCTTGTTCATTGATTCCGTGAACCGTGTATACAGCGTTACCAATGAGCTCTCCCGAAACACCGACCGTAATGGTGGCCAGCAGACCGTATTAGGCCACGAAAGGATGGAGGTTCAGGCGAGGAAGTTTTACTCGCAGCGCAACATGTTTGTTATCCCTTGCCCTCCACCCACACTTGGTTTGTTGTACTAATTGAGGTGCAAGGTACCTTTGCGGCTTTACCCTCTTCCTCTCGCTCATTCTTAACCGCACCTACGTCTTGATCTTGGACGTGCTAAAGCTCGAACAAACTGTCACAGAGCTTCGAGCTGAAAGCAACGAGCGTGTCCGCTCGGGTGCCGAGAGCGAATTGCAAAAGAAATACGAGGCTAAGGAGAGGGAATTGGAAATCGTCAAGAAACAGGCTGAGGGTTTGACTAGAGAGTATGGCGAGCTTAGCGACCGCTACACTGCCATGGAGGAGAAGCAATCTCCAGACTTCGCTCCAAGGAAGGATTTGTAAACGGGCATGGAGACATTAGTGGGGGCGAAAACGCTGTTAGCTTTTAGTCGGATAATAGTGAATGGCGATTGGTGACGAATGATATCAGAGTTTAAGCAAGATTGAAATTGGGTTGGGGATTATTGCGTGGTGCATGTTTGGGTTTTTCTTTTTTTTCTTTCTGTTTTAATCTGATATTTGCAAGAATTGATGTTTTGATCGATATAGTACCGTTTATTGGGTGATATCATTTGTTTCGGCACCTCCAACTGTCCTGTGGGGTAGTTTAAACAGTCGAAGACAAACTTTAGTAATCTATGGCATACTGTTATATTTAAAATAAAATAAAAAAGCCAGTAAAGTGACAACCCGAATGGCCGGATAGATAAAAACAGCCATCCCTAGAACGCAGCCCGCAATCGAGGACACACGGGCCAATCATATGCGAGTAATTAAGCATTCATCCACGTGTCCACCCCGCCCTTTTCTGGGGTACAGGCCAGTTGCATGGAGAGACTTGAACGTTGTATTTTATCATCAGTGAACGCTCCAATTACCAAGATGTAACCCCTCCCAGTCTTGAATATAACATTCCGTCCGCAATTGACTCAAAAATAAAATAAAAGGCTTGTCAAAGTTCCCGTTTCCAGTTCTCAATCCACAAACACGATGAGGGACACGCCCCCGCTAATAGTCGGCAATATCGACCTCCTACGAGGCCACCCCTCAACACGGCTTTTGGCAACCTCACAAATAGCGGATGCCGCAGCTGTGGTCCTGAACTCACCGTCGCTCCCCGTCGATAGCTATGCGGTGATTCGGCATCCGCTGCATTATGCGAGCGAGATGGGAAACGGGGATGTCCGTGGCGAGATTGGGAAGTGGGCGAGTGAGCGGTATGGGCTGAAGGAGGAGATTGGATTGTAAGTTCCCTTTAATTATGATATTAAGAAGAAATAATTGATAGGTTGACGTATATATATGTGCAGAGAGCGAATCCTTATGACGTCTGGCGCCTCAAACGGGCTTCTGAATATCCTGATGCACTGCACCAGCCCTGTTACTGGTTACACCAAGCAGGCATTCCTTATCAGCCCTGCCTACTATTTGGCCGCTAAAGTGTTCGAAGGTTTGTTTTAGAGTAGTAGTGCCAGGGGTGGTGGGCTAATGATCGCAGATGCTGGTTTCACCGGTAAATTAACCGCCATAGCTTCGACTGCCACCAGCATCGATTTTGCCGCCCTCCTCCGCCACCTACAACATATAAGTGAGAACACCCCCGATGTCCCTCTCTCTGATGGCCTTGCTCCAATCTCCCGTGGTGGTATCCAAAAATGTATTTATAAGTTTGTCCTGTACTGTGTACCAACATACTCAAATCCTACCGGGCATACCTGGGATCTGGAGACCCGCCGGAAGCTTGTGAAGCTTGCACGAGAATTCGATATACTACTGGTATCGGATGATGTGTACGATTTCCTTGGGAATGAAGGTGATAAATGCGCGCTTGGTGAAGACGGTCAACTAATACCTAGATTGGTCACTATTGATCGAGAGCTCATGGAGAAGCATGATGAGCTAGAGGGAGCAGGATTTACAGTCAGTAACTGTTCATTTTCAAAGCTTTTGGGGCCAGGATTGAGGTGCGGCTGGATCGAGACTGCGACGGCTCAATTAGCAGAGCAGATTGGGAACGGGGGTGCCAATATCAGTGTAAGCCATCCTTCATTTCCCTCCCCCCAAGGATAAAACTGTGAATCCTACTCATCCTACACCGCACAGGGCGGCAACTCCGCCCACTTCATCTCCACCCTGGTACACCATGTCGTCAAAACGCGTACAATCGACGTCATCATCAGCACCCTCCGGCAGACCTACACCACACGCTGCGCCGCCATTATAGCAGCAGTTCGCGAACACCTCCCCGCCGGAACCGAGATCTGCGGGGGAAACGGCGGCTTCTTCATGTGGGTCGGTCTGCCCGAAGGCTATGATGCCCGCAAGATTACGCGCATCGCCGAGGAGCAGGAGGGGGTGAGAGTCATGAATGGGGATATGACGGAGTGTCCCGGGGCCCGTAATAGGATGGGGTGGGGAGATCGGTGGCTTAGGATTACGGTGAGTTATTGTGAAGAGGATGTGGCAGTTGAGGGGGTGATGAGGTTAGGGGCTGCTGTGAAGAGATGGAAAGGAGAGTCTGGGAGTGGAACGAAGGGCGAGTTGTAAGAGGGGAGTATGTGATATGGTATAGTACAAGGGTCTGGCATTAAGTGAATGTACAAATTTGGGTGTTGACAGGTGAGAATCCGTTCACTCACTAAATCCCAGAGCCTTGTACAGAGAGATATAGAATTGCTGCAATACCGCTACTATACATGTAGATGTAAAAGGGATATTAACAAGTTGTTTAAAACGAATTACATGCTAGCTGGGTTGTCTTTAGTACATGTATGTACCTACATGTATATACAGGGATATTTATGTGGTGGGTATATCTTCGAGTGATCCGCTGTGATTAAAACTGCATACGTACTAATACACACTGTGAATATAGCTATAACACCCGGGGTAATTTTGGGAGTGATGCAACTGGCGTGCGCACTACATGTACTCAACACCGCGTTATCCCAAAGGCCTCTGGCTTGGACCCAGGGGTGGGGTAGAGACGCATTTCTTCTTTTGGATACATACAGGTATGTGTGTCCTGCGCAGTTCAGTCACAAGGACTGGGTCCGAACACCCTGTTCCAGCCCGCACAACACCCTCACTTGTAGTTTATGTTTCGTTTTGTTTCACACATTGATGTTTGTCGGCTCACGGGCCACCTAGCGACCATCCTGATCATCTGTGTCTGTGCACAATTAAGCTTAAGCTCCACTCGCACCGTGCATGGAGCCTTGTTTCCCCACAAATATACATGTATTTATACATATATCAGACACATCAAGGCTCAACACACATACATGGCAGTCATAAGAAAGAATTCATTCCTGATTTTGTTTTTTCATCCGCGCTTAATTTCCTCCCTTCACATTTGCCAGCTCCCACTCAGTCCCTCTTTCATCAGTAGGGCTGACGTCGGTCACATCATCCCTATAGGCAGCTTGCCCTCCCATCGCCGTCTTCTTCCTCCTCTCAGCACGACCGTTGTAACCGCGACCGACAAAGCGCCTTCGGCCGCCGCCAATCGACACCGGCCCAACCTTGCGCTTACTGCTCATGCAGAAGTGGAGGCAGCACAGTGTTCCGGCTACAAATACAACCATCAGAGGCAGTCCAATCGCCAAACCAAGAGTGCTAACAGGCGGTCGGTTGTTTGGAGATGTGTCCACGGGGGCGGCCTTAGGATCTGACGTAAGTATGATGGTTGGTCCCTCTTGAACACCATTGCCTGTGGAGGTGTCGGAGCCCACGATGGAGAAAGCCATGGGCTGTTCCGTGAGGTCCTTCTTCACGCCTTCATTCAAAGCGGTCTGGTTCTTGAGCCAATCCTTGGATGGGACGATGGGGTGAAAGCCAAGGTAGTTTGCAACTTCCCACTGAGGTTTTGTGTTCTCGTTAGCGGGTTCTCTCACCATCGTTTGATCATACATGTAGATATGTAAAAACATACAGAATCGGCAAGCTCTCCAGCGCCTCCGTAATTCAGGTAGTGCAACATGATTGTAACCGTCGAATTTCTTTGCCAGAAGTTCGGGTTCCATGTGACATAATACTTTCCTGTGTACCACCACTCTGTGCCATTGAGAGGGGCACAAAACGGGATCCACGGTTGGGTGTTTCCCTTTGGCGTGAGCTCATATTTGTTAGTGTCGCACTGTGCGAAAACATCCTGAGACCGAGAGGTGTCGGGAACGGAGGTGCCTGTAGGCTGTACATCTACTGTCGTGTGTTGCCCGCGAGTGTTTGTAGTTACGTGCTCGGTGAAGGTCGAGGCACTGCCATCTGGGTAGATGCTGACCCAGGGTGTTGGTGCTTCAGTAGTGCTGCTTGAAGCTCCCGTGCCGGTGGAGCTTGCATCCGCACGGCGCGCAATATTATCATTGGGGAATGCGGCGACCCGTGAAGCTGAAGCAGCAGCTAGGAGAAAAAGTGGTAAGGCAGAGGTAAACATCATGCGTCGTGAAATTCGTGATTTTTTTTTTTTGGTATTCCTGAACAAGCAAAGGTGCAAGAGTGTTGGATGAGAGAAACAAAAGAACGTAAAAAACTGCCTCTGTTAAATAATGAGAGAATTAAAGTGTGCGCGGGTGTCCGGAACGCGGGTGGTTGGTTTCGTCTGATGTGGGATTACTTACTTTGGCGACTTTCAACCTTTTCACCCACACCGGAAATGCCTCACTTAAGAGATATGACATGTACAAACCTACTAAAGTCATCTACATATCTAAGCCGACAGGCAACGGATGTTCGGCCATTCGAGAAACCGGTTGAGGGCCCCTCAAATGCTGAGCTACGTAAATAAATAGTGATCAATTAGAATTACGGATGTTCTTCAGCATAAGCATTTCTCCAGGAAAACATTCCTGATTATCGATCTCCCCAGATCTCGTTACCAAAACGTCAGTTTTCCTGAGAATAACTCATGATGCGGATATGTATGACACCTAGTACCTGCCAAGCAAACAGTGGTTGCAGTCCCATACAGGCAATGATATTAATAATGCGAATAGGGACTAGGCTAATTGAAAGCACACAGGCTCATATGATTGCACCAATCAGAAAATAGATAAATACATATAGTTGATTAAGTGCATATAGTTAGCCCCGGCCTGCTTTGTTCGAGGCCTTCGAGTCGTATATATAATATAGATCTAGACAGCCCCCTCCCTATCGATTATGCTGTGTCCCCAAAACCTTATGTCTGGCGTCCTAACCCGTGCATTGTCTGCAAAGAAACTCATTCGTTGGCCCGGTCTTTGTTATCTGGGATAATGGGATGCCAAGAGAGATTGCCGCAGCAAGCAGCGAGCGAACGCTCGAACCAGATGGGTTTATAAAACTACACGTATGTACAGTCGTTCACGGGGTGAAGACAGACACTAGGTGTTGACGGACAGGGGAATCTCAACGAACAAGAATCCTTAAACAGAATTATTTGTAAAGCTTGGCTGTTTCTCGCCATGCGTAGAACCCTGTCCGTCTTCACCCTGTGAACGACTGTATGTACATGTAGTCCGGAATGGCTGCGGTTTTGTGATCCAAGTCACTATGATTCTGCTATTAAGTCAGTTGGTGAATGATCAATGGCAAAGGTTGCATCTTATAGGATGCTCTCCTGGGACGCCGAAAGAATGCACATTCATGCGTAGTACCTCGTTGATTAGTATTTAAATGACTCCCATGGAGGGCCAAAACCATATCTGTGGGTCGACAAGTCCTGGAAGAGGCTGCGCTGCTCTCATGATAGTCAGGTAGACAAGTGGACTGGCTCAGCTCACTGAAGGGGAAGGCGAGATAGAATCAAAGGCCATTGGATTAGGACATTAGGTACAAAAAAGATGCGCACAACGCTAACGACCATGGCCAAGTGATGAACACACCAGGCACGATAACTCACAGTGAGTGGGCTGGAGAGTATATAGAGAGTCATATTAGTACATGTAGGTAGGTCGACTCACATTTTAGTTTGACAATATGGCCAGTAAGAGACCAACCTCCCAGTGATAGTTAGCCCAAACACCTGCCACTATAAGTCTTAAATGAATTTTGTATCCACCCAATGTGTGGAGTGAGCTGTACCTAAGAATGGGCATATCACTGTTCTAAATGTTATCACTCTCTTTGCGCATTTGCACAGACCACCTAGATATATCAACACCCCTTAGTGGACTCGTAATTATAGAGCTTAAAACTTGGGCAAGACCTAGGTTAGAGTGTTTCACAAGGCCACTTGAGTCAAACACTAAGACCTATCTGCCTTTTAAGGTGGATAAAAGGGACGTTCGAGGCAAACGTCTCACCCCAGAACATGACTACAACCACAAGTACAGCGTTATACACAGACATGGGGAAAGGATATATCTTTGCTTTATACGATTTTTTCCGTAGGTAGGCTCCTGCGTTAATTTGAACAGACGGTCGGTCATACAAGTCGTCGAATTTCCCTTTTCAAGCTAGTATGGGGGAAGATTGGGGGCGTAACTACAAGACAAATAACCAGACACAAGAATTTCAACGTTTTATTTAACCAGCCGTTAATTCGAATTTATACAGAAAGATTTCGAAGTCATCTATGGATCAGACTGTCATAAGAAAGATAAGATAAAAAAATTCGTGCCAGTATAGAATAGCTACTAGTATGATTACAAAGACAATTAATTGCCTCTAACATGAGGGAAATATCGGACTCGGCGGTTCGATACATAGCCTATCGTTGAGAATCGCCGCACCAAACCGCACACACTTCAAAGATGATGGATGGAATCAAAAATCTTCAGGTTTTCAAGAGTATTTAGATGATTCTTTATCATTTATCTCGCCTACAAAGACATGTATATAAACAGATCTAACCGTAAGAATAAATTTAGATCTAGCATCTAATTGAACCGTCACCAAAACCATAACTCGTAAAAGAGAGAAATAAAACATAAAGTATAACATCTAACGTAGCAACATACAATCAAAAACATTAGAAAAGAAAATAACCCGTAATTAAAGCTGTAGAACCGTGCTCCCCAAACCATAGCCTAAACGATAACAAATATATACCCAAACCAAGTACCGACCCAACCCAAACATGAACATGAACCAAAGACATTTAAATGCTTCCCTCTACAAACTCCATTCCACTGATTCTCTCCTGGGTCCACTTTCTCGCGCCATTCTCCTCGCGCTTCCACGAAAGAACAGGCCAGAATCTCTCGTCAACTTTGACACTCACAACGCTGGTAATGCCCTTGCGGTTGACCTGCTTGATGCGAATGTATTCACCCGTTTTCCACTGTTTAGTCTTAACAACGTTGATGAGATCTTCGATGCTGCCAGTTGGAACGCCATCAACCTCCAGGATCCAATGCGTTGGTCTGATGTTATCCAAAGCTGGTGATCCGTATGAAACACCACCAACATAAACACCAGGAGTTGACAAAGGAATGAGAGGCGACGTATTCTTAGTATCGACCTGCTCTAATACGGCTGCATGTGTAGCATGGACGATTGCACCAAAGAACTGAACCACGTTGGTCCCAGTAGTGGGGTATGCACGGGTTGTGGGCACAGTTAAAGTTATTTCAGACCTGCCTCTGAGGACGACCATCTCAACAAATTCCTTTGTATCGAGGTCAAGCTCGGTGAGTTGGGATACACGATGAATAGGCTTCCCGTCAATCTCCAGAACGATATCCGCAATTTTGAGCGCCTTCTCCTCATCCCCGGCCGGGGTTGGTCGGAGTCGCGATTCGACGATCAAAGGTCGAGGTACGCCACGGATCTTCTTTGCAGCCTTGACATATGCATCGAAACGCTTCTGGGACAAGCCCATAGTGGAAACGGTTGCTAGGGGCATATCAGAAAATTCAATTCCAAGATCGCGGCGAGGGGGTTCGATTAGGCCCTGGCCGTTTTCTGCGTTGATGCGGGCGACAACCGGAAGGACGTATCGTCTAATGTCGAGACCCTGAGTCCAGTATGAATCGTCTCCGGTCTTGTTCTGGGAAGAAACAGCCATGTAGTATGCAGCTACTTTCAAGCTCCTCTTCTCATCATCTGAAGCATCCTTTGAAGGCTTGCGGACAATGACACCACCCCAACAGCCAGAGGATTCGGCAACATTGATATTCTCAATGTTGATCAACCTATGACGCGGCGGATTGCATTGCCAAGTATTGAAGTTGACACCGATCGAAGCAATTGATGTCTCTTTCTGGACCAACAGCTGATCACTAGTTAAACCAACGACTCTAACCTCATCACGCACTTTGAGTGGCTTTTCATCCCACTCAGGCACGGTAACGTTCTTGGGCAAAAGCTCGATGTCGAAAGTAACGAGTGCGAATTGACCCATGTAGACGACACGGCCTGGAATGTTCTTGTTGGACACGGTGAGACGAATATCGAGCATCTCAGTTGGAACCGACGATCGGTCGAAGAGCACAAGAGGAATAGGGGAAAGAGATACGATCATGCCTACACCAGAATAATTGGAGGCGGAGGTGTGGCCATAGATTGAGTATGGGAGGCGGCAGACAACATTGACAAGAGATGATTTGATCTTGTCCAAGCCGACGTCTTCGGCATCCTCCTCTTCATCCTCCTCGAGAGCAGTCTCCTCTTCCTTCTCCTTTTTCACGGTTTCAATTTGTTTGAGCGGGGCAGGTTCCAATTCACGTCTGATCCAGGTTCCTGCAGAATCGTTCCTCTCAAACAAAGCGCCAAGGAAGAAATGACGGTCGATATCAACCATCAACATTTGATCCTCGTTCCTTCCCATAGATCTTGTCATGAATGGAACTCGTTCGTAATCGGGGAGAGTTTTCAACACCTGAATGAATTGATCAAGATTCTTTGTTGGCTTTCCGGCAACGTGCGTGATGAGGAAGTCTCGGCTCCATGATGACCACAGAAGAAACCCAGAAGCTACTCAGAAGGTTAGTGGTTTGAAATACTTCACCGGGAATGAAATACAAACCTGCGCAGAAAACGCCAGTTCCCAGCTCCACATTATGGCTTCTTCCGACCTGGTAACTCAAATCATGAATCACAGCACCTCCAATCTCCAAAAACCTATTGGGAGTAATTGCGTGAAGGTCCTGGACAGTACAAACGACTTGCAGTTTGCCTCTAGGACCTTCCTTTCCTTCCTTTTCGGATCTAAAGATATCAAGTACGATATCTTGTCCAACACTATCGTCAATAATACTCCACAGGGCAATGAAGTTTGTGATGTATTGGTCATTGCATGCAAAAAGAATATCACCAGGTTCCAGTCCCGCGACCCTGGTAACACCCTCGGGAACAACTTCCTCCTTCGGCTCGGTGCGCATTCTTTCTGAGCTTGCAGGGCCGCCCTTGAGCACTCGGATCACACTGAGTAGCCCAGTGGCGCTGGTATTTCTGGCTCTGCATTCTTCTTCAACCTCCTCCTTCAACCCAAGCCTTCGCAGTTCATCGTAGCTGGTATGAAGAAATTCAGTCTGAAGAGTACCACGGCTCACTGGCTCTCCTTTCTTGATTTTTTCGACTGCGCGAACCACACGGTCTAGTGGTAGATAGAACGAACTCTGAGAAGAATTACTTCCACCGGCGTTTAAAGCTATCGCTTGACCGTGGATATTCAAGACTGGTGATCCAGAAGATCCACCGGAAGTCCCAGAGGCGGCTTGCATGTAAAACGTATTAAAATCGTTGTAGGAGTCTACACCATAGCTAGGGGCATGTCGGTCGAGCCTAGCTAGGGTGGAGCCAAGGATCGAGAGCTTCTCGCCTGCGTCGTTTCCAACAACCTTGATGTCCTCACCTACCCTTGCCAAGTCTGGGCGAAGCTCAATTTCCTCAACATTGATATGCTTTAGCTTGGCTGGGTCGTACCGAAATACCCCGAAATCATGGATCGGGTCACGATACACAGGATAGCAGGGAATCTCTTCGTAATTGACAAAAACGGCAACAGAAGTGATGGGAGCGGGCGAAACAACATGTCTGTTCGACAGGATCAATCCGTGCTTTTTCGAGATAACGAATCCTGTCGCTGTGTAGTCCCCTGCAGATTCGGTATCAAAGGGTCTGGTGGTTGTCGCCTTAATTGAGACAATGCCGTTGATCACGCGAGCGATTGTCCTATCCCAGGTCTCCTTATCAGATTGGGATGTTGTTGACATGGCACTGTGATTGGAGGCAAAGCTCAACGCCGACACACTTCTCGACAACGGCGGCGTAGGCATCGAGTGGACTGGTATCTTCTTGATTTCTGGCATTGGTTGTTCAATTTTTGGCGTCTGAACCTCGACGGTTGACTTTTCCTCATCGACTGGCGACTCTTTTTCAATTTCGGATTCATCCTTCTGCGCTGGCAAGGAGACTCTCTTCCTCTTCTCTTTCTTCAAGACCTGCTTGAGCTCAACTCTGGGTATACCGAGGCTATTAGAGTGGGTTGGGGACGTTGAAATTGCCAGCTCGCTGCCGACTTGTAGAGGGAAATAGGAGCCATCGTCACGGGATTGATGGTGTCGTAAAGCTGAGTCGGGAATGGGAACTTGGGGTGTTTTAACAATATTCTCAGCTGGAGCTACCTGTAGATGTGATGACCGAGTACTGGCGGTATTTGGGTCTTCCATATTGGCTAATATAGGTTTGATGCAAACGTTATGGAAACGATGGGAGTGATAGGAACGCTTAGAGAGTGAAGCTCGGTGCTTCAAAAGCGAATGAAGAAAACACCGGTGAGCTATGGTGATAGATGGTAATAGAAAGAAAGTGAAGGACAGATAGGGAGATAGTAGTGAGTCCTTTTAAACTGAACGAAGGAAAGATAAGAGAGAGAACTTTTGGATTGGGGGGAAGCTGCTCTCTATTTATCGTCTGGTATATGTATATGTGTACATTAGATAGGACTGATACTTATTAGGGGCACGCGTTAAACTGAGCGACCCACAGGACTACATGTAGTGACTCCTGCTCTACCAGGGACCCAGTGTGAATTCTAGTTCAGTAGGGGGGTTTGTCTTAATCCGGGGAAAATCACAGTACTCGAAGACTGTTGGACCCACAGATTTTTTTTTCTTTTTCTATTTCGAAGGGTGGGAGGGGGGGGGAGGGTGGGTCTTACAATGTCAGATCTTCGAAGATACATGTATGATAAAGCCGCTATCGTAAATGTCAGCTGGTTGGGTTGAGCTGATCAAGGCCTTGTGCGAAAAATAATTTATGCTAATATTGCGCATGATGTAGACTCATTCTATTATCTCCAAGTCCTCGTGAACTTGAAACCACATTCTTTCTCTTTTCCTTTCTCCCATCTCTTTGTTCTTGCTCACCTTCAAATTCAATGGCGCCGGAGACACCTCACTCGTGCTAACACAGCAGACTACGGTTGGAGGATATCCCAACCTTCCGCTTCCCGTCGAGACCAACAGTGATAAGCTAGGATGCAGGGTCCCAACGATCTTTGCCCAATTGAGCTGCTTCTATTCCTTCTAGATCATCTTGCAATTGATGGTGTGCTCGGGTTTTTTTTTTCCATTCTTTTTTTTTTTTGCGAAACTTCGCCTCCTGAATATCCTGAATATCCCTGGTGTCCTGCCTATCGCTATTCCCCACGAACGAACAAACAACTTACATTGTGAAAAGGAGGGGGTCCATTGAGAAACGATATTCGCAAGCCATATCTGCAATACCTTATCATACATACAGCAACCCCTCAACCACCCCAGCCAATCCCTTCTTGAGGGGTTCTTATGATCCTTCTATTAATTTACCTCTCTCCCGCATGAGTTCCCAGTGCGGGGAAGTTCGGAATTATTTTCTGTTCCTAAAAATCAAAAAAGATCGGTCCGAAGCTAGGTGAAGCTACAACGGAAAATAGACCTGGGTCACAGCTTTGGAGGCTCTGTGCAGCAGTAGCCGAGTAGTAACTAAAAGCAAGTGAAGGTCGAATCCGGGGGCTGGAACTGCAGTAGTGGAACAGAGCCTCTTCGGAAAGAGTACACTTCGATGAGCTAGATTTTAGTACATCTCCACCCTTTCAGGGTCCGGTTCCCGGTCGGGTTGCGGATTTTGAAGTGGAGGGATGTTTACTGTGATTTGTTCCCCTATCGATGCATAACACATGTCAGCTTCCATCAGACGGACCATTTGCTTCTGCAGGTTCGAGGTGCTGTTAGAGTACTCTACTCGTAGTGAGTTGACGTTTGTGGACGCGACTGATATTGCATGCTATACAAAAAATACGCCAAGCTCATGATTTTGGGTGTATGCAATAATGGCCCGGTTTAAAAACGTCAGCTCCCTACGAGTACCCAGTCAGCCGCATGCACAGATGCGTGCGATAAAAGTACCTACTTCTCGTAGAGTACAAGTCTTCCGAGTTAGATACATGTATGTAGGGTACCTACATACGTACATACTTGATGCATGTCAATAATGACAAGGGTAAAGGAAGAAATAAAGGGTCATTGGAGGTCCTTGAGCCTTTCGCGGAACGGCAGTTGACCCAGAAACGTGTCTACATCTCTCTTTACCAATCTACCATGGACCTACTTACTGACAAATTGCTACTCACGCCTGGTGACAGTAAAACTCCATGAGATCAAACGGTTCAAGGCCCCTCAAAGCAAATCTTGCCTAATGGATTCGTTTGCCATCCAGTCTGGTCAGGCCGGTTTTTGCCACTTTGGAAGATTCTTCCGCGTACCCGCTTTACTACTTCAGCTGCTAGGTATTTCCAAATAATTGCTTATCTAATGGTCAGCATAGGTACAACATATCCGCCAATAGTAGCAAGGTGCGTTGAGGTTGTGCCCTGAGGCTGTGAGATGCCCGAACAGTAGGTAAACATCATGTAGGTACAGCTACCCTCATCACTAGTACTTCGCCTAACAATCTTATTTAAGGCTACCATAATCATGACTGTGGGGCAACGACGAACCTGGGACAACAGATTTCAGCCAAACAAGTGGTTGCGTACCAGCCTGAGCGCCACTGCCTTGACCGACAAAGACCCCTGCCCGCCGCCCAACCAGCTTCGTCGTTGCCCCCAAGACGACTGTACTCTATAGTCAGGCATGCGATTTGAGCTCTAAGCGAGTGCAAAATCTCGTCCGGGCAGTGAAGGCAATGTGCCCATGCGCAGTCCGGTTCTCCCCCGGGGAAACTCATGTTTTACGTCATGACCCTGATGTGAGACCTAACTATCTGTTTTCTCTTTGGTTTTGTGCACAATGTCCCACAGTTCTGAATGAGAACGTACAACCACTTTCGAGAGCAAAAGCTGATAGTACCTCTAGCCTTCCAATTATTCGCTTTCATAAATATCGGCAATTATATTTCCAATAGTCGACACAATTCCTGCGCGGGAGCTCGCATCATCTCCCTTAGGGGCTGATATCAAAGAAAGGCGTACCAATCAGACACCATAAGGCTTGTATGGTTGTCATTTGCTTGATTGGAAACCATATTCACGGAATACAAATGTTCCACAGCGCCATCACCAGTGTTAGTACGAAATTTTTGCGCACGATTCTACTCAAGATGCGTCCGTATGCAATGATACTTTGGCATTGACTCGAAAATCGAAATGATTATATAGTTCGGATAGCCTTCCTCGCCAACGAAGCATGGCCCGACTTTTATCGGAGATAGGAAGGTCTACTCCATCAAGCTGGGCCAACATATCATCTATTTTCTTGGATTATGGGTTATGGGCTCGAAAGTGAATAGATAACTGAACTGTGTCTCTGAGCCTAGGCAAAGAACGAAGGTTGTCTTCAACGCTACATACCAGTTCCAAGCTTAGACAAAACATGCGCATCAAAAGACGCCATGAAGGGGCTAAACGTGTCATTCTAGGACCATTAAACGACTTCTTCAAGCAATTTTTCTTAGCTCAGTATAGCTTTTCGATGCCTCTCGAGAACTAGAGTAAACTCTCGTAGCATGATAGGCATTATTATGACAGGTGTTCTACGCGCGTACAATCAAAAGTTCTACACAAAGATTATTAATATCAAAGAAACTGGTGGCTATTGGGGAAGGAACAGGTATTAAATCAGAAATTATGATAGAAAACCACTCATTTTGAGGTCGCCGTTTGGGTCTACGAGTGATAGGAGGCATGTCTAGTTTCTACGCACTGAAGAGAATTCTATACAATTATCATTTCTCGCCGTTAATTTCATAAATCATGCTGTAACTTGAGTTCCCACCTCCGTCTTCTCAATTCTACTCTCACTATTGGCTTTAAAATATAGTCAAGCTCTAACATTCACTAAGTCGATTTCTCATCCCTCCTGCAGGATTATACTAGTGCATAAACTCACATGATATTAGGGGGTCTTATGACAACCTAGTATACCACATAGTTATGGCTTTGCCAAAGTCACTTGTGACTTTAAATCCAACTAGGTTAACTGATTCTAGCCACTGAGACCCTCCATTCCAGTTTTAAACATGGGCCATATACACTATTTTGGTGCCACAAACGAGCCCTGGAAACCAAATGAATAACACGATGATGTAAATGTCCCCGTATTAATGAATTAAACAAAAGAAAAGCCCTCGTAGTGTCAAGGCGAGACGTCGAGTGACAAATCATGATCCGTTTTATAACAAAAGTTGGGACACATCCGGAAATAATACGCCCGAAATTCTCGATATGAGGTCAAGGAATATTGCAAGGCGTTTTTTAGTTTCAATGTGGTGCTCTGCAGCCTTGGCAAATTTGGGCCAAAGGTTACTGTTTGTGAGAGTTTCTTGTTGGGGTCTCGGCTGTACTATTGTCCTATATGGCAAGACAAGCACCAGATTCCGAGCATGTTTCGGCCCACCAGGCGATAGATCAAATATCGGCGCGGTCAGCGCGATTGATCCAGGTACATGTATGTATCATGACACACACCTTGCCGATTTCCGGCCTCGGCGTACGGTGGTATCAAAACCCGAAAAAGAAAAGAAAATGCTTGAGCTACCTATCACGGCGACAGGACTCCCTTCTGATACTGACGCCCGGTCTATATATAGAGCCCATTTAAGTTGAAGTCGCCACTAGGGAAATTCGGAGGTTGCTGCCTGGTTCGCATGACGTGTGCGCCTGCAATGAGGCTGAGTATATTTCTTCTTTTCAACTACAATCTCAATATTCGTATCTTTAAGGCGACCCTAATATGGTATGTTTCGACGACGTCTATCCCAACGTCTTATAGTTACACATTGAAGTGAGATTTCGACCCGGCGATGTGCTTATTCTAGCACTCCTTGTATTCATAGAGGGGTGCGATATAGTTCCACAGGACCCTTGTACTCCCTATGTAACATGATTCGATGGTACAAGATGTAATGATGAGCCTCAGGCATAACACGTGGAAGGCCTTGCCCTTAGATATGAGTTTATCTGGAGTACCGGGTGTTGAGGGTAAGTGATCAGAATCTGATAAGTAAATGCTGCGGTGAATACGTGTATCTCTCTTATCAGATTCTGATCACTTTTTGCTACACCCTAGTACTTCAATCGGAGAGAGCCGTTAAGGAATGGCTTTTCCTGACTTTGAAGCATAGACCATCACTCGGGCAAAGTTACCGGGCTGTCAATGGGACCAGGATTATTCAGGCCTGGTTTTCATAGGTCGGTCTCGGCTTGACTTAATTTTGTACCTGGTATTGGTTGCCCTATCAACCGGCAAAAATTTACAACCGCTAACAGCTAGGAAAATTCGAATAATACTGTCTCATGGTTTAATTAAAACTTGAGGCTATCGGAACCCACCTACACATATAGTACAAAATACAACGTAGGACTATATTCAGGCAACTTCTTAGGTACCTGGGAGCTCCGCAGAGAGTAGAACCTTTAGGTATAAAAAGATACATGTAGTTATTTAAATTCTCTAATACTATCAGCAAAACAGAACAATGAGGTATGAGGATGGTATTCCATAAGAGCCTCGGTGAGATACATGGAAAAGTCCTGATAATGGGTGCAAGAGGAGGTATTATCTAGACGTTTCTTCGAAGCCTAGCTAGCTCAACCGAAGGGCGAACACCCCAAGGAAAGACTGAGAAGGCCGTGCCTCGAGAACTTAATAAGATGACCGTTCTTTGGGTGTTTTGTAGCTACGTAAACTAGCGGCTCTTTTCACCACCAGGCCCAGTTAAAGATGGCACCCTGCTCAACATCCTATAGCAGCAGTGCGTGCGGTGCACTGCAGCTCGGAGAAAATGTTTTAGGAGCCGGACCCAGCTCCTGGCAGCAAAGATCTTTGCGCTAGAATCACAAGATGAGACCAGACGTGGATGTTCGGATGTCTGATTCGTGGCGCGCGCACCTACCGCGGCTTCAAGTGATGCATGAGCACGAGACATGACAGAAGGACGTAGAGGTCCGAGGAGATTGTTCATTTATTAATGTACACACATACAAAAACGTCTATCTATAGCTTTATCATGATTATTAACCCCTCCGCCTACTGCTTTGTCCGCATTAACCACTGCCCTACATGATAGTGCATACATAGTAATCCAAATCAAACCGCCTAACCCCAGCCGGCCATCATAAAGTTAAGGAGTGTAAGAAGAATAAAGTTATAATGTCCTTTTTGCGGCACAGAATATCGATAACATCGAGAACATTGCAGTTCCCTCTATAAAAAATGTTCGTCTGTCCCTATACCCAATACTACATGTGATTATAATACCAAATATGAATGATATCTCCCGCTTTCTAGCCATTCAAAACTAAACGATGCAACCGGATATCAAAACTGAAGAGAAAAACTAAAGTGGGGAGGGCCATTAATTTTTGAAAAACGAGGCCATGCGTTAAACAGTGCATATAACAGGCATTTAGTATGAAAGCTTATGAGAAGGAAGATGAAAAGCAATGCAAAGCTGGATCGATCGGAGATGTTAGGATTCAGAAAGCCCTATGATGGGTGATGTAAAAAAAAAAAAAAAGAAAAAAAAAAAAAGGTTGGAACTTGGGCTTTTTAAAAAGAAACCAAAAAAACAGAAACAGAAGGCGTGACGGAAGTTAAAGGAAGAGATAAACAAGAATAACAACACAACCGCCGCCATACCCTCAAAGCTACCACCACCCCAATGACTACTACGTACTACGACTAGAATTTCCATCACGATGAATATATGCATATATCAACCCCCATCCAACATGTCCCTCACAAAGATAATAGTGGGGATCGAAGGAATGAAGGGAAACAACCCCCCACCCCCCCAAAAAAAGGAAAAGGAAAGGAGGGAAAAAAATAACATTGAAGAAATCCACGGACCCCATGCTGAAAACAAGAGAGAAAAGAAAAGAGGAGAATGCTGCTGAAAGTAGAAACCAAGATACAAATCCCCAATTTATCTTCAAAAATGTACCGAGAGCACAAAAAGACAATAAAGAAAAGCCCTTCCCGTAAAAAGAGTACCCCAAGAAAAATAAAGAAACTCCGCTTTAGGCTGAATGCAAATACACAATACAATCAACCAGAGTGGTAGAAGAGAAATTCGAAAACTACTAATAAAAACAAACTAAAAATTAAAAGAAAACACTCCTCTAAATCGAAGGATTTTCCCCTCAGAAATCAAAGAACAAGGACACAAACACGAAAAGGAAGATAAAGGTAAGAAACTAGAAGACATTGATATCAAACAGGGAGGAAGAGGCACCTTTCCGGATAGCCTCAGCATTATTCCTTTTATTCCCTACTGCCGATAGTAGATATACTCCAGCAACTCGCCCCACATCCCCCCTCGCATTTTCCAATCCACGTTGCATTAACCACTTGGTGGCTTGACTTTCAAGATCCCCCGAACTATTCCATCCTCCCACAGGACATTACAATCTCATCAGGCTGGCTAATGACACCAAATCTCCGAAGGGGTGTAAATGAAGGATATAGAGGAGATGGTATAAGCTGTTCTTACACATCCCCTTTACTCCTGACGACACCCCGCCTCCTGAAGAAGTCCATGACCCTTCTGGCTGGACCAGTACTTCCGCCTGTTCCGCTGACTTCTCCCTCCGTGAATTTCCTATTCTTCTGTAGAACAGTTGGCCGCCGGCTAACGCCATTGCCACCTTCAATATCGACGCTCTCTCGTTCGAATCTACCACCAGCAGCAGACGCCGGTGCTGATTCAACTGCCAGTGAAGTGTCCGAGCCAGTTTGAATCGATTCGTCTCTACCAGCGGTATGCGGTACGCCAAGTTGGGGTTGCGAAGAGGTTTGGGGTTCTGCTGGCGTAAACCGGTTTCCTGAGAGCCCAGATGTCCTTGAGGGACGGCGCATATGGCCTGAGCCAGATATGCTCTTAAGTGAGAAGCTTGTGGGCAACAAGCTGAATCGCCTTGATTTACCATTGGCTTTGTCGTGCTTGGATGGGCGTGCACCTTGGTCGAGAGATTGACGGGGTTCGCCTGCGGCAGTCATCACGGGTCGAGGAGAAATCTCTGGCTTTTCAGAGTTGCCCATAAATTTGCCCAAAAACCTTCCTGGCTCACCACCAGCCCCACCTCCAACAGTATTTGCTCGTTTGTGACCTTTGACGAGAGCCTCTGGTTGAGTCGACGGTCTGGTTGTATATTTGGCTGGTAAGACTGTGCTTGGTTTTCCCATTTCCGAGGATCCGATGGCCTCGCTGTTGTCCGGATGGGGTATCGGGTTGCTGATGGTGTATGGTTTTCCGCCCTTGGGCGTTGCAATAATTTTCCCTTGAACATTGTTAGCTGCGAGACTCGGCGCTACAGGTACAGGCCTCGAATAACTGGATCCACGTGATGGCATACGATTTGAATTTCCCAGAGAGCTTGCGGTTGTGGGCCTTGCAGATGTTCCGGCTTCCCCTGTAGTAAATGGCTTTCCAGTGACAGGTGGGCCAGATTTATCTTTGCTGGTTCTTCTTGATGGCTGTTTGGAAGTAGTTCCATCACTCGAGGCAGGCGCTCGAGATGGAGTCTGGTACGCATAACTCGCCGGCCTGTTCCTTGAAGATTTACTCTCACCAACTTGTAAGACTTCTCTCTCTTTACCTTTCTGTTCCGTTGAAGATGTCGTTCTAGCGTGTCTAGACGGTGTACCGGCTGTGGTTGCTGCTCTAACAAGATTATCATGATGCTTACTAGTCGGGACAATAGGAGCGGGAGCTGCCGCATCTGCTTCGTCCGCCTCTGGGGCATCGTTAGGAGCTTGTTGATCGGGATCCACCGCGGATCCTCGCTTAGTTTGTTGTCTGGGCTCGACATATTCAACTTGGACCGTTTGCCTCTTCTGATCAACACGTGATTTTGGTTGGGTAGTCTGAGGCACAAATTCATGAGCATGGTGCCTTTGACCCATAGCTCCAGTGGCAATTGTGTGGGGGTGACTAGTTGTTGAAGAGGGTTCTCGTACAGAAGCTGCACGTGCAAGTGCGGGTCGGCCATCACCAGGGGTAGGTTCTTTACATAAGATACTATATTAGCTTCCAAGAAGAAGGATGGGTAGAGATTTATGACAATGAGGGTTTTGCGAACCATTAATTGTGACGGTTTCCGCCTGTTTCGAATTGATTGTGGAACTTGTTATCATGCTCACGACGTTGGAGAATGGACTCAGCCAACTATGTCTCGCAACTTCGAAGAGATCTGCACGTTTCCTTGGGTCCGGTACCAAGATCCTTCTAAGAAGATCCCTCGCATGTGGACTAACATACTCTGGGAAAGTCAATGGTGTTGAGACAATATATTTATAGAGCAGATTAATGTTGTCCCCCTCCGGATTAGCCGGATCATCGTCAAACGGAAGATACCCAGCCAGCATAGCGTACTGTAAATCCAATCAGTAACCATTCGTGAGAACTCAAATAAAATAATTGAAAGAACAAACCAAAATAACACCACATGACCACACGTCAACCTTCCTTCCGGTGTACAAACCATCACTTACTACCAACTCTGGTGCCGCATAACAAGGGCTTCCACAACTTGTGGCCATCAAATCACCTCGCCTCCTGACTTGTCCAGGGCCAAGAATGTTTAGCAAGCTCGCCTCCGGTCCGACTCTTCGGTCGGGCGTATTTGGCACGCCCTTTTCCAATTCCTTCAATAGTTCAGGCTCTTCCAACCGATCCTCCAGCTCTCCAAGTTCATCATTCGGATCAAACACATTTGCGAACCCAAAATCAGTGATGATGATGTTCCGATTTCTATCCAACAGCAAATTCTCAAGCTTGAGATCACGGTGGACAATTCCTTTTTTGTGTAGATACCCCACACCAGATACCAATTGTGCAAATAGACGACAGGCTGGGGGGTCTTTCAAGAAGCGATGGTTGAGAATGAAGTCAAATAGCTCACCACCAGAAGCATACTCAAGAATGATACCAATATGACGTTCAGTTTCAACCATCTCATGGAGGCGGACAATGTTGGGATGCGAAAGTGTCCGTAGGATGGAAATCTCACGGTGAATCTTAGAAAGACGGTTAGGGTGAGGAGAAAGTGAGTCTCGTCGGATGAGTTTAATGGCAACCTTTAAGCATAGTTAGTTTCTCAGCTATCGTGTTCTACCCGACTTGGAAAAATCCTGAAGGGTAGGAAGTAGGGAATAAATACCTGTACACCGCCATCTCTTCTCCATCCTAACTTGACTTTTCCAAACTCTCCCTCTCCTAGAGTTTGACCTAAGATATACTCCCCAAACCTTGTTTCTTTGCGGCTGGTTCCAGTACTTCTTCCAGGCCCATCCGGTGTGTTGACGACTGCCAGCCCTGAACTTCCACCAGTAGCATCTCTGCCTCCCCTACTCCTGCCGCTGCCACTACCGGCGCTTCCACTTGCTCCATCAGCTCCTTCCTGGCGCCTTCTGCTGCTGCTGCTTGTAGATTCTGCTTGCTGTTGAGAGTTACTAGAGGTGCCGTTCCTAGTTGGGTCCCTGGCAGAGTTTGACCTGCCTACAGGTTGATCCTTGCGGGGCTTGCTGGTCTCGTCGGCTCGTCGACGATCTCTATCCCTGTCCGACTTTTCTCTTTCTCGACCGTCGGTGCTCTGGCCGCGGGTACGTCCTGACTGTGATCTACTGCGTTCAGTGGAACCTCCAGGCGCCGCTGAAGGTGCAGTAGTTGCTTGACGTTGGCTGCTGGTCCTTGGAGGAGGAGCAATAGGTGGGCCTTGTTGGCTCATTGAGTAGCTCTGCGAAGTAGAAGGACCAGGTTGGGCGTCGTTAGGTATTGCAGCGGCTGTGGGTGAAGGACCAGTGTAAGTTGTGGGCCGAGGATGTGGAGGTCTTCCAGCTCTAGGAGGTGAAGGGTTTGGTGGTGCAGGAGCGGCAGATGGGGAAGCCGTTGCAACGGATGACATGTTTTAGGAATTTTGTATCACCGCCGCTGACGACGGAGGTCGAGTGGGGAATTATATTTACAGGAGATTGAGTATCGGAGGATTGGGTGACAGCGGTGATGGTTGGCCCGGCCTTGCCCTTCGACCGGGGTAGGGGGGGGGGGGGGGGGAAGGGAGGGACTGAGAGCCGGTGAAGGAAGAAGATGTAATGTAGTGGAGGGAATGTGAAGAGGATAGGTAAGGTATGAAGATGGAAAGGGTAGAGGGAAAGCAATAGTTGATAGACAGCCCAGTTACCTTGGCGAATTTCCTTTCCGGGAATAAATTCTTAAAGGAAGAAGTTGGGTTGGTTTGGTTTGGTTGCGCGGTCTGTTCGTGATGAATGAATGGTTGTTTACTCACTGAGCGGTTGCTGGACAACGGAGCACAGGACGACAGCGGGACGATCGATACGCGACGCCTCGAGCGGATTAACCGACTCCTATTGCCGTAAAAAAGAAGGGGTGCACCGAGCGACACAGAAGAAGAAAAGCGGGAAAAAGTGCGATAAAAATTGAAGAGAATGGAGGAGTACGTCGCCGGAGTCAAGTTGGAGAGAGACTGTTCGGTGATGTTTACAATCAACAGCCGTCGACAGTGTGTCGTGGGGGTACGGGCTGAGGGAAAGAGATAGTGGTTGGTGTGGAGAAGTGTAGGAGGAGGACGGAGGAGCAGGTAGGAAAAGGGGAAGGGGGTGTGGCTTGCTGCAAAAAACGCGCTCTCCCGTCTTCGTTTTCGGGTTGGGGGGGGTTTGGGGGAGAGGAAGGTAGGTAGGATCGAGGAAGGGCAGGGCGGGCGGCGGTTGATAGAAAACGCAGACCTCCGAAGATGGATGGATGGCCGACCCTTTTCTCTTCTGAGCCCTGCTACCTTCGACTTCTTCTTCTTCTTTTCCTTAGGTTCAGATCCCCCCAGGGGTCCCGTTTGGAATGCTCTCCGGACTTTCCTGAATTCTCTTTCTAATTTCTCACCTTTGTTTTCTCACTTGAATGGATTAATTGGTGGTGGATGTGTAGTATGTAGAGTGTTAATAAAACATGTAGTATGGCAGGCGGTACATACTAGTATGATGCAGTATAGAAACAGTAAGGAAGAATAAGAATAGCCACCTAGCACCCCCCGTTTCTTTATTTTTACCTCACTCACTACCAACTTTCTTGCTGGGTTCCAGCCCTGTGCCGTAGTAGCACCACCGTCGATTATGGCGTCGATGGTTGCTTGATGGTGATGATGCTAATACCACTACTGATCTTCAACTCTTCTCACCATTTCACTTTCACTCCTCCCTCACACTCACTCACTCACTCACTCACTTGCCCATTCAACTCGATTCTCACGTCCCACACACACGCGCGTTCCAAAAACACACCACGCACACCACTGACTCGCTGTGATCTTGGTTGCCCTGCTGTTGCGGCTTAAGGGTCGGGTTGCTGCTCGGGGATTGGTGCTGCAGCACGGTCACCGCGTTTCCGATCCCCCAATCGCCAGCAAACACTTCGTCGCACAGCAAAACTGAGAAATAAAGAAAGCAAGCAGTGCTGTTTTTCTTTCTTTCTTTCTTTCTCCACTCACACTTTGAGCAGATGCAAGCGCAAGATAATACACGCCCAAATTGAGATAGTGTGTATGAAAGTATGTAGGTAAATACAATATAGCTGTGAACTTCTCACGAAGATTCTGGGGTCGGTCGTCTCGAGGGCCCAGATGGCCTAATACAAAATTAAAGGGACACCACTAGCGCGACCCATTAGTGCAAGCGGAAACGATGAGACAGCCGATACCCCTTCAGTCCTCTGAGACACCTTGAGGGGACTGAACTTCTTCGCTTTTGCTTGTGTTCAATTTCCTAAGCCCATCCAAGCTGATCAAACCACTCGACGGAAGAACGTGATTGACTTGACTGATCATCTCTTTGACTGCAATTGATCTGAGTGGAAAACCCCGTGTGTTGAGAGCCAAAAGAAGAAGACACCTCTCAACAACATTGGCAGCATCATCACTACGATTCACGGTCAGCACTGCCAACGCCTATCGACTTCATCCCCACCATATGCATAACATTTGTTTCCTCTTCTTTTTCTTTCCCCCTCCCTAGCTACAACTTTTTTTCTTCACACCCCTCTTTCTTCTCCCCTCACCACCCAGCCGTACACGCATGATGCTGCATTCACATACTGCTGTACATGCCCTACCGGTATTATCACCGCAAGTACGTCCAATGGAATAGACTATATACTCACTAATGCCGCCACATGCTCGCCCCTCCATGTCCCCACAGTTAATGCAATGCAATGCCCGCGTCTCGCTAAAGCTGCCAAACCTCCCTCGCCCTTGTTAACCACATCTCATCGCCGTGATATAAACGAGAAAATTAGCACGTAAAAATTATTTCCCTTTCTCGAAACGTATTGATCCTGTCCTCTACTAGACCAGACCAGACCAGACCAGACCAGAGGGAGAAAAGAAAAAACCGTAAACTAGGAAAAAAGCCAGACTAGGTACTACTCTAACGGCCTCGTATGCAATTCGACTATCGTGCATACAGCAGTCCCTTGCTTGGCCCTTCGGCAAGGCATTTAAATTTCGGATCCACGGCTAATGTACATACTGGCCTCACTGCACCGTTTAAGCGGAATTGATCCCGGCCGCCGCCTTAATACAAGATATAAGAGGCTTTTCGTGTAATTTTTAGTAGTGCACACATGTCCTTTAGAGAGAAACAACCTCAACCCCCCCCCCCCCCTCTCCTTCAACCCCTTCCCTTCCTCTCTTCCCCGTATGTCTCATAGGATGTGCATCGAGTTTTTCGAATTGCACCCTACTTGTATCCAAATGTTTATTCACACCACACCCCAATTGCAATTGAAGACCAGACCAACATCCATCCCATGCCCGGCTGACTCTCCTCAATCCGAAACAGGTGTGTCAGATGGTCTTGATTATGCGAGGGCTGGGTTTGATGAAAGACCATGAATATCACAAATCTTCCTTCCTTATGGAGATGGAGAAACTAGTTAACTTATAGCGGCGGCAGCGGCCCCTTCCTAGGATAAATTTTAAACTCAGTTGCTTTCCTTCTACCCCCCCCCCCCCCCCGCTATATAGTTGCCTGGCGAACTTTACTCTGCACTTGCGGGCATATACCTTGGCTTCTTGGCTGGGCTGGGCTGGGTTTATTCTGCTGCTGCAGTCTCTTCCAAAACTGCAGACTGCAAGTAAACTCATCCATGATGGTGATGATTACAAACACGTCTGCATACCATCCCATATCTACCGGGATTCTCATGTTCTACACTGCATTTTTAGGATCGGCCCCTGCTCTCTACCTTTTCCAAAACAAAAGAGGAAAGATTCTAGAGGATCTCCCGTTCCGTGCAAGAGCATTAGCCGAACTTTTGTTTGTTTGTTCAACTCCCCGTTTGCGTCGTGCAGTTGGCCGGAGGCTCAATCTGCATCTGCCCGTCCCGATGTCGATGTCGATGTCGATGTCGATGTCGATGTCGATGTCGTTCCCCGGAACTGGAGCGGGAGGTCAAACGAACGGGTGTTTGTTTTTTCTGATAGCTAACACGGCTGTGTTTGGCTCTTTCATCTGTAGTTGGCTATGCTAAAAGCACAATTGGCTGGGCCGAGTATGATTGCCTATCTGCTAGATACTGAAAGTCAAGGGCCCAGGTTGCATATTTTGGGAGGCGCCGTAGGTTAACATACATGCGGCGCGCACACAAGGAACAAAGAAGTCTCCAAGAAGGCCGGGTCCAACGATATAGCATCGGCCCATCAGTGATACCTCGATCCGGCAAATCTTTTTCTTTGACAGATCTAGATGAGAGCTACCAGGTTTATCGAGGCTCCCCTTCTTCTAATCGTAAGCTTCGATCAGAGGTTGGGCCGATTGATTGGATGTTGCTGGGTCACCCATTGCTAAAGCAGGGATGGATATGGATCGTAGAGTTTATATCGTCGGGATATAGGATGTTGGCATTGGAGGGTTAAAGACAAAACATCTAGAACCTGACGTACGTACGTGGAGAGATGTAAGACTTGCATTGCACCGAGGCCAGTCTCGCAGCAGCGAGGCGGTTAACGTTGCATTGCTTTGCTTTGCTTCAACATCACGATCAGCTGTCCTGACGTGTCGTCGATAGGTGGGTGAGACCTTGTGAAGCCACGGTACATGTGATGTACCTAGAGTATCATTGATTAGACATCGATATAGGTCCACTGGCAATCCAATCACTGTCCGATATAGGGATACGACAATTGCACTTCATATTCCTTCCAATATCAATATCAATATCCAATATTCCAATATTTCAATATCTAATATCCCCTATATAACCTATCACACAAAACCACCTACTCCTTCCAATATCCAATATCACCCCCGCAATACCACATCGTCCCAATCCCTTACGTCGTTCCCCTTTACTCTCATCAAATTAACAAACAAGCTATCAAACCCGGATATAGCTTTACATACAATCACCGGTCTGTACCATTAAAGGGCGGAATACAAATCTCGTTTCGAGAAAGTTTGTTTGTATATAGAGTTTTCTCATTACCGAGTTTCAGCTTTTACTGATCTAGAGAGCACCCCCCCACCCCCCAACCAAACCCCTGCACCAGCTCAAACGAGACACGCGTTAATATTTGTCTGTTATCGCGTTTGTATTAGGTAGCGCGTTTATTCTTACGATTGGTTCCGGAGGAAATGATACGCGATCAGTCCCCCGACTACGTACCAGTACCACGTTATTGCGCGGCGGAGTAGTACCTAATTAGAAATTAGATACATGCAGAGCAGTGGCACCTGAAAAGATTTCTCCTACTCTCATGGCGCCTGTAAGTCCATTAATTGTGTCCTACGCAAAGGGTAAAAAAACACGAAAAATTATTTTAGCAACACCCCGTTTCGATCGGGGGACCTCCGGGTTATGAGCCCGGCGCGCTTCCGCTGCGCCATGTTGCTTGAGTGAATCAGCCGGGAATCGAACCCGGGTCGGGCGCAATTCATAAGAATGGCAAGCGCCCGTGATACCCCTACACCACTGAATCATGTTTGTGCGGTGGCCCGGGTAGCTAATGAGCCATATAAAACACTAGCTTGGTAAATCTTGCTTACATAATATCAGTCTCATGATATCAGTCTCATGGATTATCACTCGACATGTCTCTTTGAAGAACCATCCTATTAGCTATAACAACCGTTTTGTATGCATGTACCGAATGATCTATCATGTTTACGCAACTGACAGCCACAAATTAAAAAATATCATTATGAGATATAATATATTGCACCCCTGTATTATCTTGATCCAATTTATCTTAAGATTATTTTCTCCTGGTTGCGTTGCCAAAGATTTGATGCCCGGATTGTCCGAATCCGCTTCTCTTCTGGGTTAATGGCGAACCTGATCATGATTCAATGGCAGGTACGAGTTTACTGGCTAATCAAGCCCGAAAAAACATCACCGGGTGTCCTGGGCTGAGTGGTAGGTTTCGATTGACTCTGTATACAGTAGGTTCGCCATTGACCCGGGAAACGCCATTACCGAGTTAGCATAAATTCGCTTGTTATTATTATCACTGCATATGTGTAACCTATTCACATGTACTTGAAAACATTGTAAGCCTGAGTTGGTAAATACCAGGAGAAAAACCATCTTTGACCTTTATAACCCTTAAAACCCTTGATTGCCGCATTTGAACTGAAGCGATATAGTACGAAAAAACGGGATGAAGTCATCACTACTGTAAGACTACGAAATTTAGTGAAGAATATGGAATTAAACCGGCGCTACAAAATGAATACCATAGTAATACGGTATCGTTGCTGCACTAATGAGAATAACGTAACGAATCCATACCTTTTTTAGTACTGTAGTTAGAATATATTGATACGGATCTACACCAATAAATCTTTTATAATCTGGTACTTTTGTCGCGATTGATTGTTCATAACGCTTAAGTTGGAAATAGCTCATATCCCGCGCCTTTATCCCCTATATTGGACCGAGCAACAACTAACTAACAGAGGTCACAGCGTAATTTTTGGACCCTAGCGACACCCGCAAAAAAACGCTGCCCAAGGAACCCCAGGACTCAAAAGCTTCCCTTGCAAGGATTTACCTTATTTAGAACACCAGTGAGTTATTTCTTTAGATTTTTTTCTTTTGATTTTAGGTAATTAAAATTGTCCTAATTAGATATTAATTGGTGAAGAAAAGTCTTTTGTTAGTATTATTGTGAGAGAATCCGATTTTATTAGGCGATAGTTCCTTCGAATTATGTTACTTTTTGTTAAGTTACGGATATAGAAGGAACTACCGTGATACATGATAGAGGTCATTTGGTGAACCGTTACTTTGATCGAGTGATAGCCCATGATTAATTATCACGGGCAGCACATGTACCTCAGACATCCGAGTACTTGAATTTACTTTTAGCTACTGAAATTAAAAGAACCAAACAAGTAAGAGTAACTTCATTGGGCCTCTATCAGGCCATGATAGATTTTCTAGAGCTTTAGACCAACATACTCGGGTCAGATTTCTTAACAACGCTTTGACATCATTTGACTAATCAAATATGTGTACTTCAGGCATCTGTACAAGTTCCTAGCCATTCTGAGCTTACTTTCAAGTCATAGATGTAAGCTCTGGCATGTGAGTGATGGCCCGTGTTTGTGGTTAAGCCTTGAAACTAACGGCCTGAGGTTTGGTTTCAGGTACACGTACACTACTTATTTCCAGAAGATTCTCAGGAAACACGAATTACATACATGTATCATATCGGTAGGAGCTGCCCCTAGTAGATTCTTGTGCATATATGTAAATCTCATGTGCGTATGGGATGTAGTGGAAGTATATTGATATGGCTTCTCGGACTTGCTACCTCCGAATACCCGGGCCTCAAGTTTTGTGAAGGGATCGGAATAAGGTTAATCCTGCGATTCTAACTGATGGAACGGTGTTGCTAATTCGAGACCAGCAGCGTTGGAATTGCACTTGCACGCCTGACGGATTTTCTTGATAAACGTGTTCATTCCCATAACACGGCAGATGAAGTCCTGTCGTCAGCCAAGCAATTATATTTTTATTGCCCTATGGGCAGTTCATTCCCCCGCAGTACGCACAGTCATTTCTGCCAGTACCATTGACTTGTTTGAATCTATAGGTGGCTATGCCGACACGAGGTCATGACAGGTGGCTAGTACAGTCAAGGTCACAATTATATATCTGCGAAAACCATTGTCTCGTCTCCCCCTCTCAGACCAATCGAGTTACCTTTTATGTTTCAACCCCACTTTTGAACTCAATCCATTAGGTACATCGGCCGATGTATCACTACTATCATGAGCTCGAGTGCAGCTGAATCCTCGCTATCGGATCGTGCCCGCCGAACCCTTGAATTCAACCACTATCGGAGATATCAATAAAATATCACGAGAACATTATCATTCATCCATGGTGATACCTCTTACCTCACCAAGACCTGTTGAAGCCCCCATCAAATATCGGAGATATCTCCATTTCTACCACCCTGGGTTATTGATGCAAGTTGCTCTAGTGGGGGTGGGGTGCAGTTCGTATTAACATGTTGATTGTTGTCTCTCTTATTAGCAGGCAGTGTTTCCTTCGGGGACTTCTTGGGGGCTTTGGGTTACTTGATGTCATGATGTCAAATATAACCAGGCTTTGACAAGACAAGAGTTCAGGATACGGTCTTGGCAATGTGGTTATTTTCTGGCTTGCCATCCAATAGAAACTCATGGGAAATCACTCGCTTGCTCGGAGCGGCCAGCGAGAACCCGAAAAGATCTTTTTTTGTTCTGATTTGTCTTGATGTAGAAATCCCGCCATTGAATCCCTGCCTTAAATAGTTGCACTTTCTTATTCTCTGTCCCTGCCCCGGGTACATGCGAGAAAGTCTCGTATAAGGACGGTACGAGCTGAGACGGGTTTAGGTCGATCGATCAACCCTCCCAAGATTTAGGTACAGTTGCGGACGGGTCATGGATGAACATATACAGGGAGCTAAAACCAATTGAATTCCGTGAAAATTGGGGGTTATCTGATCTATTTCGCACCTTAGCAGGCTCTTTGTCCTTACTAGGCTATGAGGTATGTTACCAATCCTTCCTCGTCATAAGCCTTATTCATGATCGACATTATCAACCAAGGCACCTACTATTTCGAGTAGCATTCTTAAGGCAGTGCAGAAATACTAAGGCAAGTACTAGTACCAAGGTCAGGGTCTATTAAGAAGTCATGCTCAGCCACTTGCAAATCCAGGTCTTACCAAGACTACCAAGATTTGCAGATCCCTAGACTACAACTCTTGGCCTTATATTGCGATTGGTCCCAATGCTTCTTACTGACAACAACGTGGAGGAGTCCAAGCTTTCGGCCGTGAATTCCTAAATTAAACTCACTCCGCCGATAGGTAGATCTTCTGAATGTCGCATTAAGTCTAAATAGCCATATGCATGCTGGTTCTTAATCCCCCGCCATCTGATTCGGATTTTTCTTTCGGGTATCTATGAATCATTATAGGTATATGCTTAGATTATACAGGGACCTCAATCTCTAATATACCCCCCACAATGCGCTTACTAAGAGGCTAGATATATGAAACATATCAAAGTGTGAGGATAACGTGGCTCTGCTACATGCCCTGCATATTATGGGCGATGATAGGCTTGATCTTGTGCTTTTCCATTCCAGCCAGCTAGTTAGACCAAGGCGCCCCCGGGGCATTCACCAGATTTACGGAAACCTGGTAGGCAGAAAAACCCTTGATGCCTTAGTCACAGACATCAAATTGTTTATAATGGTCCACCAATAAACCGATTCAAAGAATTTACCAGGATTCTGGGCAATAGTAGCATGCCATATATGCTCAGCCAGTAATAAGGCAAATCTATGTATCCGGAATAATTTCTCTTGGCTCAATGATGTGTTCGAGCTTGGCAATATGTACCTATCAATTATCAACTCTTTTTATTTTCCCGTCAGCGGAGTTTACTCCGCCCACGCATGCGCACCAGGCTAGGTTCTATTACATGTACTCCAGCTACTTGTACGTGATATACATAGCTCATCCCATACAATTCATTGACTAAGCTAAAAAATATTACTACCAGAAGAGAGAGACCTATTTACAGACAACAAATCACAATAGAGACTAGAAACTAAAAATACTCTTTCGAAAACTTTTGGACATCAAAGAAATATTCCCCTCCCCATAGCCCAACCCAATCGTTAAGCCTTCCCATGTATGTACCATTTCTCCATAACCCTGCCAAGCTATGACGAGAATCTAGAAACCAAAAACTCAATAGTACGCCTTAACCTTTAGTAGAACCCCAATGAAAGAAGAAAAAATGAAGAAGAAAAAAAAACAAAGAGAAGGAGCGGGAAGGAACGAGTCTGGATTAAAGAGTGAAGTAAAGAAAAAGAAACTTTTAGCAATGACTATAGTGTGATCCAGCCCACATGCACCCAGTTATACGTTCACTGATGGGCTGTCTGGTCTCTCAGGCTCCTTGCCCTTCGCCTTCGCCGGCGATTCAAACCCTAACCCACTATCAGTTCTGACAGCATCGTGGGGCTTGTTCGCTCCAGAGTCTGTAATTTCGTAAACGCCCTGGCCCGGACGAAAGCTGTAGCGCTCGCCGAGAATTCTATGATTCTCGGCGTGCTCGTCGCAGCAATCCCAGCTGCCGCTATCCCAACAACTGCTCCCAACTGTGTTCACGATCAGAACTGAGGGTGGTCTGCTGGTGATGCACTCGTCTACTAGCTGCCATGACCGTTGAGGTTCTGTAGCGGCTGGGGGTGCGGGTGGTCGCTGCAGTTTTGTCTCGGCCATCTCCTTCTCCTTCTCCTTCTCCTTTTGGTGTTGGCCCTTTTCCCAGCCTACGCGGAAGGCATACATGAATGCGGCAATGAGGAGGAGAATACCGAAACCGGCACCTACAGCAATGCCAGCAATTGCATTGGGGTGGAGGCCGCTGTGGCCATCATCTTCTCCCTCCTCTTCACTATTAGTTTCTTCGGGAGACGAGGAGGAGCTAGTCTCAGAGGGGTTCTCAGTTTCCTTATCCCTAGTATTGGAGGCGATATCGGAAGGTAATGACTCGTGGTCGCGGGGGAGGATGATTGTGGTGGTGGCGGGAGTGGGAGTGGGCGTGGGAGTAGCCGCAGATCCTTGAATATCACTAGTGAGAGAGAAAAAAAAAATTAGTTTCTGCCAAAAATGGAAGGAGGTATTTGTTTGCTCATCACAAACTATAGAAAAGCTTAATGTAATATACGAACCTTATGAAAGGAACTGAAACTGCAGATGCAGTTCCATACTCTCTTCTAGAAATGGGGTGCGCAGATGAGGCAGGTAATGTGATAAAAATCACAAGCATGAGAAGGGCTGTGAAAGCCATGGTCGATTGTTTGAACATTTTTTTTGGCCCAAGTAGAGAATTCGAAACGGTTTTATATTCTGTTTATCTGTCGATTTAACTATCGTACTGTTCGTCGTGAGTTTGCAGCACTCTTGGTGTGTAGCGACAGGTGTTGAAGCAATATCTCATTAGAATGTTCTGTCGAAATGGTGCACCTAGGCAGGTTAGAGTAAGGTGAGATGGATGTATAAATATTGATACAAGATGTGAACGACGAAGTGAACGTCGGGGGGATACTGTTGGATATATAAGCCCTGGCCTTGGCGCTAGCTTGAGGTTTTTAGATAGGATGACAGGTAGGCATACCTGGTGTGCCTGGTAAGATGGGAAAATGTGGCTTGTGATGTGACTCGATAATGGAAGAAAATTTCTCTCCGCTCGAAGTCACCCCAGGCAGGCACGGAAAAGAAAGCAAGACTTGGACCGTGATCTGAAATCAAGGATCGAGGACCCAACAAAGGAGAAGGGCTGATCTGGCTCCGGCAAATACCCGCGAGGCGGCGAGGGAGACTCAAGCTTCGTTAACTTTTAGATAGTGCTTGAAAGGAGTGACGACATGGTCCACTAACAGATGGGGGTTGTTGCTATCTCACTCGCATAATCTCTCAATCACTCGGCCTGCAGCCCCCAACTAGCTGGTACCTACCTGCTGTATTCAATTCTTCGCTCGTATCCTCTGCGCTCTGCGCACAGCCTATGTGCAGCTCGATCCCACCTCTGGCCGTTACATCGGATTGGAAATACACTCGACTGTTTGTTGGGGAACCCACAATCGAGTATGGATGAACCATGCCCTTGGGTTCATAATAAGAACTCGGCCATGCTAGCAAGTTGATCTACTTCGAGAATTCCCCCCCATTCTGATAGAAATTTGATAGAGTTTCACCATAGCAGGGGTTGACTTTGAGAGTCGTCAATCCTTTCCAAATGTCTCATCCAAACCACAGGCAAATAACTCGGGCAAAACCCTCCAAATCATGGCTTCCTTCTTTGCCGAATTATTTGATGGCACAGTTGTTCCGGTTTACTTTCCACGCCCCACCCGATATTCCGCAGGGTTTGGCGAGCCCGGACTAACCGTGTTTGTGACGAGTCACGCAAAGACCCAGGGGAAGAAATCTTGGAATCTGTGCAACCGTGTAACAATTCGACATGGTGGGAAATATGTCGCGTGCCCTCTATCCAAACCTGAACTGAGGGGCGCACCCCAGCCAGAAACCACACCTACACATACAACGGCTTCGCTCGCTACTTAGCAACCAATACACAATGTCTTTTCAAGATTATTACAGCCACAAAACAATGACTCTCCTTGGATACGATTCAATGAGTCCCGAGAAATTCACTCAATCAACTCTCGATAGCTAATTGGATGGGGAAATGGTCTTGACAAAGATACTAGAATCATAAGCAGAATCCCTGCCTCAAGAAAGAGTCTAGCACATACCATACATATCTTTAATCACCTAGGCGGGGAAAGATACGCGCTGTCTCAACATATCCATATTATGTGGCGCACAGGTACGTAACTAGATACCAGTCGTCAATTGAATTCAATATCCTGTGCGTTGCAGGGCGACACGTGAAGAGGTTTTCACCTACCAAGTGACAGCTGAACAAGCCTTGACTCTCAGCATATCACCCACTGCACCATCAATAGTTGCCGAACCCGTACCGTACTTACTGCATATGATCCTTTGCGTCCAAGTTCTTGATCGGCCTCGTACGGTTCGCCGGCCTGATAGTGGGGAAGAAAAAACATCCTAGCATCACATTTGATTGAATCTTCCGGCGAGGTATAAAAATTTTGGATTGTAGGGACATGCATTAAAGAAATTGAGTAGAGCACCCAGATGATTAATTGATCAAGGCTGGGAGTACCATATCAAGCCAGTAAGTAACGCACGGGTGCTCTATGTTTTGCCAACTGAGATTTGCCATGCCTACAGCCCCTTTCTCTTGTACCTGGTCCCAGATATTTACCTCCTTAAACGCCCAGCTGTTGTGTTTCCCACAAAATTCTGTGACCCACAATCCGAGCACTTTCGGCGGGATTTATCGATAGGTAGTTCTGTCGCTAGTAACCTTTGACCAAAAATATCTGGTTCATCAAAGACACCAGGGCAATTATGTTTAAGGCCTATCTTATGCCCCCCTCGATCCCAGTAGCAGGGAATCGGAAGATACAGGTCATTACTATTTCCCAAGCCTCAAGAATGCTGAAATTTAGGAAGCACATCAAGGAGCGGCAAAACACAAGCCGTCGATACCCAAGTTCATGCCGGCTTTTGTTAGGATTAAACAACTGAGACCTGATATTGCACTCGTGATGATCTCCAACGGATAACATCATATTACTTCAAACTTCACCAAACTTATGGGAAGTAAAGTCGATCGCAACCTACCCTGACGTCAGTTCTCTGATTTTATATCGAATTCTCTCCCAAAATATGACACTGGTCACAGAAGAAAATTTAAATATTATGCATGCGAGAACCGACATGGTGTTATCGGAACTCCATCCCGGCCTAATAAATTCTCCCTAGGCAAGGTACTGGTATAATGATAGTGTCCCTTGTCTCCTCGTGCTTACTCCCTCCTCTGAGCGGGAAAACCGAGGAGCTGACATATTTCTCCTGGTATTAACCCAAATAGAGTACTCCAAGACGGCTCTTTACTCCACAGTTAGCTAGGCATGGCTACCATTCCCGGACAATCATTTTTTGAGTTCAACCTTTAATCTCGTCGTGATATATATATAACGCAGACAATATAGTAATATTATCGTGAATATCGGCATTTTTGCCAACGACCGTGTTGGGCCTTAGCCATGGGGTATGCAGTCAGGCTAGGAATGCATTCTAGAATACTAGCGTTCTGATGCCTAGAAGGATTTCTTAGAATATGTAGGCCAAGTCCTTCTAACGCATGCACGATGGTCTTGGGACTTTACATTTAGTGCTAGGACGGAGTAAAGTCTTTGGCAAAAGGCACTGTTGTTCAGCGCAAGAGCAAAGGTGCTTCAAACCTTTCTCTAGCAATGACTTATTCCATGAATGTTCTGCATATTCATCTGCAACCCAGTTTGTACCCGGACAACCAACCACACAGCATATGAAAGTTCGAGCGCCACGCATATGCGGACTTTTCCGAAACTCCAGGTGATAAGGGCAACACAGAAAGATGTCCCTACAGAGCCACCACTCAGATAAGGGCGCTGGTTGGATGTTACATTCTCACTGGTTCCAATACCGAAGATCTAAGGAGCCTTTATGCGGTCCCAAAGCTAGCCAGGGGTCGGTAATATGATCATGATCGTGCTGTGTAGAAGTCTCTTGAGACTCTGGAACCGGGAAGATACTGAGTTATGTGCATGAAGCCACCTTTCATAATAAGATAATAGGCAGGAGTATTAGATCGCTGTGTCATCTATCAAACGCGTGCGCTTGTGATCTTCAATATGGCGCCATAGTAATCTGGCTCAGGGTTCCGGACGTGCTCTTGGCGCAACCGCGATCACGCATATCGCGTTACTTCTGAGTAAAATATCTCTTTAAGGAAGGCACAGTGAAATGCGTTTTATCATATGTATATATTGTCGGTTAGCCATGATTGTTTTAATTTTTGCGGGGAGGCTTGGATCGCATATGGTGCCGCACCATATATAGATTAATGATTTGCAAAACCGAAGTCTTTTTAGCGCTGAAGTTGAAGCGGTCATCCGCGGTATATATGTAAATGAAATAATACATGAGGCCGGGGTTTCTTGGAAATTCTAATATTAGTTGTGTCCCCACGGTATTGGGAGAAATGTTAGTTCACCCGGTCTTGTAACCTCAGTGACGGAGTTCTATGGGCAATTCAGCTAACTAACTGTCAGCCGTGATTACCTTTATGATTGGAGTACAATATGCACACCTATATGTAATTTATAAGTATTAACTGTTCTTCACCTAAAGCGGTCTAATTTACGCCCAGAAATACCACTGGGCATCAAGGTCGGACTAATAAGCATTGGATATATTGCAGTTCAGGTACCCGGAGCCAAAGCGTATCGAGAGCTATGATATCAATGCTTATAATCTTGGGTTCCGTGTTAATTGAGATTGCGGTATCCCACGCACCGCTAAAATAGATAGAATCATAAGCTATCACTCGTCGACAACGGTAATCAACGGTGACGATGCGTATTTTTTATTCATCCTATAGTCTCCTAAGTAACGGAATATGTGTTTAGAATTTTGGAAATTCCCATAAGCAAGTAAATCTTCGTGCACGTGTCCAATCAGTAGTCACACTTCAACGGAAGCAGGAGGCAACTTAAGGAGAATTAAAGGCAGATGATCAACTTCTCAGGCCGTTCGGATCCTCCTTCGCTCGGGCAGTAAGTGTCAACTGGTGGAGAGGAGATTCAGAAGCCGGTTCCAACATTGTTCTCTTTTGTATGCTAATTGTCCGAGTGAGGGGAATGCCTGAGTGGGCGATGAAACCTTCTAAAAGTGAGCAAATATACGTTGTGATATATGCAGCAACACTCGTTGTTAAGGTGTTAAGGGTCAGTTGCAGGTTGATAGATGTGAGGTTGATAGATGTGAGGGGGATGTATATGATTGGGGACGGATGGGGAAAGAGGAGAGAGGGGGTTTCCCAGGATGAAGAGCAAGGGTCTATAAGTAAAAATGCACCTAGTCGATTGAGACCTAGCAGGTATACGTATACCTGTAGAAGCCTCTATAATTCACCGTCATTGCGTGCTTCAGCTTTATATCTTACATACATGTATGTCGTCATATGTATTCCATGGCTTGGTTGTGTATCCAAGCTTACATGTATACACAATCAGTGAAGCACATGTAATCAATCAACCAAGTGTATACATGTATACAAGTGCACCTCCCCAATCGAGTGATAGTCGGTGACACGCATTGATGGTGCCGACGCTATTTCATACCAACGCCTTTATACATAGCGGTGGGTTTCTTTTCTTTATGACTGACTCGAGTGCATATTTCGAAACCGCCTACACTAATTTTCGTCCTCAGACCATCACGTCCAACTTTCGAGCGGAGGCTTCTGCAACGAGTGTTTTAGTCAGCGTTCGTCAGTTCCGGAAGACGCCGAAGGCGCTATACATACTATGCAGCTAGCACCCAAATAATAAACAAGTAAAAATGGCGACTATTTCATTCTATCTAGCTTCCATACTAGCCCCTATCACATATATCCCGACTGCACGCACAACTGCAGCCAACAACCCACTACCAAACATCAATCCATCATCACAAACTGGGCCAGCATGAAGATGCACGCTTCCACCACCAACAACATTGTTGGTAAGGCCGCCGTTCAGTATGCCCGTCACCCCGACGAAGACGAAGCCCCCGAATTCGATGAACAAGTCGATATCGCCCAGGCCATCCAAACTGGAGAAACCTCCACTGCCCGTTCCAAAGGAAAACCTACAGTAAGTGCCCAGTTCACCTCTAAATCTTGCTCTATAAGAAATACCGACACTTTCCAGGAGTGCTACATACACATTCCACATGGAGCGGATTTGAGTGACTATCTACCAGTTAAGATCGTAAATAAAAATGCATCTGCGCATTCAAACTCCAGCCTTGGATCTGGGCAGGGCTCTACATCCAGTTCAGTAGGATATTCATCTTCACATTCAAATGCCAGCTTTGGATCTAGGCAGGGCTCTATATCCGGTTCGGTGGGATATCCATCTTCGCATTCAAACGCCAGCTTTGGATCTAGGCAGGGCTCTATATCCGGTTCGGTGGGATATCCATCTTCGCATTCAAACGCCAGCTTTGGATCTAGGCAGGGTTATACATCCGGTTCAGTGGGATATCCATCTTCGCATTCAAACGCCAGCTCTGGATCTGGCCAGAACACGCGATACGAGTCTGGGGAATATCGTTCTGCGCGGAGGGGGTAAAGTGGTCGGGCTAGGGACCCAAAATTGTTGAGAGCAATGCTCAGGCTAAGGATAAGTCTTGTGGGTGCCCTGGTTGGCAAATTGTTTGGATACGACAAAGGTGGAGGGCAAATTATTATAGCTATAAGAAACTCTTTATTTATGTCAAGAAATAACCAACAAAGAGATAAATGAGCAATACTAACGGTTCGTTGTTGACCGATCCTCTATTAATCTAAAAGACATCCTATTCTCCATGTGAAAATAAGACCAACTCATTCTTATTAGAATTCCAAGACCCTCTAATATTTGAGCTGTAGCAATTTAAAAATTTAGAGTCCCTACCCATAAACCAATTAATGCACAAATCAGCTGAATCCAATATTCCTGATGTCTCTGGCCCAGGGTTAGGGCTCTAACGTACACCTTCGTGGCTTCTTCTGTGAAGACACCTATTCATAGTCAGGAACCTCACCAACCTCGATGCTTTGATTCAGACCTCAAGACAATAAACTCATCCATCATCCATCATCCACCATCCATCCCCCCATTGGGTACATCACTACGTGACTGGAAGGCCTTACTCGGTGTATCACATCACACCTACTCGAACACATATACCTATCATACCAATACGAGCTCACGCGATTGCCATGAACACATAGTTAAACCCACTCATCTCAACCCACATCCTTAATCAACGCTTCATGAGACGACGGACGCTGCTCGGCGTGTGGTAGTCGATTTATCTCTTGGCAACCACGGATTATTGCTACCGACCTTCCAGATGAAGAATTAGTACCGGCGGTAACTAATCCGCCCAAGCCCAATGATTGGCCGAGCATGCAGTAGAGTAAGAGCCGAATAACATTCCAAACCCGCGAAGAGAATACCTACATCATTCAATCCGCAATCAGATACTTAGTTGGAATGAAAAAAGATACATCTCCGGAAGCACACTCAGTGGAGAGTCTTAAAAAAAAAGATAGCTATATAACTAGCATTCCCGGGCCCCAACTCTAATTGCACCCCTAAGTCCTTAGCACTCCATCGCCAACACCAAAATAACTGAATCAATTGATCATGGCCGCTACAGAAAATGGCATCAAGACAGTCATAGCCGCCCCCGCTAGAAATTTCTCGATACGCACCGCGACACTTGCCGACGTGCCCCGCCTCGCGTCCATCGGCGCCGCCGCACTTATCGACGACGCCTTCTACAATGTGCTCTACCCGCGCCGCCGCGAGTTCTACGACGACTACCTCCACTCATGGGAGCTCAAGCTCCAGAAGGGAATCCTCTCCGACACCGTATACATCGCCGTTGAAGCCGATATAATCAACGAATCCACAGGGCAATCTAGGAAGGAAATCGTAGGCTGGGCCGCATGGCAGCGCATGGGGACCTCTGCGGAAGCCGAGAGGATCCGGGCTGAGGGGCAAGGAGTACTAAAACGTATGTTTTCCGCAATAATATAATATAATATATACCCCTATATTTTAGTAGTTCCTGTGCTAACACTCCTTTGTGTAGGACTGGAGCATAAATTGTTGACACTCACGAGCACCTACGTCTCCCCGCTCATACGGTTTGTTCTACGCACACCCGCGGACCGGTCTGCCGACGCCGCCGCGCTAGCGAAGCTCGAGGCCAGTCATCCAGCGTTTCTTGCGGAGACGTTTTCGGGGATATACACCGAGCACTGGCACGTTCTTATGCTCGCCGTTGACCCGAAGTGGCAGCGGAATGGGATCGGGAAGATGCTTGCACGGTGGGGGCTCGAGAGGGCGCAGAAGGAGGGAGTGTGTGTAGGGCTGGAGGCGAGCGATCCGGGGGCTCCGATGTACTTGAAGTTGGGATTTGAGGAGATTGGGAGGTTCCATACACCGAAGGAGGGGCTGCATTTTCCGGCTTTGGGTTGGAGGCCGAGGAGAATGGAGGGAAAGGACGCGGTGGCGGGTTAGGTTTGCAAGTTAACGGTGATGGATGCATTGTGCTTTTGGGTTAATTGGTTGATCAGCAAGCAAGGTGTTCTGCACTTGGCTACATGTACTCTGAATGTAAACCACTAATTATTTCCGGGGATTGGATTTGCCACTGCGGAAGTTATGATTGCATCGCATCTGCGGTTTGTGCCAGGGAAGAATGGCTTGGCTGGTGACTGAAATCGAGTGATATGTAGTGATCGCCACTATCAAACCATTAAATCACGCATGCTCTTTTCTCCCACAAACCAGGCGAAGTGTCATCCACATCACTAATCTTTCAAGAACGAGGAGCATGTAGACAGATAGAAATTCTACTTGAATATAGGTATATAAATTATTGTAGGGTTGAAATATTAATTGCTTTCTATATTTAAAAGCTTTCTATGCCTAGTAGTTTTTTATAGATTACATATCTGTTCACAGTAACAGCAAGCTACAATACTAAGACAGCACTACCTTATTTCTAACATCGAGCAGGTTTACCAGATATACCAATCCACCATCAGCACCATCAGCCTCACCACCACCCCACCACCGCCATAACCCCAACCAACACCACAACTCCCGCACCACCACCATGTCCAACCTCAGCACCCGCCTCGCCGACCTCCGCGCCCAAATCCACACCCTCACCACGCAGCACGAGATCCTCGAAAGCGAGCGCCTCCTTGTCAGCTCCTACATCTACACTGGCGGCACGCTCGGCACCTTCTTCAGCTACGCCGTCAGCGCCGAGAAGCAGGTCTCGGGCCTCAAGGAGTGGGAGGACATCCAGGCGCGGAAAAGGCAGATTGTCAAGAGGATGGAGAATATTGTTGCGGTGAGGGAGGAGCTGAGGGGGAGAGAGAGGGAGGTGTTGGGGCTGGCGTTGTGAGTGTGCATGGAGCGGGGAAGGGGGGGGGGGGGTAGAGGATGCCAGAGGGTAGCTGATTGGAAGAGAGGGGATTACTTTTGTGCGTGTTTGTGATTTTGAAGAAAAGCGCGTGGGAGGTGGGGGGGAATAGTGAAGTTCCTGAATTGAATTACCAGAGTTGCTTAAGGATTACCAGATAGAACACGCGCAAAGCCAATATTTCCCGGCCAAATTAAACCCACATCGATCCAGAAGACACATCCATACATTTTTTTTTTATCCCAAAGAAAAAGATGCGACCAACATTGTATCCCCCCCAATCTCCATCTAACCTAACACCTCCCCCCCCGACAAGAACAAGAAGAACGAGCCCGCCCCCGCCCACCTGTCCCAGTAAGCACATCGAGTGAGCAGCCATGACCCTCATTCCACCCCCTTACTTACCCTTACCCTTACCCCCACCACCGCCGCCGCCCCTTCCCACACGCCAAGCCACAACATACCCGACTCTCCCCTACTAAAATTATATTACCCCTACCAGCTTACCATCCCTTACCTCTACTACTACTACTACTACTACTACTACAACTCCTAGTCTACTCGACAGACACCCCAAACAAACAAACCCCGCGAAACACCGCGCGCCATTGGCCCGGAGCACATGATGTATTAAGAAATAAGACCTGGCCATCACATTCACATCACATCGCACCACCGCCGCTCGGCAGGCAATACACGCATCGCATTCTACCCAGCCCGCTTTGCAATCCGGATCTGAGTCTGAGTGTGGTGTGCATTGAGCATCGGTCCGGTCCCCTCATCGCATGTGTAGTGATTGTAGGTACATGGTATGGTACGTACGGCCGGTAGGCCGAGCTAGTACATACATACTTACCGGCCGATGATCCAACGCCACGATCATCACTAGATAAATAACTACATACATACATGTATGTAGCTACATTATATACATATAGTACCAACGTCCGCCCACACGCCACTTGCGGATCCCGCTTGGCTGGCTGGTTTTTTTTTGTTTATTTCTTTTTTCATTTTAAACCTTTTTAGATATGCCAACTACATTCCTGATATTTATTCCGTTTTTTTCTCTCATGATCTCTCTCTCTCTACTAGCACAAGTAAAATCGTAACTGATCGTGACTATACTACTCTGCCCTGCGTACGCGTATGCTATTATATATATACCAGTCCTCCGCGCATACTAGTCTCGTCCGCCCCCCCCCCCCCAACGTAACTAACTCCTTGAGCTGTATTTGCTGTATATGCTGTATCTTATGACCGACATTCTCCATGAGATGACAGAAAGGGAAAAGAAAAAGAAAAAGGAAAAGAAAAATAATGCAATGAGTGTATCATATAGTAAAAAGAAGAAAAAAAACCAGAGATCTCAACATCATCATGAAGAACGAAGGTAAAAAGTAAGAAAATATGGTAGCAAAGAACCGACCAACCAACCGCCATGAAGAGAAAAAAAACCCACACCTCACAACAAACTCCAAACAAATAGATACTATAAAAAAAACACATCAATGGGGAATAGAAAAAAGAATTGGAAAAGAAACAATGCAAACGCCCGCTCACACCCCTAAATCAATTCATTAAAAAGCCAACCACATTACTATCAAACAAAAGAGAAAAAGATCGATCTTTCATCATCAATGATGCCTCTGGTGCATATAAACCACACAGGTGTACCTACGTACCACGCACACACAGTCAGCATTCCATCCCCACGACGATCCCCACATACCAGACTGAAAGATCAACTCACCCAGCACAACACGACACCTCCATTCCATGCAAACAATACGGACACCTCGTCGCGCCCCCATTCTCCACCATGCCCCTATACATGACGCTCGGCAGATCATGCCAATACTTGCACCTACAGCAGATGACAAACAGCTTCGCAATCGGCTTCGGGGGCGTCGGCGGCCTCAACCCCGATCCCGCCGATGACCCAGACTCCAGCGCGGCGCCGGAGCTTTTGGGTCTCGTGAAGTAGTCCTGTTGCGGCTTGATTGTCGAGCTGCTTGGCAATTGCTTACCCATGCTCTTTGGTCGCTCCAGCTTCTTTTCGTCGCCCGAGACGCTCTCAGAGTCGATTTCGTTGCGGAGCGGGGAGCGTGATTTGCCCTTTCCTGTGGAGTCTGAGATCTGCTGCTGTTTTGAGGACGATGCCTGTGGCACGGGGAGGACCTGGAACTTCTGGTTGATGCTTCCGGCAGGCGACGAAGAGCCTGAATTCTGCAGAGAGCTGTCTGCCGAGCCCTGGCGCGAGTTGGTAGCAGCAGTGGTGGTCCGGCTGTATTCAGAGCCAGCCTGATATCCTTTGTCGCTCTCCGACCTTTCACCGTCTCTTGAGTCTGGGGGACTCAATGGGCGTCCCTTCTTCAATTGGCTCTCCAGCAGCTGCATCTGTCTCACCGCTACATCCAGGCTCACAACCTCACTGGCCAACGCAATCTTACTCGGGTCCACCATCGGCACCGGCGGCATGCTGTTGTCCGAAGATGAGGGGTACCCACCACTTTCCCTCCTTGCCCTCCTCCCCTCCTTCGCCTTCTCCGCATTCCGATCTCTTGTCGCCATCCCGCCTAGAATCCCACTGACCCCCGTGCCCTCTACCGGACTAGTGGGAGCAACCGGTGCAACACTCCCCTCCTTCGACGCCCTCTTTGACGACGTTGTTGTTGTTGTTGCCGCGGGACTCTCCGCTGCCTTTTGCGCCCTAAACTCCTTATACTCCTGCGCATACGCACTATGCTTCGACCTCTCCCTACTCGGCGGCCTCGTGCTGGAAAAGCTGCCCTTCCGCCTATGAATCCACCCGCCGCCATCGCCCACGCCCACCGGCGACACATCGCTCTCGCTCCCGCTGCTCAGCGCCTTTTCATTCCTTGCACTCGACGACGAGTTCCCGCCGCCCATCATTGTCAGCTTCCACCCGCCCAGGAACGAGCTCACAGCGTCCGACTTCCTCCTCGCCCGTCCCTTCGCCGGCGGCTGCTGCCCAAACTCCTCACTCGATGTCGGTGGCGACGGCGACGGCGTTTGCTCCGCCGATGACGGCAGTGCGATGGGCTCCTCCGCCGTTATCGCATGGCAGATATACTCTCCCTGCTGGGCGGGCACGGCCGACCCCGGCGCTGTCCTGGGCTCTGGCTTGAAGTACATTGACGGGCGCTTCCTGTCCGGGACTGGCGGCGCCGTCGGGGACGGGAGCGACGTGGGGCGATACTTTTGGCGCCCAGAAAGCGTCGGCGATGCCTTTGGCTGGTGGTGCGCGGCGTTGTCATTCTTATTAATAGCATTGTTAGCGCCTGGCAGGTCGAATCCAAATCCGCCAGACTGGAACGACGGTAGTGGCGGCAGGATCGGCGACCCGTTGGGCGTACGCGCCTGGACTCTTGGCGGCGGCGCCAGATCTGCCAGGTCCAGGTTCGACGGGAGCGTCTTTGATCTCGTGTGCATATTAGTAGTAGTATTATAGTTATTAACCGGCGGCAGCGAGGCTGTTGCGAACAGAGTATTCGGGTGCTGCGCGTTGGGGACGTATGGTATCTGGGGAATAGGAGGAGGAGGAGGAAGAGGCAAAGATGAGGCCGAAGGAACAATCGTGGGAAGGACAGATGGGCTATTGTATGAGTCGTACGAGAAGGCCTTGAATGCTTCCCTGCCCTTCCCCCTTATAATCTGTGGGGGCGGCGATGCGTGGATTGGTGCAGGCTGAACTTGCTGTGTCAGCCCGGGTGTCTGCAGTGTAGAATGTAGGACATTTGCTGGGAAGTGTTCTTGGTCCGACGACGCAGGTGGTGAGCTGTACACGGAGGATACCGATCTCGGTGATGCGGGCCCAGGGTTCTGACTCTGATCCTGAACTTGCTGCTGTTCCTGACCCTGTACTTGAACCTCCACCTGGATCTGCTGACCCTGCCGAACCTCCGATTCGGGCGGGGGCGTTATCAGTCCCGAGTGCAGCCCCGCCGGGATAGCAGGTGGAGGCCCAGGAGGAAAGCCTACCGTCAGCACCGACCAATCGCCAGCGGCGCCCGGTTCGCTGCCTATCCTACCCTGCTGCTGCTGCTGCTGCTGCTGGGAGGTTGGGTAAGACGCTGTCCATGCCTGGTGGCTGGTATCCGGGGGGTTAGATTTGCTCGATGAGGGCCGTGAGTATGTTGATGAGCCGGCCGATGAGGGAAGCCGCTGGTGCGTTGTGGTGAGCGATGGCGGGGGGTTCTTGCGGAGCTTTTTGGGCGTCTTTTTGAGCGTGGGGGACGGAAGGTCGGTGGTGGTGGTAGTGGTTGGGGGGGGAAGGAGCGGGAGTGTGAGGGAGGGCATGGTTCCTTTTTTAGGGCTTGTTTAGATGGAAGGCTGTTGTTATTGATTGGCCGTTTTATGGGTGCACGGTTTGCACTGGGGGGCTGCTGCTGTTAAGAATACCGATGCCGGTTTGGGTGGTGGTGGAAGCTGATTGAAGTGATAGTGACAGTGGTGGGATATGATACGTAGGTGCCTTGCACTGGGTAAACGTATTCCAGATAGAATGTGGCAGGTATTTAGTTTTGGGTGGTGCGAGGCCCAAAAAATATAATTGTAATCCGCTCAGTTCAAGAGAGGGAACCTTCTGAGCAGCAGAGAACGGATTAGTTAGTATATATGTATGGCATGCCCACTCACTCGCACACTTCATCTGCAGTACCAATCTTTCGTCTCCCCAAACCGGGCAAGACATGCAAAAAAGAAAGAAAAAAAAGAAGAGACAGGAAGAATAAGACGTGCATACGTACGGTTTTTCTTCTCTCCGTCCCAGAACAACCACTCAATCAAACACGCCCAACAATGGGAACACTCCCCAAAATAACCCCGTTCGTGGCAATCGAGCAGGAAATCTTGAAAGCTGGACCAGCGCAGCCGGGAATGGAAAGGTGTCGGGAGGGCGGTAGTGGTGGAGCTAGATGGATACTTCCAAAGCGAGAGAGGAGGTAAGAGAAAGAGAGCGGGATGAAGGTTAAGGATTCAGATGTTGTGCATATGCAACAATGAAATGGGTGGCGGGATAAATAAGTGGAGCGAGTGAGCGAGCGAGAGGGTGTGACGGCCAGTAAACTTCTCCGGACAGGACAGTTACAAAGTACCCAGTGTCCAAGAACAGGAAACCCCACAGAGCTAGGATGGGAAGTGAAGCAGAAAGTGCAAAAATAAATTTCACTTTAGTTGCAAGAGGGCTGGGCGGCTGAGATACGATTGATTTGGAAGGGGAAGAAACGTGAAAGAGAAAAAAAAGAGGGAGAAGCGGTGAAGGGGGATAATATGGCTGCTCTAGAGTGCAATGCAAAGTGATGGAAGAATAGGGAATGGATCCGGCCGGCACAGCAGCAGTTGTTGTTGGTTGAGTGGATTTGATTAATTAAGGAAGCAAGCAGCAGCAGCAGTAGCAGTTTAGGTATGTAGGTACAATTGTACAAATTGTACAACACAACAACAGCAGCCAGTGCAGTGTAACGATTGAAATATGGACAGGTTAACCTGACTTTTCTTTCTTTCTTTCTTTTTTCTTTTCGTGCTGCAGTAGTAGGACGTAGTAAGGTAACGGGGTAAGTACAAGTACCAGGTAATGCTTGCTGTGGGATGTAAGGATAAGTCAGGAATCAATCCTAGCCTTGCTTGAATGGAATGACTGAAGCGTCAAGGAAGAGAGAAAGAAGAAGCACAATGTACTGGGAAAGATGCTGTCATGTAGGCACACAGCAGCAGGCAGCACAGGGCTTATAAGTATATGTCTCTTCCCATAAGCCAACTGAACCAACTACATGTACTTACTATCATCACCCTTCTCCTCCTTCTCCTCCTCCTCGGGCTCCCCCCTCCAAACAAATGCAGCACCATGTAGTTTCTGTAGCTGCCACATGTATATAGTAATAGAATTGATTAAATATAGCACCTGTCTGGCAGGCTGGCTGCCCTGGGCAGGTGATCGGCGGTATAGATCAGTTCTACATACATACACACGCTCACTGTTTGGTTGCTTCTAGTCTTCCCAACACCGTACCTGAACTTTATCTGATCTGTCTGGCCTGTGTCCGGCTGTATGTAACCTCTACCTCTGGGCGGTTGCATGCCCAATGTAGCACTCTGGCTATATGACGGTACGACTATACATTGAAATTTCCCGTGTCCTTGAGTACAGGATACTTGAGGGCGGTAGGGGCCTGCCTGATTGGCTGACAGCCGGGGATTGAAGGGGGTGGATTGGGTTGTGTGTGTTCCTGGAGGCGCCTTCTTCGCGAGTGGGTAGAGGAGGTAGAGTACATGTAGGTACTCTGACTAGAGTAGACATGGAGTAGAGTATGTAGGAGTGACTTCTTGTCTCTCTCGTCTTCGTTTAATTCCCCAGCGTTACCATGCGCCCTCTACATGGCACACTGGATTCTGGGTAGAGCACCTATAGTAAGTACCTACAAGTATATACATCATGATACATGTACCTACAGTACTCTACTCCTCGTATGCACCCTCTTCACCCCCGATCTGGTCCCGGCAATCGTTTATCGTCTTTCTCGTGATTACATATACGCACTGCATCTCGAATTCGCCATGTTCCTCGCTCCCTCGCCTTCAGATAGATAACCTCCTCTTCCCTCCCCCGGTCCATCATCCTCATCACCGTCACCACCACCACCACCACCGTCACCATCTACAGACACAAGATAGCGAATCTCCCCCCCCACTGTCCGATGTCCAAACCTGACAGAAGCCAGCCTTCAAGACACATCCCCCCCAGCCAAACCCGGCAACAAGACGCGAGTGGAACCTCCCCAGCTGCTAGTCCGGATCTGACCATCGGCATGCAGGTGGAACATCGCGCCATGCACGTGCGATCCAACCCACCTTATTTATAAATAGCACGGGCCAATGCCGCAGCCGCTAAAAACACCATGTACCGTCATTCACGGGGTGTTGGCGGATACTGGGTATTGGCGGATTGAAGCCAAAAGTTGGCCTGGCTGTCTCTTTTCAGGCTTGTCACCCAGTACCCGTCAATGCCCCGTGAATGACAGTACTCGTGCGGTGTTTGTGTGCCTGGCTGTTACTGACTGGTACACTGGAAGAGTACCTATGTACCTATCCACATACCCTACCTGGGGTGGTATGCTCAAACTGGTTTCCCCACGGTAGAGTACAGCGATTCACAGGCATTTGGCGAATACACCCCATTTGACGAACAGGGATTACGGCCAATAAAGAATCAGGATATCTAAGTCAAACTCGTAGTTTGACTGGTTGCTGGCTGGTTGCTACATACAAATTTCGCCAAATGGGTGTATTCGCCAAATGCCTGTGAATCGCTGTACTCCCCTCGCCCCCCTCCGCCCCCCGGAACAAGTATCGACATGTAACTACGTGTCAGAGGTATTAACATCGTGGACAGTGAGTGGCTGCCGCCGCGTTTGCCGAGGCTGGTAGGTTGAGAAGTGTTCCTGTCGTCCGGGGGGGATTCTCAAGACAGGGCAGACAGTACTTTCTGCGCCGCCGATAATAATTCAATGATGTACCCTAATCTCCAAGTCCGTCCTCCTCCTTCCTCCTTCCTCCTTCCTCCTTCCTCCTCCACCACCACCACCAAGATACATATGATGTATGCCCACTCTAGCTCCTCTAGCTCCGCCCTTTAGCTCCATCTGTAGAACGAAAACACTAGCCCTCACGATCGTGACTATGTACTCCATGTACATACAAAACCCACCGGCACGGCACGCCCATCCACCGAATCGGAAACATTGGTGTCACAGTACGCCGACGGTCCAGAGTAGGTAGGTAGATGGTACCCAAACCCACCACCATACCCATGCATAGAAAACAAGCGAAGCCCTCCCTGTACCTGTACCTGTAACCTACATCTAGGTAGAGTAGGCACTCTACCTAGGTACTCTACTCTGTCAATGACAAGAGTTCTGACGGCTATCACCGAGCCAATACCCAATTGGCCGCCCACCTCCACCTCCACCTCCACCTCCAGCTCCCCCTCTTCCACCTTCACTTCCATCCCCCCCCCACGCGGGCTTCGAATTCCATCTCTCCTCTCCTCTCCTCCCGCTCCATGCCCATGACGATAGCAGCCAGGTACATAGTAGGTAGGGCCACTCTAGCCAACGCCAAAGATGTAAGTAAGCATATGTAAATAAGTAGACACATGTATGAGCTGGTCCTGTCTCACATCCTCCCTCTCCCTCCCTCCCCCCCACGGCAAAAATATATTCCGCAAGATTTTCCGGTTGGCTCCCCTTCCCCCTTCCCCCTCTCCCCCCCATCCCATGCATGTATGTAGGTAGCACGCTAGAACATTTACAGTCATGAGATATCACTCGCGTCCTATTGGGTGGGGTGGCGTTGAGCTGCTAGATCGATCCTGCAACCGTCGTCGTGTATGCAGCTACCTACTCTACTCCACTCTACATACATGTACTCTCCTCTCCTCTCCTCTAGTCCGAGTGCGTACGCTAGATCTGAGTAGTACGAGCAAGCAGAGTGAGTAGGTAGAGTACTAGAGTAGTATTTCCTCTGCCGTTTTTGAACTGGGCCATTAGGTATTGCATACACCCAAAACCATGAGCTTGGCGTATTTTTGTAACGGCATGCAATATCAGTCGCGTCCACAAATGTCAGTGAAATACGAGTAGAGCAGAGTACTCTACTCGTATGTTCCTGACGTTTGTAAAAGGAGCCGCTATTGCATACCATACTAAATTGTGGACCTTGGCGCGTATTTTATATGGTATGCAATAGTGGTTCCTTTTTTACAAACGTCAGGAAAATACGACTAGGCAGTTTGATCGATCGGGGGAAGAAAAGAAAAGAAGAAAAGAGAGCTGCACCGGCTCAATTAGGCACAAGTCCAGAAGAAGGGTTTTTGTGGTCTCTATCTGTCTGGCGCAGGTTTCATAGATAGGAATAATTAAATACATGTATGTACGTCTGTCTGTCAGCATGTATGTAGGTACCACAGCACACAAAAACAACACCACCACCACCACACCCCCAGACAGGTTAGGTTAGGAAGACACAGAGTATTCTCGCTGAAACCTGGTGTCAGAGATAGAGTGCTTGTGAAGGAAGAAGTGTGAACCCCCGGCGCGCCGTCAAACCCCAAATCCCAGATAGATGTTCTGTGATACAGGTAGCTACATACTGTACGTAGTATCTACAGGGTTTTGTCGCTGTCTTATTCAAGGGAGTGAGTGAGTGAGCGCGTACACGATTGAATCAAATCAAATCAAATCCAAACATCAATCGCTCACGCTCTCACTCAAACACTTCTTCACCCCGGCCACATCTCTTCCGTAAACTCCATTGATTCCTCAAATTGCTAACAATACATCATCATACACCCTACAACCCAACACAAAAGACACACAGCCAAAAAAGAAAAACTAATCCTTATTCACAATCTGGACCTTGATAGCCCCGCTCTTCATATCCGCACTAGTCTTAAACGCCTCGACCGCATCCTCAATCGCGAACCTGTGCGTCACCAACTTCCTAATATTGGCCAGCACGCCACTATCCACCAGCCTGATGGCACGGGGCCAGGTGTTGCAGTACCTGTACTGGAACTTCAGGTCCACCTCGCGCGTGCTCAATCTCATGAATGGGAACTTCATCTCGTTCTTGCCCACGCCGACGACAAACACCGTTCCGCCAAATCGCACCGCGTAGATCGCCGCGCCAATCGACGACTCCACACCAGTGCACTCCAGCGCAACGTCCGGCTCCATCCCAAGCGTCTGCTTCACCCCCTCAGCCAGCTCCTCCTCGGTCTTCCCGCGGGTCACAAGGTATGTCTGAAGCACACCGGGGCTGTCTGCGACAAGGGTTTTCGCAAAGTCCAATCGCCCCTGGTCGATATCGGTGATGACGATAGGCTCTGCGCCAGCAGCCCTCGCGCACAACAAACTGATAAGGCCGATAGGACCGGCACCGCAGATGAGGACCGAGTCACCGAGCTTGACCTGGGCGCGGTCGACGGCGGCGAGCGCGACAGAGAGGGGTTCGAGCAATGCGCCGTCCTCGTAGGACATGGTCTGGGGGAGTTTGTGGCACCATTTGGCGGGGTGGTTTACGTACCGGCGGAGGAGACCGGGGACGGGAGGAGTGCTGAGGAAAAGGACGTGCTCGCATCCGTTGTAGCGGCCGGTAAGGCAGGGCTCGCAGGAGTGGCAGGGGATGTTTGGCTCAACGGCGACGCGGTCACCAGGCTTGAGGTGCTTGACGGAGGGGTGGACGGCAATGATCTGTAGCGGCGATATCGGGTTAACATGCTAATTTAATGGGGGATAGAAACAGTATCTGGTATATCTTACCTCGCCGGCGGACTCGTGGCCGAGAATATGCTTGTCTTCGACGATCATGGGACCGATACATCCTGCGTGCCAGAAGTGGACATCAGAGCTTCGGGGGTGTCAGTATAACTTTCAATTCGCAGTCATGAATAAGATATACTCACCCACAGATACCTGTGCTTCGGACCTGGATAACTACTTCACCGGGCTCGAGAGTGTCGCCTTTCTGAATGTCCTCTACGGAAGGTGTTGCTTCCGCAATATAGAGGTTGTGCTGAGGATCAGTGTATACACCGATATTCGCCTTAAGGCTCGACTTGGTAGTCTGAGTGGCAGTTTGTGTTGCGGCGACCATATTGGATGTGGTTTCTGTTTCTACGGGTGAGGATTTGTTTGGAGGTTGTCGTTTGAATCTATTCTGCAACGACGTCAGAATATATATGATAACTCCTGTGACTATTACCTATGGTCACACAGCCAGCAATAATGAGGGGAAAGAGAAAAAATAAATGAAAGAGAGAGAGAAGCGAAAAAACTCGTACCACAATGTCTGCAAAGGTTTGAAGTATGGAATCCAGTCTGAAGATTTCTTAGAATTTTCAAGTCGTTATATCCCACAGGAGAAGAAAAAAGCTTCACAAACGATATCTACTTCAACATCAACTCTCAGGGAGAGATAATAGGCCTTTTATGCTCGGCCTATTTTCCCTCCATTACTCCGCTCCCCTCCCCCACGCACAACGGTAAATCTTTTTCCCATATCCCGATATCAATTGGGAGAAAACCGAAACGAGGGAATGAAAAGCGAAGCAGAGCTAACCAGGATTACCGCAAGCATTGGAACTGTCCCCGGGAAATTTCAGATTAAAAAACATTCAGCATCCGGTAAAGCTTTATCCATTCTGATGATAGCATCTCTGCCCATCTCCGAGTTGAGATGCAATTTTTTTCCTCTCAACTCCTGTCTGTATGCTATGCTCACGGGAAACCCCACATTATGGGATTAAGCGGGGTGTTTAGATGGTTAGTCGTTCAGGGTTTCTCTTAGGCTAAATGGCGTAGTGATGCTTGTAACCCCCGAACCCCGAACCCTGGAGCTACCACTTCTCATAAGGACGACCAAAAGAAGTGGCGGCTGAATTGATATTGAGTTAAGCCACGAGATTTTCAAGAAGTACCCGGGTAATTGGGGGGAGTTTTCTGGGGTTTCTCGCTTGGCGGTTCCGGGTGTGGAGATTTTCCGTTAAAGCCAATGATCAGCTGTTGAGCCGAGGGACTAGCTTCATGGTACGCTACCGCTACTAGCTTGGGGGGTACAAGGGAACCATGGGGGAGGTAGCAAAGCTTTTTTGATTTCAATCTCTTTAAGCTCACGTTGAATTTATCCAGCGCGATGAGATGTCGATGCGATTGAACTCCACCTTCCTTCCGCTAAGCTTTGTTGAATTCAACCGCCAGCTAGACACCTGTGGGCCGGGCTATTATCAACCTAATAGGATATCACGATCCTTCTGCTTCATTTCTTTCACTTTCCTTGTCTGAGGCGGCAGTTTCGAGCGGATGATTATGATTTCCAATGTGCGATGAATTTACTTTCAGATTGATTGAAGGTTTCCATTTAGCCAAATCTAAGAGTTGGGTTTGGAATTCGCGGTTTCAGTTGTCGGTAGATATTGTAGCTAGATAGCTAAGAAACTAGGTATATGCCTATCAACACTTGGTAGAATCGTTATGGATCCCTTATCATAGTCGTAACCTCTAGTAGTAGTAGTCGCTAGGTACACCAACAAGTTCAGATCAGTAATCAGCATTGCAATGAGTCCATTTATCTCAGGCGTGGATCACTTGCTGTTGTAGGCAACTGAGATCTCGGAGCGGAGGTTGAAGGACGATATAAACAAGTTGATGGAAGGGAGGATTCCGATTGGAGTACCTTTATCACAACGGACCCTTTGTGACACATATGTTTCTTTAGAGCTCTACTGAGCAAGTGCAGACAAGTATGCCTCTTCCGGGCTTCTCTGGTTCCACAAATCAACATAGCAAGCAAGCAGCATTCTGTAGGAAGGGTGAGGATACGTGTGGCAGAGCATACAATACTCGTCTGCTACTATTTCGAAGTACCCGTAGATTAGGAGTCCATCCACCACAGCTCCATCCGTCCATCCAGCTAAGCGGAATGAATTAGTGCGAATACCTTCCCTCATCTCGATTCCCGAGAACGCCTTATCATCCATCTATATGGAGAGCATCCACGTGCCCGCGGATAAACTCATGCTTCTGCATCCTCGGTTGACCCCATCTCTGGGACGCCCCGGAAAAACCATGCGGTGGATGGGCTAGCTGGGGGCCCGTACATATATATCTAGAGTCAGCGATACATTGGGTGTCAACCAACCCCAGCCGAGCATGTTACAGCGCTCACAGCGGGCCACAAAGTGCGAGACCCTGGAATCCCATGAGTAGGGGTAGACGGACGACAACGAGCTGTGCTGTGGCTAGAGCGCTGTCAAACGAAGAGAAACGAAACACCGAAGGATATATATCGGAGTCAGAGGGGTGATGCATTGCAATTGTATAATTTATATAGATATTGGTTACAGGGCAGGGGAGGTGTCAGCTGCTGTCTTGGATGAGAGGATCCACTGACCTGGTTGGCTGGCGGGATGGGACCTCAGTCAGCCATGCTCACCGCACTGTCTTTACTCTGGTCTGAGAAGACATGTATGTATGTAGAAGGATGCATACATACGGGTTGTAGCAGAGGATGCATACATTTATGCATGTAGCAGGACGAGTGCTACGACATGCAGTGAGTGGGCGAGTGAGTGGGCGAGTGAGTGAGTGAGTGAGTGAGTGAGTGATACCCCATGAAAGCAACCCTAGCCCATCACCACCACCACTCCGCCTCCACCACTCCACCTCCGCCTCCACACCTCCATCCACCACCACCACACCTCCACACCCCCCCACCGCAAGCAATCACCAGACTGTTGCAGCTGCTGGCTGTCCACACAACCATGCACACAGAAACTAACCCCCGCCTCTTGTTCGCTCCCCTACCACTGGGCGGTCTCGGCGCCACAGCATTATCAAGCAGAAAGCAGGCTTTTGCGATTGACCGCCACCACTTGCCCAGGGGCTACACCTCGCTTCCCTCACTCACTTACTCACTCGCTTGCGCCGCCGTTGTCGTCGTCGTTGTCGTTGTCGTCCGTTCGGGATGTCACACGATCAATCATCAAAGAAAAGAAACCGGGGCTTGAAAAGCAAAAAATCCCAACGGCTGAAAATCAATGTGCAACAAAACAAGAAGGAGCCCTCGACTCATCGCTCGCTGTCACCAATCGCCATCCCTAGACATCATACCCTACATCATACATCGTCAATATCCATACTACCACTAATTACTACATACTACATACTATTACTACTACATCCATACATACCCCGACCCAAAGCTCATGCTCGGGCCCAAGCACTACTCCATACTCATACTCCCCCATTCGCACAGTGATAGCTAGCTCTAGCTAAAGCAGTTGGTATCAAACATCCCACAATGGCTCAAGGAATCGTCTACACGTACGTATATACTATACCTACTCTACTGCAATACCCCCCCCTTTATCCCTTTATCCTTGGCTAACGCACACCCCGCCTCCCACTACACAGACTAGGCATCATCATCGCCATTCTCCTCCTCCTAATGTTCCTCCGCTCCGTGCTTCTCCGCCGCCAGCGTCTCGCCATCGCAACACTCTCCTGCCCCCCGCAGCACCCCCCACCACCCTCCATCCCAGACGCAGGAATGGATGTCATCCGGTAAGCTCCCCCCTCCCCCCCGCCCCCGGACCCACCACATCGCCTCGGAGGGAAGACTAACAAACAGAGCGGCAAACTAGTCCCGAACCAGCGGTTACAAACCCCCACATCCGCACCTACCGCCGTCCCCACGACGAGCAGCTGCCGCTGTACGAAGCGCCACCGCCCGACTACGACATGGTCCCCAAGTATGTGGATCTCGAGCGTGGAGGTGGTGGTGGGGCGCGTGGCGGGAGTGGGGACTTTGGCGAGTCGTCGTCGGCAGCATCGGCATCGTCGGCGGTGCCGCCGCCCCCGGGGTATGCGCTTGAGGGTGGGAGTGCGCCGGGAGCGGCGCCGGTGAATTTGCCGGCTGCAGCGGCAGCACCTGGTACAAGAACGCTGTTCATGGTTGATGTCAGGAGGGCTTGGCGCGGGTTTGGGAGATAGTTGATGGTTTTCTTCTTTTTTCTTTTTTTCCCGCTTTATTCCCCATTTCGCTTTCTCGCTCTGTTCTTTCTTTGCGTTGGGTGTGGGTTAGGGTATGGGATGAGATGGGATGGTGTTTTCTACTTTTTTTTTTATGGCGCATTTCTTGTTTGTTTAACTTGGTGTTTTAAGCATGATCATGCTGGCTAGTTGTTGTCTCTTCTTTCTTTCTTCTTTCTCTCCTTCCTCTCTTCCTCTCCTCTTCCTCTCTCTCTCTCCCCCCCTACAACTATGCCTTGCCTTATGCCATGCCCACGCTATGCCCATCTACATACGCATCCGGCTTCTACGCCCAAAGTCTCTATACCAGCAACAGTAACAGCAACAGTAACAGCAACAGTAACAGCAACAGTAACAGTGACAGTAACAGTAACAGCAACAGTAACAGTAGCTCTAGTTAATAGTAAATCTAAAACCTATTCTCTACCTCTCTACCCGCTTCTGTCTTAAGACCTTATTCTTACTTTTCCTTTCTTACTTTTTCTTCTCTTTTACTCTTTTCCCCGTTTGTCAAGTGGAAGCCAGGCAGGGCAGGGCAGGGCAGTTAAGTAAGTAAGTACCACAGACACCTACAGCGTCCCGGCCGCGTACAAAGAGACGAAAAGAAAGAAAAAAACGGCTACCCGCTTTCTATATTTTGGCGGAGGGTAATTTTTTGTTTGTTTGTTTTCAGCCTGTGTTGTGCTGCTGCGGCGCTGCAAACGGATTTTGGTGTGAGGGTCTGCCTGTCTGCATTGGGCTATCTATCTATACCGCTTTAAAGCCTGGATGCTGTCTGCGTACATGTACATACTCTGTTCCTTTTTCCTATCGATATCCGTGATGTGTTGTTTTAAACAGTACAACTGTAATGTACACTCGCTTATTCAGTGATGTTGGTAGTCATTTGGCAATATATGGCGTCGGTACGTCAGATTGGGGGACTAAACTCCACGTACGGCTGGCCCCTCCAATTCCTGCTGCCTTCATCCTGTGGGTGAATGAGTGAATAAATGGGTGATGAGTGGAGTGGGTGAGGGACTGCAGCTGACTGAGTGAGTGAGTTGAAGTAAATCCGCTCCGTCTGGGGGGGGGGGGAATTACGAAAGAGATGAGGAGGACAGGACTGCGGTGACAAAAGTGTAAATATTGCTTCCGAAAGTGTAAACATTGCTTCCGAAAGTTACTTGCTCCGAAAACGTGGGGGAGGTGGGGGTGGGAGGTGCAGGGCTGATAGATTGCCTAGCTCTCGTGAGATCTAATTAACTACTTCTATGGGGAGGGAACTTGGGATGCAGATCGGTGATTGCCCTGGACGGAGATAGAGAGTATATGTAGCTACTCACGGGGTGAAGGCGGATCCTGTGTAATGGCCGTGTTTGCAGTAATTTGCCCTTGGAGTCTCAAACTTAACTCTGCTATTGGCCTCAAATCCATGGCCGCCATCAGACAGGATGCGCCTTCGCTCCGATCCGTGAGTGACTGTGTACGCTTACCAGCATAAAATGCAGTTGCTCAGGGCAAGCATAATTTGTATGGAGTGGCGTCGTTCTCTCATATGTACAAATAATCCCTGTTTCTGTCACTTCCATTTTCTGGTTCTTTTGAGGGTAAGCTGTATAGTAGATAGGTACATGTATGTAGCTCGGTTGGGGGGGGGATGGGTGCATATAAGGCCTTATATAATTATACGATAGTTGATATAAAACCTACGAGGAAATTGGCTTATCATAAGCTTATGAGATACCACCATACTCGCTATCTCCGTCCAGGGATTATCTCTAAAACAATTGGCTGAAAGGTATCGATCAATCTTAGAAGTATCCGTTTGTAGCAAGTTTGATCTTGTATGCATAGCCAATTTTTTGAGTTTTGGAAGTACTCATATCGCCATAAGAAAACCTGGTCCAAGTGGCTCGTGATTGGTGAAAATACCATGTCAGCGTATTTTGATTCTGGCGAGGTCAGTAGATGAGCTGTGCCTTGACATACGTTGTAGGGTGGAGCTGTCGAGGCTAGCTATCTTCTGCTAGTGCCTAACCTTAATGGCACGCTAGGATTCCTCTCCTCTAAAAATACTGAACCAACTCAACTCCATCTACCTCGGTTTTTTTTTATCCTCTGCTCTCCTACTTGAAAAATCTTCATTGCATAGCTATATATACGCCCTTCGCTTCAGGCCGTAGCAAACTAGATTTGATCACATCACCTGCTTGCTGCACTTTTCCAGCCGACATTTCTCATAAATATAACTCAATTTGCCATCTGTCCGAACTATCACGGTGTCCAGGTATCAGGCGGAGACATCCACCTCTGGTATTTTATTCTAAAGAGGTACATACCTCCCGGTTCGTGAGGGCCCAAGGCATCGCTGGGAATGCCGCTTCCCGTGACGTCAAATTAGCCCTGGAAAACCTCAACTGCGGATATCTATGTAGCACTTGATAGCAGTAACTATTTACAGTAACATGGATTCAATCTCCACTACGCGTCAGTGGTATGCTATCCAATAATAGCTTACGTTGTCGTAGCTACAATTGTCGGGACGTGTGCCAATAATAATAAAATAACTACAATCAATACCTGGGATTGAATGTACCCTTTATAATTATAATTTCTAAGCTACTCTATTCTAACGACTGACCGACTTGATTTGTGATTGCTCCTGGAGCCGTTTCTGCATGTGACTATTCTTCTGAAGAGTTGTTTACTCCTGGATCTTTGTTGAGGGCCGGCCCTTTCCCCAACTTTATTGTCGGGGAATATTTGAGTATCTGGGGTAACGACGCTACAGCTGGCTTGGCGTCCCATAAATAGAACCATGTTCCGGTATCACCACCATGAAGGTCCCTCGACAAACCTTTCAGAGAAACACCGTTTTACTATGATCTCATAGCTATATTTGTGTGGGTCTTCTTATCTTCGGTCGCAAGCTTTCGCTATCTGTCAGGTAGCCCCCTTAGACCTCGGTGCCGGTGAAGGGAGCCGGTTCCTGCTAGTAAAACGGAGGTCAACATACTACCCCGTTCACTATATATCTGAGGAGAATATTGAGAGTCATGGGAGATGATCTCTCATCAGGATATTTTAATTATATTCGCTAGATAATATGCCTAAATATGCTAATACCGGTACACTTGTGGTCATATTACTAAGCCTCAAGCGTTCAATTTTACGAACATACTTCAACGATTACATATCTCGACATTCCTAGCGCCGACTAAACCATAATGGTACCGGACACCCTGCTCCTATTAAGGGTACTATTGTGTGTGTATTTGAATATATGGGATCCATTGTGGTTGCTGTGGCCCGTGAGACTTTGTGTGAGTGAGAGCCGGTGAAGAGCGCCCTTTTCCGGGCCGGTGAACACAACACCACCGTCATGAAGCTTCACCGCCGCCGCCAGGTGCCGAAAAGAAGGGAGCGAAAGAGAAAAAAACACCACACGATGGACCAAATACAACGAATCAAGTGATCCTTACACACCACGACAAAACTGAACCAGACGAGAAAAGGCATAGGCTGTTGTAGCACTACTGACTGGCCCACAGCCTCGCCGCTTCCGGCTGAGAGAGGCGTGGTTGCTGTATTTGCATTTTTTTTGGTTTATATCAATGGTCATACATACCGAGGGAGGAACACAGTTTATCTCTCCCCTTCTCTCTCCTTCCTTCTTCCAACCATACCGTACATTACTTTTGCCCCACCGCTTCACTGTAGTCTCTCATCATTGTCTGGGCCTTCTTCTTTTATCTTTTATGGATTTTTCTCTGGCTTGACTTCAGACTCTGTCGACTCCCTCCTTCTCTTCTACCGTATTGATTGTTTATATTGTATAAGAGGACAGGATCCTCTTGAGTGAATTCCTAGTGAATTCTCTTTTTGTCCGTTTGTTCATTTATTTTCATTTATTTCCTTTTATTCTCTTAGGCACTCCCGCCAGCTGCCTCCTCTAATATCTACCTTTCACACACCTCCAATATACCTACTCCAAAAGAATACCCCATATACCCATTCACCATGACGCTCGCCCGCGCCTCCACTTTACACCCCAAGCCCCTCCCCATGGGCCCACCCCCACCTATACCAACATCCTCAGATGCCCCCGAACCAACCCTCATCTTTCGCACGGGCAAATCCATCCGCCGGGCCTTCACCACCCGCCGCAGCAGCCCGCAGTCCGCTGAGCGCCGAAAGCGCTCCCAGAGCGCCCGCATAGAAATGATAGGGAACCCCGTCCTACACCAAGACGAGGAAGGAAAGACGCTGAAGTCACTGGCCAAGATGGGCGTCCACCTTGACGACGACTTCGGACCCGGAGGAACTGCGGTGCCAGTGGGCGGCGAAGCTGCTGCTGCGGCACAGCCACCGGCGCTGAGGAAGACCTTGACGATCCAGCGGAAACCAGTACCACGGCACTCGGCGCTGCCAAAAGAGCCGATGATTGTAGAGGAGACCATAGCTGAGGAGCCGGAGCCAGCAGAGCAGCCAGAGTCGGTCAGTGACGAAGAGTGCAAGAATTCGAATCTTACAACGAAACGAGATAAGCGGCGAGGGTTTGTCTATTATGGGATAGAGACAGAAGAGGAGGCTTCACGACCACCTCCACATGTTATGGATTGGAAGCTCCATAATGTTGAGGAGGAGGACGAGGATGCGGATGAGGAGGAGGACGAGGAGGATGAGGAAGATATGAATGGTCTGGAAAGCCCCGTTAGTAGCAGTTGTGCACATGAGACGGACCCTGTTGACTCGATACGGTGGAGCTTTTTAGCACCGTCGAGCATGGTGAAGCAGGATACTCTATGCCTGAAAACAGTCGGAGAGAAGGAGTCAGTCGAAGGAATAGAAACAGTCGAAGAGAGGGATGCAATTGATGAAGAGGCGGAATTCTCAGAGGACAGTTCTGAGGGTGAGGACGTGAAGGAGATGCGACGAGAACTGGAGTCTGTTGAGAACCTGCTCGGAAGCATAACTGCTTCATTCGCCCAAGGCCCGAGTCAGAAAGGGTTGGCGAGGAATGGCAGTTTAAAGTCTCGGTTTACAGAGTCTCGTGAAGACCTCCAAGATAACACGACAGCCTCCAGTTTAAACTCCCGATATGACGATGAATCACCGACGTTGGGTCATTGCCCGACGTTAAACATTATCAAGCGTATTGAGGTTGCACGGAATAACATGGGTAAGAGCGCCGATACCATCGAGAGTATGGAGCAGGCGATAAGTAGAACCGAAGACATGATTGTCAGTATCAAAGCTCAAACAGGATACGGACAGAAGACAGGTCTTAACAAGCCTGAGCCCCTCCAAACGGCAGAGCCTGCGAGAAGGCCGCCATTTACCTGCACCTCTGAAGGCCCAGAAGAGTCCTTGCGGGCAGTCCTATCATCACCTACTTCACGCAAATCCTTCTCCGACTACCTCGATACTACAGGAAATAGCAACAACAAACGTGACTCCAATATCCTCCGGCTGTGGCTTGCAGCAAGGGCACACTCGGCCGCGCTCCAATTTGCAGAACAGCTCGCGGAAGAGATCAAGTCGACGTGCTGCCAGGAATTCCCAGATATCTTGGAGCCTGCGCAGAACGTCGAGGTTTCTAAGATTGAGGATAAGGTCTTCAAGGAGATGTTGCACAAGGAGTTCCCTGAGTTCCGCCGCCACTCTCAGATGCTACCAAAGGGAGTGCAAGATAGTCTTGATAAGCTTATTGCCTCGCCAGCGTTGGAGCCGGAAATACCAGAGGTGGTAAAGTTGGAAATTCAACAAAAATCTCTTTCTATGGTTGACAACCCCGTCGCTGAGCAGGAGCAGCCTGAACAGAAGCAGCAGCTCGAACAGAAGCAGCGCCAACATTATCCCGTCACCGCCGATAAGGCTGTGATAGATTTCAAGAAAGAAGTTATGTTAGACTCTCTCATTAAACCGGTTCCTTCTGCAGGGCCAGCCCCGATTATGAAAGTTTCTGGCGGACAACAAAGGAAGATTCAGTTGAGCGCATCCAAGCATCGTTCTTTCCACGCCGTTCAATCTTTCAAGGTGGATGAGGGCGCGGATCAGATCCCGGAACTCCCAAAGATTCCCCTGGCATATAGGAATTCGGCTCCTAGTACTGTTAATATACCTGTCCTTAAATCGGCGGTTGCTGCTGTTGAGCATGCTGGGGTTGTGCAAACAGCAGAAGCATGTACAGCTGCTATTGCTGACACTCCCGCTCTCAATGTCAAGCAAAATGTAGGAAAGTCACTGGCGGACATTGTCAGGAACGAGATTATGGATAAAGCCGAGTCGACACCGGAGATTGAGAAGTTTGACCTGGCCGCTATGGGCATTGTGAAAAGAAACCGTGCTGCACTTATGCAGAGAATGGCAGCTTTGGAGTGCGCGAAGATTTAGTTTGATATTCTTTTTGTTTTACTTTTTTTCATGTTTTGGATGACAGCGACAAACATTTATTATACTGGGATTGGGATCATTTTTTCCTTGTTTTTTTCTTTCTTTCATTTTTCGGAGTATTATGATGGTGCTTATGATTTTTGGGATTATTTTACCCACCTTCCTCTCGTTTAGTTTCAACCTCCTCTTTTTTCTCTTTTCTTTTTTCTCTTCGTTTTTGTCTCTACCTTCTTCTTTGACATGAGCAGTTAGATCTCATGTTCCTCAGATAAAGTAGATACGTATATGAGCAAAGTACTAGATTTTGGGGGGGGGGCGGCCGCCCAAATTATACTATTCAGGGTCCAGTGCCCCTTATAATCGTTCTCCTTGCCTTGGACTATTCATACAATTTTCCTTTCTGGGACCGCTACTAGCCCCTGCCGACGACCTGGCGCATGCTAGAGAGCGCAAAGAATTGAATAACACAATTTTTGTCTAGGAGTGTCAGCGCAGATGTATGGTATTATTAAATAGGCAGAGACGGCGCGACTCGCTGGCGGGACCAATAGTATTCCAAAGTGTTATTTCCTTCCCAAAAATAACTAATTGGATTTCGATCAATCAAATCATAAAAGCGTGAACACTTTATAGATGAATTGTGCGGCGTTGAGTATTGACGAATAAATTAATAAGACCCCCTAATCGCAAGGTGCTAGGCCACTCGTTGCCAACCGCAATCTCAACTACAATAGTAGATTGTTAGTTTAGTAGTGGCGCAGAGCATATCCGCGCCGGAGACATTATCAAATAAAAGACAAATAGCACAGTCATACATATATTAATAACGCGCGTAATGTAACTTACTAGAAACATATGTTTATTGATGTTCAACCCCCACTATCCCTTGATCGCCGCAGTTTGTTTGGCAATTCGCGCGATCTCATCAAGCGTCGCTAGATGGCGTTAGATAAGCCAAACAGGAGGGGAAAAACAGGAATAGATCCCGGGTTTCCTGAAGATCTGATGACGGGTGGTGGGTGCAACGACACAATTAAGCAGGGCCGTTTAATGTGATCAGAACCTGGGTGGACTCGAAACGAGGGTCCAACTGCTAGTTGCCTGCCTGCCTACAATGACTGTACTCGTAGTTTTATTACGTTTCCGAACTGGACAGGGTCTGCATATAGGCGTAAGTCGTTAGATTTTGGTGGTATGCAGACCCTGTTCGGTTCAGAAACGTTAGAAAACTACGAACCTTAACGGACATTTTCATAAAGAGACGTCAAATTGGCATCATCACCACCATCAACCACTCGACACATGGGAAATGATAGAGCTTCCGGAAAATTCTTAATTAACTAGACCAATTTAGTACACAGCCAGAATAATTGCGCACAGTCTATTTCATCAGCCTGCTTGAGTGGCTTACATAAAGTTTAGAGCCGCATATGTAGAGCCGCGCATTTAGAGTTACACGCACATATTTTCATCCGTGCGCGACGCGACGCACGCCAATGCCTTATCGTTATCTATGATAACGAAAGGAAAAAAAAGGCCCCTCCATCATCCAATCCATCCTCATCCAGATCTGTTCTAAATGACATTATTTTTATTGTCGCGGAGGGGGGAGGGGGGTGCGCCGTTTCACATCCTCCTCGGAAGTGAGTTTTCTTTTGCTTGCCATTGTCATCATACATTGCCGTGACAGGAACATATCACAAAATATCACTCGCTGTTCTGTCCGAGAAGAGATATATCAGCCTAACTGCTCTAGTTGTTGTTGAGTAGGTACATGTGACTTTTGTAGATATCACATATCTCGCGATGTCACGTCCTGAAACCTGCCAGCTTCCTCATCTGCAAGAGAGAGGGAGAGGGAGGAGAAAAGCGAGGGATGGAGATAGTTGTGATCATCACTCACTACCCCCTCCCCTCCCTGCCCCTCCTTCATCATCATCATCATCACCTCCCATGCGGCGCGCGTGCACAGAAACTTGGTGGTCGTTGTCAAGCCGCGTTGCTTTTTGGGCGCGCGTGAGATAGGCTTTTCCGGGGTAACGTTTCATCATCATGATGGAGAGGAGGCCTCCGGTAAGTCCCGACCAAATTCTCAAAAGGTTTCCCGCCCTTCTAGACATCTGACATCTGGCATCTATAGTTCTAGTGCAGGTGCAAGCTGAAAGGGTTCAATTGGCTTTGTTTTGTGCCCGACCATGAGTCTCAAAGAACCCAGGTTCCCTTCTCTGCTTACTACACAGCTACCTCAGGGAGCCGTTACTTATGTATGAGCACAGCGCGGGCAAATCATCCCTAACCACCTCTCTCCAGCCCTCAACATCAACTCTGGATTATCGATCCGGGGTCCACCTCGCCAACTGTCGGCCGCAGCTTACATAGCTGCTATCCAAGAGTCTAATACCATCCTCGCCGGCGACAAAGTCCCCCTGACGGAATTTCTTTTTTCATCTGTCCGTTCCCTCTCGACGATGAACGATCGTCCCGTAATGACGATGAAGAGCGTCACCAAACCCTTCTCTTGCCGATTGAGCATCAAAGGGAAGTTTGAAAACAAACATATAGATAGTTAATTATTCCTAGCTAGGACAGGTGGGCACGGACGGTATCTGATCATCCAGCCAGCAGTGTGAGAGGTCCATGATTTGAACGGAGGAAAGGGGGGGGGATAAAGTATAGTTATCTAAGGTTAGGCACACGTATGTTATCGATAAACCCCAAAAATAAACGACGGTGAGTGACAGCAGGCAGCGCAGAGCAGGCGGTTTCAGTCCTGGAAGGGGGTGATGGGGGCCGAGTGACAGTAGAATTGGGGGGTGGGAAGGTGAGTGAGTGATGATCGTCCTAGAGTAGAGTACGTACTGGTTGGCAAACAGTGAACACCACACACCCCGCTCTGGCGTTCTGCTTCCAAAGTTTAGTTAGCTGCAGCAGCACCCACCGACCGACACGCCGACAACCAACCACCACAACCACAACCACGTACATGATACATATGCTGCCAGCATACCTATGCATTACATAGCAAATAATCTCCCTACTCTTGAGTAGAGTACGCCAGAAGTACCTACTCTATCTACTGTCATCCACTGGCTCGCCGATTCCCCGAGATGATTGGGAGGCGGTCAAAACAGCAGCGATCCTAGTCAGGCGTCGACGACGGTAAACGGCTCTAGAAAGAAAACAGAGAAGGGATCCTCACCCCTTCCCCTCCAGGGCAGGGGTTAGTCGTGCATCACCATCATCGTACATTAGAGGCAAAGGTTGCGCCATTCAAAAAACCGCCAACGTCCGTGAACGGGGATCTCCAATTATGGTAGGTACAATACAGTATCCTCAATGTAGTTTATTATACTGGTAGTTTATCCAGAGAGGAATTACCTATAAATGCTATGAACCAACCGTGTATATATAAAATCAACCAATAGAAAAGGCAGCCCACACACGCATACTGTATGAACAAGGAAACTGATGAAGGAATAATAACCCATATATAGAGATAGCAATGATGGAGAAATTAGTCCGCTAATGATCGATAAAAGGACAAACCCAAAGAAACTCGTAAAAGAGGGATGTAATAGACTGTCATAAAGATGGTGTATCTGAAAACTCAAGAATAGGTACGGATTGGTTGTGAGAAACCAAGCTCTTAACTGATGATGAGGGTGAGGGGAGCGTAAAAGTAAAAAATAAAAAAAAAATAAAAAAAAGAGAATAGTACAAGATAAATGTAAACCCGAAAAAACAAAATAACTTTTAATATGTTGATAGAAGACACAATTCAACTTCCCGTGGAGGTACACATCATATCCATCATAAGCCTATCATGAACTGTCACCCCCAATATTTAACTTAACTGAAACGAACCAAAACCAAAAGGCGCCAGAAACAATAACCCCCCCCCCTCCTGCAGAAACGCAACCGTAACCAAAAAGAAAAAAGATATAATCCAAAGAGAGGAAAAGATAACAAAACCAACGTTTAAAAAGAAAACCAATTTTCCGAATATTCCTTTTGCCATTTTTTTTTTGCCCCATAATATGACCTGGTGTCATTTTCCATGAAACGAAAGTCATCAATACTCAAGAGAAACAAGGAAATATATGGACTACACCCTATAGGATGAGGCTACCATTTCCGTGAAAACGAAGGATCCCAAGCACTGCACCGATAATCCCCAAAGGAAGAAATACAAGAGAAGAAATTTAAACCCCAAAGTACCGAAAAGGAAAAAAAGATAACTGAACCTAGAAATACTACCACCCATATAAAGAAATTAAGTGGAAGCCAAAACAAGTAGAAAGCTTCTTCCGGAGAAGTAGAAGAAGGATTAACGCTGGGTGTCAATGGGCGTTGTAGATCATACCATGCCCATGTTCATGTGGTCGTCTGGGTTGATCACTCCGGCAACAGCCACGACTGGCTGAATACTGGCTTGTGTCAATCCCCCATGGGTAGTGTGGGATCTGTGGTACTTCAAGCCGTTTAAGTTCTTGTAACGCTTTCCGCAGTATTCGCATCTGTACGGCTTTTGTTTCTCCATACCCACAGTGCCTGGGTAGGGAGTGGATGTTTCTGGGTTAAGAATCGAGAAGGTTCCATCAGCGTTGTCATGGAGCTGCTGATTAGCATGTCCGTGCTAAAATAAATGTCAGCAAATCTTTGTAATGTAAAACAAGTGCAAGGCAATAAATACCGCTTTGTGGTACTTCAACCCATTCTGGTTCTTGTATGCCTTTTCGCATCCAATTACAGGGCACTTAAAAGGCTTATCTTCTTGAGGTAGGATGTTGCCTGTGATTTGTCAGTATGCAGCTACAACCTCTTTGGAGTCTTGTGCCACTCACCATTCCCAGCACTAATCATGTGTTGATATTGTGAGGTGTAACCACCCATTGCGACCCCCCCGGGACTGAAAAGCGTCTTGGCCGGCTCGTTGATGCATAATTCAATGTTGCCGGTGGCAAGCTCGTAGTAGTCCGTCGTGGGGATGTGGAGATTCTGCTGATTCCCCTGGACCGTATTATTTTGTGGAAAGCCATATTCGTGTTGATCCATGGCATGCGGGGTACCGGGTACAGAAGACTCCGGCGAGAAATGTGATGGCTTCTGCCCGAGGCCTGAAGGCTGGGCATGCACGAGATTTGGAGTGCTCTGGTACGACGGCTGACTGTGTGTGGTAGGGGTCGGAGGGTACGAAGTATGCTGGTTGTGGTTTTGGGGAGTGAGCGGGGCAGGTGGAGGAGTCATATCATCATCATCCATTTCCATATCACCGGCAACTTCACCATCTTGCTCCTCATCTTCTTCTTCTTGCGCATCGTGTTCCTCCTGTTGGCGCTGCTGTATCCGTTGCATCAATCCTAATTGAATCCCACCCATTCCACTGATAGGGCTAGTCATCCCGGCAGCATTTTGCTGTTGTGGTCTCGGGTGCTGCTGTTGCTGCTGTTGAGGTAAGTCACTGCTTGTGGGTCCATTTTCATCGCGACATACCGTTCCAGATTGTTGGGCGTGGTGCTCCTCGTAATGCCTGAGAAGGTCATGGAGAGATGGGAGCGGAAGGCCGCAGCAAGAGAAATCCCGGCAGAAATCGGCTTCGAGCTTTGGAAGGTATGACGAAGAGTGGAATGATGGAGATCCGAATGTAAAGGGTGATGTTCCAGCCATAATAATACTATAGAAACGTTAGAAATTTAGGCACTATCGGTTTAGAGATTATGGCTAACATATAAGGAACTGAAACAGATAATTGAAATTGAATGCTTCAAAGTAAATATGTATTGGGGGTTGGGGAGGTATGCTTGTCATATGTGTCATGCAGAATCATTAAAGATGGAACTGACATAACTCATAATTACGCGACTAGATTAGGGCAAACCTGGCGGTAACGTGTAATACGGTCGCAATTTCTCCGGGGAACTTCTGGTGGGGCAAAAATAAATATATACGTACTCATCGCGTATCCAACTCCCAACACTAACACCTCCCCAGCTCATTCCGCCACCCATTAAACTTCGTGCCATATCACCATTTACCATACTTTCCCGTCGCAATTTACTAGACATAGCGAGTGCATTGTTTTGTGAAATACTTCCACTTCGAGCCCCGACAGGCTCCATTGTGTAGCCTGCATAAGCTTCCCCAGCGGCCCGAAGCTGACTAGTAAGATTTGATTTGGGCTGGTGCGGGCGAGGCCGAGAGGTAATATCAATTGGAGCGGGCATCTTGTCAAAATTTGGGTCTGGTGTTGATGTAACTGTCCTCGGAGGCGTAGGTTGTGCGTGGCGGGGATATGGGGTAGAAAGAGGAGTTGTGTTATAGCTCTCGTTGGAGCGGGAAGGGCTCAATGACGGCGTTCTAAAGAAATCCGTGGTGGGCGATATTATGGGGTATTTGCGTTGAAAGCTGGGTATTACTGAAGCAAAATGTGAAACAGAGCAACAAGACTTCAATATGTTAGAAAGATGACTGTAATTTTGAAAGAGGATGAGAAGAGCAAGAGGGTTTAAAGAGAATTATCTTTAACCCTGGGGGGGGGGGTGAGGGGTTAATGAATAAGAAGAGTAGGAGGAGAGGGTTTAGGTGGTGGCGTACTAAGTGCTGGGAGGGCTTGGGGGCTACTTTGGCTACTCGTATCAAGATATGTTTGTAAGAAGGTGGACGTCCGGTTGACGTTATTAACAAGCAGTCCCACTAGTGCGGCGGGCTAGGATGAGGGCTCGGGGATGTCTAGGCAAGATCGGTCGGCGGGGTGGTAGCCGGAAAAGGTGTACAGTGTACAGCTAATGTGGCTCAAAATAAAGGAGGATACAGGAACAGAAGTAGAAGGAGAAGGAGAACGGGGAAGTGGTATGTTAAAGTGGAAGAGGTATGTTAAAGTGGAAGAGGAGGAGAGGAAGCTGGGTGGTGTTTAACTGCTGCTGCTGTGATGGTGGGTGGGGGTGGGGCGGGCAGATGGATCGTAGTTGCCTGTTATTGAGACACTCTTTTTAGACAGTGGTGTAAATTATTTTGAGCGTTGGCTGGCTGGCTGGACTGGGCTGGGTTGGTGGTGTCGCACACACAAGCGCGTGTTTGATCAAGCCCGGCAACGAAGGAGATGAAGGCGCCGGTAATATCTCACTACTGGCGATAGCGATAATAGTGATGAGGGAGGGGGGGGAGAAGGGACGAGTGAATACAAAGGTGCAAGTGGTAGAAGGAAAGCAGCAGCAGCAGGAAGAAGAAGAGTAAGAAATTCAAGCAGAAGAGTAAGGGCCGAAAACACCACTGCCAGCACCGGAAAACAGCAGCATGAGGGGTTCTAATCGGGTTCTAACTGAAGTGTTAGACCAGGCGAGCCAACGAGTGACTGGACCGAGTGACTAGTCGAGTGACTGGGTGGGTGACTGGGTGACTATGTGACTGGACGAAGAGCTGCTTTCTCTCTTAGAACCCGGATAACAGGGGTTGAATCCAGAGGTAAAAAAAGATCAATGTATGTCCTTACAGAAGAGTCGAGAGAATGAGAACGACGTGCACGACAAGAAAGCGCTGCTTCAAGAATTTGTGTTTGGTCTGACTTTCCTGCTGTCAGAAAATCGTGTCTCTGGTCTGTACTTACCCGTTCTTATTGCTTTATTGATTCGGGCCAGCCCGACGACACCCCTCAGCCAAGATGGAAACTGTATGGTAGCAAATGAGATCCAGTTACGAATATGCAGTACAGCATGCACCATGTGGTGCACTCTTGACTAGGTAGTAGTAGTAGGTACTCTGCTCTACTATGGAGTAGGGTATCTGCTCTACCTACTCTTATGACCGGGTCTGCATCTCTCGGAGCTGCTGTCATCTCCACCACCAGATCCGATCCAAAATGGCATGTCTACTCTACGATTAACACATGTATGAAACCATTCAGGTGATTACGCCCAGGCAATCTGTTATGGCTACAGTAGCATATAATATTCGAGCCTATTGGTGCTGAGACAAGTGAAATGACGTCCTGTCTAAAAAGCTTTGGGTCGTTGATGTTACCTGTGATAACTTTCTAGGGTATCTATCCGGCTTGGCGATTAGTACCATGCATTCGAGCCAGCGTCACCCAAGCTGGGAAATACATAAAATCAAACTAAGTCCTTCATTAAACATATAATCCCTTCGTAGAACAGTTATCCTTTTCGGAATTGACGGAAGGTTTCCCTAGCAAATCATCCGGGACAGCAAATAAACCCTTAACAAATAAACCTAAACCTGGATTTGGTCCATTATCACCTCTGAACCATTTTTCTTGCTTAAGGAGCTCAGCTTCTAATAGTATTGAGTGCTAGGAGTACCTAGTGTCTAATAGCTTTCTCCGTTTCGGTTTTGAGGGGGGGAAGGAGTTCAAAACTTCGGAATTAAACAGGAAAATCTAGCTGTATATGGACTACCGGGATATCAAATATTATACGGTACGAGAAGGCCAAAATTCGGGATAGCAAATTAATTTTGGTGAGGAATGAGAGTATCAGCCAAATCCATCCGGGATAGCAAGGGATCCGGCATGTTGAGTTCCGGCATAGCGAGGTGCGACTGTAGTACGTATACCAACTTCCCAACTCTTTCGCTACCTAGAAACCATCACCTCCTCCTCATTCTAGGATCCTCAGAATAACATGCTACCTTCAAAAAGCAACGAAATCCTTCCCCCCCGCTCGCTTCTCTGCTCCCAGGCACAAGCCAGGATATCTCCCCACCCCCCATTTTCCTAAATCGGCTACCCACATGCATGCCCAAACTCACGAACTTTAGGACTGATGCAGTCATCATGAGAGGCGCTTGGTAAACCCATCAAATACGGTGGTTTTCACCCCTAACCCTCGCGCCCAGCTCAGCTAATGTGGTTTGCTAGGAAGCCTATATCTGTCGAAAACATGGTACCGCGTGTTCCTGCTCTCACGTTTCCACGCTGAAGTACCTAGATCTGCATATAACAGAAATCAATCTGGCACTTTATGCAAGATTCGACTTTAGTCTGGTCCTGAAACTTACACCAGTACGAGTAGTGTGGGTCTGAGGAGCGTGATTATGTCCCCTAACCCTGATAATCTACTTAACACGGGCAAGTTGTACTTCCAAGACGGATCCGGATAGTCTCTGGAACTTCAAGATCTAATCTGCTGCTGCTGATTGCCGACGTCCTTTCGGCCCGGGCTGATGTGAATAACCGAGGCAATATGTTTCCGGTTCATAATTTTCGAGTTCTTTATGTCCGGGTGAAGGGATTTGCACCATTTATTTTCTTGAACCAGATAAATTCCAATACAGATGGTCTAAGTGCATACGGTAGAGTTGAGTAGAACTAGAGATTTGTGGTTGCGCAAAATCCCCTGCGGGCTCGATGGAGGTACATATGTCGCAACGGTCAAGCTGCAGCACCAGATGTACCGATTGCAATAGGTATGACCAAAACTTCCCAACGGAAAAAAGGGCGTCAATGATCAAAATGCAGGTTCAATGATTTGGAGTCTGTAAGTCAAAGTATTTCCGCGAGCACGTTCCCCCGCCACTCCGGCCCATAGCCACCACTCGGGCCCACAGCCACCACCGGGAATCATGCAAAGATGTTACGCGTCAAATTACGACAGTAACTGATGAAGTTTATGGATCCCAGGGTTGTGAATAGAGTGACTAATCGTGCGTAGGGCGGTCCGCAAGCCGCCACAGACTACTGTAGTTACATACTAGTTAAAGAGAGATCCTCCTTCCGGAGTTAAAGCTAATTATCAATCCGACCTAAATTCCGTGCGCCAACGATCGCTACCAACCAATCATTGTCCTCAATTCTCGAAGGAGGAGTTTCCGAAAGGCCCAGAAGCATTTAACTGTATCTACTAAACAAATTCGCCGAGGTGGTTTGTGTAGAGCGATGTTTACTGCAGCCACCTGCCGCACTTCTTCCTGAGCATGTATGGGCCCCCATATGTACATGTAGTAGTGAATGGCTGGATGGCTGGCGGAAGGGGCTACTTCAGTTTCCCATGGTCATCTAGACTTTGAGCTCCCTTCAGCAGGCCGCTGTAAATATAAAGATGGCGTGCTAAGTCATGTGATATCAGTCCGCGGAGTTCTTCGGAGGACTCGAAGGAAGCAGCGGCAGCAACGGCTGAGAGGAAAACGTCGTTGAAGATGTATGAAATCACATTTTTGTTAAATAACAGTCGTGATTCAGTCTAGAGTGGTGGATTTGCTGAAACTCGACTAGGCTCTTAGGGCCACCCTGATTGGTGAATAGTAGCGCTCTTTCACTTCAGCTCAGAGAAATTGCGAATACCGCCACAGGTGCCGAATTAAAGTTTAGTACAGACTTTGGAATGTTCCTCTGCATATCTTGTTCGCTGCATAGTGGTGTTTGCCAGGGTGCTGTACGGAGCCTGTACCTGCTACGAACGACCGAGGGCTCCCACGGCCTACCACGAGTCCACGACCTTCCCACAACCTTTGAAGCCACTGCAAATTCAGGCCAAACAGATGGTTAGGAATAACATGAACATCCTGAAACACACGAAGGACCGTTCGTGGTGGGCGCACAGCATAACTCCACGTTGTTCCGTGCAAGGATTGTCGTGAAGGAAGGAAGGAAAAGCAACCGTTGGAGTGGACCCTGAACACCCATCCAACTAGAAGCACCCCTAACCCACATGGGCGGGGGTCAACTCGCTAGAATACGATCTTCATTAGGTCATCTGAAACACCCTGCTCCAGAGCTTCGCACCATTCCTCTTTCTGCTGCCCTGCACAGACGCACGCAGCACAACACCCTGTCGATGTACCCAGAATTGCGTGACCTCCTCCACGCACTCTATCTATAATTCTGTCTTCTGTCACGATCAACCAAAGATTTATATTTCGGTAACTGCGATTCCATCGGACCTTACATAAAACACGGTTCGATGCTCAGTGTTCCGGCATCCGGGGCCAGGAAACATCCCCATTTATCCATACTATGGGATTTTGCATCGCGGGTCCAGCACCCTCAATGAAGTATGCAAGATTAAGATTCACGTCGAGTCCTCTCCTGAGAACGGATCATTCCAACCCCCCCCACTCTCCATACATAAGCTGTTTCTTTTTCGTGGAGATCGTCTGGTTTACTTTTTCAATTCCGTCTTTACATGATGTCCTTTGCCCATGGGGGGGAGGGCTTGCATACCATAAGTCCCCCGACCCCCAATGAATGGTGGCGGGGAATGCCGCTTTAGGCCATTTTCTACAGGGTAACTTGTGATGCCGTCGTCCCCGCGTACCTTTCCTTTTGCAACTTCCATCGCATTGAGATGCCCTACGGAGCCCAGGACGGTTTTGAAGACGCGACCGTTTTTTTTTGACAAGGCCTGGCAAGGGTCCAGGGTTACGAGGGGAGAGAAACGACATCAAGTACTACGCTATCCCGTGCTTCCATTCCTACAGTCGAAGCTGGCCACGAGACCACTGGAGAGGAAATACCTATCGTGAAAAGGTGAAGTGATATATCATTTTGCAGAATTAGGAGGAAATACGCAACTCAATCAAGCATGGCACGTTACTGTGGCAGAAGAGAGGAAAAAGAAAAGAAAGATGACGGCACAGACAAAAAAAAGCCTGAGTGACAGGCATGAGAGAGAACCTTGGGCCGTAAAAGTCATCCCTCCACAAATGTGCTGCATAGCGAATCTTTGGAATTCAGTCAACCAACCGAGTGTCCAGATATCAAGCCATGGGCGTGTATCTACCCTACACATGCTTAATTAATTCCCCGTATATCTGTCCTGTTTGTGAATTGACATCAGGCAACCTCAGGCAAACTTGAAATACCGCTGCTACCTAGGCAAAGTTTGGGGATTCACCGGCGAACCGGTACCGAGGTTTGCAATAGCATGTCAAGACAGGATCCCTTCAGTCACGCGTGGTGGTCAACGTTCACAATTTCATGCGAGCTTAAAACGGCAAGTAGGATCTACTGGGGGCTACTTGTGCCGAAGCGAGGTTTCGGGAAGCCGTAATTTTAGTCTGGTGGAGTTCTGATAGAGAGTCGGCAACTACCATCTCAGCCTCCACTATGAACAGCGAGATTACAAAACCGTCTTTGCGCGCTCGTCAGGACTCCCGCTGCACGCTCGCAACTACCCCCTCTGGGTTAAGAAAGATACAAAAAGAATTAGAGTAATGTAGGTACAGTATCGAGATGTTTCACTTTTTATTAATCTTCTTTTATTTTTATTTATATTACCGTGACATGAATGTCGTCGTCGTCTCGGACTCACCGGCAGTTAATTTCACTGTCACGTAGCGGCCCCCGCCGCCGCCAATGCAATGTCGCAAAGTGGGGTCACAATAATTACCCATGGCTTTTTCCTAAACCTATAAACCTATCAACTAAGTATTGTGAATATATAATTACTGCAGGATCGAGTGGGGTCGTTTACCGTGCTGTGAATCTTGTTTTCGCTGTTCACGAAGGCGGGGTCTCTTTTTCGAAAACGACCTGTATTAAGGGTATAAAAAAATTGAGGGGTTCAAAATTACTGCGGGGAAAAACAAAGGTTTCGGCTTCTCGAAGTTTAAACCCTGGAGAGCCACATGCGCATGAAGTAGGATTTCTCAATTTCTCTCCACGTACAATTACGTCGTTTGCGGTTGAAGCGTTTTCTCTAATTTTTTTATTTTTTGGATGGTTGTGCTTTGATTTTTCATTTTGACGTCCTACATTACATAAATTTCGAATGCAAATGCATGAGAGCACGTGCTAACCATATTGCAGCAATGGATTTCCCCTCTTCTAGAACCGATTTGTATCCAGCAGTAGAGAGCGTGACAGATAACCGCAGAACAACAAACCAACCAATACATATGGCCACATAGATCGTGAGCTTAGATGCTGTGTTCTTCGAGCATCGTGGCATATTTGAATACGTTTCCATCGAGCCCGCATGCATGCAGCGCAGTTCAGGCATCTGCCGTACGTACAACCTTTACTCGCTCCGTCCCAACAAGACAAGACAACAAGAGCTTTTAATTTATCCAGGAAATATGTCAGCCCTCGTCCTCCAAGTTGTTTTCTCACACACAGGTACCCCCTTTCCTTGGAGGACATGACGATATCTTCACCGACAAAACTCCCCTTGTGGAGAATCGTTTGGCTATCTGGATCCGAGTGATGGCACATGAGAACCGGAAGATCACGTGTTCCATGCGTTCCAATCCTTGTCTGTGACAACGGATGTTTTGCATGATTTCGCGATAGCAATCAATTTTCACGATCTATTGTGATAAGGGCTCAGATAAGGGAAAGCATCGATGTTATCTTAGTACCAGGCATCCATCCATATTTGCCGGACTATTAATTCTCCGCCAGACCCTATCTAGCGAAGCAGAGTGCTGCAGGGCAAAACCTGACCAAATAGAGCGTCGTGTCTGGCTATAAGGGAACCTCGGTGTAAGGAATAGTTCCCTTGCTGTGACTGGCATTTCCCCTCCTTTGCTTCACCCCACTAAACATGACCTGCTATATAGGATCGTTTGTTATGAACCGGAAGGGGGAGAAAGAGTCCCCAATATGTTATGCGCCATCCTTGTCGCTTTGGGCTCAATTGGGGGAACCTTCGATTCTGACGGAGTAGATCTTCCGGTACATACAGAAGGAACCTACCAAGAAATTCCGAGAACCTGGATAGCAACAGAGCCTGTAAACAGTAAGGTACCAGGTTCCTGGGCATTTCAGTGCTTTGGTCCTGCTTCTTTCCTGCTGAGTGATGCCATTTTCGAATCGATAAGCCCCAGATCTGAGACTGATCTCTTTCAGAAGCCCACGGCTTCGCCAATCTAGTCTCACGCCCGGGGGGTGCAAAGGTCGTTAATTGGGCCGTGACATGACCATTTGAGGAGGAATATTTTTCCCGTGGGCGAACATGGTACATATGTACCATCCGGTTGATATGCATGCAATTTTTTTTCTTCGTCGACCGCATACCGCCACATACTGCTGCGATTTAAAGAACGACCGAAACTGGGGGACCCTGCGTAACAAATAAGCCTACAGTAGGTTTGGGGGAGGATATGCAGGTTATATTGGGCCCCCGTAGATGGGCCACCTGTGACCCGATTGTACCGTCATGGGTTAGGGTTATTTGGATAAGCCGGCTTGAAATCGCGCATATCGATAGAGGAGAGAGGTCGGAAGCGGGGCGGGGGGGGGGGGGGCATCAGTAATCCGTGCATAATTTGACATTTTCTAAGCAGGGCCGGATCGTACGATGAAGCCCGAGCGCTCCAGAGCTATGGGTTTTGAACGTGCGCGGGTGGACTCCCCGAGGGTAGTTAAGGGAAACATTTTATTCTAACACATATATGGGCATGGCTGACATGGTATAGGCAGATCCCTAGCCCTGAAAAAATATTTTAGAACTCTACAAACATTCGAATGCGATCTCGCCAGAGAGGCCCTCCCCTGGATATTTGGTCTCTGGGGTTTAGATGAAGCGTTATAGCTGTGACTTCGGTCATTGACCTGCTAATGTGATAACCTCACAGAATACCTTTGACAGTCCAGAATTTAGAACGCAAAATCCCGAGAATACATACCAACGAGGCAGAGATTCAACGTTGTTCCGCCATCCCTTCAAAATCTCTAATTACTTAAAAAAAACCCTAAACCTAAACAAGTAGCGAGTGATAAAACGTGACCAGGGTCCGGTAGACAATTATCGCGATCACAATAAGTATGGATAGATGGCCGAGCGGTTAAGGCGCTAGCTTCAGGTGCTAGTGGGGCAACCCGCGTGAGTTCGAGTCTCACTCTATTCAGGATTTGGCTTTGTTTTTTTGCCCTGAGTTACTCAGTGAGCTACTCAGGGCGGGTCTGGGGAGGTTGTGATCCGTGTGAGAAGGGATGACGTACCGGTTTCGAAACGCGAATTTAAGCATAAGCGACCATTGGCACGATATATGATAAGAAGCGAGCTGGAATTTGCTGGATGGCGCAGGCACGCGCTCCGGGGGGGAGGCGGGGGGGTAGGAAACCTTATTTGAGTCGAACCTTAAAGGCACCAGCCACGCTCCAAAAGTTAAAAACCGTCCCATTGGTATAGCAGGATATTTGCCATACGTATAACGAGGGATTGCTTTTGTGGTGGCTCATTGCATACATGTAGTTTAGAGGGGGGGCCCATATGAGAAGGCATTATCAAGAGAACATACGCCCTATAAGAGGAGGGGCCACCCCCTTCTTAGCTGCATCTTCTATTATAATACATACATACATGTATTGTCCATACATACACATAGCTATAGTGATCGACAATTATAATTAACGTGCAACTCACTCCAAGGCTATCCACCACCTCCCCCCCCCACCCCCCCTCCCACGCACACACACTCTGAACCGTGTCCTTACGACGAGAGACCACATGTATGTATGTATGTATGTATGTAGGTACTTACGCAGCATACAAGCAAGTACATAGCGATTGGGCCAGGCCGAGGTTATAATTATACGGACGTGATGTGACGTACCGCTCGCTGTCCAAGACAAAAGAAAGAGTACAATTATATGCCGGTGCCTGAGTGTCTGTCTCAAGGCGGAGAGGAAAAAAAAAGGAAAGGAAAGGGCCAGAACAGCACTTTTAGAGGGTCTCAGTTTCCCCGCTGACCCCGTACTCTCACCGTCACTACTACATCATACATGTACCCAAACATTCCCTTGTATGCGTCCGTCATAAGTAGCAACAACCCAGCCAACCCAGCCAACCTAGAAAGGCCAGCGAGTGATAATCTATGACGCACCCAATACTCCCCCCCCCCTCCCTCGAATCCCTATATTACTCCCAGCGCCCAATCAAACCTCCACTGTATAATCAGGTGTATCCACTGAGACATCCTACCACTCTGAAACCCAGGATGGATAGCAGCATGAGTGAGTGGGTGGGTTCAGAGTGAGGGGAGAGCACGCGCACCCCAACTGATATCAGGAGGGCTATAATATATCTCAGGTTGCCAAACCAGCCCAGTCCAGCCCAGACCAGCCAACCGGACAACCGTACTGGCTGGGGCAGCTACACAGGGACGGGAGAGTGATGAACTCTCGAGGGGCTACACCGTTTTCTTTTTTCTTTTTTTCTAACCTGTTCCCTATATACGGTTAGTAGTAGGTGCGGCGGAGCCAATCGTCGATTGTATATACATAGGTCCCTGTATACCCGAGCTTGTTATACACACAATTTCACAAACCCGTGGTAACAGGGTATCAATGCCCATCCACACATGACCAGTCATGTGTGGATGGTTATGTGTTATTAAGGTTTAGTTTTACAGTATAAGCTTCTCCGGAAACAAAAAGATAAACAAAATCACAAAAAAACGTACTTACCCCCATCACATCCACATCACATCACAATGCCCCCCAGCACATCCGCCCAGCACCCCTCGCCCGCAGGCCTCCGTCTCCCCACATCGTTCTCAAAGTAGCGCTCGCACGCCCTTCCCAGACTGAGTAGTGTCTCCTCCGCGCCCCACGCCGCAAGCCCCATCATCCCGATCGGCACCCCATCCGCAGAGTACCCGACTGGCATGGAAATACTCGGTGTGCCCGTGAAGTTTGCCAGGAACACATATCTTGCGCTAATTAACCCCTGCTACTACTACTATTGTTGGGGGGGGGGGCAAAAAACTCACTGCATACTCTTCAGGCTCGCATTCGTATCGCTCACCCCCGCACCTCCCTTTTGCGCATGTCCCTCCGCACTTATCTTCGCCCCTGCCGTCGGCGTCACAGGACTCACAATGACAAGCGTGTCACCATACTTCTCCCACAGCCACGCCAGATGCGACATCAGCAGCGCCCGCACCCGCTGCGCGAGGACAAAATCGCGCGCCGGCGTCTGCCCGGAGATTGCGACGACGACCTTGTTTGCGGGTGTGAGTCCGTGCGTGTCGCCTTTGCAGAAGCCCTGGCCGATCTCGGTCATGATTGTGAGGGCGTGCGCTTTGCGGCCTTCAGAGAGGAGCGGCAGCTCGATGTCGATTACTTCATAGCCGGCGCTGGCCTGCAGATGCTGGATTGCCGCTTGGGTCGCGGCGTGGACATCGGGGTTGCAGTCTTCGATCCAGGGCCTGTAGACACCGATGAGGCGCTTCTTGCTGCCCGAAGGGTTCCATTGCGGGGGAGGGAACAGGCGTGAGGATGCGTCGCTAGGGTCGGGTTGCGCCATGATCTCGTAGGCACGTTCGAGATCGTCCATTGTTGCGGCGATGGGCCCGATGACACCGTTGGACGGCGCAATTGATCGCGTTGGTGCCTGTGAGATCCGCCCATGAGTTGGCTTTAGCCCGTAGACACCGCAGTAGCCCGCGGGGAGTCTGATGGAGCCCCCGCCGTCCGCGCCGACCGCAATAGGAACTAGGCCTGCCGCAACGGCGTAGGCACTACCGCCGGAGCTCCCGCCGGTATAGTAATTGGGGTTGTAGGGGTTCCGCGGAGTCCCATGGTTCGGGTTGTTGTTCGTCGTATCGAAGCCAATCTCATGCATGTTGGTTTTCCCGACCACGAGCGCGCCGGCATCGATCAGCTTCTGTACACACCACGATGTCTCTCCGTCGTCGAGCTTATTTGTGCCGCGGCGCGACATTTCTGCGAAAGTGAGACCGAGAGTCTTGGGAGTACCAGCGACAGCGAGTTCGTCCTTGACAAGGATCGGAACACCGTCAAGCTTCATTCTCAAAGCTTCAGCGTTGGTGGCATAGCGGTAGTCGCTGGATGAAGTGGAAGGGGTAACGGGCGTGATGATGCATGCCGAGTGTTGGGGAGAGGCGAGGAGGCTGGTAACTTTGGTAGTAACGGCAGTGGGCGTGAGCTTTCTCTCTCTGTATGCATCCATGTACTCGCCAGCACAGTAAAAGATTGGATTCTCCTTGGCAAGGCGCGGGACAGAGGTGGGTGGTATGGGGGCACTGTGAGGGATCACAGTGGGGTCGAAGCGGGGCGGGTAGGGGTCGAGGATCCCGGTGGCCTCGAGAGTGCGTAGGGAGCCGAAGCCTGCGTTGCTCCAGAGGAGGGATTGAAGGGGTGTGATGTTTGCAACACTGTTTTGTAGCTGTTAGAAGTGGGTCATAGGGTCTATGAGGGAAGCAGGTATTTGTTTACGCTTCACTCAGCAGCCGCAATGGCAATCCTGCCAGTACTGGGTTTGAGTCTGGAGGATTGGTGTACGGCGTTACTGGAGCCTCAATGGCCGGAGGATAGTTGATACCCTGTGAAGTAGTTGAGAAACTGTTTGGCATTTCGATGATTGGCAGTGATGATGGTGGTGAGAGGGATGAGGGGTGATGGTGGTGTGAGAGGAATGAGGAGGGGTGATAGTGGTGAGAGGGATGAGGAGGGGTGATAGTGGTGAGAGGAATGAGGGGTGGTAGTGGTGAGAGGAATGAGGGGTGATAGTGGTGAGAGGAGGGCCGAGGGATGGCAGTGGTGAGAGGGATGATAGTGATGATATCGATAGCAATGAAAGCAGTGATGATTATTGATGATAACGATGATGGAGCATGAACAGCAGGAGGAAGAAGAGTAGAGGGAAGGAGGGAGAGAGGGAGGGAGAGAGAGGGGGAGAGAGAGAGAGAGAGAAGAAAGAGAGAGAGAGAACTATCCGTGGTTGAGGCAGTAGTGGTAAAATCCAGCCTTAACGATTTCGATCTGGTAATTCCAGTGTCAGTATTATGGCAAAGAACAAATCCGGGAGTGGTTCTTGCCGATCCTTATCTCCCCCAAAGCTTGTGCTGCAATGGCTGCAATTGCTGCTGTTGTCGCACGCACAACCAAGTACGGACTCTGGAGACACGTCGCCGCCGGCATGTGATTCGACCACAGCTACGGCCGCGGCCGGCATGTTCCGCGCCGATAGGAGCAAACGAAGGGTGCGAGTGATATGCTGTGATTCCAGGGTCATGCTGTGATAATTGATATTCATCACGCCTGATGGGAGTGCACAAGTGAGGTACAGCAGTCTCTTCTCTGGTGCAGAACAGGATGCGTTGGGTTTGTTGTGGAGTACATGTGTGCGTACATGTATGTAGTTGTGTAGAGAAGGGGAGGCAGGCGGGCGGGTACGTTGGTGATGTACTCTGCTCTAGGTACATGTATATTACATACTCTCTCCGGCTTAGTTTAATCCCGTCTCTAGGCGTAAAGGTCCCACGAACCCAGGCGACGAATCTGACCCACTCGTCTGTGTGGAGAGGGACACGCATACACAATACCACAGTGGCTACGTGCTGGCAAGGAAAGTGCGGTCCATTTTACGCCTACTGCGGGGATTCCTCTCGCGAATATATAGCTGACGTGCGTACAGTCAAAAAAGACAGTCCTGGCTCCAGATGTATTGACTGGAATTGTGCTTCTATAATGTTTCTTATCGCCCCATTGCATGATGGCGAAGGGCTGGAGAAAGCCATCTATTCAAATATTTGCAGAGACCGGGATGATCTAGATCTTGGACAGGGAGTTACAAATCCTCCAAATTGCACTTATGGAAGATCTGTCGGGGCGGACACATGTGGGACAAAATGAAGATTAGGCTTCATCTAGCTGTCGGTGAGTTGTGTGCTCCTGGGATCCCCGTAAATATAAACCACCAGCTGTAGAGAGATGACTATGAGCTGACAAACCCCCCAAACTGCTAGATACTTTGACGTTCTCCAGCGAGACCGATGGTGGCGCGCCCCAGAGCTGGAGGCCAGCTATGCACACTCTGGGGCATTGACAGATCTCAAACATTATGTTTACAAACTGGTTTAATGGTAGTTCTGCGTATATTCTCTACTGCTCACCGACACTCAGTAGAAAGAGTTGAGAAGGTGATTTCCCCGAGCTGATTGGTCGTTTGGTTTCATAAGAACGGACGCAAGATGGTAAGAGCCAGTCATCAACGCTCTCCATATGCGCAATTGGTAATTTATCTACCTACTGCACTACTCTCTCAGCTCGAACTTATCATGTTATAGTCCTGGCCAATATTCCATCATCTGGATTTAGCGGCATCTAGAATGATTACCGGCCGTGCGTGGGATATTAGACGCTAGAAGGGCTGGGTGCACGGATCAGCATGGTTAATTGAGCCAATTGAGGGCCATGATAATCATGGAAGTTATGATAATGTTTAGCTAGACGGTGCTCAAGCTATGCTACAATCCACACCGGGCCATGGAAATCACGAAAGGATGAGATCGATTCAACCAATCCGACCAGCGTCTCGGCCTAGTATAGTATTAAAGGTCGTAGTATGTAGCTAAATACTTAAGCTGTCTCATGATAAGTGAGTAGCTGCATCCCACTACTCGCTCCCCAACTAGCCACTAGTTAACTGATCATGAAGTTATATGAAATATGTATCTTTTGTGCATTGCCCATTGACGATAAACCAAACAGAAAGAGCAGGAAAAAAAGGAGGAACAAAAGGAGAAACATCCTGCAAGAACAACCCAGAACCTAAAGAAATAGGAAGGAACGAGAAACAACCCAATATAAAAAATCCGAACCCACTCCCTAGAAGGCCACCGAAACCACCAACGCACCGACCGCCATACCCATCGCCGAGTACCAGTATGACACCGCGAGCCCATTCGCCGCACTAGCATCGGTACCTGTGGCACTGGCTGATCCATTAGTAGGGGACGCACCGCCACCCGTAGTAGGTGTGGATCCACCAGTAGTACTTCCACCAGTGCCACCAGCAGTGTCGGGAACACCCGCCTGAGCAACCAGCGCAGCAGCAGCTTTATATGTCTCAATCGTCCTCGCCGGGTTTGCGGGCGGGTTGATCACGCCGGCCATCCCGGCCTGGCAATGCTTGCCCGTCGCGCAGTAGAACCACATTGGTGCCGTATCCTTAACTACCACTGAGAACACCGGCATCTAGAGAAGATATGTTAGTTTGGGGGGGCTTTTACTTTGCAGATACCATACGAGTGAGAGAGAAGAAGAAGAAGAAGAAAGGAAATAAAAACATACAGTGGTGCTCTCTGCAGTAACGGGCATGAAGCCCGACCAGAAACCAGCAGTTCCGTTGGTTTGCGGCATGGGCTGGCATGGGTTATCGAACGTTGACTGTGCAAGACTGTGGTTCCTTGGATAGAAGTGGAACTGCACAAGCTCGCCGACGGCGGCGGTTATAGTCTCGGGGGAGAAGGTGAGGGACCCGTTGATGTTACTGGCCGTCACTATGTGCGCTTTAACGGAGCCGGAGGGGGTGGCCGCGGTGGAGGTAGCGGTGCCGCTCTGGGCGGTGGTGAGCCCGAGGAGGGTGGCAGCGGTGGCGGCGAGGAGGGAGAAACGCATCTTGTCTTGAGGAGTTGTGCGGGTTGGTGGTATTAGAGTGCAACTAACTTGGCTTTGGGGATAGAATATATATGTGGGAAATGAAGCAAACAAATGGCGACTGGCGCTGTTGTTTGGTAGTAGGAGGAATTAATAAGGTGAGGGGATTTTAACTAAGAAAGAAGAAAAAAAGCAAAGTCCCGAGGAGCAAAGAAATAGGCTTTACAAGGTAAGGGGGGGATATATATGGGTGAGGAGAATGAGACTGTTGGAATACTGAGCAGAAAAGCAGAACAGAGAGAGAGGCAATGAGTATGACTTATAGTTTTCGACCGGCCTCTACAGAGTTAACTAGCCGGCGCGAAGAGGGAAACTGCTAGCCATACAAGGTGGATAGGGATCTAGGGGGATGGACGAAACAGTATTCCAACATCACCAATACATGTACGCAGATCTCAGGGGGCCAAGAGGAAGAATTAAGAAACATGCTTCTCGTCGAACATACATACATGTACCCAAGGCGGATAGATCTATGCAGTTGGCTTGCACTTCAATGCAGGCCGGGGCTTTTTTTTCTTCTTCTGTACGCGTGCAAGTGTAGCTTTTTAGGTACTCTAGAACAATCCTCTACGGGGAATTAGAAGGACGACGCACTCTGCCGTATCGTGAAGGGACCCAGGAATATTAATAAGAGCGTTTAAGTATTTGGAACCAGACTAGAATACATACATGTACCTACATTATATTACCCACATGACTACTCTAACTACATAGACGCCTCCGTACGAAAATAATTGCGCTTGCGTCATGTGCTTTGTAAATAAACCACACTCTACTGGCCATGTTCTCAACCTACATGTATTCATCGCATCCATCCATCATCGCGATGGGGCCTTGCAACTGTGCAATTGCAACCACCACCTACCTACCTACAAGGACCATCTCTTCTCACACTAAGCGCCTCCGCCATGTTTTAAGGTTACCCACAGCACCGTTTGGAATCCGTCACAGTCCGGATCGAAATGGGGCGCTAAGCTACTAACCATCGTGTTTCACCCCTCCCCCAGAGAGATCCTGGCGCACTAAAAAGGCTTGTGGTGTTCCAGAATTCTGTTCCGTGGGTTACCACCTTGCAGGGGTTGTTGTTGGAGCAACTGACCTATGCACTTACTTGTGGGGATACACCATGACACTGGGGGTAATAGAAAAGGGGATGAGATGAGATGGGATTGGGATGGGATGGGATGGGATGGAGGTTCGAGGGGGGGAGGTAGCTACATGTATATACATATGTATGTTGCTTGTCGAGGAGGAGTTGGCGTGAGGGATGATAACTGCACGGGTATGTGATGGGGCCATACATGGCCATTAACGATGGATGGTCCTCATGTTTTTTTGCTAGTCCAGGCAGGCACCTACGATCGATGTTTGTCAAATACGAAACACTGACTTTGTCGGAGATCGTCAAAAGAAATGTTTGATCGTGTAATGTACGTACGTACACAGATACATGTATGTACTGTACATACATGTAGTGTCATGGCCGAGGATTCGCTTGCGCGGCCCAAGTACGTAGTGCAGTAGGTACTCTACATGTATACATGTAATACTAGAGCAGAGTTGAAGCCCGGTAAACAGGTGTGAAACTTCAGACCAGCGCCAGAGACAGAGAAGAAGGATTTATATCCTTCTTTACAAGTGGATATATATATATATACATACATGTACATATGACCCTGCTCAATAAAGACTTTTCTTTGGCTTCACCACCAAGGATTAGTCGCACCGATCCTTTTCCTCCCATGACTCGGGTCACATAAAAAGGAGTGACATTTCGCATGATCGCCTGGAGAGCTTTCATCAACCGCATCCTAGTTCTTGTCTTCATTGACAAGTTCCCACCTCACTGGGGGCCTTCCACAGGTCCCCTCCATGGCGCGTACTTATTAGCCCTCTTCCTAATAGAGGCAGATACTTCGTTAACTCGTCGACGCTACTCCTACTTCGAGGCACCACGCCCTCACCCTCACCCAAAAAGTCCCACTGCGGGCACCTCGGCATTTGAGCCACTGTTCGGTCTTCGGTCTTCGTTCGCTTCCCTTTGTTCGTGTATTTTTGTCTTTGCGCTTTTTTCATTTTTTCTTGGGCGGGGGTTTCCTTAGTCATCAACCTTGTAAGAGGAGTGCGGTTGGTAGCATACCATAGTTACTATAACTGGGGGAACCGGCATTGGGGATAGGTCTTTACGCCATAGTTTTCAAACTGCATGCGATACATTGTACCTAGAAACAAATGGACTTGATTCAAAAAAAAAAAAAAAAAAACATATGACCCTGCTCGGGGTCGCACACATGCATAGACGTGCAGTTTTGGAAGTGATATCGATGCGGGCGCGCCAAGAGTGCACTAGCGGAGCGCAGTTGTGACAAGAACGCCGCACCACCCCCCTCCCCCGCTAAGTGGTCCTTACCGCATGCACCATCAAAGTTTTGCCTTGCCCCCTCCCGTAGTTATTGAAAGGCGGAGAAGCACTGGTAATATATTCTTGCTTCCTCCTCTGACAAGTTGAAGCTATCACTCTCCCCCCCTCCCCCACTCCCCTCCCCCCTGCAGCGACAGAAACCCAAGCACCCCCATCCCTTCTTTCTGTACGTGCCGCGCCCCCCCTGGAATAAGTACATGTATATATATATATGTAGAGGCTCCTATCGGTCTTTGGGCTCTGTTTGGAAGATTGAGAGGAGACTTTTTTTCTCCTTTCTGTATTATCCGCTTTTTCTTTTCTTTTCCCTTTTGGGAACTCCCCCCCCCCCCCAACCTCCTCTCCTCTCCTCACTTCTCGCCTTAATTTTATGGGTTACTCTATCCCCTAAGTATAGTGCATCTTTTTGGGAGTAGGCTGAAAAAGGAGCTCATACTATCTACATAAGTATAAGTAAGTATATTACTCACTCCACAAACATTGCAATTGACAGATACCTAGCCGTGACTCCCCATCAGTCTACTCCTGCGAGCCCTCACTCTACAGGCAGCCAAACGATGTAGCTAACTGGCCATCACCGCACTATCAGTTCTACAAATAAGAAAGAAGGTAAAAGTAGGCGAAGGGGTAAATCTTTTTTTGATTTCCTAGCTTTATACCCGGCCATCCCCCTTCCCACCGATTTTTTCCTCCGTGAATGCCTTTCGCATTTATCTCCTTTTCATCCATACTAATTTCTTATGAGTTATTTTTGCAGTTTTACCTCCTCCCCTTCTATCCTATCTTGTACTTAAGTACCCGACTAGCTAGCTTGACAATGAACGACTGTTGCCGCTCCAGACATGAAAAATCACTCGACGTGCCATCCCAAGCAACTGACTCCCACAAGAAACGACCGCCTAAAGCGATATCCCAACACAGCCACCCCATCCCAAGCAACTGACTCCCACAACAAACGACCGTCTAAAGCGATATCCCAACACAGCCACCCCAACCGAAAAGCAAGTAGGGAAATAGAAGGGAAAAAAACCTTGAAAGTTATGAATGGTATTGAAATAGTATATCTTTGCCATGTAAGAAGGAAAAAGAAAAGAAAGGCCTTTAAAAGGTATGAATGATATTGCGCCAAGAAAAAAGTGGATTAAATGAAATGAAATGAAAAGTAGCAGGCAGAACTTGGGCTTGAAACCTACATGTACTTAGTGGTAAAGAATGACTCTTTACACCATCGCCCCCGAGTGACAAACGTACTCATCCACCACTATTCTTGATCTTCGCGATTCTCCCTCGATTCCCCAGAGAGTAGGCAGTAGGAGATGACCACAAGGAGGCATGCGGTCATAATGAAGAAAAAGGCCGAAATAACCATGAGGAGTTTTTCCAATTGGGTAAGCTCGTTGGGATTGGCGCTCTTCAAACTAATCAACTACTCAAACGGTTAGTTGCGATATTTATATAAAAAAGAATCAAGCCCTCGGGCCCTGAGGAGGACACTTACCCAGACAGCCACGAAAAAAACTACTACAATTACAAAGATGGCTACCAGCTCAAGGCAGTAAATATAAATTGTCTTCCCCTCTTGCGGCTTTGAATTCTCGGGTTCGGGGCTTCCGCTGGTAGAGGTGTAGTCATCGAGTTTGGCCAGTAGCTTTTGTGCCCATGGGCCGTTTCCAACCATAGTCAAGATATTGGGGCCAACGTTATTGCCAAAGACTTCCTTGGCCAACTTAGGGACGATATGTGATCTAGCAGCATCGTTTTTAAGGGCTACATAGAGAGACGCGGAAACGAGTGACGACCTTGTAGCTTGTAAATCTTCGGGGGATAGTTCGAAGACAAAGCCATCATAAATGTCCCGGAAGCGGGCCATTTCGTCGGCAAAGGTGGAGACTTCTTCATCCCTGTAAGTCCTGGTAACTTCGACGAGTTTTCTCACCTGGCCTGGACCTACAAAAACCTTCTTAAACGTTTCAAGCACTGGTGGTATGACACTAGCCTGCTCGATCGCCGCCTTTTTCTCTGACTCTTTTTTTGAGTTCCATTCCCTTTTTCTCTCCTCTCTTGCTTGCGCATCATTCGCTACAAGTTGATAAGACAATGAGTTCCACTGAGATAGTTTGTGAACTTTGGCTTTCTCTTCACTGGTTGTAGCTTTTTGGAGCTCGGCGGCTTCGTCGAAACATTTACGATTGCGGTTATGCTGACGTGTTGTGTATTCACGCTTGTTACGGTATCTCATGCCTCCATAACATCTGCTGCCCCCGTTCTCCGTCTTCCTGTATTTCCACTTCTCATACTCGTGGGGAGTACCGTCATACTCGAAGCCAGTATACTTAGGAATTTCATCTGGCTTTTCTAATTTCTGAGCAGTTTTCATAGATGGACCGGAGGTTTCAGGTGGACCAGAAGCTTCAGATGGGCCAGCAACATATGATGGGCCGGCCCCTTCGCCAATCAGATCAGGGATGGCTTTATTATCAATGGGTTTCGTAGCTGGTGCATCTCTGCGATCAGCAGCACAACCACCGCCTTCCTCTGATGAATGGTTTTCTTTGCCTGAGAGATAAGCTAGAGGGTCTTGATACTCAAGGTACACAAATTTGCGAAGCCGGTCAAGATTTCTCGTGGTAACAACTTCAGATGTCTTTCCATTACTAGGAGAAGCTTCTGCCGCCCTGAAACATCTTGAATTGTTGAGGGATTCACTTGAAACAGGTTTACTTTTCATCGGATGGACCCAATCCTCAGTAATCCATTCTGGATACCTAGCATAGCCCATATCCTTGGGAAGGATGCCGATTTGTTCCCAACCCACAAATGCGGTGACATTGCCTTCGAAGTCCACAAGGACATTTCCACCTCCGAGCTCAGGTGGAGAAAGATAAAACATTTCTCTAACAGGCTCCACAAGGGCTCCAGTTAGGAGTTTCAGTAAAAGAAGAAGATTTCTGGCTTTGACCTCCTCAGTCTCGGTGCTACCTCGCACCTTCTTGATTTCTCTCACCCAGATGTGGTCTAGGTAAGCTGTGGTGGAGGTAAATGGTCCGCTGATGACGGCGTCTCCACCATTGAGTTGATGCGGTTTACCATTGATGATAAGCTTTTCTTGTGCGTAGTCGATAGCAATAACCCCAATTTTATCGAAGGGAAACTTCCCTAGTTTGGTCATGTGCTCAGCGCATTGGGAAAGACAACGCATTTTTCCCTCGTCATTCCAGATACACCACAGGTCATCGACCTTACCGCCCTTCATACAGTCCATCAAGATAAAAGGCACGCCGAGACAATTATCTTCGTACAAGTCATACGAATAAATGGGCGGAACTGGGATATCGGTCTTCTCTTTGATGAAGGTCATTGCCTTAATATCAGACTCGAGCCAATATCTGTCTGCCGCACTGAAGTTTCTAGCAGAAAGTGGAATCCGTATGAGCCATTTGACTGGTATAGCTTCGCCAAAGCGCGCATTGCTAGACAACTTGACTGTATATAACAAGTTTTTCGAGCCGATTCTTGGATTTGGGTCCACGGAACAATCCACACGGTTTTCAGGGGTATCCGTGTATATGGAATATAAAATGGTTGCGAGTAGAGCAATCTCATCGATATAGATGGAATCAATCAGTTCCCTGATTGAGGTTTCTCTATCAATTTCACTGGTACTTTCAACAGGCTTGGAGCTCACGCTGGGCTCCCCCGACTCAGAAGTGAGGCGTGTAGAGCTAGAGGGTTGCCCGGGGTTCATCCTCAAATGAGGTGGAAGAGGTGGTGTTGCATTTGACTGAATGGCATTATCAGTTTTTTGGATTTGTGGAATAGATTTCTCCTTAAACTCTGAACGTGCTTTAAATGACGACCCAGATTCGGACTCAGGTTCGGATGCATACTCAACAGTAGCAGCCCTCGACTTATGGTCACCACTACCATCAACAGCAGCCACTGAAGCAGCATCTTCTTTAGTCTCAAGTACCGTGGTCTGAATAATTGTACTAGCATCGCCATACTTCTCTCCAACCCCTTCTGGTGATGGGGGACGCTGAAGAGCAGGCTCAAGCACAGAACTGCTTCTCAAGCCCTCACAGGAATTTTCTTCGATGTGATGCAGCGGAGCATAGTCAAGGACAGGCACAAGCTGAGCACTCCTTCTAAAATTATCCCAAAATTCATCTCTCAGAGGATGGGTTTGCGAAACCGACGGTGCATCGTCACCATCACCACCATCATCATTATCACCATCGATAGGAGCAATAAAAAAAGAGGCAGTGAGATCAGAGGCAGTGAGATCAGAGGCACTGAGATCACTGATTTGACTCAGAATCGACGAAGAGAGGAGAGCTTCATCATCTGCATCATCTTGCTGGTCGGTCTCAAACCCCGAGACCTCAGGTGAGTGCCTATGACCACCGAGTGACGGTCTGAACGAGTCTTCAACAATGTCCATCAAACTCCTGGTCCTGTAGCCGGAGCTATCACCAGCATATCCTTCTCATGCAAATAAAGTTAGTTTTTATTAATTCTATCATTAAAAAAAAAGGATAGGAGTGGGGGATATAAAAAATAATACTGAGGGAGATTAAACTAACCATTGTAATGATCCGGTGTGATGATGCTAAAGCCATCTTCATCATTGGACTCAGAGGTTGATGGTCTCACAGGAGTTTCCTGAGCAGTAACTGGAGGGGCACGCATTCTGGGAAGTCGGACCAGAGAGTTATCGACAACAGGAGCAGGAAAAGTGTCTGATGGGATTCCAGCAGCAGTGGAAGAATCGTGCAAAGATGAATCTTTGAAGTTGGGCGAGGAGGCAGATGGAAATTGATCAGAAATTGTTGAAGGGGGAGTAGAGGAAGTGGAGAGAATTTCATTCTCTGGATGAGTAGAGAATTCAGGAGATGGGGGAGCCATTATTTAGAGATGGATGGATGAAGGAGTATGAAAGAGATGAGAAGATTTAAGGGAAATACGAGAAGGAATAAGAGAGAGACGGGAAGTGGGAAATGTGTTATTAGGAAAGGGAAGCAGTCAGTGTGCCGGTTTTTTTGTGCCGTTACTTGACCCGTGTCGACAACATAGACATGTGCATACACCTAGGAAATTGGGTACGCAGAAAATTTACAATTACATGTAAGTTGAAGCCCTCATTTGCGTATGAACATCTTTACATACATGTATGCATTACATGTATGTGGTATTTTGGGCAGTGGGCGGTTATGGGGGGCTTGAATGTACTGCTATCAAGTACTAGCGTCGTCTGCCAATTCCACCTTTGAGATGAGAAATCTAAACTGTCTGCTTATACTACAGGCCCAGCTTATAGATAGACTCTGTCCAATTCCTCACCAGTGCAGCGGGCAGCATAACTGGAGCTCACTCCTACTACCTCACGCTGCGGCACGTATCGTGACTGAGGCTCGCTCGATCCTTCCTGCATTGGTTGTCTGGATGTATGTTGGGGACGTCGATTATCAACGACTTACCAGAGCTCATAGCTCGTAGCCCTTTTCTATACAGCTCTATCCCACACAGCTCATTAGTCTCAGACCTAGGCCGTGTATTAGTTAACGAGGAACGACAGGGTACACCAGTCCATGATATCTACACCAGGCCTGCAGGACCAACACAAACTCACGCACCCCCGAGTTGCTGTCACGAGAGCGGCATAACGACTGGATACTGCATCTGGATCTGTCTGATCTCTATCCTCTGGGATACGTATCATAGATACGTGAATCCTTATACTGGAGCTCTCGAAAGGATCGACACTTTGGTCTCTTCTTGATTAGAAGCTTTACAATCGTTATATTGATCTTCCGAGTATTTGCAAGGCAATATTTCTACCACCGCAGACGTCTGATAGTCACACACGTTATAAGTCTAGCACCGGGGTTCTCTCGATATTGCAAGAAACAATCAAGCTGCCAAAGCGGTCTTTCCCATCGTCTCCTACTTATCGAATCAACAATCCCTATTCGTCTAACTGCACCTAGGATCTAGGACTGCTCTCACCCCGATAACCCTTGTACGGTACACTCCTCCTCGATCCTCTCTCTACCTACCAACTCGGAGTCAATTGACCAAGCCCACACAGCAGCTCTCTACAAAACTCCTCCGGGAGATGGCCCTGTAGCAATTGGACTCTTCTCACACCAGCCCAGCTGGGAATTCTACTAAAATCCCAGAACGGCAACACAACGCACCCCTGCCCCACCACCTCCTTGGCACCTCAAAAAGATTCTTTTCCGCCCACCGCCCAAACCCACAGAAGCCATGTCCGCCCGCCGCTCCATCTTCAACTCGCCCTCCTCCGACAACGGCGCCGCCGACGACGACGACGAAGACAGAGACCACGACCTCCCCGAGAATCAGCCCTCAGCCCTCAGCGACCCCGACCCCGACCCCGGGTCCGAGTCCGACCAGCCTCCCCCCTCCGACGACGACGAAGCTCCCGCAGACGAAGACGACGACGACGGCGAAGAAGAAGAAGAAGAAGAAGAAGAAGACCTCCCAGAAGACGAGCAAGATGCCCGCGCAGACAACGACACCGACGATGACAGCGACCCCGAAGCCTCCTACCGTTGGGGCACGCACCACGACACGCGCCGCACCGTGCAGCCCTTCTACGGCGTCATCGCGGCGCTCGACCGCGCCCACAATTCCTCCCTCGCCGCCCACCTCTACTCTGCGCACCTCATAAAGCGCTACAACCTCGCGGCGCCCAACCCCCTCCCCACGCCCTCGACCTCCACCTCCGAGACCGAGCCCGAGCGCCGCAAAAACCGCGCCTACTCGCCCACGCAGCTCGCGTCCGACGCCCTGCTCCCGCGCTCAAAGCGCTTCATCACAAACAGCTGGACGTCGTGGCCGCACCCGGCGGACCACGTCCCGCGCGGCCACGAGCACGAGCCCCACACGCTCAAGTCGCAGCCGCGGCGCTCCCACATCGACCCGCCCACCTACTCCTCCGCTCCCAACACCACCCCCACCAGCAAAGCACCACCACCCCCACCACCACCACCACCGCCACCAAGCGCCATGCTCGAGGAGGTACTCACGGCCGCGTTCCTCCGCGCCGGCAAGGAGAAGCTGCGGGCGCGCGGCGAGGCGGCAGGCGCCCTGGTGCCCGTGCTGGACGAGGACGTCAGCAACCACCTGCTGAGGCCCATGGTGCGCAGCGTCATCAGCCGCTTGGATGGGCTGCTGGTGGGGCTGCACCACGAGCGCTCGTACACCAAGATGCTTGTTGCCGAAGAGGCGGCGGCTGCCGCCGCTACACACGGGCTCGACGGGGCCCGCGGGGTGCAGCAGCGGGGGCGGCACGCCAGCTCCCTGAAGCGCCCCCAGGCGCGGCGGAAGCCGCCTCTCTCCTCCTCCTCCTCCACGGGGGCGGCGGTAAGGGGGCGGCGCAGGGCCGTTACGCCCATGACTGACACCGAGGCCGAGGAGGAGGAGGAGGAGGAGGAGGAGGATGATGAGGAAGAGCCTGTGCGGAAGCGGAAGCGGCCGCCGTCGCCGGTCGCGCGGAAGTGGGCGAAGAAGCGGATGACGAGGTTGCGGCTGCGGGATTGGAGTAATGTTGTTGGTGTTGCGGCGCTGACGGGGTTTGCGGGTGATGTTGTACAGCGCACGGTGGGGCGGTGCGGGGTCATGTTTGGGGAGACGATGGGGTGGAGGAATGTGGGGAGGGATGACCATCTGAGGGGGCGGGCGGGCGGGGAGGAGTGGGTTGGTGCTAGGCTGGAGGAGGAGGAGGAGGAGACGGGCGGTGGGAGCGGTAAGGGGGGTAGAGAGGGCAAGGACCGTAGTGGGGGTAGGGGCGAGAGCGGGAGTGGAGGGGAGAGTGGGGAGGGGAGCGAGGAGCTGTATGAGGATATCACGAGGGACGGGTTTCTGGCGCTGGTGGCGAGGCCGCCGAGAAGGGATGTGGGCAGGAGGAGGCCGAAGTACAAGCAAAGGTGAGCGGCAGGGAGCTGAGGTAGCTGGCTGGGCTTGGGGGGGGAGTTTATAAGGGCTGCCATTAGTTTTAGTATTAATAAATTACGAGCTTTGCACATGTCGGAGGTTCCAGTAACTGCGCTGAAATGTTGCCCTCCTCCGAAACCAACAAAACACCAAAACACCGCCCCTGCAATGATCGCAACGACCGTGAAACAACCTCGCGCGTCACAGCATGTCACTCGATCACGTGCACCAGCAGCTTCCTCACTTCCGCCTAATATGCCACGTGCACGCGCAGAGAAAAGAAAAGAAAAGAAAAGACAGACCGCAGCTCCCTGGCTGGTCCACACTGGCAAGAAGAAGAAGAACGACAACTCACTACTATGTACCTACGCGGATGGCCAGCCATAAGGGGCGTGAGCGTAGGTGTGTCGACTTGATTTGGAAAACTTTTCTTTTCCGCTGGTATAGAAAATATCAGGCACTAATACCGTTGCAGTAGTAGATCTTCCAACCTCTGCAGCTTCATTGGCTGCACTTTATTCTGGAGGTTTCGTCGACAAAGTTTACACACCCTCCCAGCGAGCGCCAGTTATATAGATACAACATATATATGTACATGTATGCAGTCAGCGAGCGCACCGCTTCCCAAACCCGATCCGTCATGGTAGGTCATCGTCGGGCCCGGGGCCCGGGCCGGATCAGAATGCGCGTGCTGTGTCAACACCGCCCCCCAATTATGATTATTAGGATCGATCGCGGGAATCGATAGTGGGGGAAGGGATTTTGAAAAGCACATGACGGAAACAGAGCCCCCTCCCCCCCCCCGAAAAAATTAAAAGGGATCGCGCGGAAAATAAGGTGGCTACTGTGCTTGTAAGAAGTGCCTGAAATTGGCTTTTGATGGTAACGGCGCGCCGGGCAAAGAAGCTACACCACTCTAGATTGAGCCCTGCTTGCAGCTTGCAGCTTGCATTTTCAGGTTCTTATTGCCTGTCCCGAGTACGCACAAAATCTTGCAGCATCGTCATTGATTGTCCCGGGTGCACGTAGGACGCACGATTGCCGGTTATATACTCTATCTCTATATGTCGGGATTAATTTGGGTTGGGCAGCGCAGCGCAGCGGATCCGGAGGGGGGTGGGGGGGATGGCGGCGGTGCAGAGATACATGTACATGTATGTATAGCTACTCTATAGGCTGACGCGATGTCTTTGGAGGCTGGCCCTCTCGCTCGCCCGGCGCCACCCTTCTCGCCTCTAGTACCCTAGATCTGTCTGTAGAGTAGGTTAGGTGCTCTACATGTATGTACGTGTATGTATATAAGAGCTTGCTTGCTTGCTTGCGCCGGCGCCCGGTCTTCTGTTGCCCCCCAGCAGCACGCCCATTACCGCCAACATTGACACCCAGCACCCATGGTCGGTCTCGCCCGCACAAGTACAAGCAGCCAACTAGCAGATGCACCACCACCACCACAGTCCTCGCGACGTAGCCGCTATACCATGACCACCGTGGCGGCGACGGCGGCGGCGGCGGCGGTGTTGGAACAGAGGAGGGAAGGTTGCGTGGTGGGTAGGTAAACGCGGGGTGTGGATCACAGTAGATCACTCGATGTCTGTGCTCACAGGGACGGGGCCGGGGTGTTTCGCAGAGGAAAGAAACCAAACCTGCGGCTGAAAGCTGGCAGCGGACGCAGGCAGCGGACGCAGGCATAGCCTCGTTCGGTGCCCTCCCCTCCTTCCGTACTTGACATACTTGCGTAGTAGCGATAGTGGATGTGAGCCCATCCATGGCCAGTGCATGATTGAGGTTAGGGCTTCGGACGAAACTCACCATGGCTTGCACGCGCACATATTGGGATGATCATGGTGACAACAGGCGTCCACGGGGGGGGGGGGGGGGTTTGATGGCGCCGGGTCTTGCTCACCCAGGATACACTCTATGTAAGTACATGCAAGTAATTCCCCCCTCTCAGAATCAAGTGCAGGTAATACAGCACAGGGAGGCACCTGCTTGCAGTTACCCTTTACCAGAAGCGTGATATATATATACCTACATGTAGATGAGGCCTCCATTTCTACATGCATGTACTTACATGTACTCTACATGTAAGTATGTAGGTACAATACATGCATCAAGCCTCGGTTAGAAACGAGGGTGGGGGGAGAATTCACCCCGCCGAGAACGGTAGCAGTTGTCAGCCACGATGCGTGGCATTGCAGCTATTTGTAGTTAGAGCGAGGTGCGAAATGGAGAGTACCAAACTGACCGTTGCGTCATGGCGCTGTCAAAAGTGCGCGGCGGGTGCAGCATAGCCTGTCACTCGGGCCGTGGCACGTGATCCGAATGGAGTCACCCCTGGCTGGCTGGGGGCCTATCAATCAAGTGATAATGGGATGCAGATCATCATCAACAATGAGCCTCTTTTTCTTTTTGTGGGGCCGCGATTGTTTGATGTAGTTTGTGCTGCCGTGTAGTACCGTGAGAAACCTTGTTTAGTGAATGGGTCACCGTGTAGTGTAGCGTAGGCCTGGAGGGTGCACGCACCATAGAAAGGTTTTCCGTGTGGAAAACAAAAAAACAAAAGAAGGGGGGCTCGACAGGTGGGATTGTTTCATGTTTCACTGTTTTGCAAATGCGCACCTTCCTCTCACACATGTCAACTTGCCAACCATCGCAGCATCCCACCTACTACTCCAACACCTCTTCCCTTCTTATACCCTTAATTGCTCCATCCTTCTCACTCCTTTTCACCTTCCTATCTTTTCATCATCATCAACCCCCACCATATTAATTCATCAAAGATTTTCTGGAAAATCTTTACCTTCTTCAACCACTTTCTTCGGGCCAGACCCTTTACACCTCTCCACCATCTAACTTCATCCAAGATTTTCTGGGAAAATCTTTACTTCTTCTAATCACTCCCCTTTTGAACCACACGCTTCTAAACCTCTCCACCACAAGTGTTTAGTGTCCCGGGTTAAAGAGACCGTCACTATGGGTTTCTCAGTCACCCTCTCCAAAAAGGCCATCCTCCCCCTCCTCACCTTCTTCGTGCTTTTTGTTGGTCTCATCATCAAAGAGTACCAAATCTCAGTATGGGCATCTACCGAACTGAGCATAATCTCATTTTTCACATTTCTCATCACTCTCTCAATGCTCTTTGACGATGCCGCACAACCTGCCGAGAATCAATTGGATGAAGATACCGGGGTGATCGATCAGAAAGATGAACCCAAAGCTATTCTTGAAGCCACTCTCGGAGCCGCTTCAGAAGCTGTGCCCAAGGAAACAGAGACAACTCTTTTGATTCCTCAATCACCGGTGCTCATGCCGAGTGCCCTCAGCCCTATCATCATGTGCTGGGAATTGGAGGACAAGGCAAAGGCCGAGCACGAGGCAAAGGTCAAGCACGAGGAAAAGACAGAAGCTGCAGCAGAGGCTCAAAGGCTCAAAAGGCAGCGAAAGAATAAGGCTCGGAAGGAGAAAAGCATTTTGAGAAAGCAATCAGCCAGCACCAGCCAGTCCAGCGATGAGGACAAGTCCGGCTGTGAAGACACGCCTAAAGACAAGAATCAACTCATTGTATATGAGAACATTTTAAGTGATGAGGAGCTTAATGTGAGTTCTGATGTCTGTAGATTATCCTCTTGGATCAAACTGACGGTTTACTAGCTTAATCCAGTGCTTCCGAGTAGGCACAAGAGTGATGACGGGGGTCAATCATCCAGTGCGGAGCAGAAAATCCTTTATAGATATCTGGTGAGTGGAGACAACACATTACAATTCACATATTGAACCAAACTAACTCATGAGCAGGCAAGTATAAAGGGTGATAGTCAAGCTTCATTTATCAGAATGACCCAGTTTGCTATCGAGAGATTCATGGAAACGCTACGCGGAGCAGAATTTGTAAGCCAATCATTCAATCGAACTATAAGACAAATATTTGAACAAACCTAATATCTTGTATAGAAGGGCCCAGAAATGGTCAGAGATGAGGAAATAAAGGTCCAAATTATTGAGACTCAGCCGAGCCTCCAATTGGGACCGAAAATCGAGTGGAAAAGTCCGGGAAGTGCCATGAGACGTGGGAAAAAATGGACGCCTGCCAATGTGAAAGTTGGTCCCAGATTCGCAGAAAAGGAGAACGGAATGGGAGAATGGGTAAGTCATTCAACTTTTCCAATAAAATCGTCCATGTCTTACTATTCTCTTAAAGAGCCCTTACTGACGTACAGCGATTTATGAATAGAAGAAGGCTGTATCCACCACCTTGGAATTCAAAACCCCAACCAAGGATGATAAGACTTCTAAAATGTTCTCTCAAGCACCCGTTAAAACCTCCCAGTTCACCGTTGAGTCTATTGAAAAGCCTGATCACAAAGACACCAAGCAAGAAATATCTAAGGAGGAGATGGAGCCAAACCAAGCGCCCCGTAGACCCTCTACTGAGGCTGTGGCACCAATTCCCGATAAAGAAACAAAAGAGATTATTAAGATGACAGCGTTGGCTCCTGTTGCCAATGAGGTCAAGGGGACTTGGGAGCTCGAGAAGCCTTTCCCACCACTCGTCCCAAATGAAACCAGGGTGGTCAAAACTGGGGCGGTAGCAACGCCCAAGATCCCGGAGACAAGAGCAGATATAATAAAAGCGTGGCTAGCAGCGAACGGACCGCTTGAATCTACTAAGGTCACCGAGTCTATTGCTCCACTGCTTATTACTGATGAAACCGAAGGATCTCAGATCGATACGGATACAACCCAGACAGCCGACCAGGGACCAACAAAGACAGCGGTCCAATCTGTGGAAGGGGTTGTGATGCCAGCCCTTATAGTCTCTGAAACAAAAGAGGTCGAGGAGCTTGAAAGTCTGCCGGCCAAAATTCTGGAATGCGAGAGTATCGCAAACCTCCACGAGCTTGAGGCATCTGGCGTCGAGTCACCAACTCTTGCTGGTGGGTCTTCGCCAGCCCTAATCGAACTTGAGGGTAAAACTTCAACCGAGGGCACGGTTCCATCAAACGTCGAGCAAGGCCAACCGAAAGAACAAGATGAAGCCTACGAATCTGATGATGATCTCGTCAAGGAACTCGAGGAATTGCTCAGGCAAAATGTGCCTGAGCCGACCATTCAGTCCGAGGGTTCATCACAGGTGCAGGAAGAGCTTCAAGTTCCTGGCGAAGGTTCTCCTGCTGGTCCTGAAGTCCCTCATATTACCACCATATCCGCTATTCAGGGAGCTCTCGAACCCGGAAACATCCAGGAATACACAGAGATCATTGCCCCCACAGGCGAACTGACTGCAGATGAGGCTGTTTTCATCGACACGATGATGAGAATTATCGACATGGACGGCAATATTATAGAGGGCATGGATACTCAAAATAAACTTGAAGCTTTCTGTAGCCAGATCCAGGAGACAGAAGAGTTGCTCGCGGCTAATGATTGTCAGACTGGTGGGGGTGATCTCTTAGAATCTCTAAACTTTGACGATAACTCCCTAGGAGTCGTCTCGTATGACGATCTGGAGCCTACCGCTGCACCCCACGAGGACCCAGAGCTCTCTATCGATATGGAAGAGACTACTCGTCCGTTTAGCCTAAGCTTTGACCAAGGCTGTCGTGATGAGCATATAGACCTCGAAGCTATCTTCAACGGGATACTTGACCAGGACGACCTACTATTGCCCGAAGACCAGGTGAATGGTAACTTCACAAACATCGATACAAATGGCCCAACAGATGTTGTGGATCAGACCATGATTGAAATGATGTCTTCTGAACATATTCCGACTACCGATGGAATGGAAATCGACCAAGTGGTGCCCAGCGAAGACGAGAGCTTCCTGTTTAACCAGACCCAAATATTACCAGAGGCTATTGTACCTATCCACACAAATAACGGAATCCAGAGCCAACAAAACGGGACTGGCAGTGAATTCCAATTCGAGAGGCTACAGGGAAACTTTATTCCCCAGCTGTATACCAGCCTTACCGCATCACATTCTATCAAGCATTTTACTTCAATATTCCCAGAATCTAGTACTTTTATCCCCCAATCAACTATCGAGCAAGTATCGGACCAGGAAACTATTCATTCCGGACTGAGTATCGAGGAATCCGCTCTACCGTTATTAGAACCAACCCAGGAGATTTTTAACCTTCAGTTTGTGAACTATCAACAATCTACTTCAGAGGAATTGGCGCAACAAGCCTTTACCCCTCAGGTAGAGATTGGACAGATCTCCCCAAAGCTGACAGGGAAAGTCCCAGAACCCCCTACTTCTGTGGGATTATCTCAGGGAACCATTATTCCCCATTTGCCTGTTGGTCAGCCTATTTCGGTGGCCACGACACAGAAACCTAGCCGCAAGATAACTATTGAGCAATCAGTTTTCGGGTTTGCTATCGAGCAGTCACTCCCAGTGGTACCGCTACAGGATGCGCCTCGGTTCACACAAGAATCTCAAATTTCCCAGGCCGTCATCTTACATCCTATCTTTAGCACTGTCAACCAGTCTTCAACCACTACCGGCGGCGACGACGATGGAACGCAGCTCGATAATCCTCAAAAATTCATTGGATCCGTCAAAAATACTCTTCCTCTCATTTTCGCGCTCCAAGTTACCGAGAAGATCAGCAACAAAAGATGTGTTGAACTTGATGACGATGACGAGGATGAGGACGAGGGTACCCAAGCTAATATGGAGATAATGATGATCACCAAGCGGCCTGTTATTCCCCTCCGCAAGAAGGCACTTGAAATCATCACGCGAAACGTGGCCCCAGTAGTAGAGATGCCTAAGAAGCCGAAGAGCACAACTGGCATCAGGATTATCACGACGGCACCAACCCAATCCAACAAGGAAATTGCGCTCAAGAAGGTCTGTGGTGCCAATTCCACATCCGCTAGCACGGTCTTTGCTGACCCGTATCAACAGCGTACCAAAATAGAGGTGGCCCCTGATCCCGAGGAGCTCAAAGCCGAACCCAACTATGACAGTGCCAAAGTCAACATGCAACAGCAGCTCAACAAGGTCACGACTAAGCTTCAAGCTATAACGATGGAAAAATCGATTACTTCCGCTAGACAGAAGGGGATGGAGATTGATAATAAAGGTTTTTTCCAGTTGGGGTTGGCACAGAATAAGCCACGCCGGAGATATTGATATTAGGTGCTTTGGGTTGCTCTACGCATATTTCTTTTATAGTGTTTTAAGAGAAGAAGTTTGAATATCACTTTATGTTATAGTTAGTCTCTAGCCATAAATTTAAATGATTGATAAAAATTACTCTAAACTTCCCGTGTGCTCTTAAGTCTTTGGGCATGGCCTGCCAGTGTAGTACTAGCGTCATTATCGGGGGTTATCAAGACCGGATTATCGTCGCGAGTGATAGAATATGATCCGGATAGTGTGTTGCCAATTCGGCGTTTGCAAACTACATGTATATCTAGCTCCCAATAAACCTTGAGTTCCTGCTCTGGTCGTCTGGCTTTGGCAATGAGTAAAAAGTTGGGGTCATCGTATCAGTTCGATGTATTTACATGTACTCGATACCCCGGCTTCCGCGAAACTATCTCTGAAGTATGCTAAGTGGCATGATTGATTTTCTTATAGTACCTTCTAAGAGACCGAATCTCTTAACTAAATGCATATACTCCCGTGAAAGGGCATGGGCACGCCATCTTTATTGTAGTTCTCCCGGCCAAGGCGGCGAGTGATGAGCCGTGTGCCAAGCTAGTCTATCAGCAATACCCGCCAAGTACACGGACCTTGAACTCTTGAGCCGTGTGGACGGTTAGCGAGACGTATTAGTTACTGGAGAATTCGAACACTACGCAATGGCGCTACCTGTTGGGATAAATTGAGGGCGGTCATCGGTTCAAGCATCTGGTATGGGGGTTGCGCAATTGGCAAAGTTTACAGACAAGTGTTGAATACATGTACTTTCACTACTTTACGTTTCCTACGTATGTGACGTAATTGAACAGCATAACCACCATCAGAAGCCCAAACATAAAGTTGATTGCATATTTCCCTCAGATACATCAATAACCAGTTCGGCACGCAATGCTGAAACATACATTCAACCCCGCTCACATCACCATCATCCATCATTAGCCGACCCCCCCCCCAAAAAAAAAGGATCCTAAGCCCTGTATTTGTTGTATTGTTGCAGCATTCTGGTTGCCTGCCCAGGCGTGAATTCGTACATGCAAATATCGGTGGACTGCATAATGAATTTTGTAAATGAAGGATTCTTATATCAAGGATGATACAATGGGGGGATGATAACTTACGTAGTCCATGTAGTTGTGAATGGGATCGACACCGGGGTACGAAGTACCTGTGCAAGTGTCCTTGGAGGCCGGGCATCCACTTGTAGCAGACGCTTCAGCAGCGGTGTCGGAGACAGAGTCACCGCCAGAGCATCCGCCCTGGAAAGTGTGGTAAAGACCTACATGTAGACCACGCACAAAAACAGTCAGTGGTTTTGTTTTTTTCAATAAGCCAGTGGAAGGGAAGGAAGCTATTCAGCTACTTACCTAACCAATGCCCAATCTCGTGGGTGGCGGTGCGCCCCAAATCGTAGCCAGTAGCAGACCCTCCCGGGACAGAGGTGGACAAGATGGAGCAGCCATCATACAGGAGGGAACTGTTAGTCTTGGTCTCGGGGTAGTAGCAGTACCCGAGAATACCATCTGCTAGGTTCTGGAAGTAGACATTGAGAGTCTTGTAATCTCCCTTGCGCAGGGACCGCTTCATCGCGGCCTCGCTCCGGTCGTTGTACCAGGCAGAGTTGGTTGTGCGGGTTATCCCCAAAAGGCTGAACTGGAAGCCGGTAGAAGCATAATCGTCGTTCAAGACATTCAACTACACAGAAAAATAAGGAATTAGACCAAAAAAAAGTGAAACCATTAAAATTTGGTACATACCTGCTCCCGGAGCGTAGAATTAGGGATGTTCCCCTGGGACACACTGGTGCCGGATCTCAGAACATGGAAGTAGGTCGGAATCGTGATGACCGCAGCAGTTGAGAATGAGTCTGGGCTTTCCAAGGCCTCAATAGCCATCTGCGCGCTGACCTGGAGCTGCTCTTTAGTTGGCCCCGGGGTACCGCACTTGCGTGCGGACACCACCGCGAGCAGAGAAAAAACGGCAGAGAATCCGAATTTCATTTTGGAGTGCTATAGACAGATCGAATGGCAGAGACTGGATGAGATGCTTGAGCTGTGGATGCGGTACATGGAACTGGAGGAGCGTCAGTATTTATACGATTTTGTAGCTGATGTTTGGTGAATCCCACATGCCGAATCTAGTTTGAAGTGGAGAAGAACTTATTATTTACAGTACCATCATGGACAAGCATATACCTGCCAGAGATAATAAGAAGCGGAACAGACCGATTGGTTTGGCACTATCTCTATCGTACCCCACGATATCATGGAACGGTTCGCGGAAGGTGTAGTAGGTGTAGTAGGTGTAGACAAAGCAAGCTAGCGGCGAGGTCCACCAAAAGCCTTTATTGGTCAAATAAAGAGAACTCTTTTCGGGTGAGACCGTTATCATTTAAAAGATTATTCCCACTAATCCGGAAGGTTGGGTCCTGGTGAGCATCCCGTAGCAGAGGCTTCCCTTTGGTGTGGCAGCTATAAACTTAGATACATGTACCTACTAAGCTCCTGCAGGGGCGATAATTACATGCGTAACCCGGAGAATATGAGATGTTTAATCATGTTTGTACTCGCGATCGGTCTGCACTCCGAAGCGGGCCAGTATACATTGTAGTAAATTCTAATAAAACGTGAACGAGCTTTCAGGTCGTCTAGTTGTTAAACCTATAAAGTGCGGAAGGTGGAAATGAAGATTTTGGGCAATACTGATTTAAAAGTTCAAAACTAAGGATCTCCTAGGTCTGAATTACCCATATCCTCCGGGGGCTAACGGAGCAGCGAAGTCTTCACTGCCATCCAAAAAATGTATCTAGATTATCCGCGCTTGGGCCGGCTAGCAATCTGATCTGTCGATCCGGAACCAAGCTTTGAAAACTATGCACGAGAGCACAGCTGCACTAGAGGTTCTCTTCAGGGGGATGACTTAGGAAAGACCTGAGAATCGATAAATCTCATGATATGCCTGGATAAGCGTTTATTGGCTCTGTACCTAGACATTCCTAGCTAGGGGAGAATGTACCACCTGCGGTAACTGTTAAAGATCGATCCTCAATTGTTAGCTGGCGCTATATATAATCATCACCCAATTGCGATAAATCTACACACAAGTGATAGCTTACATGGTACGTTTGGTCGAGCTTGACGAAACTTGCTTCCTCGGGCATTATCTTTACTATAACAAATACGGCGACCGTCAGATATTGCAATCTCTTACCTACCAAGTACATGTAGTTACATGTAGTACATACATATAGTTAGGTACTAACGGCCCTTATTCTATATACCTGCCAAAAAATGTCCTCGGTCCCGGCCGAGGGGTGCTTCATGTAATGTACCTACCTTCCCCCTGCCCAACTCTATCTAAAGAAGGTTGCAACGCTGTGTGTTTTGAGTGTGATAAACTACGCCACAACTCAATCTAATTTGATTAGAGGTCAACCAATCCCATCCTTCATCCCTGGGATCGACAGTGGCTTGTACGATTCAATGACGCACAACCTAGGCCACACAACCCTACATGTATTAGTCTTACTTCTTTGGGGACAGCCAAGTAGACTACATATCTACGATTGTTTCCAGCTTCCAAACTTGCCTTGCCATTATCTGTATGCAGTGGGTACCAGAAATTTGGAAAGTATTGCGTTGGATTATATATTAATCCCTGCAGAAGTCAACATATTATACTCGTTTTTTTAGTGTATATAGTTAGTCAAGTGAATAAAATAGGAACCCATAAACTCTTTGTATACTGACTGATAAGGTGGATTTCCCGCGCCGGCTCATGTTTCGACCTTAACGGTCATCAACCTTGCGTACGAAGATCTGTTAAGTTGTATTATTTGATTTAGATCGAGGCTTATGCGATAGCCGTGTATTGTAGAAAGCCTGTAGCTGGGTTAACCAGTACACTACAGTACCGGAAGAGCGGGTGTAATGGGTACTGTATCAATAGGGATTATTGTGTAGAACTTCCGAATTAAATTGGAATCCTAAATATTATACCGTAGCAATACCGCAGTAATACCCTCTACCACGGCGGGAAATGCATCAATTGATGCATTGCCCACGTCCACGCCTCAAGTAAATGCATCAATTGACGCATAAGCTGTCGTGAGCTGTGTAAACTCGTACGGTCGATGCATTATTGACTTTTCCATACATGCAAATTTTATAGTTTAATTCGCTATGTCTCAATTTACTATCGAACTATATCTACCGATGGCTTATACGGTAAAATGCGGGATCCTCAAGCGTAATACTCCAAGTTCGATCCCGACAATGTATTTTTTTAAAATTCTATCTCTCACCCTTAAGTAATCTCAGCAGTAAAATCGTAAAGTGGGACTGGGGATGCATTCGCCGATGCATTATACCGATGCATTATATGGGGGCATGATGAGGATGCATTATCACTACACATTTCCCGACGTAGTAGAGACCGTAGCAATACCGTAGTAATACCGTAGCAATACCGTAGCAATACCGTAGTCTTGCAGTACTCCGCTAGGTGCGGTACTGGATCCACCCACTCTTTTGGTACTGCATGTATACTCGAGGCCCAGGATGTTTGTGTTTGCTTACTAGCGTTGGCTCTGCACCGCGGGCAGTTTTAGATCTTGAAACTAGAAATACTAGCGTGTATATACATATAGCAATTCTTTTTTCAGGCGACTCTGAACACTACTCAATTTGTCGCTCACTTTATGAAGCTTGTACTTAGAGGCCTAGCATAGAAGTCTGAATTCGCCCGGAAATCCTCCCAGGTACATGTAGTTGTATTTATACACATGGATCAATATTCGAAGAGGAATATGCATATTAATAGTCTCTGCTAATATTAGCTAGACCGAGGGCGGATTAAACAAGAGCCGAGAGTGGAGCCATCACACGGGATACATTCGAAAAATCTTTATCAAATCAGAATATGAGGGGCACGATCTCGCTCAAGACCGTCAGGCACGGATCATCGCTAATTTCGACGGATTTGTTGTTTAGTCGAGCTATCAATTCTACAGCGGCACGTACCTATAGACTGCAAGATCTTCGAGCTTCCATTGAGGGGCGATTCGAAAAGAACAAAACCATCCACATTTCACCTTCCTTTAGAAGGAAATCTAGGTTTCTGCTATACCGATTTTTCAGGGAAACTGCCTGATTCAAATGTTTATATGATCATACGATCGATTCCCTATGAAAAGGGAGTGCAGAAAAGGCACGTACGCGGACCTACACACATGCTATTTATAGTGTTTAACATATCCCTAGGTTCCTTAGATGTAAGACATTTGACTGTCGAATGCCGCGTATATAGCTATAAGAATGATTTCTTATCATTGGTCGAATACTTACCTATTTGCAGAGTTTGCCCAGTAAGGATATATTAATTACAAGAGTTTCCGGATCTGCAGATGCGTCGGGTATTATATATACATGTATATACCTAGAGACGCTACAGTTAGTACTGAATGCTTTGTAAGTGATTTGCTATGACAAATTACAGTTACTACATGCATATGTAGTACTGATAAATGCCCTGGGCTGTAAAAAAATTGGTAAATTACATGTATCAATAGTCAGTGATAAAGGCCCTAGCTTTATAAATCCGGAGTGTATGAGATTAGGATGTGGCTTATCTAGCAGTTTCAAAACACTTTCTAAACTATATACCGCTTCTAGGCACACTTGTAAACGTTAAATTGGGTATAATTGTTTTCGTTTTCTCGAGCTTCGCTACTCCAGTCGCACCACGGAGTTTAGTTAGTCCTTAAGCTTGGTCATTGTCTATCTGGTACTAATTGTTCCTGGTTCACAGCATCAATTCTTGAGTGAGCAGATGGTCGGTAGATACATTACACTGAATTAAGTCTCGTACCTGGCTCCTACGAGCAGCTTACTACACGTACTTATCGTAGGGTTGTGCTAATACTATTTTATCTATTCGTGAGGGTGGTCGGGATAAATGCCATCCATCCCTCTAAAGACGTAAAGCGTAGAACTTTCTAGGTTTGGAAAGATGAACTCCACATGTTGTTTCCCCACCCACCTAGGGGGGAGGTTGATGAAGGCCTAAGGCATACATGGCATGAGTACTTACCATGATTTGACCCCAACTCAAGACTATTGACGGCATAGGTGGTGTGCTGATTGAGATCGATAGCCCCGGAAAATATTGACTGTGTTTTTAGATGGTATTTGGTACTGCACTGACGCGCGATACATGCAGCACGCCAGAGCGGGCAGGGTGCGCATGAGCTGGCCATGGTTGACTAACATTCGGACGCCAAAATAAGGTTTTCAAGGGCGTTGCCTACATGTATTTACCGTGGCTACATGTATTTACCGTGGCCCCTTGTGGCTATCCTGCTTCGAGCGCGGCACTTATCACGTAGTCTCGTGCCCAGCCTGTGTTTACTTCAATTCTGCGCAGCGAAGTAAACACAGGCTGGGCACGAGACTGGCATACATGTACAGTCGCCTTGTATGTTTCCAAGTATAAATGCGTCATCTCTCTTTTAAGTGGGATCCGGGAGCTTCCGAACCTTGGTCCCGGAGGGAACCCTGGTGGCTACATTGGCATTTAAAAAGCACCAGTCCCCTTCAAAGCAGCAAATCAAAGCTAGCAGTTGCAACAATTACATGTACGGTAGAAGGAACGGTATACTGTGAGGATTCAATATACAGAGGGTGGTAACATTATTGCGAAAGTGGGTTTCTGTGACCCGATAGTCCTATTGGCTCTTAAAGAAATTTCTGCTGTGAGCACAGACCAAGAAATCCACACCTTTAGCGCTGACTTTCGCATTAATTCTACCAGACTCTGTACATATCCGAACTTTGCTGTGTAGACATTGGTACTGCCATTTTCCACATCTGTCTATCTATATTAGCGAAATGCTCGATCATGAAGGACTGTTTTCTCATCTATATGATCTAGGTACTATATACACTTCTCTTCACTTGATCGATAGCTCTCTTAGTAACCATATGCGTATAGGAAGATCTAGAGCCCTGGCCTGAGGCAGCAACACTCGAGAGAAAATAATGAGATAAAAATAAGCATATAACTTTATATATCCTTTTACCGATGGAAGACCTGTCCAGGGGAAATTGATACGGTCTGCGTAGCGAAGAGATTGTTGACCAAACTCTAGAGGGATGGCGGTGTTTACGATACTACATATAAATTCAAGTAAGTTCGAAGAGCTCTTGTCATGTCCAAATCATCAAGGACGCGGAATCGTGCATTTTGAATCACAACGTTCTAGTTTCTCAAAACACCTGGTATAACTATAAATATTGTGGTCTTGGCAAGAATCACTCTCGAGGGATTTCCTATGGTCGATCGTCAGGAGGTCGGTCATACACCCGGGCACGATTTACTTCTAGATCTGTGGTATAACTTTGAGGGGGAACAAGACACGCTAGTGCGCATCCTGCATCGTGAAAGATCACTCAAGAGTCAGTGCTTTCTGCTTCCTCAAAAAGCTTTGTAGAAGCGGGGGTACCAATAAGAAAACTCAGGGACATCCCGGTTCCAGACAAATTGGAGTACTGGTAAAGTATCGATGACTACATATCTACATGTATGTAAGCTATAAACCACTCGGGAGCTAACGTTTACATAGAATTTTTGTGGGTTCTTCCCTTGTCCCTGATGTATAACTACATGTATGTATGTACATGTAAATACTTCTAGTTCTTCAATTATATAATTATCATATACATACATAAGTAACAGTAACGCATTTTGATCGAATGGCAAGAGCACTAAAATCCTAGACATACTCTAAACTCTGAAGGCGAAAAGGTTCGGCAATATGTACACAAATTTGTTCACAATCAAATGGTGCCAGGTTATAAACATATCTCGAGAAGCTATGGTGGTAGGTGTGTAAACTTCGGCGTTTGCAGCCAATTAACCAACAGAAGTTTGGAGGTCTGCCCCATAATGGTACTAGCGCCTAGCCTCCATAGTAGGATTTCCCTTGGCCGCGCAGTCTTCCTAAACCGCGACATTCATTTTGCTTACTAACACATATAAATTGCTTGCTAAGAGTAGGTACATACAGTCGCTTCCGGTTAAACGGCGAACCCGTCTGATGACGGACGGCTACTTTTTGGGCTAAAGCAAAGGGGTCGGTGCGCTTTTGTTGGCTTTTGTTGGCTTCAATATGCCTATTCGCCATCAAACCGGTTTCGTCGTTGACTGTTTCTGACCATACAAGCGACATTGCCCCAGGTAGAACTTTTTTATAACTCAAGAACAAAGAATTACTTTAAGAACCCGGTAAAACTGGGTAGATCTATCTAAAGTAAAAAATCATATGTGGTGGTTGATGAACTATTCCCCACCATAGTTCTCCTCACGGCGATCGCCGTATACGCAGACTTTTCATTCGTCCTGCATACCGAAATCAACTCCCGAGGTAAACGCATATCACAGGCTTGGAGAATAATAGCTTATATCAACGTCATCTCCTGCCGCGTATCTGAGCCAAACGACCTCTCCCTGCGTACCCAAACTTATAATGCCATCACCGCTAGATAACGCACACGACTTCTCTCCTCTCTTGAAACCCTCACAATGGATCACATTATATGCTCTTACATCAGTAGTCTTTCAGGCTCTTGACCACAATGATATTCAATCTATTTTAGCTGGAGCCCCAGCTGAGTCTAACCCGGAATCTATCAAGGCATTTGCAGCAAATGAGAGCAACTATTCAAACGTAGAGTTTCGGAAATATCTGGATGTTTTCCTTAGCACCAAGCTTCCACGAAAAAAGGTCGACCAGTTTGCTGCAGTGCTAGATTTGCTTAAGTATTATCCTCCCCCATGCCCTAGTTGTGAACAAATTACTGACTTATCAATCATAGTTCCGTTCCGGGGTGTGTTCTGTTGACGTACTCATCAACACTATTCCACTTGCAGCCCCTTGATAAACGGGAAGAGCTTATTCGTTTCTGGCTCAACCCTGCCTCGACTGTGCTATTCCCACCTATACGAGCATTCGCCAAAGCAATAGTCGCGATCACCAAGACTGCATGGTCTAGATCCATATCCAGGGATGTACTTTATGGTGCTCTTGGGCACAAAGAGAGAATCGGATACACTGGCAAAGCAGATGAGAAATACCGACCATTTCATAAATTCGAATTCCTCAATTTTTCATCAAGCACAGGGAAACAAGATGTAAAAAACGTAAAAGAGATTGAATATGACGTAGTAATTGTCGGATCTGGCTGTGGTGGAGCTGTGGCAGCAGCGAGGTTAGCAAAAGAGGGATACAAAGTTGTGGTGGTAGAAAAGGGCATTTGGTATATTCGATATCTTCTTTTAGGGGTCTACACGCTAATGTGACCACCAAAAACAGGTATCCAACGGATCAACTTCCACTACCCGAGCTCCAAGCCCTTGAAGAGATATTCGAAGCAGGAATGACATTGACTTCCGATGATGGCAGTATCGCCTTTGCTGCGGGCACTGCCTTTGGGGGCGGTGGTATGATTAATTGGGCGGCAAGCTTGCAAGTACTAACCACAGAAATTCCCAGAATAAAATGGGTACTGATATGAATTCTAGACACAAGGCTTCGTTAGGGAAGAATGGGCAACTAAAAACGGCCTACCATTCTTTATGTCACAAGACTACCAAAAATGCATGGATTACGTCTGCAATCGTATGGGCGTCACTGATCAAGTTGAGCATAACCATCGAAACAGAGTTATCCTCGAAGGTTCTCGAAAACTTGGTTGGAGAGCAATCACCGTACCGCAGAATATTGGGGCTCTGTTGGATGGGGAGGTTAAGCAGCAGAGAGCTCATAATGACGGGTACTGTTGTTATGGTTGTGGAGGGAGAGAGGCAGGTGAAGGAAGAAAGATGGGGACGTAAGTTTCTGCAACCTCATCCGGATACCTCGAGAGGGTGTTTCTTATGATTTTATGAGCCTGAAACATCGATACAGAACCCAAACATGGCTTCCAGACGCAGCAAAGGCCGGCGCCAAATTTATACAAGACTTTTACGTTGATAGAATCATCTTCTCGGACGAAAAGAAGACAAAAGCAATAGGCGTAGAGGGTACTTGGGGTGCTAAGATTCAGGGAGGTAGAACGGTGAAAGTAACCATCAAAGCCAAAAAGGTTATTATCAGTAGCGGGAGCATACATTCTCCCGCCATCTTGATGAGGAGTGGGTTAACTGTAAGTAATTCCCTATGCAGAGCTCAGAGAACCTTTCTAACAATAATTTGTAGAACCCGAATATTGGTGAAAATTTCCACGCCCATCCCGTCTGCCTCATGACTGGCTTCTTCCCTACCCCTACAAACCCTATGTCCGGCTCTATCCTGACAACAGCTTGCACCGAGTTTGAAAATCTCGATGGCCTCGGACATGGCGTTAAGCTGGAAACTTCCGCTATGCCACCTGTGCTATGGATGCGCACATTCCCTTTCAATGATCACGTACAACTCAAGAGGCATTTCTTGGACCACCATCGGGCAGGTTGTTTCCTAGCGTTACTCAAAGAAAAAAATCCAGGTAGAGTTTACTGTGATCCAACAACTGGACTGCCGCGAATTAGTTACACTCCCAGTGTGGATGATCGGGCGATGCTGTTGAAGGGCGTTGTTGCACTATCAAAGCTCTTGTTTATCGAAGGTGCAGAGGAAATTGTTCCTTACCACTTTGGAATGCCTACATTCAAACGACACCCTACTACCGAAGAACTTGCATTAGAGAAAGCAGAGGAAAATGAAGAGCTTGAAAAGGTATTCGAGATACTCTTCTGCAACGAGAGCCTACAAACACCTATCGAAGAGGAGGAACGAGAGTTTGACGACCCCGGTATCAACGACAAGCGGTTCCAACGGTGGCTTAAAAAGCTAGAAGATTATGGATTGCCATTGCCGCAATCTAATTTTATAAGCGCACATCAGATGGGGAGCTGCAGAATGGGGAGTAATGAATTTGATTCCGTGGTCAATGATAAAGGTAAGGTGTGGGGGTCAGAAGGGCTATTCCTGGCAGATTCGAGTGTTTTCCCCAGTGCAAGTGGAGTCAACCCGATGATTACTGTTATGGCCATAGCACACCATATTGCAGGAGAGATTGTAAAAGAACTGAGAGTCGAGAATGAGAAGTGATAATATCGGTATCGCTGGCAAGTTCAGTTATAGCTGATTGATTTTCTGGGAGTTGAGTAACATACCTGTATATGAAGTATCCTGATTATACAATGTATTTTTTGTCAAGTTATAAAATTACAATTAAATTGATTAATTGGAAAATAGCAGGAGAACCACGACTAGAAACAAAAGAAAACAATTTCTTACAACTAGGAGGAGTTCTTGGTGGCTAAACTACTTTTTTAAAATGGCACTCAGTGTCATAAGCCTCTTAAGACCAGCTATGGTCTTGGCGACTTGGCTCTAGATAAAATCGTTATTCTTAGATTAGAACTAGGCCTACATTCAGTCTCCGTACTAAATCATCACTCCCGAGTCTTTATGACTATAGTGGTGTGATACTCGGCCTCCTTTTGCACAATTTAAAACAAGTATTTTTTTGTGCCAAGACTGACGGTTGGTCAGACGAGTGATGTCATGTGATCCAGACTGTGCATAAAGAAGATAGTGAGAAAGGGTTAGGTTGATTTACGGTGCGTGTTGTGGCAAATTATGTACAGTCACTCATGGGGTGAAGGCGGATCCTGTCTGATGGCGGTCAGGGGTTTGAGGCCAATAGCAGAGCCAAGTTTTAGGACGCCAAGAGTAAATTACTACGGGCACAACCATCAGACAGGATCCGCCGTCACTAGGTGAGCGACTGTACTTGGTTAAACAAGACACGCGATCTATCGTGGGGGTCTGACCGGATTACATAACCCTGTGGCCAGGTCTAGGCCCCCAAGGAAATCCACAAAAGAAGAAACATGTGTACTACTTAATTCGTTTTCTGCCACGTACATATGAACACTTATCTTAACAGGTAGAAATTTAACCAGCATGAGAAGAGAGCGTACTAAGAGAGAAGTTGACTGCTGCATATATATATGTGGTTGGAATCTCGAAGCAATTAGGACCCTTAAAGTTATATTGTGTGACACGCCTTAATGGGGGTGTTTAAACTTCGGGAATACTGCATCAGATCACGTTCAGTTATAAATCACAGTGGTGGAAGCCTTGGAGAAGCAGGCTGCATGTTCAGGGCTGGTTACAGAATACTGCACGTACCATTGCATTGAGTCCTTTGAATTGATGTCCTGCTAAATAGCTAACTATTATTGGAAATACAGTCTTCGAGCTATCCTCTAACATTGATTGATGCAGAACTCTCTTGCCTACATGTAATTTTGCACATCAAGGAACTCCATGATCCAGAGAGATGTCAAATGTGACATATTGTTTATGTGCTAGCTAGCTACGATACACATTTGTACATACTGAACCGCCAGAAGGTTTTTTTGCTTTTTCCTCACACTGAATTTCGATCCCCAGTAGAATTATGCCCCTCCTACAGCACGTGCCACATGTTGGTGAATACAGTCGCACCTCGTTATGTCGTTAGCGTATTCTGGGAGCCCAACCCGTACGAGATAGCAAATATACCAAAATATACGAGATAGCAAATAGGTTTATGTGGAAGAAGGCAGTACCTGTCCTGCAGACCCGTACGAGACAGCAAGAGATCCGAGATATCGAATTACGAGATAGCGAGGTGCGACTGTAGTTGAGCGATTAACAAGTACGTACCACATCCCAAGGAGATCTAAAAAGAACCCCTAATATCATTGGCCTTGACCGGCGAGGAATTTGGGCAAGCCAAGCCGGTGCAAATTTATTGGTGATTCTGTTGATCCTTGTACTTTAGCGGGTCCATCCCGATTAACTTATCTATTAACATGGCTTTCAGATTTGGTGAACCTGCCAAGACCGGACCATGGAAACGGTTCTACCACCGAGTAATAGTCTGCTTTTATGTACTTTAACTGTATAGTAGAATTATCACAGGTTGGTTTGTTTGCGTCACCATGTTAGTATCTCAGTATGACTATTATTTATCCCTGAAATCTATTGATTCTAACCAATCAATCTCCGTCTATATCGAGCTATCAGCTATAGAGATGTATCTGCATACTCTTGTAACTTAAGCTTGTATGTAACCGAGGACATCGTGTATTGCGAACTACATGTTAATCCGATGATTACCACAGGAAAATCAACCTCTTGGCCCCAAAGGAAATATGAGAACACAAATGTGGAAATAGCTCGACCCCAAACCATGTAGCCACCGCAGATAGTAAATCTTCACAATTAGAAGAACAAAGAAGAAAAAGTACACGTGAAAGTGTAGAAGGCCACCAACCAGTTATATCTTAGAGTTACATACAAAAATATGGTCCACATGAATAGAATACTAATGAAACGAAAGAGGTATATATAGTAAAAATCACAAGCATATGAACAACCGCTCTGTGCCAATTACACCATTTGCAGACCCGGAACGTAGAGGTTCCTACCTCCGGGCTTCATGTGGGTTTTTAGGTGTGCTTTGAGGTTGTCACTTCGCGAGAAAGGCCGACCACATCCTCGGACATGGCACGCATAAGGCCGTTCCTCAGTATGAGTACGTTCGTGGCGGCGAAGGTGTTCTGGCCGTTTGAATTTGCTTATACACCCCTTCTCCTTACACATATGAGGCATATTTGCAGATGATACGAGTACAAGGTAACCATCCCCTTCCTGCTCGTTCTCATCATATTCTTCTTGAGCTGTTCGACGCATGGTACTGCGGCGGCGTCGTTGTCCTCTAATCTTGCTAGGAGCTCGCTGCAACGGTGGTAAATAGTTGACCGTAGGTGGAGGTGAAGACTGTTGCGAATCTTCATCCAACATTTCCTCGTCATCCTCCTCGTACTTTTCTCTCGCACATTGCAGGGCGGTCATTGCAGCGGCACCAGGGTTGTTTTCGTGACCCCATTGATATGGTGGCGAGCAGTCGTTTATATACGGCATCGACTGTAATTGATTATTGCACTGTGGTTGTTGATTATGGAGCGGTGAGGGGAAGACCTGGCCGATTTGTTCCAATTGATGGGGCTGAAGAAGGTCCTCATGTGAATCATACAATGAGCTTGCGTCGTGGTTATCGCAATGAGAATTGCTCATAGTAAGTAGGTTGGGGGCAATCGATTGCGACCCATATTGTGATTTCAGTCCCTGAAATCTCATCATGAAGTCCCCAAACTCGTTATCGTTATATGCTGGCGAACTTCCTACCTCTGACTTTGGCGTATGTGGTGAAGTCGTATTCGGTGTATGAGGATCTCCAGGGGAATTTGGAGTTGCACAAGAATTAGCTGACGAAATCGAGTGCCGGCGAAGGCTCAGTGGGCTAGTAAACAGGTTTTCGTCGATTTGGCTTAAAGGCATCGACATGGTCGATGCCATATCGTGGGTGTGTGAATATCTGTAGTGCACTAGAAATGGTCAACTTTGTCATGCACAATATAGATAAATCATCTCAAACGTCAATATTACAGCAGTTGTAAATATACTGGTTTATTGAATACAGGAGGGCCGTAAATAATCTTTAAGCATTGATAATATAGAAAAAGATCCAATAAAGGATTTTAAGCTATATATACTGGCGGGGCGGGGCGGTTGGTGATGGTAGAAGAATATTTGTAAAGTAGCAAAGCTAGAGAATTTCGAAAATAGGATATTGAAGTTGGCTAGAGGTATAAAAGTATGTGATAATTTTGGAAGTTGGGGGATGATATGAACCTGACGCTAGCTATGAAGTTCTGAACTTACTTTTTTTTTACTAATCTAAGATAATTAATCCAAGCTCTGAGGCAAAGTATGGATTACGAAGGATAAATAAATTTTATTGCAGCAGCTGAGGTTGATATGTGCTACCGAAGAAATTCCGAGAGACCAGATGACAATGAGGGGATATAAATAGTGAAGCTACTCAGTTTCTGTGAAGTTTTAACCGTGAGTTGAATGGTACGTATGCTTTCTTAGACAAGATAGGTCGAAAGTATACCGCAGTCGTGTGGTGTGTTGCGTACGTGGTATCAAGGCGAACTGTTGGAAAAACTGCTTGCGAGAATCTTACTACTTATATAACAGAATGAGAGATCATAAGTATAGAAAAGGAGGCTGATATGCCCCAAAGACTCGTGATATGACTGGGGGTGGGGAGGGGGGCCAGTACTCGGCCAAAGTGATGAATATTTCGAAGTGCGCCAACTTTTTCTCAATCTGCCTCAATGTGATAAGTTCACGTACTGGGCCGCCCATGGGCGCAGTAGAGTGAACTGTGGCTGGAAGAATTTTTTGCTGATCCCAATCGTAAACAAAGCTGCAAGGGCTATATAGTATTGTGGTTGAGGCCGCTCACCAGTTTTCGGCAGCATTACAAACGCGTTACCAGTCGGCGAAACAGGAAGATGCTTGAGCAATCGATGTACAGGCACGTGTAACTTGCATTATGAGGTTTGGACTGTGCATAGCTAGTTTCAATGCCGTCTGCATCGCCGGGTAGGTATGGGAGATCTAGATGAGAATACTCTCCTGGGGCTGGCCAGCTAGAGAACTTTGCACTATCTGTACTCAACGGTATTCTGCGTAGTCAAAAGATGTGACACCTAGTGACAGAAGGTGAAACGTTTCCCCGCCCACAAAAATGAAGGAAGTGCAAAAGATATGCTGGTCTTTTAATTCTGTAGTTCATAATGTCTCGACTAGTATGAATTAACCTTTGGAATGATGGATTAGTTAGCTAGTAATAACTATAGACATGTTCGAGTGTCTATTGACAATTTTTCTGCTCCACCATATCATCCAAGACTCTGGGGCACATTCTGAACCAAAGTCTAGCAGTCGAAGAAGCAATGTCTTGCTAGAAGGCCACGATATATGGATCCGAACCAAGCCGATCTTTGAATTGCAGACAATATAATGACTATCACTGAGGAATTCGATAACACTATCATGCTGCCGTTTTAAAACCGAGTTGACATAAAAGGCAACGATCAGGGGACCTGTCTTGAAGCCGGCCTTTTACAGTCAGTAACTTTGGTATCTATCTAGTTCGTTCGAGACCTGGGGTCGATTTGCCTTCTACAACTCTTGCAGTCCAGGCCGATCACTGATCACTTACCAGCATGCAATATTGATTGATGCGATTTGAAAACGGCGGCATGATCACACTTGTTGTTAGCTTGGTCGATGCTGTTCATGAATTAACATGCCCTACATGCCCACAATGAGTATAGATAGTCTCTCACTAATCTGTCGCGGGCATTGACCAATCCGGCCTCTCGTTGGGCTCCCGACTAGGATCTGAAACAAGGAAAAAATGCAGACTAACCAAAAGCATATCCTGAACAGCAGTGTGTGTGGGAAAAGAAAACACAACGGATAGCAGCTGGCAAAGCGTTTTTAACTGGATGGTCACCAGGACCGCACGCCCCGAGAAACCTATCTCTCGATTTACCAAGCGTTAACTGAAAGAAGAAAACCATCAAAATTTACACCTTTGACTCCAATATCCTTTTTCTCATTGCGTTTTATAAGGTAACACCGTATGGCCGTACCGGTTAGAGGTTAACAATACGAGCTCCCAAGGACTCGTACTCTCAAAGCTAATCGAAATTAAAATGCACGTCTGGCCAGCTAGCCATTAATATCAACCAGCCTTGTAACGAGGTACGTGCGAAGGGAACGTCTAATGATCATTGAAGTAGTATAGTATCCCATGCCATTCACTACAATACAGGAAAATACGAATGTAATTCACACCGTTAGTGATGCGGCATTGTGTGACACTGAATTAACTCCACATACTGTCAGAAATACCATAAAAACTGGATGACTACCATAGCTACATGTAGGCAGCACGCTGACGAATCCCGCTAGAACTTCACTAATTCCGACGCTGTATTATACATGCATAGTATGCATCCTCTGTCGTAAATATCACATTTGAGGAAATTCTGTCTATATATAGGTGGGGCTTGGATTTTGCAGATACTAGGAAAAAGAAAGTGTTTCGCGACGCACGCCTTATAGATCAGCCTGCAAATCACAAATCTCGGGATCGGTATTTGTGTTCCTAGTATTGAGATTGATAAGTTATCGCCCTATAGTATACAATTTCAGGTTGACTTCAGACCAAATATGATATGCATGGTGCAATGAAACTCCTCTAAGTTCTATTGGGCCAGCGATTTCTCTCGGTTTATGGTAAGCTCATGATCAACGTACTAGCCAACGCAAACAAATATATGTGTAAACGATATATATGGTATTTAATATCCCTAGATCCCATGCTTAAGCTTAAGATCTACTTATAATATTGAAAGAGAAATAACAACCACGCGACATGCTAACCACACCGAGATGTCCATATCAACCCCACCAATAGGCAATTCCCCGAAAACCGTTTCTATGTTTTAGGTCCGAACTCTAGATCTCCTAGATGAAATCTATTGATAATAATATATACCAACCACCTAAGAGACAGCGCAAACTGAGGAATGAACGTACGGAGAGCTTCATTCCAAAGACGTGGAAACATGGAATGCGTGGCCAGAAGGAACCCCCTTGCATTGCCATTTGAACAGCAAAGAAGGCTTGTACATGTCATCTAGATTCCAACGATAATGTTTCCATTACCTGGTTATGACACCCCCGCTAACATTATTACATCTGGAAAATGCTCATAGAGACTATTACCATTGGTTCAAGTTTGCTCTCAATTTAGAATGCCCTCTTTCTTAGTTGACAATGTAAAAAGAGATCTGAGAAATCCTTACCACTTAACTCTTCTAACAGAAAACTATATTGATCTGTCGGAGATTTTACACCGGCCATGAGGATACCTACTTCTCCACTGCATATGATCTCCGGGTTATACCGAGATTTTTGCCCCTCTCCTTTGAATTTAGCTTATTACACAAAACTGCTCAATCAATATATTGACCCAATGACCACTACTTCGGGATACGCCACGGAAGTAGGTTACTGTATCCAGCGCGATTCATATGAAACCGCGAGTGAAGAACACCACATCCGACGCGAAAGGCAGTGTAGATCACACTAGTTTCTCATAAAAGAACATGTCGCTCTAAAAGAAGGATGGCTCTAGACCTAACGTTCGAGATCTATGCAAGTTGATCTAGTTCCTGAACTATTGATATTCTGATCGGAACAATCGTCGCTTATTGCCATACAAGACTCACAGGAATTGACATCATCCTGGATACTCAACCTAGACATAAACGTGGGGAAAGTATGGCTCGGAAGGTATGCATTTTCAGATGTTAACCAGTTGATTCGCTCACTTCCTACACAAACCCAGATCTAGGTACCTATGATATGATGTATTATGATGTGATGAAATATCTCAATAATACTGGCTGTAACCCCTAGGTTCCCTTGCATAGATAGATAGTGTCTGCAGATTGATGTAATTTTATAATTATAGAGCGTATAGATGTTGATCAACTTCAAAAAACGTTACAACTCAAGTAGAAATTCCAAAAGACAGGGTCAGTGGGTAATCACAGAATATCACTCGCTCATGTACAGTTCCCAGATTCCTTGTATTTCCAAAACAAGGCATAGAGCGTTTACCAACGGGTTAATTTCGTATCTCATACGAAAACTCTGCACGTATTCAGTCGTGCGGCACACCAACTCAATGTCGAACAGATAGGTAATCTAGTATGAGATTAGCCAACGGAGAACCTAGTTAGAATAGACATTCAAGCCCGTAGGTTTTCTTAGAATCGGGGGAAATTTTATCTGTGCTTCAACTATGCTGTGACATTCGTTCTCCATTGTATAGTAATTGCTGCAATTCCTAGTTAGCTAATGCTAAAATGTTTAATAACAGCCATCAAACTTAAGTTTTGCACTACGCTACAATAACCAAGTGTCTATCAATAAACCGGCTAGCCTGTAATCAAACTTATAAAGCCAAACGTTTACTTTAAGTTTTAAAGTCCAAAGAATGCCAAACACTCAATATCAGGCCATGTATCTCAAGTCATATTGTATTGTGGGTGCCAATATTCCCCATGTGACCTTCAAACGGTCTCCAGGTCTTTACAGTCTATCTGGAAATGAATTAGTAATAACGGACCGATTTACACTTTAACTTTTTGTTGTGTGTTGCGTCGTAGGAAATGAGCTTTCTGATGCCCGCAAAAAAAAAAAACCGACGGAAACAAACCCGTGAATTATAAGGCCCACTTGTTACTTTTCGTTACACTTCACCCATACCACTGCTCCGCGCCAGATACCGGCCTTCTACTGAGCCCCGGACAATACCTTCTCCACCATCTTTTCTCATATTTGGGTTCACTCTTTATTGTATAGTTTTGGTCGTAAATTATTGGAAGGCACTCATTTTACACCAAAAATGCCACTTTTGAACGTGTTCTAAACCACCAATTATCATGAATGATTTCTTAAAGTAAATATTTTGCATGTCAAGAATTTCTCTATCGGCCCAAAATCAAAGTATTATGCTTCTAGCATGAGCTGTATTGGTTTTGGCTCATGTAATTTCTTCCACATTTTACCTGAGGGAGTGTCCTTCTAGATATATATTAAATAAGACATCCAATATTTTACTCTACAAGACTTCTTGATTTTTGATTGCAATTGGGGGTGGTTTAGTTGCTTAGCTTCTCATGCATGATCTACGGCACCGCAATGTACACTATTCCAATGTATGGGGAACCCATCTTTTGATTATTCTTATATATGTATTTCTACATAAAGAAATTTCACGAAGTGAAATAAACTACCTCTTGATAAAACGAAACTATAACATTGGTTTATCCAAAAGTTCATCTAACACCCTAGATATATCAGTGTTGAAAATCTATACTTGTAGTAGATAGGTACATAAACGTATAGACCTTTCGGCTACCGACTGGATCTTGGGACGATCGAGCCCCGTACATCACGGGCGTAAGGAGACTTCCTGAGCTTAATGATATGAGGTCATGTGCGCCGTCCCAGCTTCCTAGCTACAGCTGTACTTAAGATAGTTGGTTGTACATGTTCAAACGTAATATTAATCTTGTCTTAATGATAATGATATGAGGAAGCACACACAAAAAGAATTACGGGTAGTAAATACAATGATGCAAAAGACAAAGTTCAATATATGTACATATATACTCTGGAGCAAGCGCGTTGCCACGCACGGGTGCTGCTGGGCGCATACTACATGTATGGTGTGGCTTACCAGATTATACGGTCAAATTGAAGAACTAAAATGTATCTATATAATTTTATCTAGTGAGTGACAGAGAGTAAATATACCATGAATGTCTAATATTGACTTTGACCACCAGTGACTGTTGCTGTTTTGAGGTTTTGAACATTTCAATGGGCACTGTGATTCCTAACTTAAGCCGGACATGTCACATTAAATCCGAATCACGAACACTTTTAATGAGTGGCTATATGTACTTCACCCTCACATGACACATAATAAGTAGGTACATGTATATACATAATTAAAGCCTCCTCTATCATTTTTCCGCGCCAATGTTGTAAGTTCCAGTGTATCGATGATTAACGCTATCCCTTTGACGGATGAAACTGTCAAATTCGGAGCTTGCCTTTTTGAGCTAATTCTAGCTCAAGCAGGTACCTAACACTTATTTTTGATTGGCTCTATGGCTATTCTCAACCAACTCAGTGCGTGCACGGTCCAGGCTACGAATTTGACGATTTCATCCGCCCAAGGGATAGCTATAGGCGCACACTATAGCAGCCGATAGACCAGCTAAAGTACATGTACCGGGCGTTGAGGGTGAGTGATCAGAATCTGATAAGTGAATGTTGCGGTGAATATGTGTATTTGTGTTATCAGATTCTGATCATTCTTCGCTACACCCTAGTACATACATGTACATGTATTATTATATAATGTTAGCTAATTAAATTTAATGGCTACTGGGTGGAGCTGCAAAGCTGTAATCAGCATTTCAGTAAAGACCAAGAACCTTTTTTCTTTTGTTTAAAAAGACCAAAACCTAATATATATATACGTATACTAGCCCTATATATTAAAAATATATCTAGGCTTTATGTAAGAAGACTGTTTCTTAATTATGACCCAGACCTGGTTAGTATCGCCGGTCATTGGAAAAGAAAGGGCATTTCTTATCATCCGATTAAGTTGCAAATGCCAAATTGTCCGCCGTTTTAATTTCTTATTATGCGGGGCTATTATATTATTATAAGAAGATGTGAGTACCATAGCTATATAGACGCTAGTCTGTACGCGTTGTTTCAATCAATAGTTATATTTGATCATCAACTATCACTCGATAGCACGCTGAGTTATTCTTTTGGCATTATATCTACATGCTAGAACTAAGTACTATATAAGTAATCACAAATAAATACTGTTTTGTAAACAAGCCTCTATTAATGGATATGTGGAGTTGTTGGGCGAATAGAATTCAGCATCATAGCATGCATAGGTTGGCCAATTGGATGCATGTAACCTGTCAAGCTTTCTGTAATTGTAAAATATGGGCCGGTGCGTAGGGACATCTGTGTTTGCGACAAGATTCTCCCCTGGCCACTAGGCCACCAGTCGGGCTATTATATAGGCCACCAACACTCATCTGCATATACTGCCAATGAATCTCAAAAACACGTTCCATCCAAGCTCGTGACAAGCAACTTAAGAATAGATCTAATGTGGACGTCGACGTACTCCTGCTATGTACTTCGAAGACTTTGACTGATTCTAAGATATATGATATATGCACTTTAGAACCCTAGTACTAGTTCCATCTAATCTGAGGCCGCAGGTTTCACCCAATATAGTCCAAAGAAAAACTGACGGCAGGGAAGAAGAATACCGAATAAAAAAGCGAATAAAGTATGTATGCTATCCCGATATCCTTTCCAGTGCATACTTCAAATGCAAGGAATTATTAAAAAATGTAAGATAAATATGTAAGAGAATTGAAATCCGTCATAGCCGATAAAAAATCCCCATATATATATCCTGTCCTATAGAAAGCCCCTATTATGGTGATTCGATGGTCTTAGTTTATTGTACCGCATCAAACTGTTTCTCACAATCAGTTGTTTGATGTTTCGGGTTCAGCATGTTTCTGTGAACGTAGAATGCCGTGATGAGTTTCGCAAATGAGACGTGTCTGTAATACATATTAGCTAGAGGTCCCTAGATCTTTCGCTTTCGGTGAATTTTCCATACAGAAGAACCACGCCGAACCAGAGAGCGAGCTGCGCGCCAATGCAGGTGCTTCGAACAGACATCTTTTCGCAACTCCCAAAGGCATCTTTATTGGTAATGAATATTGAGATTTTGATGGTGGCAGCACTCCACAGCAATACCTGGATAGCGTCATGTACAAAAATCTCACACGCGTTTGGGTTGGTTGATGTTATATTGATTATGGTACAGACTAGTGTCAAAGCTGCCTACATAGTTGATAATTAGCTTAATTTGAAGACGTTGCAGTCAAATATCACATGTCAAGCTAGAACTTACTGCGACACCAGGCAGCCACGCAGGAAATCCTGTAGAGAATCCATTGCCGTTTAGACCATACCATCCAAGGCTGGTCAAAACCGCGCAGCTGAACAACAACGAGAGTAAGAAAAGTCCCCAAATATGTTTCGGCCACGGATTCGACTTTTGTTCGCCCATGGTTGTTGCTTACTGGATAGTCACCTCTTGTGAAAAGGGTTGGGCAGTAATATACTGGAGCAGAGATCGATCCACAGTACAAAGAATTAAGGGTATAACCGTATACATAAATACAAAAGAACGGTGCACTACCCGGTAAGAGGCACGGGAAATGGTCCTACAAAGTCCCGTTAATCATTTACACCAACTGACCTAGCCTGGTTTAAGCATGATAGAATTAATTGATTAAGACTCGCTAGGGATCAAGCATACCAAAGTTGCGGCGTGCAGCTAGTTGTATCGCGAAAAGGCTTGTCATCTGTTTGTGCCACAAGGCTGGAAATCTCTCAGCTAACTAATACTCATTGTACATATATAGGCAAATTCAGACAAACACAGGCTGCTGTGCCTAACCCCCGAACGCCCTGTTCACCACTTGGCGCTACCTTTAGGAGGTTTAAGGCTGGAACCATGTGTAACATGAACCATCTGAGCGCCTATTTTTGTAGGTACTGACATGGGCAGTCAGTCTAGGTACTCTAGCGAGATAGAGAACCACATAAGGCACGACATACACACATATCTGTCTCAGCCGTGTGCTTGCATGATGACTCTTGTGGACAAAGTGAAAACAGTTCATGTAGAGGATAATTTTGCGGTGTATCAACCCCTAAGATTGCATCGAAATGAGAAACATGTAGAATTAAAACTGTGGTTTTTACACAAAATTCGCAACTTCGGATTGATACTTTATGTATAATTGTATATGTACATACATAGGCATGTAGTCTCCCGGCCAGCTTAATTATAAGTCCCGATTATTGTTACCATCACACCAACTAGTATGTGCCTTTACACAAGCTACCACAGGTTCAATTGAAGGCAGGCGGGGGTTGTCTCCCCCGGCCGGTATGAAGATCAATCACCAAGCTCAGATTGACACCCTGGAATACCTACCAAGCGGATTTTACCGATGCCTGTCAAGCCTAACCTTCAGAAACAATCGAATCTAGTTGCTATTTCACTCACTATCCAGATGGGGAATTGGAATGTAGAGATTTCATAGAGGTTTAAGGCTTAGCCCAGCCCTATTGTACGAGTTCGAACTAGTTCTCACAACACCGTATAATTAATTTCCTTCCTATGTAGCTATGGAAAGCGGCCTTTTTCTCTAAAACCAATCCCTATATGGTATTTGGTGAGAGATAAAGTAATTTAAATGCGCAGGACATGGTGAATGATGCAATGAGAATGAGCCCGATCCTGGAATAATTAGGTATTTACCTGTATCAAGTATTTTCCAGGTGTTGTTTAATATACCCGAAAATCCAAGTGTACTGTGAATTTACCAGTAGGCAGCCACTTTGGGTGAATGGCGATCGACATTGTACCATGGTCGAGACTCGCAAGACATGGAGTCAAATCAACGAAAAAAAGTAAAGTCACATTATAACATCACGCCATCAATCAGAGTATGCAGGTACAGCGCTGGACAGTCAAAATCAACCCTCATGTTCTTTTCAAGCCAGAAACTACAGTCGTCTTGGGGCAACGACGAAACTGGTTGAACGACGAACAGGGGTCTTTATCAGTCAAGCCAGTGGCGCTCAGGCTGGTATGCAACCACTTGTTTGGCTGAAATCTGTGTTTTCGTCGTTGTCCCAGGTTCGTCGTTGCCCCAAAGTTGACTGTAGTCCTAATCAGGTAACAATAATCATCGAATCATCCCAATAGGGTAAGAATTGTCCCAATTAATGTGGCCGCCTTGGCATAAAGCTATTAAAGTTATTATTTCACACCTGTTTTTTCCGGGCAGATTGCACCAAATGTTTGAGAGGTCACAGTGCTGTCAGTTCTTAATTATTTTAAATCCCCTTTTATGGGGATGTTTACAACCATGATTAGACCCATTTTACAATAGAACATTATTTTTGGACAAGTGTTGCGTTGTTGAAAGTCGATGGGGTGAAGGGGAGTCGATGGTTGCTCTGGCCGGCTGGTTTTGGCTGTCCGACACCGTACATAATTTCCAGGCTCTGGGGGCTTTTGATTGGGGCGATTCGAGTTTGTGCCATGCATGTGCCACGTGCAAGGGACAATAGGTACCGGGTGTTGAGGGTAAGTGATCAGAATCTGATAAGTAAATGCTGCGGTGAATACGTGTATTTCTCTTATCAGATTCTGGTCACTTTTCGCTACACCCCCTAGTACAGCGCCATATCAAAAGTCATGGAAGGCAACCAAACCACACCAAAAATTGGTCCAAATGCAACCACCACCCACAACATAATTGCCATCAACAATAAATAAGGCTTTAGGGGATGGAATATTGGCTATCAAATTTAATATATCTAAAAGGGCACTCTCCCAGGTCAGATGTAGAAGAAAATACATGAGGTATGTACAAGTATGTGGTCTTGGCGCATTTTCTGCAACTCAACGTACCAAAACCAACACAATTCATGCTAGAAATGTAATATTGTAAATTTCAGCTGATAGAGCGATTATCCATATACAAAATATATAGTTTTCCAACTCTCAGATAGTACCTATCTTAATTGGTTGAGGACCGAGCTGAAAAGTGGCATTTTTGGTGTCTTCCCATGACTTTGATATGGCGCTGTACAGCGACAGGTAATAAGTGATGGAACGCCCTGAGATACGTGGTTATACCTGCAAACACCGTATGTTGGTCGCGTTTTACTCAAAGCAGGTATCACTCTGTCTCAGCCCGTTCCATCATTTGTTATCTGCCGCTGTACATAAGCTTTTGGGTTTTCGTTCATGATGAAACCCCCGATATAAACAAACCTGGGTTACGTAGAGCATCCTCGGGCAACTGATCTGTGTGGATATTAGTGAAAGAGATAGGATGAGGTGGACAATAAATCGTGTCAACTAGTACAGATATATATAAATAAACGTATAAAATCCGGATCCCTATGGATGCGATTTGACAGTTTGTAAAGTAGGCACCGCAGTATGAGTGTTGAAAACCACCAAATTCCACTCTCTAGTGGTGTATGGCCTGGAGTGGTCTTCATTTTCGCCTTAGCGCCTCCCCCTTATTAAGTGACACTGAGTCGTGAAATCAGTGAAAATGAGCCCACTTTGAGTCTGATTTACCTATGCGATTATATTATCCCAGTTCGAACCCCCAGTTCTCGCGGCAGGTTTTGTTACGTCCTGTTCCTGCCACCAAAACTCGTTACTGGCATTCAGAAGTTAGGCGTACTTAACGATCATTACCACTCCACAAAACGAAAACCTCATCAAAGCCCATCTGTATTGAAATCTTCGGCGTGCCGAGGGTCCAGGAAGTCGGGACTACAATAAATGGGGAATATCTACTCTAGTCTAGAGTGTCTAGAGTGTTTGGTGACTTCCCAATAAGGAATCAAAACACGCAAAATCCCTGTGGCACACCAACCCAGCTGAATGGGCCAATTGTTGTGCAGGTCTAGATGCTACATATCGACGTCGGCTAGAGATTTCTAGTCCTGTCAGCTTCTTCCTCCTGTACATACATACCAACCACACGAAAACAAATCCTCAAACCTCTCTGTGATTTCGCAGCATCCCCTCGGTATAAATTATAAAATATAAACGACCGATGCCTGCAGGTCGTCGACGACATCCTAGCAGTGAGGTACTGATCCCTATAGCTCTCGGCCTCACGGCGGCGATCGCGTCCGTTGGACTCTATCTCTGGCCCGACACTGAGTCGAACTACTCTTCTAGCTCCGACGAAGACCGCAAAAAGGTGAGAAGTCGCCGCCGGCTTAAATCATCGCGCCGAAGATTCCGTGAACATGATCGTATATCAGAGGAAGACACGGATGACCTCGAGGAGGACCGGAGACGCGATGAAGAGCGCTTAAGGTTGAAAGGCAAACATACCAACACCGTCGGCGCGGTGGTCGCCGGTGCTATAACTGCCGAGAAAAAAGTCGAACACGCAGTTGTAGATGTTGTCGAGAAGGCCAAAGCATTGGCCTTTGACGTCTTACCCGCAAAGAAAGCGCCAGAGGCCGCTATAGAGCTGAAGAAAGAAGCTTCAACGGAGAAGCCACAATACGTACCCCCTCCTGCAAAAAAGAAGAGTGTTGCAGTTGTGGTGTCTGAGCGGAAAGCACTCGAAGGCCATGATTCAGACTCTGATTTTGAGGAAACCGGATTACCAATGGTATGTCTCCCACGCGTCAGGTAGAGCGGTGCCTACCAAATACTTTATAGAATCCGAAACTAATAAACATAGTCTCTTCTCTCCTACCTTCAGTATCCCCTGGATTTATCGATGACTGAGATGAACATCCTCATTTATTCCCCTCATCTAAGCACACATCCATTAACCCATTTCACGGAAACTCAATCTGCGCGCCTTGCGCGCAGGGATTCGGCGTCGCAACCGGTCCTCCGTCGAGCAGCCAGCGCTCTAGCTACCAACACCTCAACATATAACATCGCTACTTCCCTCCTCCCAGCTTCCTATCCCCTAGAGCACATTCTCCCGTTCACAGACTCCACCTCAATTACGCCACTTCTCCGTGTACTGGCTCCTGAGGTTGTATACATCGAAGAGCTGATCACAATCCCTTCCAGTGGTGCCATTGTCGCTGGTCTCCTTGAAGGCGGATGGGTCGGAAGTGTAGTCATTGTCTTGATCGGCGAGGATGATCAGTTTGCAGGGTTGATAGATAGTGATGACGAGGAGGAAAGTCCTGTAGAGATGAGAAAGTCGAAGGGGGAAGGGAGATGGTGGGGTGATAATAGCCCTGGGGGAATCAGAGCGAGGTTTGGGGGAAGAGTACAAGTTGTTGAAGGGTGGGTTCTGGCGGACGATTGGAGAAGAAGAATTGAGGAGAGAGGTTGAGAGAACTAGTTTGTCTCCGGCCGCCAGAGCTACTAATGTGACCGTAAATATGTTGGCGACTAAATGGATACGTACTAGGTACGTGAATACATCTATGCGTAGGGAGGGAGATCCAGATTCGCGCACATACCCGTATTGAACTGGGTATGTATAAACACAGGTAAATTTATATAGCGATATTCTTTTATCACTCGCGATCGGAATGTTGAATCAATCAATCCATGGTTTTTAACTCAATTTCATTGATTTTTGGATCTTTTTCCCTTTTTCAATAATGTACATACAATGAGCTAACTTGTTGTGCTATCCTGTTCTGTTTTCTTTTGTGTTGGATGTGACGATGTGACTGTTAGTACGGGTACTTGTGTGAGTCGGTGGTTGAGAACGGGCAGTTCTGGGGCGGTGCGATATTACCATAGACTACGATCTGCATGTAGTTAATGAGTTAATCAAAAAAATATATATCAATGTACATACAAGTATGTATTTGCATCTTTCATCACCAGACAATCTCGGTCTACTCCTGACACTGGCTACCCCTTGAAACAAGCTCTTTTGACTTCCTTATCAGTTAGCGGATCTAAGTTGGTTCCTTTGATCAAGAGCTAGCTAGTCGACTGATACCGGAACTTGTATTTGCTGGCTCTGGTAGGATCCGGGGGGGTTAACATTTACTTATGGCCGTAATCGAGTGATATTACATGACTAATGTCCCTTTGACTTCTATACTCTCGGGGAGTGCCACCGGCTGCGAAATATTAGAGCATGAGTCTAAGGGGGCAAACCTTCAGCTCACTAGCACTTTGACTCGCCGGCATCACTTGCCTGCCTTCTTTGCTGTCAAATGATCAGTCACAATTGCAACGATCATGGGCGTATGGCTCGAGAAGCTATGGTGGGTAGGTGTGTAAACTTCGGCGTTTGCAGCCAATAAATCTATAGAAATTTGGAGATCTACCCTCATAATGGTACTAGCGCCTAGCCTAACGATGGAATTCTCTCCAATTCCCATACAAAAGAAGTTGACACATTCACCCCATATGCCTTCTCGCGCCATACTCTTTCCCTTGGACGGACGAAACTCTCAAATTCACAGCTTCCCTCTTTCAGCTGACACTAGCTCTATCTAGTAACTCGTACTGATTTTCGATTGGCTGTATTACTGTTACCGCACACAAAAAGCAAGAAGATTACCTGACTAAGTGCGTGCACGGTCCAGGCTGCGAATTTAAGAGTTTCATCCGTCCATGGGATAACAATCAGATTTTGGTACTACAGTCGCTCACCCAGTGACGGCGGATCCTGTCTGATGGTTGTGGCCGTAATAATTTACTCTTAGCGCCCCAAACTTAACTCTACTATTGGCCTCAATCCCTGACTGCCATCAGACAGGATCCGCCTTCACCCCGCGAGTGACAGTACGTGGTACTCAAAATCTGGTGATCTGCATATTATACAAATCTGGTGCTTGTCTTTCCATATAAGGTACTAAACTTTGAGGGCAAAGTTGCCAAGGCTGCAGAGCACCAGATTTTGAGCAGGCCTTGCCTTGGACGATCAGTCCAAGTCGCAATCAGGGACCGAACCATGTATGCTGCCGAACAGCCCTTGAAATGCGCAGGTACTACTGCTCATTAGCTGCTACTCGCAATGTCCTGACGTTTTTAGACGCGACTGATATTGCATACCATACAAGAGTTCGCCAAGCTTCGGATTTTTGGTGTATGCAATAGTGGCCCAGTTCAAAAACGTCAGGACATTGCGAGTATATATATATGCAGACCCAGCCCAGTCTGGAATTAAACGTTGTGATTTATGGAATAAAACCGGGCCCGATCTCGACTCAAAGGTACCAAGATCATATGCTGGATAGGCCGGCTTGGCAATGGACATACATACATGTACATACATGTATATATGTACATGTAGGCGCGTGTCCCGCGCGGCAGTTTGTTATGCATACGTACATAAGGAGTAGGCATTCTAGCCCCATATTTCTTCCATAATTTGAACGTACGGCTCACCATTTTACGTGGAAGAAATATGGATTACATGGATGGACTAAAATGCTGTAATATAAGAAACAAACGCCTGAAACGCCGGTAGTGCGGGCGGTCAGGTCGAGCCCTGGCCATAACTAGAGCCAATTTGTCTGAAAAGATAAGTCCTATTCGATACTCCTTGATTGGGTTCTGCCCCCCATAAACTATCTCAGGTCAAGCCGTCGATAGAGCTCGAGCCAATTCGTATATATTAAGACAGCTCGACTTGTCGACCACACTAAGTTATATATGGGGGTGGCCGGGAGTTAAGCCAGTAGATTAGTACGGTATTTTTGGGCCAGTTTTAAAAGATGAGAATATGTCTCCGTGATGTGTGCCTCGAGGAAACTCCGGGCTTCATGACGAGCTATCATAAGCTGGTTTATTAAGCAATCAAAATACAGCCGTGCCTCACCATCTTGTAACTGGATATCTCCTTCTTATGTTGTCTCGTACGGGTCTACGGATCTACGGAACGTCCTTCCTCTCCACCAAAACTTATTTGCTGTTTCATATGTTTGGGTATATTTGCTATCTCGTAGGGGGTGGGCTCCTAGAATGTTCGAGTACGCTTTCGAAGGTGCAATATAAATCAATGTGAAATTAGAGATTTAAAGGGTATAAATAGGCTACTGATTCCCTCAGTTCAGTAAATCATCATCATCATTATCATCATTCAGTTCAACTATCCATCACGTACACTATATCATCATTCAATAAACATCAGTCTATATATATACAAGATGTGCTTTAAACCAATTTCGAGGTGGGGATGCGGTTGTATCTACGAGCCGGAGACGCCGAACGAGATCGTGCATTGCACGAACTACCCCAGATGCACAGCTACTGGAGAAAACGGCGAGGCCCCTGCAGAGCAAAACATACAAGCCCCGGGAGTTTGTCCCACACACAAAACCAGTTGATATACGAGTAAGTTGGATACTACTATAGTTCAACCATGAAATTAATAAAGATAATCGTACTAACTAGAATATAGTAAACTCTACTGTATTTCTATCCCCACGGTGGCGAATTCTGCTAGAATTATGATAGGGATGGAACTTTGAGAGGGTACTGGGAAAGCTCGTGAATGTGGTGGTGGTATGGTGGGATAGTATGAGAGTTGATACGATTTATATTAGTCATATCAGAATATACATTTTTACTCGCGCTCAGGCTCGTCAATGATATTGACTAAATTATTCTAGTAGATAATGAGTGCGTTTGTTGCGTGTAGTAGAAAATGCTCTGATCATAATAGGGTGCTCCTCCATATATAAGACATCCTCTTAGAAATGGCCCGAGCGAATAGCGATGCTGCGATGCTTCGATATTTTATATTGTAGTCATGATCTATAGCGTATTTCACCGGGAAAGCGATCATCACCGGGAAAGCAACCAAAGGCGACAATGGGATGATCCAAAATTGCTGAAGAAAGTTGTATTTATATACAATTACAGAACCAAGTAGCCAGAAGTGTTGTTTGGATGTCTCCCAACTATTTTTGACATGATTTACCTCTATCTAGCGAGAGTATTGTTTCAGAGAGGCCGTTGACTGGATTAGGGACTGTAAGCTTTATCGACTTTACCAAATTTTGGTTTATATTCATTATATAAATCCAGGATTCGGAAAAGACATACTGAACCCTCTTATATGTGGCTCCCTTCATATATTGTGTTTTGATGCCCACAACCTCTTTTTATGAGACCCGGTTGCTTTCCCGGTGATGATCGCTTTCCCTGTGATGATCGCTTTCCCTGTGATGATCGCTTTCCCAGTGAAATACGTTATATGCGGGTCACTAGATATCACTCGTTTCGCTTTCTGTTCCCGTAACGACGGTTTGATTGATTGGTTGATTGATAAGTACATGTAGTTCATGATTATTGCAATTGGTGTATGCAGTATCAGCAACAGCTTCATGTATACGTAAGTGTATAAAGCCTTACAGAAAGAAAAACAAAGTCATTTTATCCACATTGACTGGAACCGAACACAATTAACTCTAGATGTTGATATCGCTGACTCTAATGGGATCTCTATCCCTTTTATATAAACCTGCTTTAGGATAAAATGCCGCTAATAGCAAATGGAAAGAAAAAGTGGTTCTTGCACCAGAACAACCAAAACTCCCAATTCACATTCTCCTACCCCTACTCCCTACTAGGGCCTCGTCTCTCCTCCACGCACGTAGATCCTTGGTTCCCATGTAGCCTTCTCCTCCCACTCCCCTCTTTTCCCAGCCCCCTAACCGGACGACAACGGCAGTAGCATTGTCACCCTCAGTTGTCACTTCCTCCGCAAATTCTACTAATTCTTTACTGGCCTCGTCAGGCGTTTTGCATTCCTTTACAATATCACAGATCTCTTGATCCGTCAATGTGGCGCTCACACCGTCCGAGACAAGAACCATAAAAGAGAACTCGGCCGGTTGTATCTCGCGTCGTGTTATCTCTGGTTCCGCAGAAACTCCGAGGCGTTTTTGTGAAACGTCACCGAAGGACCTTGTATTGGCAAGAACACCGAAACGCTCTTCGCCGAAGGAGTCCGAGACGAAAGCAGTTGCGTAACGGCGAAGACGCCGAGTTTCGGCGGGTGAAGATGGGTGATGGTTAGTGGTCACGGGGACTGCTAAGCCCGTTTCAGTCGAGCAAAGGACGATACGTGTGTCACCAAGATGAGCAGTTATGAGGGTTGCTGATGTAGATGGGTTCCAGAATGGCGTTGCAGTTCTGTAAGATGGGTAATGAAGATTAGCGATGCCAGTGTTTACGGAAGTTGTGGAATATTTACGCTGTAGAAATTAGTGCAATTGAAGCCGTGGATCCACCTTTGAATGGGTTGGCTTTCGTTTTATTTCCATTGTCGACAGTCTCCGGTGCATATTTTCCATCATCTCCTGTCCCAACTTTGGTAATGAAATCCATATCTGCCCTGAGGAAAGCATACATTAAAACTCCTTCAACATCCGCAATTGGCCCAAAGTCCGGTTTAAACCGTCTAAAGTACCCTCCAACCGTATCTCTCCACTGTGCCACTAGCTCTTCTTGTGTATCATGCCTTATTTTTTCGCATTCATCCGGTTCTCCCTCCTTACCTAATCCAAAGTTCTTTGCACCTTCTTCTATGTAAGTGTGTAAATTTTCCTTTAAAAATCTACTACAATCTTCGCCTCCATGCCCATCAAAGACACCAAAATAAAAGACCGAGGGGTCTCCTGGGGGTGGCGGAACCTTGGACTTGATTGGGGATGGTGCTGCAAAGGTTGGGATATCAATTACACCAGCCTGGTACCAATCTTCATTGTAGGGACGGTTGCCTCGAGAGCGAGTTACACCAAAATGGTGTTTTGCAGATCTAAGGGGTATGCGAACCACGGTTGTTGCGCGTGTTTCCAGAGAAATCTGTTTGCTAGGTGCGGGTTAGTTGTGAGATGTCCTGAAGTTCCCAATTCGCATATAAAGACAAACACCTAGCGAGTAGGTGCCATTCAACGCTAAACCAAATCCTGGGCTGGAAATAGACATACTTTGGTGGTACAGAGTCTGGAAAAACCGAGCTCCCAGGCAGATGTGAGGTAAAATAATCGTGAAAGCTCCTCTTGCCGCGTACTCTCTCGTTATCAACTACCACACGTCTATCAATTCCGCGCTCATATTTACTGATTGTGGAATACGCTCTAGGTACATCTCCACGAAATACCCTTGGAAACACATCAGGCGTGTCAAAGAATCTAGATATGAAAACTGAATTCGGCAACGGCGTTAAACCATAGCTCTCACCTAGCAGTAATCGAAGTGACCCACAATAACTGTCCTGTAATCTCCAGCACCCGCGGCTCGTAACATGAAATGACCTCCTCATGGTCTCTATAGAGGAGATATTTAGAATATTGAATAAATGTATATCGCAGGACTTATGACAATAAAACAAAGTTGATTGACCCAAACCCGTACTCCACGTTTTGGTGTTTCCCAGAAGGAAAAAAAAGGAATTGGTCGACGTCACAGCCAGCAACCGATGAGGTGCGGGGGATGACCACACGGCGATCCCTTTTCTACCCCGGGACAATGGAAACCCTATCGTTCTTTCAGTTGGATAGCTGAGGGCCTAACATTGTATGTTTGTCGGGGGTGGGGATCGATTGAGGTTTCTCAAACTCCCTTGAGAGTGAGCGAGTGATTGGGTGGGTGAGAAACACTCTCCTGATTAAGCGGGAGGTCACTGGGGAAACGTGGTCAGGACGACTACTGTCGAAAGGAGCACCGTTTATTGTTACCTACATGGTTACAATACTGAATGTTCATCTCTTGCTCTCTCTCCGGCTAAGTGCTTTACCGTAAAGAGCCTGGCAGGTGGGGGAACGACGAACCCTTGCCATGAGAATCTTCAGCCGATGTGGCTGGTCGAGCACAGGATACTTATTCTGTGCTCCATGGGTGAGGGGTGTAAGGGGCTAGTTTTTTCCCAATCCTTACTATGTATCCACATACAATTTAGTACATGCATACCATACATAACATATTCTCACACAACCCAGAATCCATTGAAGCGCTGTCGGCGTATTTTGCACAACCCTCCTGCTTTGTTATTCACGGAGACAGCCGAGCGCCACTGTTATCGGCGCAGCTCATAGCCTCAAGGCATAGTCTCTCCTCTCCACACAACTGCGATACGAATACGAGAAATAGCTTCAATAAGAGGTAGTCAAAGGGATATTTGCAGAGGAGGGGGCGACCTCGACGGAAGCCTACTAGCTTGATAAAATGGACACCATGAATCATTTCCGCCTATCTTCGGGAAGCTCTATACCCAATATCTTCAACTTCAACCAGCCTTCCCCGGCTTCGAGCCCACTACGCCCTCAGCAGCAGCAGCAGAAGCAAGCTTCCCAGCCCCGCCAAATCCACAGAAATAGAATATCTTACTCCTGCCATGCTTGCCGACGTCGGAAGGTCAAATGCGATCGCCTGCATCCCATCTGTAGTAACTGTACGAAGACAGCAGAATCTTGTGTCTATGATGACCACGCAATCGTTGGAAACAAAGGTGGCAAGGATGAAAAGAATCAGAAGACTGGAGGGGGGACGAAACGGCGAAGGACAAACGAGGGCGCTCTAATAGTTAGTGAAGATGAGGAAAGCTACCCAGGGGGAAACGGCATAAACCCGACTACTAGAACCACCACAAGTTCCTCAGCTTCACCCCCGAAATCGACCCTGGGAGCAAGCAAGGAAGCGGACCTAGAGACAAGAATGAATAGGCTTGCAGAAATTGTGGATAGATGGTATAAAGATGCCTCTACCCATGGCGCTCTTTCAGATGGCCTTGCTACTCGGCCCGGACTCCAAACAACTGGCCGTGATGATACTACAGCAACGGATACCTTGGCTGAAAACGGGTTCGCACAAAGTCAAGCCTATCTATATCTACTGCAACAAGCCACGGGACTGAGTACTATTGACCCGAACCATTCTGCGTCATCGGCATCTCCTTCTCCGACACATACATTGTCTCCAAACATTTCTATAACACCAGAAAGTAGCATCGGGGGCCGAAGTCAAGAACCAGAGAATGATGGGCCGGGGTCGGGATGGGCTGCTTCAAATACCCCTATGACTATCAAAATATTCAACGAAAAGATTGAAGCAGTGAGACAGAGTGAAAATGATGATGTTGATGATTTAGGAATCGGCCATCTAAGTATTCAAGGTGGAGGAAGGTCCCGTTACGTTGGTAGTAGTTTTTGGGGTCTCCTTAGTAGTGAAGTAAGGATATTCTTAAATTTCTCAAAAAACACGACATAAGCTTACGGTTGCCAACAGATCAACGAGCTAAATCAAATCCTTAAAACCTATACCCATTTTGACAGAATCGGGGATCGAGAAGCATGTGAAGAGCACTATAAAAACTCACCAAAACCGCAACCCACTTTGGCGCCCCCACAGCCACTGCCGCAAGCAGAGTACAGGCCTGGGTGTCCACAGGCAATGTTAGCAATGTTCAGTAAAGCTTCATTTCTCCAATTCGAGCCTCGCGAGATCGAGGCTCGTACCTGTGAAGTAGTCCCAGCAATCCTCAAATCGCTCCCAAATAAGTCCCTTGCAAATCATCTCTACAAGTCATTTCTGCATGGAGTCCACCCAGTCATGCCTCTGTTACATGCACCGACGTTCGATGAGGATTACCAACATTTTTGGAAATGGTACCCAGACAACCAGCAGCAATTCCCCGACTCTAAGCTTAGGGAGAACCCAACTTTTCTCCCGTTATTGATGGCCGTGCTATATGCTGGAGCTATCTCAATGTCGAGCAAGACGATACATAGATTAACGGGGGGTGAATGGACGAAAGAAACGATTTCATCCCGTCTCTATGGTGCAACCATGAGTGCGCTTGCCGCGTGCGCTTTCCCCCGCTCCCCAACCGTGTACTCTCTCATTTCCTTCCTCATAGTGCAGACTTGCCTTATTCGTGAAGAAGAGCCACTTACATCTTGCTCCTTTGTTGGAATGGCAATGCGAGTTGCGCAGTCAATGGGGCTCCATCGTGATGGTTCACTATTTAAACTTTCAGAGGTCGAGTGCGAGGTCCGTCGGAGAGTCTGGTGGCACATTATGTATCTCGATGTTCAAGGCGCCATCGCAACAGGCCTCCCGCCCCTTGGTGGGAGTGGTGATGACCTTTACGATACAAAAATGGTATCTGAGCTCAGAGATGAATACATCGGGCTTGCTCCAGGTGCCCCAGATCCGGTCACACCAATGACTCCTCATAATTCGCGATGCCAGGAATTTCATAAAGAAAAAATTGATATACGCTCCTCGCCTGCCATGATATTGGCAGTAGGCCGATATGAGTCGACGATTCTTCTTCGGAAGATCATTACCCGCTTATTTGCTATACGAGGTAGTAAGAGAAGTGATCTGATGGAGATGGGAAAGATGATATATGAACTTAAAATGAGTCTGGAGAAGAAGATATCAAGAATACCAGCGCGGGGAATCCCCGAAATGGGATTTATCCCTCCCGTGGATTCTAAAGGGGGGCCCGAAGTACCAAATGAGGTGGAAAGAACTGTCGTTTTCAACTCTTGGGCGAGGATTATGTTGAGTTTGTTGAGCGACAGGGCATTTGGAGTACTTTATCAACCGTTCCTAAAAAGCGCAAAAAGCAACATGTGGAAGCATGCCCGTAATTGGTTAGTTAGAGTCTTCTCTTGCAGTGTTCCTTATACCACTTTTCTTCCCTAGCTAACGAGCGATGATTAGTGCTCTCCACTTTTGTCACTCCTTCCTCCGCAAGTTCCTCTACCTCTCTCGAACCCAGCTCTTTCAGCCCTACCAATGGTTCTGCCCTGGTACTTACCAGCCCCTTCACGCAACCATGATCCTCATCCTGGACCTCCACCAGCGCCCATTCGCTCTTGAGGCCCCCAAGTCCCGCGGCTTTGTCGACAAAGTTTTTGCTGTCTTTGGCGAGCATGGGAACTACTCCACAGGTGACGGCGAGGGTGGTAACAGGCCACTAATGGAGGGCGGCCGTGAAGCTTGGCGCATGCTCTGGCGCCTCCGTAAAAAGGCCTACGAAAAAGCAGGAATCAAGATACCACCGCCAGCATCACAAGAAGAATCCGGAACTACTAAGGATCCCGATATCAAACCCGACGGCGGGTGCGGCAGCCAACAGGAGTACTATCCAAATTTCCCACAGTTTGCGATGGACCATACTACGGCAGACACACAACCGGTGCCGGTTTCGCCGATACCGCCACCGTTTATACCGGCCCATGTGAGGACCGTGACACCCCCGCCACCAAACATGGAAGATATGCCTGGTGGAGGCAGTTTTGAGGAGCTCCTACAGATGGATACCATCATTGATGCTGAGGATAAGGCATTTTTCACGGATGCTGTTACGGCGCACTTTTTGCAGGAGCAGCAGTCGAGGGAAGTGGAGTTGAGCTTTGGGATGACCGAGGAGGCAGCAGAACCACCACCGGCGACAAACCAGTTTAATTCGCCGGCGGAGGGCGCCGGCCAGGACATGATGGACTTTGATTGGGAGGAGTGGGACCAGGTGTTTGGGAAGTATGTTTCGGTGGGTGTGGGGGATATTTTGTAGCCAATTGAAGGATGCTTTAGAGCTCCTGGGGGGCTTTGCGATGGCGGTCTTTTTTTCTTTCTTTCGCTTGATTTCCCCGCGATTCTGTCTATTCCTGCATTTCTTTCCTTTTTCATATTCCGATTTTTGGATTTTTGGATTTTTACTGTACAAGTATGGATGGGTCACATCGGTTTGAGGGTGTTCTGTATTTATTATTGGTTTTTTTCTCTCGATATATCCCCATTCTCCAATTGAGAGGCCTTTTATGCCTGCTGATGATGTATTCTACGTACTTACTCTACTCCACTGCATAGTATATTTATTTGTTCTGAAGCCGGAAAGGCACTTGTACTGTTCTTCCACTCTCTATACCTATACTTGTGTTCTAGCGACTGCGCCAAAGCATGATCTGTGCGGGGGTGCCAATGGCAGCTCAGCGCCAAAAGGGACCATGTATGTAGGTACCAATATCATACGCTAGAAGAGAAAAAAACGCCCCCACAGAAACCATTCTCATCTATCAACAAGCTACATACCAGAAAGAGAGAGAAGGGAAAGAAAAACAACGGTATAAATCTATGTATACGCTATGCTATAGCACTATGCTGAAAATACAAGCAAAACCGTAAAACTAGTTAGAGGCCTGGCGGGGTCTAGATCCCTCTGTTAAACTCGAGCATCCCGCTCTCGCCGCATTTGTCCCAGAACTCCTTCTCAAGGCTTGTAGCCTTCGCCGCCTGGCGCTGCGGGAATGCGCCCAGCGCAAGCGGGAGCGCAAAGATTGATGTCGCGAAGATGAGGCCTATTTCTGCGTTAATACATACAACCCCATAAACAAGAGAGGAGGAGTGAAAAGGATATACCAATATTAACCGGCGTAACCATCGCTGGTCTCTTCTTCAGCCATGCGCTCCTCTGTAGCCTCATAAGCACCAATGGTGGCACCACCATGATGGGCGTCGCATTCAACACCCTACTGACCGCCGTCTCTGCCACGGCGATCACTGCTGCCTTCCGACTCTTCCCCAAGCTCTCCTTCGGCGCCTCCTCCTCGACCAGCTCCGCAGCCCCCGTTGTCGCCTTGGCCGGCGCCTTGGACAGATACACGTCAATCCCGTTTTGGATCTCCCCACCGCGCATCAGCGCAACATTCAACACACCGGCCGACGCAACCGCCGCGAATGGCACCAGCCTGGTCAAGAGGACCTTCGTCCCCGCACCCACCTTCAGTTTCGCAACGGCCCTTCCTAGCCCCACGGCAACACCGCAACTCGCCGACACCGCGAGCGCAAAGCTCCCCGCAAGCTGTGCGGGGCCCAGCGGCGAAGACTTGTTGGCGTTCGAGGTGTTGATGAGCACATTGAGTGTCTGGTTTGCAACCTGCCACGCCAGAGTTCCGCGCGTAGTGAGGTTTGGCTGCAGCATGCCCGCGGTGACAATGAGGTTGCTGAACACGAAGCAGCTCATGCGGAAGGGGAGGAAGACGGGTGTGCCGGTGTCGGGGTGGAGGGTGGAGTCGCAGAGCTTCTTGGCGGCCCAGAGGTCAGATGTCATGGTTGGGGGGAGGGTGCCTGTTTTGTATTGCGTGAGAAGCATTTTGGAGCCTTCTAGGGTCGCAGAGCTGGTGAAGAGGGTGCTGAAGGATATGTGAGTGGGCGCGCGATGGTCAGATGGGAGCAGCGGAATGGGTTACCGTGGGTCGCAGAGGTCTGCGGAGTGGAGGACACGGCCCCAGTATGTGCTGAGGTCATAGCGGGAGACGGGGAGATCGCGGGTACCAGGAATTGAAGAAGACATGATGGAATCGAGGAGGGGTGATAGGGGGATTTGTTGGCGGTGGTGATTGCGGTGGTGGTGGTGGTGGTGGAATTGAGGTTGAAGTCGAGGTTGAGGTTGAGGATGAGATTGAGGTTGAGGTTGAGGTTGAGCTTGAGGTTGGATAGCGAAATCTGTTATCGTGAAAATTAAGCACTTGGTCCGTGCGAGCAAAGCAAGCTAGCAAACAGCCCCCCCCCCCCCCCCTGCACGCGCATGCACAACACTCAACCCAGCACTCAGCACTCAACTCAGCACTCAACACTCAACTGAAGATTGCTACACTTGGATGACAACGACCCAAAACAGGAATCTTTGGCGGGTGATATGCATGTAAGTGCTGAGTTCTTTGCTAAGGATCACGGCCAGAGAAAGCTCTGATCTGGGCGTGATAATAATCTAGTGGTAGGTCACTCTTTGTCACTCGGGCCCCAATATTCGCAAAAAGAGTGACCCGAAGGTGCATCAAGTGCACAAAGTCGTCTAATCATGGCCCGGACCAGTTGACCGTAATGAAAGAAAGTAACAGATACTCTTACGCTGTTGGAGCCGACCACCCCCCTATCCATGCGAACCAAGTCAGGCCTCCTCATGTATACTTTACTATCGCTCTTGAGATTGCATCATCCATGACCCACTACCCTTCCCACTTGCCTTACAGAATACCTAAAAAGACCCTCAAACGTGGGAACATGGCTCGAACATCTTTGTCGGGCATTCATTAGAAAACAATACTCCAGTGAAAGTTAAACATCCCACTTCCCCGAATAGAGCCTTACGCTCAAATTCACAAAAGTGAGTTATGACAGTGCATACATTGCCGGAGCTGTGATATCTAAAAAATCACACAATGGAGGCTGTAGCTGAGGTTGGAAGAGGTATACTAGCCGTTCGACTGACAAGTCTTGCTTCTCTCTAAGATCAAGTAGAGAAGCCAATAACCCTTCCCACGATCCCGGATCTCGGCGAGTATCCCGCATCCGCAGGCACAGTACCCCCTGCCTCATGGCGTATCTTTCTGACCCTATGAAGCCTAGATTAATAGATCGGCCCACGGATCACCAAAAGGCGCCATGGTCTGAAGCCTTGTCTGTAGATCCTTACTGGGTCATGCGATATCACTCGTCCGTAACAAGCAATTTTATTTGGTGATGTGTTGCTCCTCTAACTTGAATTCTTGCAGCAAGGATAAACCATCTAGCAAATATTGGAGGCCTGAACCTAAGTAGATAATCATAAAAATTTTCAAATGAGGCTTCTTGTCACCTAAATCCTGTGGTCGATCTGTTGGAGATCGAGTATGGTGTGCTGAGGTGAATCCAGGCGTTACTAAAACGCCTTGATAATTGGTGGAAAAATTCTCTGGCCATCGATCAACATTATTTGGCACTTTGTATCTCTCCCCAATGGCTATTTCTAAGCTGGTTGAGGCGATCTCCCTGGATGGACCGCGTGTGCATCTGAGGTAGGCACTCTAGACCCAGTGGTTTCCCAATGCGTTTTCATGGGATGACAGATCTTGTTCTACTGCAGTACGGGATACTGACCGTCCCGGAAAATAAGATCGATGCATTCCTAGGATCCTCTGGTTTCACATGTGTTTGCTCGTGGAGTAGTGGCGTAAAGTACTGTTCACCTCAGAACTTCCCTTATCAGGTAGGACCCCGCCGTGCCGCGCATTGGCCCACGATTCATATCGAAACCTCTTTGTGCAGAACTCACGGCCGGTATCGAGTTGTCACATGGGGCGATACGCTCTGTAGCTTCCGTATGGTTCGTGGTTGCTCTTCTAAAGCTGACGCCGTTAGTCCGGCTAGGAACCAAGAGGTAGGCGGAATACGCTATTTGTGATGGCTAGTCGCGATCGACTGATAGGATGTTTGTTCCTCGTAATGTTTCTCAGAGGCTGCACTTAGAGCCCCTACCTACTTGGCCCGTAGTGCTGATCCCCCTTTCCAGGTACTTTTGCCCCCGGAGTTTTCTACAATAAGCCTGTTGGGCTCTGTCATGCATCTGAAAGGGCTTATGGGGCATTTAAGAAAAATCCAAAGCCAGATAATGGTGCACGTGTCTGCACCAGAGTTAGTACCAAGTTGCAAAACTAATAGGAAGAAGCAGAGCTCAGGTCAAATACATACTGAATTATATCATTATTGACGCCACGGCAGTATTATGTAGTAGTGTCGACGCATTGCCTTTCTCTTTGCCTGGAACATAACCGAAATATGGCCGAAACACGCGGGAACATGAGAAGGCCTCAAGTGCAATCTAAAAAGACGTCACTCTGCTTGCTTTGGCCGTATAAACTTTTTAAAGTTCCCGCGACGCTGAAACCGCAATATTCCGAAGTCAACCACCGCGCATTGGCCAATTAGAGAAGAGGCGGTAGTAAGGTACAGTCGTCTTGGGGGCAACGACGAAACTGGTTTGTCGGTCAAGACAGTGGCGCTCAGGCTGGTATGCAATCACTTCTTTGGCTGAAATCTGTGTTTTCGTCGTTGTCCCAGGTTCGTCGTTGCCCCAAAGTTGACTATACAAGTTTCAGGCCCCAGTCTATTTCTAGCTGAGTCATCAATTAATTATGAACGTACAGTAGTAGTAATTCAAGCACAGAATAAGTATCATACCAGGTCCAAAACTTTCACTGTCTAGGTAGTTGAAGTTTGGGGTTGCGAGCATTGGTTTCTTTCTTGTATTGAGAGAACAGTACATGTGAACAGGTGAGAGAGGTTGTACTGTAGATTGACAGGACACTGTGGCGGTTTCCACTAGTATAACTGCATGAAGCGACGTATGGGACAGGGCAGAAGTAATTGCGGTGTTTCATTGCACGATATTAAAATACACTAGTATGAAACCATTTGGCGACTTAAGTTCTCCTAGTCTTTTATTGATACATCGCCTCGCCAATTTCTGCATTACTTCCATCTTTGATTGATTTAGGATTTGAGCAAATAGCCGATAACCCATAGAATCAGTCTCTAGAGATTCTAGATCAAATCAAAGCTAGGCTTCGATACTCATGTTGACGGATAGGCTGCTTTGAACCAATTAAAAGACAAACACGATCTTGACCGTACATCGTTTCTTTTAGCCTCAGAGGCTGGGTATGGTACAAGGAAGACAAAGAGGCAAGAATCATGATCGCGGCGATCAACTATAGGGAATACGACTGGTACAAGACGCAGGGGATAAAAATAGAAAAGCTATTCGTAGAGGGGAAACTGACCTGAGCAATTTGGATGGATGACGACTACGAGGCGATGAAAAAAGACTACGGAGGAAGGAATCTGATCGGCCCAAGAGAGATATGGGGATAAGGGAGACTACACAAATTGTCTTTTACTACAGTACCAAAAAAGCGGGTGGATCCAGTACCGCACCTAGCAAAATACTGCAAAACTACGGTATTGCTACGGTATTGCTACGGTATAATGTTTAGAATTCCGATTTAATTCGGAAGTTTTAAACAATTCCGTATTGATACAGTACGTATTACATCCCCTTTTTTGGTACTGTAACTACTTTATTTTGTATGTGGCGGTGGATGGAGAGGCGTTCTAGGGAGAAAATTGTACTTAATCGTCAGCCTTCGGGTTGGCGCTCATCATAGCTGAAAGGTTGCATATGAGTAATGAGTTAAACAAAAAAAGCAGCACCTAGGCCCTACTGATACTGAGTTAAACAAAAAAGAAAAAAAGCCCTACTGATACTTGTGTACCATCCGGATCGAGTGATTTCGTATGAACCTACAATTATATGAATATGGGATTGTCTTTGGCCTCCAAAAAGCGACATCTTGACTTTCTCATACAAAAGCTGTCAGAGTTCAACGACCACCTAAGTACTCTAATTTCCATGTATTTGGCAAAGGTGTTTCAACGTTCGATCGCTTAGTCACTGCTACATGGATTTACATGTGGGTTAGGGTTATGCGTGAAGTCATCAAGTTAAGAATTTTCACTCTGCATCCCTGTCTGCAGCGTCGTGAACTGGACTGCTGCATTTTGCGAAAAAATTTGAACTGCTGTAATACACACCACTATGTAGCACAAACGATAACCAAGAATAATGACCTGGAGTCTTCGTGCACGGTTCTTGCAAAAAAAAAAAAAAAAAGAGGGGGAAAAAAATCACAAGATCGGGGAGAAATAAAATACCAACGACCTAATCTGGGGCTAAAATTGTTATACAAAAGCTATCAAACCCTATTGTGTCATCGTTGTGCAACTGCGTTTTTCCAGAGTCCAGGAATTTAAAGATGTTTTAGGCTAGGGTTACAAAAAGGGGTTCACCCTTCGTTTCGGAACCGGGTTGGGATGTCTCTCCACCTACCTGCCAATACGTTGTGTTTAGTATACGACCGGATGAGGTCGTTTCCCCTTGAGTATCTAAACGGTGATTGGGGGTAGTTTGCCTGGCCATATGATTCTCCTCCCCTCGAAACCCATCACCACATCACCCGTAGCATTGAGGTGCTCGGAAACTGACATTTGAGGGGAAAAATTCTGTATACTATGCGACGTATTCATAGAAAACCCGGAACGTTTAACTGAATCATAGGGAATCACTCGCATGAAGACTTGGCAATGCACATTCGATTCTGCAGAGCCGCGGCATAATATAACGAATAATCTATTCAAAAGACAAAGTAAAATTTATGTACTGTACTGCATAATACTTATAACAAAGAGACTAACTACCGATGTATGCGATATTCTAAGAAGAGAAAAGAAATACAGATGAAAGGAGGGGATAATTATAAGGAAAAGCGGAAAGTATTCGACACGGCGCCAGCCTATCTTGAGGTTTTAAACTCCGGTTGTTACAGATGCACAGTTTCCAATCTCAATCATGAGATGCCTCTAAAAACCCTCCCATCAATCCCACCCCAGTCACTCCACCCTTTCCAATTTCTCGCCAGGAATTTTAGTCTTCTAGTCCTCGCTCCTGCATCTATCAAGGTACTGTTGCTATCCAGCTCTACTGTTCGGTCCATTCCATTCCATCCTTCCAGATCAATGACTTTCATCCCTTTACAAAGTCGCTTATCAGGCCAGTTTTCCTCTCCGCATGGCCAGCAGCTATCACCACTACTACCCATGGAGTTCTGGAGGGCTTCATAACAGGTTGTACAGTATCGGTCCCGCAGCTGCACCGAAAGCTCGGGGGTAGATTTCAAGTCTGCTCGAGGCGCAGGAGGTTCGCAATTGGGAGAGCTCAAACACTTTGCTACGCGGAAGTAGGTACGGTGTGGTTGGTGGGGAAGATGCGGGGACGAAGAGAAGCACCTTTGGTAGACCCAAAGCTCGTACTGACACATTTCCTGTCGCTCGGGCCTTTTCAATATACCAGGGTGCAGATAACTCTCAGGTCCGTAAAAAAGTATAAAGTAGAAATTCTCCCTCTCGGAAGTTTAACTTTAAATTCCCGTTGTCGTTGATTTGGAGTGATATTTCTGCTGCTTAGTTGAACTCGAGTGATTATTAGAGCCTTCTTAAGCCTATTTACCGGTTGGTCGAGGGTCGATATAAACAAGGCGGACAGTCTGTTGGCAGGAGCAGTTTCTTCGAAAGAAAGAATCTTTAGCCTCGTCGGGTAGTTATTCGTTGATAGCGGTTTCGAAACTGCACCTACATATCGAGCAAGGTCGATGCAGGTATTTCTCCGTCTAGCTTTCTAGCCCGTTTAATTTGAATTCCTGTTGGCTTTGCTTTTTTTCTTCTTGTTCAGTTCCCGGCCTTTCTTATTCACTCAGGGTACAGGTGATGGTGGTTGTGGTGGATATCTGCGTTTGTTTATCTGGTCTGCTCGGGTTGAATGATGAAGTGTCTTAATGCTCACATAAGAGCAAACGCAGAAGTTACCGGCAACGAGGGGTGAATTAAAAAAGAAAGAGGAAGAGAAAACATGCGAGAGAAGTAAAGTACTTGTCGGAAAAAAATTGTGCTCATGATTTTGAGTGTTATCACTCCCCTGGCATAACGTGGGTATGATTAATTACAGGGCGGATCGGAGACTAGACTGCGCGTATAACACGACTGTCAGCGAATAGAGGAGGCGCAAATTTGGTCAAATTAATCTTTCTTCCATCTGTACAATTATGTGGAGGAGGCTTAAGTTGGAAGTGTTATGTAGCTCAGGGGGGAGGATGTAATTTCATCTCAGCTAGAGCCTGGTGCCTAGCACTCTATGAACTATTTATTTTTCAACATCGTGGAAAACGGAGCCCTAGTAAATATTTTTCTTCTTTTCAAAACGGACCAACTTTTACGCAGAGATCGATGGCCATGGGCCGATAAGGCACATGTACGCCTGCATATTCCCAGGCAAGCAAGCGCGTGGATTCGTTGCCAGTAGCAGATCCGTGCATATTACCACATGCTGCAGTGAATACTCAACTCCATCGTAGCTACAAAAACCTCCTCTCTTCAAAACCTCTCAACACCTAGCTAGCCACTCTACCAGGAAACCCTTTCTCTAAACGAACGAACGGTGGAAGCAACAACAAAGGGCCTGCGTCATGCTCCACTCGCTGAGTGAAGGAGAAAAAGGAAAAACGGGTGTTGTGCGTGGCCGCGGCGGGTGTCATCATGTCCCCTCAATGGTACATGTATGTACGGGGAAGGGAAGGAAAGTCTGACGCATACCTGCAGGTCGCTATCGACACTCGAAACCCCGGGGGATAATACCTGGTTGTAAGCTTGTCGTAGCGGAGCCGGTATGATATGTGGACATCTTTAAAGCCCCTTCCTCGCCCACCTAGTTCTTGACGCTCACTACCTCATGCCTGTGGGCCTTAATTGATAACGGGTAACAAGCAGCTAGGTATGCGGTTACACATCTATCAAAGAACATAAAGGAGGAGAAAAAGCAACACTTGTAGGGACCGATGATGTTGAAGGAAGCTCTAGCTCCATGACCATGGCTATGGGAGGCTGCTTTCAAAGGCACATAGTATGGACAATGTACCTACCTATATCAACCGGCTTACATACCCGACAGATAGAGCACAGCCAGCATTTTTTCTTACGTGTCCAAACTCACTCCATCCAGTTTTTCCTTGTCTGTTCCGGACCTACCTGATGGATACGGGCGTTGCAATGCAGCGTACACGTGCGGTTCTGTCTAGATCTGCTGATCGGGATAAATATGTAAATCCCCCGACCCACAAAGAGATGCTGAAACTGCACCAGCTGGGTTGGGGATTCACAGCAAACGAAATATAAAATGCGTACTGTTGGGGGAGCCAGGTGATCAGGATTCAAAGACCGCCGACTAGATATGTACACAATGTACATTCATGATATACTTCTTAAATTCAGTCTCATAGGAAGGCATTGTGAAGGAATAGCGTGTGGGCAGAGCTGACTATACATATGTTAACTATAAAATAGATACATTTAGCTTTGGCCGACTAATATTTGAGAAAATTATATCACAGGCCATCCGAACTAAGTCACATTCGTTTCTATGTTGAACGTCCGAAGATTAAGTGCCAATATCGAAAAATAGAGGTAGAGCAAGCTCATTGTCCTCTGCTCTAGCCCCCCCACATATCAGATCTTCCAATTCTCCCCTCTCTGCATACTAGACTACATGTTCATAAGAAAAGTTTATCTGGTCTTTTTATTTTATTTATTTAATTCATTAACTGCATGCAGACTTCGTACTTCCGTCTATGGCAATAATTTTACCTGGTCTAGTCAGTGCGTCCCTAGAGTAATTTGTAGAATGTTTCAATTCTGTAAACTTTAAACGGCGCAACCTTGCCTGCCATGCTATATAATATTTTTGAGCCACACCCAAGACTCATCGTCCATGCAGGATTGAACCATCAATCGATAAGGATACATGAGGGCATACAACACCAACATCCGAGCCTCAACAAGTCTCTATCAACTCAGCGTCCCAAGCTCAGACAGCCACCCACCAATCTGGCCCGTATGTCAAATGAAAGATGTATAAATTTAACCATTGAATATTCACCCAATTCTCAATTTAGATTTCCAACGGCTTCCCGCTCGGAAAGTACAATGCCCACAAGAACCCGCTTAATCGCCATCACTGAGCTTCATAAAGCCCCAAGGCTCCGCATGCGCGCCCACACAAGCATCTTCAATTCCATCACACTTATAGAAGCTTCTATTAAAGGCCCCACTCTACGAGAAATCCGCAAAGACTATCGCTTCATCTGCTGCTGCTGCAATTACTCACAAATCGTCTTCGGCCACCGCAATGTTGCGTCTGATAAGCCTGGCCAGACAGTGTTAACATGCTCGGAGCAAAAGTCGGAGGGTCTGATACCGAAGCCACTGCGAATGTGGTCGTGTGGTGGAGGGTGCTTCGAGCGGGAAACTACCCATGTGGCATGCAATGGATGTCAATTTGCGGTGCGGTATCGGATCGTGGGTGGGCGGGGCGGGGTTTGGCTGGCTGCGGATAGAATTGAAGTCATGTCTTGAGTGAAGGGGAGCTGAGAATCTGTATAGTTGTTGGGGGTATCTTGATTTTCCTATCCATGGATTTGTTGTAGGTTCTGGGCGTTAAATTCGTTTGACAAAGTGTATATTCAGTATCTACATACTTTCAAACTATATACTTGCATGAATCAATAGTAATACAGAGTCCTCTTCACAAATCATGACGCCAGCGCATACCTTATAGCTAGAACCGCTTGTATAAGACTACGATATCCCCCCTGGCCCAAGCTCTTGACATAAATTGGAAGACAGAGTCAGCGAGAAATTTGCAAACAATACTCTTTGAGGTTCGATTAAGGCAGGTAGTTTCGATTTGAACGTTTCAACGAGTGATAAACGATGTCGCACGCCAATTTAGGCACCTTGATTCCTCAGGGTTAGGGTTATGTTACATTGACCTTGCACTCGTTCTTGAGTTATGCAGTCTGCACATTGAATATAGGTAAGAAACGAGCTTTACGAATCTCTCGAAAGTCAATTAAACTACCAAATTCAGGGCAGTTATAAAATTTCTCTTCTCTTGGAGACTCTCTCTTCTACCTTACTACATATCTCTGATAAACGCCACCTAGAAACCTGGCTGTAGATCAAGAATTCTCATAAGATACCCCTGGAAGTACTACCTCATCTCTAATTACCCAACCCCACAGATATTCTAGAGTACTTTGTCGACGAGACTGGCTAGATTGCAAGCTCAGACCTAGCTATGCCGGCATAGCATTTCGACGCCGCAGCTTTGCTTTGCCTCACCGGCATCTGCCCCACACGCACAGCCCAAACTGTTGATGAACCGTCCCAAAAGCATGGAACACATAATTACGTACATTTATGATTCATAGTTAAGTTCGGTACCGACCTATAATACATAGCAGCTACATGTATCTAACCGATAGATCAGATCAGAGACACCGAAACCCAAAAACTCCGATCCCCAAAACTCCAGAAATGCGCCTTTCCAGTAACCGAAAAATAGATAAAATCAAAAACCATAACGCCCCAGTTTATACATGCATGCTGAATCTAACAGTCAATATATTATACGCCTAACCTTGTTTCGCCGTTTTTCCTCTTGACTACAATGCAGCCAACAATAACATTGATAATCATCAACGACTCAGCAGCAGCAACTAGCCAGCTCATTGAGAACGCAAACCCCTTTATTATAAACCATGGTAAGTTACAAAACTAATAAATTGTAGTTTCAAGGGATATGGTAGCATACTATCTCGCCGCAAACCACCTTAAATTGAGCCCCTGGATGATCTATCTTTCTGTTGTCGCACGACCATGTCCAAAAGGTATGGTAGTTGTTGTTATACCAGTATAGAAAGCAGGCGCCAAAAACCGCCAGCGGTAGCCCAATCGCAGCCACAATAAGTGATAAAATATCACTGAGTCGTGTTATATGTCGAATCTAAGTAAGTGAGTGGTCCCCAGTCAATGACACGCTCTTTCATGACTGCACATAGAGAACTAACCTTTGGAAAAATTCCAGCTATCAGAAGTCCACCGCTAAGGAAAGAGGTGACACAACCTACAGCCAATAACGTATCGCTCGGCCTCATATCCAAGTACTCAGGCCATATATCTTGCCCGGCATAAAGCAACCCACTATCTTTGGTTGAATAATATTCCACATATGCGCTCGCAATTCCAGCCACTACCCCCACTGAAGCAAAAGTCGAAAACAATCGTATGAAAAAGCGGCATCGAGAAATATACAACGAGCGAGTCTCGTTCGTTGTTCGGCCTTTTATTTGTGATGAAAGACTCTGCTGGGATGAGGAGAGTATTGAATCGAAAGTCGTAGTACTTGGAAAACTTGGAAGTTTTTTTTCCAATGATAGGAAGTCACTTGAGTGAGTCGAACCATTGTCTTTTGTATCTACTGGCAGATGAATACCTAGACCAGTATAGTAGCTTGGAACCGGTATATTCCCCCCGGTTGCGCTCAAGCTCCTCTCGAGCATCTGTCCAGTGACCGATGTTTTCTGGATGGTTTCTTTTTGATTGGTTCGAGCTAAATCTGAAGTTGTGATTGAGATATATTGGAACGCTTCCACTCAGTGTGCGTTAAGATCGACTACTGGGCGACTACTCAGATATAAGCATTTTATGTAATATCTAGAAATCTCGTAGGATCTATCATTTATGGCCGTAGGTTCCACCGGATTCTTCAAAACGGCGCTAAGAATTATTTCGAAACCACAAACCCCGAGTTTACCGGCCGCATTGGGCACAACTGGGCCACAATACTAAGCTGAGACGGCACTGTAACCTTATCAGGAAAACTCCTAAGCCAAAATTTCACCATCTCCGGAAGATCAGATAGCAACATGTACAAATATTAGGTTGGAATAGTTTGAATGTGATTTCGCAGCCGTTGACAACTATTCATATTTACAAAATGCAAAACGAAAAAAACAGTAAGTCTTGCAAGTCTCTTCGCGAATACCAAGTTTTGGTTTGGTTTGGTTTGGAGAGGGGGTACTCCCTGTTGATACACCCTGTAAACTCACCTCCTAGGAGGCACATCTCGCACCCTCAACACCGATTCCTGAATCTCATCTTGTGTGGATAAACATAAGCATATCAAGGGAGTCCCAGTCTCCAAATGAGGCCTGATTTGGGTTCCACAGGTACGCCTTATCCTCAGTCAATGCGTCCTGATATCCTTGACTTGACCCCTGCGCATGCACAGGTACACATTCTTGTACCTACAAGGTTCGAGGAGTAGGTACAGTTGGATGGCCAAAACATGACGCCAACGGGTTTGGGTATTGAATGTGAAACGTTCGATACTGACCCCCCCTATAATTCTTGAGCTGAACTTCCTTCAAACATGTAAGTAGGTATCGTAGTGCACATTTGCCACGGTTTCAATAAACTCGCCATGCGCTCCACAGTTATCGTCGCCTAAGACGGAAATCTAGGGGTATTGGGTAAGGGTTCGTGTAACCTGCGTACAGATATGCAGGGTGGTTTTGACGTTGCCAGACAGTTTCCTGTCGATTTCATAGAGTCAAGCTTCAAGAGGACGGCACACTATAGTAAGCATGAGGCTTATTGGTGATTTTCCCCTGACGAACCTTGGTACCGAACGTGCGCGCAGATCATTGCTTTAGGTTACACAGTGATCCCAAACTACACTTTCTGAATAGTACATGTTCGTGCATGTACTATTATGTACCTGACTCCTACAACCTGTCACTATACCAGGAGGTAACGGAGAGTCGGAAGTTACATGCATTTCATAGATCCATAAATAGCTTTGGGTAGATGCGTAGTCCACGGTACGGTATAAGTCGAGCATAGACTAAAGCAGATGGCCGTGCTTATGTTGTACGTATATACTCGTTTACCACGAAAAGAACCAGAAAAGGCAGTTGCGCAGGGAAAGGATAATCTGTATAGAGTGGCGGTGATCTCTCATACAAACTATCCCTGGTTCTTTGCGTGGTAACGAGTACAGTAGACCGAATCCCTATAGACCAAACGGAGCAAATTGTAGAGTAGCAATAATATCGCCACGCGGGTGCGTGTAGTATCCACATGTAAGTCAGTACCCATAAAGCACTATACCCTTTATATGTAAATTACGTAGTTTTCACCTCTGGTGACCATGATGATGGCCTGGTGGAGACGCTGAACGGCCCGGGCCCAAGTTAATGAATGGATGTGGATTTGCAACACACATGATGATATTTCAGTGTGCTCTCGATTCGATCGTGATGCTAAATAGCATCGATGTATCGGGATATATACTATATATCTGAGTTAATGAACCTAGCAACCCGATGGCCCTCTAGTACTGTGGGTGGCCAATAATCTTCGGCCTGGAAACCACATTAATTTTTTCTACCAAGTGGCAGGGATTAGACGGCCTTATACTTTAGAATAGAATATCCAAAAGGCATTTATAAGGAGTCCTTTTCCGATCCGCCACCTCTGGCAACTTGATTTTGTTAGCTATAGTTGGTGTTCGTTATATTCAAAACTTTAATGAGCGTCATTATTTATCCGTATGATTATTATAATCCCACAACTACATTTACATGCAGTCGTCACTGCCAACAGCTCCTAGCTAGTTCTATCTATAGCCACCGCCATTGTTCCCTGAACAGAGAGAAGAGAGCTCACGATATTGCAGCTTGTGATGTAAGCCAAGTCTGATATTGGGCTTGAATTTATTAAAGCATCAGTTGTTGGTCTCCAATTGGTCTAGGAAGTCCAGTTCAAGTCTAGTAGACCGGTAGTGGTCGACCCACATAGATGTAATTTTCAATCACCTACCCGCAACTAGACAGCTTGGTCCTCCTCCAGACTGGAAACTCCAGCTTTCAGGGTTATAGGCTTGCAATTAGATGGATCCTTTGCTCGTATCTGAGCTAGCCTAGTGAATAATATACCTCATAGCCATCATCGCAAGCTTAATTAAGTGTATACTGGAGTAAAAACCGAGATTAGAAGACACAATATAAACTCGAAAGGCCATTGTGACGCAACCAGCCTAGCTTCTAGTTTACACAGTAGTAAGCGTATGTTGTTTAGGTTATAAAGGTGATGGTGATAAAGGTTAGAAGCGCCGAGGATAGAGCTCGAGGCTTTAATTAAGTGATCAAAGATTGATGGCAGACACACGAGTATTGGTGGTTTTTGCGGACAGAGAACCACAGGCAAAAAATCAACGAAAGAAAGAAGCGGGAACGAAGCGCGGTGCGGTAATCTACTAGCACTACAGGCGCCCCTTTCTGTTTCTTCCACCATCACATTTCGCTGCCAAATTACATTCAGATGCTATGCAATATGGCGCCAAGTAAAAAGTATATCGATACCCACACGCATTTATTATCCAAGGGCTAAATAACATAATTAGATACATACATGCACTTTATGATGGGATTACATGCATATAAGTATAAGAATTCTTAAATCCGTGTAACTACGTACATGTACTACTTAAGTACCTAGGTACGTATCCGTACCTTTATGAAATATGAATGTACTTCGTTAATATCGGCGCGGATAAAAATCCAGGTAACGTATTTTTTTCTTCTTTCGTGTATACATTAACCCCAAGTCCCTAAAATCTTTCCTTTCTGATTTTCCTGCCTCTCCTTGTATCATATCATGAAGTAATCAATCAATCGATATCGTATCCTATATCTATTATAATTAAGGTTAACGGGTTATACAGGTAGTAATCATAGTAGATACATATGGGTGTCGTTCTAGGAAAACCGTCCGCACAGCCAAATCCTTATTCCGATGAACCAAACAACCAATAAACTCCAAATTTTCATAAAGCTCAGAGGACCTTGGTGAGAGCCAAGAATTAATTTTTCTGACATTGATTCCATAAATTGGAGCCTGTAGAGTGCGGTAGCGAGCTGGTGAGGCCTTGTTGCGTTGCCACACAGGTACCTTTTCCTAGAACGACACCCATATGTACTTTAATCATATGGTATCACTCGACCATATCGATTTTCAAAGATCCCCATGACGTCAAGCAACAAACAAGGTTACTTGGCTTTCACACAAGATACCGTGAGTGCGTAAATGTACTCAGTCATCACGACGAAACCATATTCTGAGTTGTTAGATCCCTGAGTTTGGCGTTGCCCGCGCCAACTGCTGACCGCACAGCGGCCACAAAATCACAAACCCTCATTCCATGACTCCATAATGCAACGAGTAGACAACTTTATGGGCGTGTGGTCAGCATGGGGGTATCGATCAACTCCCTGCAGCTGCTTTGTTTGTTTCAATATTGGTACGTGTGCGAGGCGGTTGAGAACGGGCAGTTCAGGGGCAGTGCGATATTACCATAGACTACGGTCTGCATGTAATTAATGAGTTAAACAAAAAAACTCCCTGCAGCTGCGTATCATCTATACATCATTTCGGCGTATATTTGAGATTGACCACCCCCCCCCCCCCGTGAAGTCGTCTAACAGTTATGCAACAAACAGGTTCCACAAACGATCAACCCCTTATGCATGATATTTATTGTACACTATTGTACACAATCGTAGGACTACATGTATCGGCCAAACCAAAACCTAACGTACCAGCCGTATGCACTTCCTACTACATCTTCATATCATTAAAGACTGAATTCAGGTCACCCGGTGTCGGTATGAAGAAACATACCATTGATTTCTCAAGATTGCGACGGGTCCATGACGCTGTCATGCGCTAGATTATTAACGAAATCCGCAGCCCCCTCCTTAACCATCCGCCCAATCTTCGTTCCGTCTCCCACGGTGCCGCTGGCCTTCATATCGTTCTTGGCAACACTCGACTTCTGTGCGTGCCAAATGGTAAAATTAGATAACGGTATTCTTCAATTTAGTATTTTCATGAGTTTAGTGAATTACAGTTTGGTCATGTGTGTCATGGAGCCCAGAATTAACGCTGTGTAGAGTTGATGAGTCAGGGTCCGAAGAGGTATTTGCAGGAGTCTTCGTGAGGCCTGATCCGCCCTTAATTGCGGTGGGTAAACGGTTCTGGCTTGATGAGGACATGGCTTCGTGCTGATAGAGAGCTTCCAGCTTGTTTGCGCGATAACTTTAATTTTTAAACTATAAAGGCGAAAATAGAGGTCTCGAGAGAATCGATATCGGGAATATGCTAACAGTAGCTCGTTCTTTAATAAGAATTTATAGACATACATGTAGCTAGGGCTGAATAATAATATTAGGGTTAGATTACGTCAATCTTCCGTAAATTTTGTGAGGACATTGCTGACGTCATTATATCTCCATTAGTATTGGGAACCCTGGCCCTGGATATCATCAAAGCACGAGAACGTATCAATAATTTACGGCCCAGAAGCACATCTATGGATATGTGGGGTAGACGCCTTCACGGGGTATGGGGGTATACGTATGGTTATAGCGCTTTCCTGAATTACGAAAGGCAATCGACGAATCAATAAGGTCAAGATAGCAGAATTCTTTGTTAGATAAAGAGAAATATATCTATATGCTTTATTTGGTGATATTCTTCATGTATTCCGTTCTCATTTTTTTGACGTTATTAGTTGCACCACACGGTCTGCATGCGAGTATTAGTTTAAAAAAAAAACCACACCCTAGTGCGCCCCATACCCCCGTGAAGGCGTCTAGATACAGTGGTTCCTTCACCAACTATCACCCAGCACATACATACCTGCTAGGCAAATTGGAAATGTTGGCTCGGAGCACAATGCTTTGACGCCTTCCTAGCTACTAATCTGACCACCCTCGTAAATATAATAAGGATCTCCGTTATAACCGATTCTGTAATAATCATACTCGATTGTTCGTGCAACGAAGGTGTTAGGTGGCGAGGGAAGGTTTATTTTTTGGCAGACAGCCCCGAAAATTAGTACACTCAAGTAAACAATATTAGAGACTTTGCGCAAATAGAGCCAGCTCCATTTTCTGACAACTTGGTTTGTGCCTATCACATCATTAGCCAATCAGATAATCAAAATATAGAGCTGGCTCCATTTGCGCAAAGTCTCTATTATCCTCTTAGTTGAAGTCTACAGGATATGCAATTGCATGCGTGTATATCTAGTCAGTGCATGATGTTTCCCGTTGCTGCCAGTTCTAAAAACAGCAATTGGCAGAGACTTGTTGTCGTGATAAGTAGAAGTTTTCTTTATCTCAGCATGAATCCCATATCCGTGCCATCAAAGAACACCCTATCTATACCTAAACCACCATTGGCTATCGCACATTTCAATTCTCCTTTGTTGGTATTGTTTATTTGTAGGTATGTACTCGGCGTGTTGGGCCCTTTGCGCAAAAGACTCCAGCTCCAAATTCCGGTAACCAGATTGGCACCGACCCTCCATCAACCAATCATACAAGTAGAATTTAGAGTCAGTTCTATCTGCGCAAATCTATTCTCTCTCTGGTCCAGATCCTGCATTTCTAATTGCAGACTTCATATCCGAGAGTCCTCTGGGTCTTCAATTAATCATGTATCAAAGGCTTAGCCTTTGACCGCTTATGAAAATAAGATCTTTGGAACTGGTTCATAACCTTAAGGAAACTGGTATACCTAAAAGTCGCTTATCGTATGGAAAGATGGGATCAGTGGACAACCTACATGTAATTTCTCTATAAGGACGTCTCCGTCATGGCTTCTTCTTCATAGAAGTGAGATAAAAATGTGCTATTAAACTGGTGATGGCGTCGTGCAGGATAGCTAGAGTAAGGGACAGATGGGTAATTATGTTGAATCGAGGGGTTTCCAAGGCATTAAAAGCACGAGGCAATTTTCTTTTGCTTCTTAGCAGCTTCCGGCTCTCCAATCTTTAACACATTTCTGTTAAAAGCACGGAGAGTTTTTAACCCTTGATAGTGTCCGAAGCTTGGTACTGGATTTGGGTGTCTTCTTATGGTCTGTTGCATGTTGTCGGAGTGAGCTGGCAGTAAGCGCCTCTCAGCTGAGGTCCCATGATTGTAGAACGGGAGTCCATACATGTAATTCCGTCTAAACCTCTGAAGTCCGGATTCTTCCAAAAATCGATTGGTGTAAAATCAGGGCATCTAACTAAGCCGAGATGAAGCTGCGTATTTATCTGTTGCGGGGACCCCGCTCCAAGATATTTGGTGAGATTTAGTTTTCAAGTATATTTAACCCCTGAGCATGTGGTAGATCTGAAGATCTTTCAATCCTTCACATTCGGTCATATAGTCAAGAGATACACCTGCAATAGCCCAGGTGAGAAGTTATAGTTCATAGTCCTTAATTGAAACGCACGGCGTATGAGGATGCATAATTCCGCAAAAACCTTGCATATCATTTCCTGAATCTCGGAGGGCCGTTGTCGATAAGCAACCTTTGAATTGTTTATCGACACCCAGCGGCAGTATTCCCGAGTGTATGATATGCCAACGCGTTATCAAATATCAGAAGGTTTTTACTTAAACATTACGCCCCCCGGGTTTCGAGACGGCTATTACTAGTGTAAATATCCTGCTTTTAACATGCAGTCAGTCAGTCACCGTACGATAAACCGAACATGACGTTCGTACCTGCCTTGGTACATACTTACGCACGCAATATCCCCGGTCCAGAAAGTTATATTAATATGCATACCACATAACCATTTATCTTGTCGTCTTCACAGTATGCGTTATCTAAAAGTACAAATGCACATACAAAAGGTCAGCAATGAAGTCCACGAGACTTCATGAAGATTCGTATCGTGTGGTACTATAAGAATAATGTTTCAGATAATCGTTTCCTCGTTAGTTTCCGTCCGTTGTTCAAGGCTTCTACGATAACTACGTGGTCCCCTTGTATAATCCATACTGTATGTATGTAGAATATGTAGGTACTTTGTGCAGCCACTCACCGGAAAAACTACCGGCTCAAAAGAGATAGAATCTCATAGGTTCAGTGAAAACCGCATTTCAACACGCAAAAGGCAAAAAAAAAAGTTACACCTTTCGTTATGTTATTTCCCCCCTCTCGCTTCTTCCGGCATGTACGCAGATCGATCCGCAGCAGCACGTGCGTTGGGTTATTGGAGCAATCGGACCGGGGGGTTGGCACTCTCTCCTCCGCGCTTCCATTCTTAAGCAAGTCTGTTATGTACTGCCGCAGCAAAGGATTCGTTATGGATTCCGGACGTTGTTGCTTTAGGAAGGAGGCGCCTCTGTTTCCGGTGATCAGTTTAAAGGACTGATTCCGAGAGAGCTTAATAGTGAAGGCTGAATGAAAGAAAGAGCCAGCCTATATGTAGAATATTGAGAGAGGGCGAGGATATCTTCGGGGAGCTTTGGAAGGAAGAGACCACACGGGCTAAGCTTTTTTATGTGCACCGTTTGATACTGTTTGATACATTTCGTTTCCTTCTTTGATGTCCGGCAAGCCAAGATGGGCGATCATTTTTGTTCTCCATCGCCGATGGAAGTCTCTCCGGTTTCCGAGAGGACCAATACATACAGAGCCTGCTGCTCCAGCCTTTTCTCTGTTTATTTTTACTCAGACATCTTGGCACCCCGGTGTAAACCCTCTTGCTTACGTGTAGACGTACTCATGTAGTACATGTGTGTTTATCTGAAAGGAAGAGACATCTGAGCGGAATATATCCCAGGAGCCGCAAGGTACATGGCGACTGTATGTACCGACATAGCTCCTATCGGGAACGAAATAGTTAACTCATATTTCCCTAAGCCATAGGAGAGGGAGGGGTAAACAAGCATCTGCATTGGGAGTACTTGGGTACTACCGGTAAGCGTTGTCAACTCGGATATATCATTTAACTACGCAACCGATGAACGGCCGGGCCGAAAGACTTGCTCATAATCCGAATTATTCTCGTGCGAGCTACAATATAGATTTACATGTAACCCATGGTAAAATCTTGTCCCAGCCCTTTGGTGGCAGGGAGACTAATAAACCTAGAGTACCTAAAGGAAATACGTACCGGTACCGGTACCTAGGCTCAGAATTCAAATGTGGCTTTTTTTTTTTTTTTTCCCTTCTCCCATCTGTTTTTACTTTTTATTGTTTTAATTTTGAAGCGTGACCAAGTCTTAGCACGAATCTCACAGTTCCTGAGAAACTACCTCCCGGCATTTTTTCTTTCGGGCTTGGTAGAATTACGCCTGACCAGTAGATATGTGTAGCAGAGGTCTGTACGATTTTCAAGAGCACACCCTCGAGCACATAATCATAGCGTTATTTAATAAAACAGACCATGAATGATTGGGATTTAAAGCTTGATCAGTCCCTATTTAAGATTGAATTGTAACTTTGGGGTTATCATGATGGCAGAGAAAAGACTATCGCCGTTTTTTTATCTCTAAATTTTGCACCAAGGTTTCACGGCGGCTACAAATTTAGGACCATGTTGTCGATATGATACCGGTACTAGCTAGGGTAGGGGTACAGTAAGCATGTATTTTTGCTCTCGCAGACTTTTCTTCACTCTTACCTTCGTTGCTGGGCCAATAATGACGGTGGTTTCGGCTCGCACAGAAAGTGGGGATGGGGACGACGCGACCAAAAGATGAAATTGGAGATCTTTTGGTAATCCGTTCGGTCAGCGCGAGTGTGGGGCTAAAGATCTGTATTAGGCAAAATTTATAGTCAATAAATTTCACGGATGTTGAGCGTTATTGTTTGGGGAGGGTTGGGGGATTTGGTTTACCGAAATAAGGAGAGGGAGCAGCTCTTTATTAATTTTCTTTCTTTCAAAGCATTTTTCCTCTTGTGCAGTCTTGCAATAGCATTAATTCGCGATACTTCAGAAGAGCAAGTGAAGTAAGGGCAATCTACAGGCGAGAAGAGCAAGCAGCAGGTAACGGGTAATGCTGCTGTTGCTGTGCCTTTCAAGACTCTTGATTGGAGGTTATGTGATTGGGAAAATCGACGGGACGAGCACCACACCCACGCAAGTTTAGTGTCTTTCCCAGGAGCAAGGCAGCAAGCAGCACGCAGGTGTGTGTGAAAGAAGAGCGTGAGAGGAACGAAGGAGTGGTGTGCAGCAGAACAGAACAACCTCCACCGATAGGGACGACATACAGGGCCTGTCTAACCCTCGTCTCTTCTAGGTGCAAGAGATAGAGATAGTCCACAGTGAATTAAATCGACAAAAAAGATACGAGCAGAAAGATCTAGGAGAACAACAGGATCCGTTTCTCGTTGTCTTCGGTTAGTCAGTACTCAATATTCTCTTGACGAAACCGCGAAGTTCCTTCATTTCCCCCATTTGTGTTCGCCCTTTGCCGTGGATATCTCATACCTACCTTGTACCTCCTACGCACGAACCTGCCGAATACCTCATCATACTTGCCCGTACCTTGGTCGCTTTACCTTCTCATCTTCTGCCCGCCCTTTAGACGCGACTTCCTGCTATCTGCACTCGTCGTTATTCTCAACCATACCTGAGTACTCGTTCTCAGCCATACTCTATACCGGGCACCTCGCAGTCTCGCGCTCACAATCTCACTCACCACTCTGATTCTGATTCTGAATAGTGTCGCCATCTTGTTAATTTAACTTACGTTACGACTGTCGCCTTTGATCAGTGTACTCAGTAATAGTCTATTTCTTCTACTCCCATTCCTCTTCGTTGGGTTCTCAACAGGTGGAAATTTATCTCCTTCCTCTGTTTTCCCTGATCCCACCCACCCACACCCCCCTCCTCCCTCAAGGACAACCAAGCTAGAATGTCTACACCCTCTACTGCTTCGGCCCTTCCACCTCTCAATTTCAATAACACATACGACTACAATCACCACCGCCATCCTCACCAACACCAACATCCTCACCATATTCTCCCAGTCCGCCACGCACCTCTCCCCAGTCCACTACAGTATCAACCTCCGGTGGCTCCGGCCTCCACAACAGCCACAGCGAACTCTGCGACTCCAACTTCTTCAGTTTCTGCTTCCTCAGACTGTTCATCAACCCTCTCGGCTATGGCTTCCAGATCACAACCTGCCTCGAGGAAAAATCCCAAACGACCCGTCGATTGGGATGAATACTTCAAAAATGGTCCTCCTAAAGAGATTATAGTGATAGATGACTCCCCACCTCCGCAACCCGCTCCATCTGGCGGGAGCAGGCAGCAGCCCAGCACTGTGTCGCGTACAGCACATATGACTGGACACTATAACCTTTCAAACGGTTCTGGAGGACAGATCCTTCATACAGATAAAAAGCGAAAGACTACACAGTACGATACTGGTTACCCAGATCATCACTCGTACTCTTCCACCCAAACACCGCACGCTTACGGATCCCCAACAACGTTATCTACCCATTCGAGTACTGTTAGCATCAACGGGAATTCTTCAACAGCTGCAACATCATTGGGATCAACTGGAATCGGGAATGCTGGGCCTTCGTATGCTCCTCAAGCTGCTGCAGCAGCAACTGTCGGCCCAAGAAGGAAAAGGGTCACTAGAGCGAGTCATGCTGCAGCTGCAAACACCAATCTTGATGCCTTTGCCAGTTATCATCCTCCTCCAAAACCTCCGATAAAGGCTAAAGATGTCTATGTTATGCAAGTCCAAGATGTGAGTGTCATCTCGGTGGTTTTTTTTTGCATTTATCTCCCTTTGGACAGCGCACCCAAGAGCCATCCAAAGTCTTTTCAGTCTTTTCACAGGATGGCATTTCATCCATTTTTATATTTGATGTTGCTTTTTTCGGGCCGCATTTTGTGGGGCTGTGCTGACGTAACCCGTGGTAGAATGACCGTAACCTAGGTGTAAGGGTTGACGACGATGATGGCCATTATATCATAACACCTGACACCGATTTAACAACACGATGTATGTTCATATTGCATCCCATCTTATAGCAACAATCAATTGACCATATTGTTCGCTTGCAGACCACATAACAAAACTTCTGGGACAAGGAACATTTGGCAAAGTCGTCGAGGCGTACGATCGTGTCAAGAGAACTAAGTGTGCCATCAAGGTCATTCGCTCAGTCCAAAAATACCGTGATGCCTCACGTATCGAATTAAGGGTTTTATCTACCTTGGCCTGCAATGATAAGGATAATAAGAACAAGTGTATCCATCTACGGGATTGCTTTGACTACAGAAATCATATATGTAGGTCTATCTCGCCGGGCTGGTGGATTTTTGGGTAAGGTAGAATACTTATGCTGGGTAGGTATTGTTACGGATCTACTTGGAATGAGTGTTTTCGATTTCCTAAAGGCCAATACTTTTGCGCCATTTCCAAACAGCCATATTCAGAGCTTTGCCCGCCAACTATTAACAAGTGTTGCTTGTGAGTAACCGTTTTTTTCCCTTTATATTATTTTTAGCATATTGTAGTTGACTAGTCCTAGTTCTCCACGATCTTAACTTAATCCACACCGATCTCAAGCCTGAGAATATACTCTTGGTACATAATTCGTTTATAAATTATGCCTACAACCGACCAATCCCTTCTTCCTCAACAACTACGCAACGTCAAGGCCGCTCTCGTAGGGTCCTTCTGGACACTGATATTAGACTCATTGATTTTGGGTCAGCAACCTTCGATGATGAATATCATTCAAGTGTTGTCTCTACTCGCCATTACCGTGCTCCGGAGATTATACTAGGGCTGGGGTGGAGCTTTCCATGTGATTTGTGGAGTATAGGCTGCATATTGGTTGAATTTTATACTGGGGATGCTTTGTTCCAAACCCATGATAATCTTGAGCATTTGGCCATGATGCAAGCCGTCTGTGCCCAGAAGATTGACACGAGATTGGTGAGGTCTGTTTTGGGGAGAAATGGTAACAGCAATCATTCGTCCACCCTCATTGGAAAGTAAGTCGGATTTTTCTCTCAACCTAAGCTCTTGAATCGTTATAAGACCTGGAATCGGGCGTTGTTCCCATCCAATAACACAGCACATCTTCAGATTGATTACAAGAAAAATCTAACAATATCTATAGGTACTTCAAGGGTGCACGGCTGGATTATCCGAATACCGAAACCACTAGAGCTAGTAAGAAATACGTAAATGCCATGAAAAGTTTACCAGTATGTTATCTTTCACTGGTATTACCATTCTTTCTCTAATTACAAAATAGGATATAATTCCCCCCAACACTCGTTTCAACAAACAGTTTCTCGATCTACTCAAAAGAATATTCGTGTATGATCCAAGCAAGCGCATCACAGCCAAAGAGGCATTGAAACACGATTGGTTCAAGGAACCTTGTTCGGACGAGGGGACTGAGGCAGCCAAAGCTCGGGATGATAAGCTTGCCGAAAAGGCTGCAGCTCAGGCTCAGGCTCAGGCGCAAAGGGAACTAGATGCGTACTGATAGTGTTGTAATTTGGCCTTAAGGCATGGTCTTGGAGGATGATTTGTATAGCAATTTGGAGGAAATCCGCTGGCTTTGCCGGAACCTCTTAATAGATGAACATCATCTTTGGACCTCGTTTTCGACTCTCGGCTATTTTTCGTGGATAACGGCTCCCTTCGCAATGCCTATGGAATGCGTCACCATATAGCATAAGGGTTTTATCTCGGGGATTCTTTGTCATCTCTTCTTGGGATAGATTTTTTTTGACTGAGGATTCTTCATTTTATTTTCTTTCTCTTTTTCATTCATATTCTTTTACATTCTTGTTCTCGGATTGTTCAAAGGTCTCGGTTTGCATTCTGCGCAGAAATACTCTCGTAGAGGGAATAAATGGTACGGCGCGTTCACATTCGCTCGAAAGGGAGAAAGCAATGTTTGACGGCCAACGACGCACATACAACGAAACCTGGCATTACGGTGGACATAGGGTATTTTCGGTTAGCGGGGAAAATAGGCGTCTTAATTCTCTTCGGTCTCTCTCTTGGTGGTCAAGGTCGGTTTGATCTTTGGATATTTTGTATGATGGATGAAAGGGGAACATGTGCATTTTTTTTCTTTTTTTTTTCCTCGAGTACCTTTCTTCGCTATCACTTCATTTGGTCGTTTGTTCTTGGGGCTTGTCTCATATTATTACAACCTTGAGACCACTCAAGAAAATCCCCTGAATGGATCTTGCTGCTGATGGTCGCGCAAGACCTGAATTTCGTCTGGGATGGGATGTTGGAGTCAATTTTCCTTTTGATTCTTTCTAGTTTTACATAAATGGGGGGTTACGGAGTGAGTCGGTCGCTATCATGTGTTCGGGTTTTTTTCCTATCACTTTCATTTTCTTTTTTTCCATTCTCATGATCTGAAGTATAGTTGGATCTCAACTGGGTCTCTTTTGTCAGGTTTGAATTCATTGTGTTGGGTGGGATATCTAAGATGGCAGCAGAGAATATTTCTCTACATAACACTTCACCAACGAGCATGCGTGCTTTTGCGTATGGTGCATTCTTCGAATCTACATCACACATACAGACGCCATATCTTATACTTGGACGACCTATTTCACTAGATGGATCTCAATAGGTGACGGTCATCAAATGAATTCGTCCCACTCAGTTAAGATGCGTATGCTTGCAAGTATGGGGGATCTCGACAGTCGTTTGTTCCGATTTCCTGGAGAAAGCGGCGGAATTATTTCAGTGGATATTTGGGTCGGACTTAACCTTCTATTTTATAGATCTATTTTATAGACATTCATAGAGCCGAATCAGTATTACAAATCTCATCTAGAGATTCACTCTTGGCATATGCCGGCTCGTCATCATCCTAGTACATCTGGGGATACATACATAACGCATCTGTGGGTACATAGTTGAGGGCTTGAGTGACCTTATTGTGAGGTTATCTCTGAGAACACGTTGGACAGTATTTTCAGACACGTTCACATGCGCATGGAGCGAATTCGGGATATTCTTGTATCTACTTATCTCCTTGCTACTATAGCTAATAATTGATCGATCGCACATCGTCAATTTCAAAACAAAGATTTATTTCCCTCCTTTCCCATGGCTTTTTCTTGTATAAAAATCCATCTTGAAGAAAAACCGTTCCTATAAATCCGCTCTCTTGCGCAATATTCCGTCATCCCCTGTACCCCAGTTCCGCTCTACGTGGCCGATGAGGCGAGTCGTCGGGCGTCCAGATCGGCACGCGTCTCCCGTGCGAGGTGAAAAGAAAGAAAGAAAAGGAAAAAAGTAAACAACTGTTATGGGTGATGGGCCACTTCTTTCTTTTCTTTTCGACTCTCTTTGTTTTAGTGAGAATAAACTGAATATGGAACAATAATCGAATGTTGTGATACTTTGAATGCTGTCCATATATCAATTCATACTCTCCTGTTTAGAATCCTGGGGAATTTCAAGGTTCAAAGATCTTTTTTTTTCTCTTTCGCTCGTTGCGTGCTCCCCGGCGCGCGCCAAGGGATCAGATCAGCAATATACATGTACTTTGTGGTCTCATGCTTGACAGCTGCATGCAGGGAGCCAGACCAGCAGTACTTTCCTTTGCCCCCCCCCCCCCCCCCTCTCGGACAAGGAAAATAAAGAGAAAATGGCCGAGTACAGCGGAGTGGGCGGGGGCGGGACCTTTCTCTAGTGTGGGGAAGCAACTGTGGGCTTAATACATCAATCACGGGGTTTCCCATTTATTTAATTGGAGGAGCTCGCTGCCAGGTAAGGGAGTTGTGGTTTATGTAGCTATCACAAGGTGTGAAGTTTCTTCTTTCCCCCCATTCCCCACAATTACAACGATCAACCAACCAGATTTCTAGATCAGCCCATGGCGTCCATCGGTCGGCCCTGGAAGCGCATGAGCAGATACAACAGCTTCCAGAGAGAAATCGCATCATCACGACAGTTTACAAAATCCGCACAGAACGATATGGTGTAGAAAATATCTCGCGGAAGAGCGAGCCAGAGGCTTGTTCTGTCCAGTTCACACCGTCCAATCAGTCCCCTTTGCACACACTATGTGGATCCTGCGGCTTTATTCCGTGCTGTGCATGCTCCGTTCATCATCCCACCAAAATATGCACGGTCGTCATAGGGTTGGCAAGGGGGAGGAAGCTTAAAAGCGCCCTCGTCGTATCAGAGATTTACCAAGACTAAGATAAACTCTACTGAGCGCATTGTTTTCCGGGAACCTTTCATTCCGCGGTACATTCGAAAGGGTTCGTTTTGCGACAAGATCTCATTTTTTACACAGCATACCTACCCACCTAAATCGTGTCTATCTCCTACTTCTTCAGTTTAGACGTGTTGCAGTACCCACTCGTCAAGGCGCGATGGATGGGTAGCGAAAAGGGAAAAAGAAAATACCTGTAGAGTCTACCATGCCAACTAGCCGTGTTATTACCACCCGCAGATGGTTCGTCCGGAACAAGAGGCCGGATAAAAGACTAAAAACACCAATCAAATCAACCCTTCCCATCTTGTTAATTTCCTACATTACCTAGAGTACTCATCCAGTCAGTCGGGATTCTCTTATGAATCCACTTTCGTGGAATAGCTGGTGGGAAGACGACGGCCTTTTCAAACTTCGGTTCTAAATTGGTCCTGAGTTGGTGGGACGGGATCGATGCTGCACTGCAAGAGCGGATGATCTGCGAGACTGGTGTCGAAATAGATCATTTCGAATCATGATGTGTCACTCGTATTTATCTGGGGACTTGGCGTAACCGTAAAGTGTGTGCAAGAAATGCATCATATAATACGGATAGTTGAGAGATCTCATAAGGCCAATCACTACCACACAACAGGTGCGGTCGCATGGTGAGCCAGTCAAAGACTAGCTTCAGGATCGGACGAAATCAGGCAGACACACCATCCGACAATATCTACAGTCCGGAATAATTGATTATAGCTACTGGGAGTTCATCAGTCACTTAGTTCCCTTCAAAGAATCAAATTCTCCTATGGCTTCACGCAAGCTTTGATCTACTATGAAGTATGCATTCCGCCTGGTCTGAGGTATCGGCGTACTATATCAAGTCGAGTGATAATTCGTGAGTATATTTCGCCGTCAAAGAAGCGTCTACCGGTCTATCATCGAAAAGGGTTGTTAGATATTCGAACAAAGACAGCTCTATAAGCTTTGTATATCAAACATGCAACGGAACAGTTTACTGCCGTGGGTGTCAACAAAAAGATCTCGTGCAGCAGCCATTTCCCATAATGCAGTTCACCGGCGGGAGATATTAGTCGAAATTCATGATCAACCATAAATGATCAAATGTTCAGCCTCAAATGCCTAATAGGCACAAATGAGGCGGGATAACGCATACCAAGGCGGGTATATAAGTTGGCGCTTGCCTAACATATTAGTCAGAACCTGCCTAAAAGATATCGGCCCGGTATATAGATTAATATTTTATATATAGTGATGTTCGCAGATTCTCCAGAGTCTGCATCTCAGCAAGTCTCTTCTAAATCTGTGGCTGCGTAACTTCGCCCCACGATGCGTTTGTCACGATGTGTACATTTACATACGTATGACAGTAAGACGCACCGTATTTTGGTTTACTATAAGGGCATGCTAAGGAGGGCTTGTCGGTGCAACCTGTGAAATGTAATTTTCGTGATATATATAAAGGCGTTTAACTGCTACATGTACCTATAAGGCTCTGGTATTTAATGAATGAACGGATCCTCACCTGTTAGTACCCTATGTAGTTCGCTAGAGCCTTGTATGCATAGTAGGCCGGGTAACAGCCTCGGACACAAGGGATCACTCGGGTTAAAATGGCCGCCTGGCCACGATTGATTGATTAATTGCCGTCTAGCCGCGAGTAGTTGAAGCCAATTAGAGAAATGATTAAGGTATCAAGGGAGTAATAAAGATCGGGCCTTTGAAGGCGAGATCAAGAAGGGCTCACGGAATTATATATTGGTTTAGTAGGGGGGGTTTTTAAAGAGGATTATATATGTACATGTGGCCAGTTGGGTAAATGCTTCCCATAGTGCAGATCCTGGTAGAATGAACGATATGCGTAAGAGTATGATTATGTGAGTCTTTCGGAAAAACTCGAACAGCATAGAGGTGAATTTCTTTGGCACTTCTAGAGACTGCCGGGCTCCATGTAATTGGTTTTTTTTTTTATTCTGGCTGGATTCATGGAATGCGCGCCTATCCATCCAAGGATGGTTGAATGTTACTCAGATAAATGTAGCCTCGTATCATTTGGTGGGTATAAAGAACTATGTATCCATCTTATTATCTTCTTCGAACGCAGAAAAAGGATATTCGGGTAGCTTTTGTTGTATAACTGCTTTAGTCTCAATAAAGTGAGTGTTGTGTAGCGATGGGTAATAAGTCATCAGACAGAAAGCTACTAAATAACGCGTTTGAAGGCAAAACTGTGGTTAGGTCGTCCGATGACTTAGTACCCACCACTGTACAAGTACATTGATCCTAGATAGTTGCAAGTGGCTTGCGAATTCAAAAGATGAAGTTCGGCGTGTATTGAAAACGCATGAGATCGATAGAATAAAATAGTTATTCCGGTTTCTTACCCTAAATGGAATGGTATATTCCTTTAAGAATTAGAACGAGCCAAAAGGGCACAAACCTAAGCCAAGCTGGCTTGAACTCAAGGATTGGTTCGTGTCGATCACTACCTAAGGGGTTGTTACTAATGGTCGGCGTGACATCAATGTCCACGGTGTCGCCCTCGTAATTGTGCTCTAAGGCTCAACAAGGCCAAAGTCCGGGCCGATACGGTTGATTAACTGAGCGACCTCAAGGCGATCTTTCTCTCTCAGCCTCGGGCAGTCTTGGTGATTGGAGTCGCAGTTTGTGTGTGCAAGACATTTCAGCCGTAAATATTTCAGACGTAACCACCTAGAATAGCCCTCAAAGAAGTGATCCTTCAGACTTAGGTGGGACAACCTGGTTGGACAGTGGGATACAAGGCCAAGGATGGAGATAGGACGAATCATTAGAGGAATGTCAGCCTTACATGACACGGTGTTTGGGGGCCGTGGTGGTGATGAACGGACTACTCGTTCGGTCATGATGTTTCCGGACTGGACCGCTATTGTACGCACCAAAATCTACACAAAATGCCCTTTTTTTGTATGGCATGCAATAGTGGTCTAGTCTGAAAACGTTATGACAGAACGAGTACATATATACATGTGCGACATGACATGCCAAGACGGTTTAAATACATGTATCTCCGTAAGTGGGTGGGCCCATTCCTTCATTTCCGCTTATCTTTGTTTTCCTCATCGTATTAGAATAAGTTGGAAGGTTTGTTGTAAGGGTAGAAACGCAGTATGGTATAAGTACAAGTCATCGGCGATAGGGAAAGGAAAAGGATATAGCGGGGTTGGTGGGGGGCAGTAGGAGAAACTCAAAATCATGTACCTTTATCACTTTTCGAATGTTCCGCACCCCACTAATGGCCGTAATTATAACACTCCAAGGCTTTTTGAGGCTAAATCCCACTTCATTCAGATGTGGGAAATGCTAACTTTAAGTTTTTTCCAACCTTACAGTAGGTCGGTTGTTGTTACCTGGTTCCAGCCTGGAACGGAGATCTCTAACCACCTTCCAACATGGAAGCTTGATAGCTCTTTATCGTTCTTCTGCTCCATTTTTCGATTAGGAATCGTGTGCAACGATGCAACGTGTCTGGATATCGGAAAAAGTAATTTTAGGCGATGACATCAACCTGGTAGACAATATAACTGGGATAGAGGGGGAAGCTTTTGATATGGGACAGGGTCGTGGCTAGCTGGGGAGCTGGGGTAAGTGAGGACGGCATATTATTTGTGAGAGAACGATATACTACATATACATGTTTGATACTTCCATAAGTGCTATATTATATAAAAGTATGTCGAACTTTCTAGGTCAACGCATTCTGGGCGCTAGCGGGATGCATAGCGAAGCCCCCTCGGGAAATGATGGAGCGGGAGATCGAGCCTTAATCGATCTGCTAAGGCACGATAAAGCACACACCCATCTTCAAGATTTCAAGCGATTTACTACATGTACTAATACAGGGTCTCAGTCCTTTGTAGATCTAGATTGCATAGAAACGCCAGGGGTTACCAATATCCAGAAAGGACTTTCGTTTCTTGTGCATATGACCTGTTTATATCTTACAAGTACTTATGTTTAGACCCTTAATAAAAGTTTATATATTCTGCAGACGCTTCGATCTCCTTGTTGTCTGTATCCACTAGGAGTGATACACCTCCTACACACCTTGTACTCCGACGAGTGAGATTCTATGATCCCCAAGATCACAACTCCGGCTACTAGCAGCTACCCCCCCCCCCCACACCCTTCCCGCCAATCCCCACGTTCCCCGGTACCCTTTTTTCTGTCACGAACCGATGCAGTTTAGTTCCCGGAAGAACCCCACCGGGGAGGTAAAAAAAAAGCTTATGTAACCGGTACTTTCTCGGATAAATTTCGGCCGGGCGGAAATGACGTCAGCAGGTGGGAAGAAGCCGCGGAACGATTTGTATGAGAGCACCGAGATCACCAGGGACGGCTCCGCTAAGTGCATGGCCGAAGGAAGCTTGTTAGCAGAGAACAATTGGCTTCTTCGATGGAGGAACGGAAGCTGTCACCATGCAAAGCCTTGCATATGCCACGCCGGAAGCACAGTTCTTTAACAGCAGAGTAATCTTGCATATTCTTCCACAGAGGGGAGGAAAAAAGAAAACATCAGCCCATGGAGAAATTTAAAGCCGGGCCGGCCTTCTGTAAGGCTATTGCGGGGCCGAGATCGCAAGTACATAAACCCCCCCCCCCAACGACCCTGATCTTGATTCTTCTTCCCCCAGATCATTTGTCTCATTCCCTCTCCACTCAATCACTTCTATTGCGTATTACCAGCCGGCTGGTTGTTGGTCACTGTATAAAAGATGTCAGGATCTATGATTGCTTCTGCTGCGCTCAAAGCGCGAGTCCGCCGTCCTGCGTTGCTGAAGAAGCTCGCAAAACCGGAGGATCTCATCCATCATTTCCCCAATGGCGCGTACATTGGATGGTCCGGATTCACCGGTGTTGGTGCCCCAAAGATTGGTATGTGGTCATTGACTCTAGAGTAAAGTATCGAGTATTAATGAATGATATAATGATAGTACCCATGGCATTGGCCGACCACATTGAGAACAACAAGCTTCAAGGGCAGATGAGATACTCTCTCTTTGTCGGTGCTTCCTCCGGTGCAGATGTTGAGAACAGATGGGCCAAGCTCGACATGATTGAGCGAAGATCACCCCATCAAGTCGGAAAGGAAATTGCGAAGGGCATCAACAACGGCAAGATTAAGTTTTTTGACAAGCATCTTTCTATGTTTCCCGTCGATTTGATTTATGTGAGTAAACTTGAAAATGAATTACATTGCTGTGTATTCTGAGAATATTTTAGGGATACTACACTATGGACCGCCCCAAGAACCGCCTTGACGTAGCTGTTATTGAGGCCAGTGCCATCACCGAAGAGGGTGGTATCATCTGTGGTGCTTCTGTCGGAGCATCTCCTGAAATCATCCAAATGGCCGATAAGATCATTGTCGAAGTCAACACATTGTTACCATCTTTCGAAGGGCTCCATGATATCACTATGACCGATCTTCCACCCAACAGAAAGCCGTACTTGATAATGGCACCTGAGGACAGAATTGGGACCCCTCATATTCCAGTTGACCCTGACAGGATTGTGGCTATTGTTGAGAGCAGACAGCCTGATGTTACCAATGACAATGCACCCGAGGATGCTACTAGTCAGGCTGTTGCGGACAACTTGATCGAGTTCCTCCAGCACGAAGTCAAGATGGTATTTCGTACTTTCCCCCTAGATTTCTGTATAGATTTTTAACATGAAGTCTAGGGCCGTCTTCCCCCTAGTCTCCTTCCCCTCCAATCTGGAATTGGTAACATCGCCAACGCCGTCATTGGTGGTCTCGCCAAGGGCAAGGCCAATTTCTCCAACCTTACTGTCTGGACCGAAGTCCTCCAGGACTCCTTCCTTGACCTCTTCGACTCTGGCCACCTTAACTTTGCCACTGCAACCTCCGTCCGTTTCTCTCCCGACGGTTTCAAGAGGTTCTACGACAACTGGGACAGGTATTACGACAAGCTTATTCTCCGTCCTCAGACCGTTTCCAACCACCCCGAGATCATCAGGCGTCTTGGTGTCATCGGTATGAACACCCCCGTCGAGGTTGATATGTACGCACACGCCAACTCGACCAACGTCTCCGGCTCAAGAATGTTGAACGGTTTGGGTGGATCCGCGGATTTCTTGAGAAACGCAAAGATTTCCATTATGCACACACCTTCTACTAGACCCACCAAGTCCGACCCCACCGGTGTGTCTTGCATTGTTCCCATGGTTTCCCACGTAGACCAGACTGAGCATGACTTGGACGTCATTGTCACTGAGCAGGTTTGTTTCTCCAATTCCCCTATAAGCATGCCTTGAATATTAATAGAAAATCAGGGTCTTGCCGACGTTCGCGGCCTGTCACCGCGTGAGCGTGCCCGTGTCATCATTGAGAAGTGCGCCCACCCCGACTACAAGCCTCAGCTCTTGGACTACTTTGAGACCGCTGAGCGCATCTGCTTGAAGAAGGGATGGGGCCACCAGCCACACATGTTGAATAGCGTCTTCAGGATGCACACTGAGCTCGAGAGGACTGGCACCATGAAGATCGATTCATGGTAAATGGAGCGCGCTGTGTGTCGTGGTGTAGTGCTGTAGTAAAGTGGTAATTCTTTATCTCTCTTGTATATATTTTCTTTTACTATTTTTTTTTCTTCCCTGGGGTGTTTATAGCACAATTGCATATGCTTTTTTGAGCGCTGTAGGTTGCATTGTCGTTGTTGAGGGGGCATAGAAAGACTTGGATATAAATCTTTTGGTAGCTAAAAATGGAGGCTGTGAATCAAAACTTGCAAAACACACATGCACCACCAATATAGTGATTTACTCCTGACGGTATCTAAAAGGCGCATGAGATTGGAGAAACGTGTCATGAATCCGACCCCCTATGAGGAGCCAGGTAATGATCCGTACTTCCCGATTTGTGCTTACAGAACCATACATAGGGCAAAGCACTGATCTGCTTTGAGTCTGATGAATTCTAACAAAGCTGCATGCGGCTCCCCCAAACTAGCTGGTTGTGGACACCTACTAACCTGGTTGATAGCTATCCGAATATCACATCTCTCTAAATCTGCCTGAGCGGGGATATGGTGGTGGTGGCGGGGCGTGGTTGTTGGGAATCTGGGGATCTGCATCTTCCCTTTTTTTTTTATTTGTTCCTTTCCCCACGATCGAATGAGATGGGCGGGCCTGCCGGTCAAAACTTGCGGACTAGACTGCCAAGCCACTAGGGTGCGCAGAACATCGCAGCTGTCAAAACCACTGCCAGGACCAGGAAAGCTTATTTATTACTGTTACAGGACTAGGCCAGTTGGGTTTGTACTTTTGTAACAGCCAAAACCATGTTTTTGATCCCCCGATTCTCAACACCAAACATGAAAAAAACTACATTGATAAAGAGCAAACAGTGATTTTTTTTAGAAGGCTCTATTAGGAAAGCGACTCGACTAATTGTCAGGAAAAAATTGATAGGAAATAAAAAGGACAGGATAGAAAGGAGAAAAAAAAGGAAAGAACCCCCCTTATAGAACAATTGTACCTAAGTGAATAATAAGAAAAAAATGAGGAAAAACTGTACATAGCGTCTCAAGAAATCGAGACCTCCACACCAGATATATCCGTGTTTTTCAGATAAACCACCCTGCGCTTTGTCTGAAAAAAAAAAGTAGCGAGAAAATAAGAAAAATAAGAAAAATAAGAAAAATAAGGAGATAAACAAAAACCAAAAAAACATCGTCATTCTCATCAAGTACTTCCAAATTTCCGTATCGTATTCCAACAAGAAGAGCGCCATTTATTCATCCTCCTACACACCCACAACTACAACTGTGCAAATCCAAGGTTTCTAACAGATTAACATCCGCATTTGCGGTCGATATGATATACCCCAAAGGAAAAAGAAAGAAAAAAGAGGGTAGAAGGCTGAGAAACATTTAAATAGTTTCAAATCAAGAACAGGACGCCAACCCAAGTCGAAAAAAATAATTAAACAAGAAAAGAAAGTTTCCATATCCCCGCGCACGCCCACATTCCAATAGTATAATTGGAGAAAAAAACAAAACAAAAATAGGGAATTAGCAAAAATCCCTACCAAATACGAAGTTGCCATCCAACAAGTCCAAAAGCCGTAGCACATAAAATCAATACCCCTCGGTCGTAGGAAGAAACCTCCGTGGAAACTTCTATACCATCTACTGCCGCCCTCCTCTTCCCATGCCCTGAGTGGCATTCCGCATCGTTACCATCATATCTCTATTCATCCCAGCCGGCATTTGTATCCCACCTCCTGGCTGCATGCCATTCATGTTTCCCATCATCATCCCACCCCCACCCCCAGTACCACTAAGCGCAAACCCCAAATCCTGGAAGTTATGTTGCTGCGGCTGTGATCTTGCGCTGACCATTTGGTTACCAGAACGAAGGCTTGCACCAGATGTCATTCCAATCATAGTTGCGCGTGCGCCATGGTTCATGTTTTGATTCATGCCTTGGTTTATCGCCTGCTGCTGCTGAGCTAATTGCGAAAGCATCTGTTGTTGTGCGTGCTGCTGCTGCTGCTGCTGTTGTTGTTGTGCGTGCTGCTGCTGCTGCTGCGCAAGCATGGCATTTTGACGCTGTTGTGGAGTCATCTGCGCCGGAATGCGTGGAGAGGCATGCTGCATGTGCGGGGACTGTTGAGCAATACGGGGTGAATTATGCTGCATATGTGGAGAAGGATGGCCCAGGTGGGGTGATTGATGGCCAACATGGGGCGAAAGATGGGTAGGAAGCGGAGACTGGTGTTGTACAGCGAGGCGTTGTTGCAGCTGTTGTTGTTGGAGCTGGCTGTACTGGGCTTGAGTGGTAGGAACTAGCGCTGGGTTGGCAGAAGCCTGTGTCATCTGGTGGTGCTGTGCTGTATGCGGTTGTGGCTGCATGCTGAGTTGAGGGTGACCAGGCTGCTGAATATGTTGCTGCGCTTGCTGCTGGGCCTGCTGCTGGGCCTGCTGCTGGGCCTGCTGTTGCGCTTGCTGCGCCTGTTGCTGGGCTTGTTGTTGAGCCTGCTGCTGGGCCTGCTGCTGGGCCTGCTGCTGGGCCTGTTGTGCCTGCTGGGCCTGCTGGGCCTGCTGGGCCTGCTGGGCCTGCTGGGCCTGCTGGGCCTGTTGGGCCTGTTGAGCCTGTTGGGCTTGTTGAGCCTGTTGAGCCTGTTGAACCTGTTGAGCCTGTTGAGCCTGTTGAGCTTGTTGGGCCTGCTGGGCCTGTTGCTGGGCTTGTTGGACCTGCTGCTGTTGTTGGATCTGTTGCTGTTGTACCTGCTGCTGTTGATGCTGTAAATGCACGCTCTGGTGGCCCTGTTGCTGTTGAGACTGTTGGGCCTGTTGGGCCTGCTGCTGCTGAGCTTGCTGTTGCTGCTGCTGCTGCTGGGCCTGTTGCTGAGCCTGTTGCTGGGCCTGTTGCTGGGCCTGCTGTTGCTGCTGTTGCTGTTGCTGCTGTTGCTGAGCCTGCTGGACCTGCTGGGCCTGTTGAGTTTGTTGCGCATGCGCTTGTTGCTGGGCTTGATGGCGCAGCGCTTGTATTTGATTTTGTTGAGCCATATTATGCGGAGTCCTCATCGTGCCGTGGGCTGGATTATTATTCGCCCCTTGGACTTGCCCCGCCCCGGCACTCCCAGGGCGGGCCGTGGCAGTGACACCATTAACTTGAGCCGCCGTATTGGGAGGTATACCCCTCATTAATGGCATTGGAATTTGACCAGCCGCTACCATTTGTGCTTGCGCTGCTGCCATTTGTCCTTGCGCCGCAATCTGAGCTGGATTTGGAGTGACACCCATAGCCATGGGGCCTTGCGCCAAAACCGGACTTCCTTGTTGCGATGACCTGCTAGCTACCGCTCGTCGATTCTCTTCCTCCTTTCGCTTCATGTCCTTTTGTCTCTCCATTTGTTGCCGTTGATTCTCCGCCTTTTCCTTCTCCTTTTGCTCATTTCTACGCTTGATTTCCTCCAGCACCTTAAACCTCTTAAAGCTTGGTTCAAAACCTCCACCTCCACCAACACCGTCTCCAACTGCAGATTCAGGTTGAGCATGAGAAGATGAGAAGTGTCGCTCATCCATGATAAGTAGTACGCGCTCCTCCTCTGCTGCCTGTGCTTCATCTGCAGCCAATTCCGCGGTTGTTCTTTTTCGTGATTTGGGCGGGGGTAAAGGAAATGAGTTCAAGGGATTTCGTAGAGTATTGATTATTTTTTGACAATGCTCGGGGTCTTTGGCTGGGGTAAGTAAAAGAGCGGGTGATGTGGCCAGTAGTACACTCGCTTCAAATTGCGCAGCAGTTTTTTCAGTTATTACAGTAGTGTATTTTGTTCGTGCATTCATGGTTGGCGTGGGGGGTATTGTCATAGTAGCGGAGGTTGGTGTACCGGCCGCAGACAAAGGCTGTTGTCTAGAAAGACTGATCGATCTTACCGGAACAGGTGTAGATGCTAGAACAGCCATGTCTCCATGGAGAGTCATGGCAGAAGGATGAAGAACTGTAGTGAATATCCTGGTTTTCTTCTCCGTCTTTATATCTTTTGAATCCTTGTCTTCTTTGGTATTTGGCGGATTTTCCTTGTTATTTTCACCATCTCCCGATGAGGTCCCAGACCTTGTGCATGGCGGTTCCTTAAATGGAACAAAGGGGGAAGGTGTGAGCCATAAGCTGCGATTATGAATAGAATATGGAATATCCTTGTTATCGTTTTTCTTTGAAGAAGAGGTAATTGTTGCAGATCGGTGATCATGGACCTGGACGATAAGGCAGCCTATAAAGTTGCTTAGTAAGGTGGAGAGTGGAAGTTTTGAAAGGGGAACTGTAAACATACCGTCATAGAATTTTGTTCCGGCATCTCTGAATTCTTCCACTACTTCATGGGGGATTATTTCAGACCTCAGATACTCTAAGAATGCCTGTGACACCGCACGCCGAAATGTTAAACGCCTATCCAATCACAGATTCCGATGATCATCGCCGCCACATTATGCAGGGGGTAAAAATCAACAGGGGATTTTACCTTCATAGGACTTCCATAGCTGAAACTTCCGTCTTGCCCTTCGAATCGGAAATGCTGGGGATGCAAGTGTATTATGACGCTTGGCGGCTGGCCCCGATACTTCTCTAGGACGGATGAAGTAGTATTTACGAACGGCTTGCGCGGGAGTTTCTTTTTCTGTACATGGCGGGTTTACAAGGTCAGCTGTTGTCCTTTGTTCCTGCATTTCCATGATAGTTTCCCATTATAGTTGTGCGCTGCCCCTCTCTTCCACACTCCATACCGTAACAAATGGCAAAGGCTTCTTTCCCGAAAGACGTAAACCAACCTTTGCCGGTACCCCACGGACAACAATGCTCTCCCCTTCCTCCTCCGCCCCGATACCTTTCCCCTTGTCGTCCACACTACCCCCCCTACCCTTCCCCTTTGCTAGATTCGCGAATTCGCCGGGCTTGTGAGTTGTTCTTCGTCGTTCGGATATCCTCGTGCCTGGACCGGTGTTCGCATTAGAGGCACCATTTGCAGCCCCCCCGTTATTTCCGCCGCTACCATTCGAGTTTGGTGTGGGTGAAGGTAATGGGGGCGGGCGAGTTTTCGTACCAGAGCCCACTGATCGTTGCTGCCCTGGAGGGAGATGCTTCCCCGTATATGTACGGGGAGCAGAGTTGTTTACTGGATTCAGCTTGATACGAGAATGTAGGGGGGGCGTCTTTGATGATGTTGAAGTTGAGGTGGACATATCTTGCCCTTATGCTATAAGGGGGTGTAGTTAGAGGCGAGGTGTTGAGATGGGTGGGTAGGCGGGTGGGGGAGGAGTGGTGTTGATCAGATCAGATCCAGGGGGGGGGGAGGGGTGGTAGGTAGTGAGTGGTGGTAGCCTGACGTTGTAGTTGAATTAAGGTTAAGTGGTGTGGCAGAACTAACGTGATGACTTATTTCTGTACGATGGGTTATATGTAGAACGGAACTGGACGAGTGATACTGGCGCAGATGCGAACGTAAGTGCAAGTATAGGTTTTGTATGTATAATCGGGCTGTGTGGATACATGTATTGCTGGGTATGACGATGAGGCTCTGCAGCAAAGGAGTGGTGGGGGAGTTGGGGGGCTGGCTGGCTGGCTGGCGTAACAGAGCTCGATGAAGTTGCTAGTCGCTTTCCATGAAGCTTTGTTGCAGCTGTCTCTTTTGTTGATTCTGGGTATGGTAGGTAATAAATCACGTAAGGTAGAGAGGTAAGTTACAGTCTGGGATGAAGGGGGACAAGAAGAAGCGCGTGCGCCGCCGTAAAGAGAAAACCCAAAATGCACGTCCGGCGATCGGGGATTGGCGAATGTGACCGACAAGCGATACAAGGAGCGGGCACGAACTGCGCTGCTACTTTTTGTTGCGGCGGTAAGGAGAAGGGAGCTCGGCACAAGGCGAGACGTTGAAGATGTCAACGTTCCTGCAAGTTCTGTTTAGAGGGACTTTTGGGCATGATGGGCTCACCTCTTCTCCTCTGCTTAGCTAATCACATCGATCCAACCCGTGCACATCGGGCTGGGCTGCTACAGCGCCCGTGCTGTCGGGATGCGGCCAGATTTCGCACGCACACCACATCAGACACACCCATCGCTCACTTATCTTGCGCTGTTTTCCCGTTGCGTGAACTGAACAACAGCTTGACCATTCCGTCTCTTCTTCCTTAATATTGATATCAATATTTCTTGTCTCGGGTCTGACGCTCATTCATCTATCACCCCTCCTTCTCCCCCCCACCACCAATTGCAGGTGCTGATAGACCCAAGTGCTGCTCTTGCTGTGTCGCGGTGAGCACAAAATTGCACCTACCTACCTACGCCGAGGTACCTACACTCCGGAAACAAACAGCTCCAATGTAAGTTTCTTGGTAACCGTTATATCTATCTTCCTCTCCATAATTTGAACACTCCATGCTCTTGCAAGCAATCTATCTCCCCACCCTCCCTTTCCACTCAGACGACTCCGAGATACAACCACCTAACACGCCTTACTACGTCTAGCTGTACACACTATCGCGTGCCCACGCTTAAGAACTACAGACAGAGGTTATTTTCTATCTTCAAATCTTGCCTCGGTTACAAACTTCAACCCCCTATTAATTCTACTCTCCACCTCAACTCAACAATGGCCAAATCAGCTGGATCAAAGTCCGCGGCAATGTCCGCAGAGCCTCGACCAGAAAACATCTTCCTATTTATCCCCAATTTGATCGGTATGCAGTCCTATCACTAGATTCAATCTTTTACCGGGTTTCCTCGTAACGATAATTAATTTAACTACCTTAGGCTATGCTCGTGTGGTACTTGCTGGTGCCTCTCTCTACTACATGTCCTACCATCCCCATTATTGCACCATCCTCTACTCGATCTCCTGTCTCCTCGATGCCCTCGATGGCTATGCCGCCCGCAAGTACAACCAGTCTACCAAGTTTGGCGCTGTGCTGGACATGGTCACCGATAGGTGTACGACGAGTTGCCTGCTTTGCTTCCTGTCCTCGGCGTATCCAAAATGGGCCATCCTGTTCCAGTCTCTAATCAGTTTGGACTTGGCGAGTCATTACATGCATATGTGAGTGAGCCTTCCAATGGTCAAATGCTCTCCATGAATCTAGAGCGCTAAACAATGGGCCTCGTAGGTATGCATCACTCGATCGTGGTGCCGGCTCGCATAAGAAAGTTGAGAAAACACGCTCTCGTATTTTGAATCTTTATTACTCCAACAATGTGCGCAATTGTTCCTCCACTTTTTCCTAGTCTGATTTCTTGCTTAACAGATAGCTAACCTACCCATAGAAAGTCCTATTCATTTTCTGCGCAGCAAATGAGGTCTTCTTTCTCGCCATGTATCTCCTTAGCTTCCCCCAGTTCATGACGATTCACTCATGGCCTTGGGTTGTTGCGGCGATTACCTTCCCAGTTTGCGCCGCAAAGCAAATCGTTAATGTTGTGCAGTTGGTAAAGGCAGCTGTTTCGCTGGCTGAAGGTGACTTGGAGGCACGCAACAAGAAGCAGTAAAGGATTTGCGAGGACTTGAAAATTGGATACAAGCTTATTGAATATGTGACTAAGCAAGGCGGAAATGGGTAAAGGAAGGGGTATTGTTTATAGATATGGAGGACAGGACGGCTTTCTTTGGCTTCAATTCTTTTTTGCGATTGGCGTTGTCGTTATAGGGCCTTCTTTCGCTACACATTTTATTATTGGCTTTCCATTTTTCAGAGGCCTCTTCGATTCTAATTGTAGGAGGGATCGCGGGTTCGAGCCTCTCCTGGGAGAAGGCTCAACTACTCTCATCCTCTTGGTTATCTTTTGATTTCTTGCTTCGTTTGTTTGTTGTATCGTTGATATTTGTTTTTTTTATCGTTTATTTTCTTGCCATTATTCTATCTTCATCCTTTCTATCTGTTTGTAGAATATTTTGTCTGAATCAAAGAAACCTTAACTACATGTAGTAATTAGGCTGCGGGGGCTAAGACGGATTATGGAATGTTTTTCCGGTACGACTTTATATTCTATGATATGAGGAGGCGGATTACTTGGACTGCATGTACTTCTGGCTACCTCAATGAACTGGTACGACATCTAAATACAGTCTCGGAAATAATGATAGAATTACTACGATATTGGGCCAAGAATACTGGTTTAAACCAGCATAGTAAGTAGAATATGTACCGTATCAACACCGTATTCTTACAAGCACCACTAGCGTATTGACTGAAATATGGTACCGATTTCCAATCTCCAATAATATAAAATGTTAGAACGAGTAATTTCGCAGGTGCGGGTTACTGATTGGTCCGGCTAGGTAGGAATAATGCTGAGTAGGAACAATGGTTCGGCCTGGTGAGAACATACTGGATTGCCCGCATGGGAGCCGGTAGGCACGGGAGGACATAGGCTCAATAATTCTTGGAAAGGGCCGGGTGGTAACCCCCCTTAGTGCTGTAGTATTATACAAGCACCCTCAGTCCGGAGTAGGGGACATGGCTCACGTACCAACACAAAGAGTGCACTGTGCCCAACTTAAATTTCATGGCGGAAACAACCAGCTATGACTCTGATTCTATTGTTTGCCAGCTAACCCAAGCAACATTCTAGGGAAAAAGAAGGAAGTCTGAACTTTTGATAGTATAGTACTAGCCTACTAGCTAGGCCAGAAAAAAAAGCAACTAACCACAATCGCAATCATCAATATGATATCAATACATGTATTAATCTGGACGTTTTGGAAATCGACAAACAAACTACATGTACGTATACATACATATGTACATACATATATACATACATACAGCAACCAATTGCAACAGAAGCAATAATTGAACGAGAAACATCTCAACGTGCATGTGGATTACATGGAGTATATTATATACTTGTATACATGTACATATGTACCTACACATATATACCACCTCGTTCTACCAAAATTGAAAGGGGATTGGATTGCTCTATGGTAGACATAAAAAAAAACCCCCCATATCATGCACATTCATTAATATACTACTCGTAGTTTTTTTTGGCGTCCGGAAACGCCAGAAAACTACGAGTATGCTACATGGAGTCACACAGAAACCGGTTGGGTACATGTACTACATGTGGATATGGCTATACATACATAGTACTAAGCAGATAATTAGCACGTAGCCATCCATCGTGTATATACTCCATGTCCCCCAGACACAGTGCATGACGTACGGTAAGTAAATACATGTAGCTACTGGTAAGTGGTGTCCCTAAACAATGTTGTATATATGAAGCTAGAAAGTCCAGTATATACTCTAGCTACATGTATATATACATAGTCCTGTCAATTACATACAATACACCATATTCGTCTTCCTTCTCGTCCAATTACTAAACTTGGTCTTGCTATATGCATACATCCGTCCCCAGGCTCCTTTTTTTTGTAAAATATAAAGCAAGCAAGCAACTGGTATCCAGCAAGATACTTGGGTGTGGTTTGAGTTGAGGCGTCGGCGTATAATTACCCCAGGAGGAGGAACTGAAAGTCTACATGAAGTACCTATCGTAGTCCCCCCCACTAGATTGTTATATATTTATACGAGTGGTGACGTTTGTCAATTGACATTTTGGGGGGGCAGAAAAAGAAATAAAAGAGGTTCTCGACGTGCTAAATGCTACATGTGTCCCCTCCTAGAGAAAGGTACTCTGTTATCATAGATACTGATACCTCTCGCCTTCTCTTCTTCTTGTCCATATCTACATGCAGCGAGTACGCCCCAAGCCCCTTCTTGGTCCAGTGATGTGTGCTAATCATGAGAAATCACTCGTTCGGTCTCCTCCTCCTCCTCCTCCTAGGCCGCCTAGCTGCTAGTCCCGAAACGAATGGTCGACTCGACTCTTCTTTCTTTCTTCTTCTTCTGCTGCTGCAAAAGTGTCGGATATGGAGATGTACACCTTTATTTTTTGCAGAGGGCAAGAGAGAGAGAGAGAGAGAGAGAGTGTGTGTGTGTGTGTGTGTGTGTGTGTGGCAGAGCTGGAGCCCTACCTAGGCCTGCCTGCCTTCCTGCCTGGGGAAGGCAAGAAAAGGGTGTACTCGCAACTTCATAGCGTTTCTGAACACAACCGCTGCGTGCCATACAAAATTGTAGTCTTGGTGGTTTTTGGTGTGTATGCAATATTGGTTGTGTTTAAAAACGCTATGAAATTGCGAGTAGATGGGTGTATGGCTCGATTTTCGATAGTGGGTGGGTGTGTAAACTTGAGTTGTAGGAAGAGCTTCAAGTAAAGACCCTAATCTACGCTTATTTCGAGCTAAAGGTCGGTTTCTACCAATTGACGTTCAAGTTGACACACCTACCCTCTCTCGAGAATGGCACTCACTATAGGCACTCTTGCAGCAGGCCTCAATGTGTAAGAGAGAGAGAGTATAGTATCTACATCTACATCTACATGTATGTATGTATGCACAAGGCTCTGGGGTTTAGTGAGTAAACGGATCCTCACCTGTCAACACCCAATTTCGTTCATTCACTTGATGCCAGACCCTTGTGCTTTGGTTTCCAAACAGGGCAAACAAGTTTCCTGGACAATGCAGTCGCAGCGATCGTCAGCGATCCTGACGTCGGCAATCCTATCAATCAGATGTTGAATCACCACATCGAGGACAAGAAAGACAATTAGCAACCTAATTAATCTCGCGCCTTGCCCTCTCCTCAGTGAATTCAGTTCAGGATGGATGAGGATCGCGTCGGTCGGCCAGCGCGTGCGCGACACGAGACTAACGACACGACACGACACGGCACGACACGTCGCAGAAGAGTCATACTTTCCTTTCACAGCCCCGCTCTGGTTCTCCTGTCTTGATATCTTGTCTTGTCTTGCCTTGTCTTGTCTGATGCATCCATCCCAGGCCCGAACGAACCCTATCCCACCCGGCAGGTCACGCACCAACGCGCCCCCGAACGCGTCTTCCCAGGGGGAGGGTGAAGGGGGGCGCGCGCGATTTTCTTTCTTTCTTTTTTTTAAGGGGGAAGGAGGTGAGGGCGGTGTGAGTCACTCGTGTAACGCCTTTCGCCATCGTGCATGGGATGGGATTGGGGATTGGGATTAGGGATGGGGATGGATGGGATGGTGATTCACACAACGTGGGGGGAAGAGAGAGAGAGCGTGCGTGTGTGTGTGTGTGATTACTGTGGTACTGCCTGTTTTGTTTTTGTTTTTTTGCTGGTGTTCCGGCTGGCTGGCTACTACTGCTGCGCGTGTGGGAGTGAGAGTGAGTGGGAGAGAGCGAGAGAGCGAGAGAGATGGGAGAATGGGAGAATGGGAGAATGGGAGAATGGTATAAAGCCGCTGGTGTGTCCTCGAGAGGGTTTATTATTATTATTATTATTATTTACTCTCAAGACAGCAGCCAGAGCAGTTATTCCTATTCCTACCTATTCTTAGTCCAGTATTGATTGTTTTTTTTTTTTTTTGTCGACATTGGGTTTTTATAATAACAGCCTTTTTTTTATATAATATCAACTACTACTATTCTTATAAGACAATGTCGAGGACCGAAGTAAGGACCAAGGACAGTCTGCTCGAGATTGTAAGCTCCCCCCCTCTCTATATCCAAGAAACCAGCACTCCAGACGTCCTCACTGCCAATCAATTGCGCACAACCTCCTACTACCACAAGCTATGAAGCCCAAATAACTAACCGCCGTCCACCAACCCAGAGCGGAGTAAAGCCAAAAGTCATCCTCCCCGACGGCAGCACCCTCAATGCCACCTCCGAGTCCTCAGACAGGCTCTACACCATGAAGCGCACCGGCGACCACTGTCCGTACCCCCCTCCCCAGTTCTTCAACAGCCAATATCATAATAAATATATATATACTAACAAGCCACGCATTTCCCCCAGACTACTGCACCTGCCCCTCCTGGCGCCGCGCAGTCGGCGCAGTCAACGGCCGCACCTGCAAGCACCTGCAGTCGCTCTTTGGCGTCGAGTACGAGGAGGCGCGCCTGGAGCTCCTGAACCCCACCTCCACCTCCACCTCCACCCCCACCAGTTCTCTGAAGCGCAAAGCAGAGGGCGACCCCGAGGCGGCGGCAGGGGGTAAGGGGAAGGGGAAGGGGAAGGGGAAGGCCGCCGTGGAGGAGAGCACTGACGACGACGACGGTGAGGAAGAGGAGGAGGCGACAGAAGACGAGGTGGCCACGGAGGAGGACGTGGGGCCGCGGGCTAGTCCGGATGATGATGATGATGAGGAGGAGGAGGAGGAGGAAGAGGAGGCGCGGCCGGCGGCAAAGAGGGCCCGCGGCGAGAAGAAGGCGACGAGGCGGGGGGTGGTGAGCGATGAGGAGCTTGCGGGCGCGAAGCCGGCGCGGAAGGCTACCGCGGGTAGTAGTAGTGCGGCGGCAGCGCGGCCAAAGAGGACGGTGGCGCCCGTGCAGAGGCTGGCGAAGGATACGAGCTTCAAGCCGCTGCTGGCCCAGAAGTGGGACCTTGAGAAGGGGGAGGAGCCGAAGGGCTATCTGATCTCGGAGAAGCTGGACGGCGTGCGCGCGTACTGGAACGGCAAGAGCTTTCAGAGCAGGGAGGGGAACCCGTTTTATGCGCCAGAGTGGTTCACGAAGAGGATGCCGAAGGATGTATGTTCTCTTCTTCTTCTTCTTCTTCTTCTTCTTCTCATAGAGAAACTAGACTAACAGCGCACCAGATCTGCCTCGACGGCGAGCTCTTCACCAGCCGCGGCGACTTCCAGAAATGCGTGTCCATCGTGCGCACGCAAAACAACCCAGACGCCTGGAAGTTCAGCGTGAGCTACCAGGTGTTTGACTGCCCGAGCATGGGCGACGAGCCCTTTGAGGACCGCATCGCATTTGTGCGCGAGACGTTCCGCAAGCTGCGCATCCGCTGGGTGCACGTGCTCGAGCACACGGCGTGCACGGGCCGCAAGCAGCTGCTGGACATGCTCGACGCCGTGTGCGCAAAGGGCGGCGAGGGCCTGATGCTGCGCGAGCCCGGGTCGCTGTACGTCAATGGGCGCAGCAAGACGCTGCTCAAGGTGAAGCGCTTCCTGGATGCGGATGCGGTGGTGCGGGGCCATGAGCGCGGCACGGGGAAGAATGCGGACTGCACGGGCGCGCTGAGGGTCGAGATGCTGGATGCGCAGACGGGGAGGCCGACGGGGAAGTTGTTCAAGATTGGCAGTGGCTTGACGGATGCGCAGAGGAGGAAGCCGCCAAAGATTGGCGCGAAGGTGATTTATCGCTATCAGGAGCTGTCGAATAGTGGCACGCCGAGGTTCCCGACGTTTGTGGGCGTGAGGGCGGATTAGTGTGTATATACATGTATATATAAGGGGTATAAGGCATGAGTGAGAGGAGAGTTGGTGGTTGGGGGTTGGGGGGTTGAGCAACTTCTTGGGTCGTGTGTTTTGGGGGGGGCTTTTGGTTCGGTTTCTGATATGACATGTCTTTGCCCCGAAAAATAACTTGTGTTTCTTTTGTGCTTTGTGTTTTTGTCTTTTACTTTGTTCATCTTGGTGTCTACTACTATTTTAATGAATGAAACGTCCTCACCGCCGAAGAAGAAGAAGAGAAAGAGAAAAAAAGACCATGAAACGCAGGCCCAGGATCATGCCTGCGGTCACCGCGGTCACCAAAAATCACTCGCGGGTCTTTTCTCCCCTCCCACCCCGTTCTGGCTAGACCGCAGCCAAGAGACGGGCCTTGGCGTCCCCCCCACGGTGAGGTTTGTGCAGGAACTACTGCTATTTAAACACATCACATCAATCCCCCCCCCTCCCCTCCCCAATCCTTTGACAACTGCGTGTGGACGAGACAGACGACTGGCTGCGAGCGGTGGAGAGGGAGTAGAAGGCAGGTGCGCCGGCTTTTACGACGTCTCTACCGCTTGCGGTTAATCGTGGTCTAGATCTGTATACATGTATGTACATATATATATCAAGCTGGGCTTTCGTTTCTTTCTTCTGTCTAGCCTTTGAGTGGAGGAGAGAAAAAGAAAAAGAAAAAGAAAAGGCGAAATAATGATAAAAATGATCAATGCCCCCCCGAGTTCTTTCGTTCTGTAACCTCTCTTGATTTGATTGATTTGTGCATTTGTCTAGTAGTAAAACATCAATCACTCTATCCATCTATATACGATCAAAGATACATGCATGTATGTACATGTATGTACCTAGGTACATACGAAGGCTCCATGCCCGCCAGTCCCCTGCAGACGATCTCCATTGTCTTGATTCAAGCTGACCAAACCCTGCGCTGTCCCGCAGTGTCAGCAGCAGCTACTTAGAGAGGCTCATCACAAATGCCACCAGTACAGAGTACAGTGCAGTACAATCCGGGCGCAGGGCCAATCTGCGAAGGCACGACGTCTTCAATTGCGGATCGAACGGTCACCTGTTTTGACGCGGATAGCCCCCCTCCCCCCCATCCATCGGCGCTTCATAGAGGTGGCTTTTGTGGGCTGGGTTTTTACTGGGTTTCTGGGCGGTGGGCGATGGCCGGTCATCTACATACATGTAGGTACATACATACATGGCTAGGGGTCCATCCATAGAGCCCCTTCTAGTGCCAGCCTTATGCGAGGGAAAGGCCCGGGACTATATACATACATGTACTCAGCTGCACCAATTGCAAGTGACGAGTAGTAGTATGCGAATATCTCTCGTCCAGGGGCGCCGCAATCCGGCTATGAACGGTTTTTTATTATTATTATAGACCGGGATACATATATAGCTCCCCCCCTTCATTCTTAAACGCCCTCGAATTGATATATAATGAAGGAGGATATCGCTATTCAATCCACAAGCTCAATTCCTGGTCCGGGGCTCCCTGGCTCTGGTGTGTTTATGCACGGCTCACCGGGGGGGGGGGGATTTGAGACCTGGCAGTTTGGTTTTCCTCGTTGGCAGGTTTGTCGCGTATATGCTCACTCGATCTCGGCGCATATAGGACTCTGCTGCTGCTGCTCTTGGTGTCATGCCGAAGAAGTGGTAGCGATTTGGGTTCCATGCCCCCGGCTCATTAATCTGCTCCCTCCGAACCTGGGTAGCTGCGAAGAGAGAGCTTTGGCAAAGGCTGGGGCATCTACGTATGCATGTGCATGTGCATGTATATAGAAAGGCCTTCCACGAACATACATGGAAATGGGTGTCTGGATCCACACGGTTTCCGATCAGATCCACTCGCGCGATGCGTTCTCTTCGAATTGGGCCACTGCTACTCTGTGTTTTTGGGAGCTGGCGGTGGTGGTGGGGATCCTGGACCTTGAGATTTGCTGCGGCAAAGAAGCAACCTTCGCGAGTGAGAGATGTTGTATCTTGCAATCTCCCTTCAATACCGGAAATATTGATACGAATTACATCTATCCATCATATAAAACTATTCCGGTCCTTTGGCCTTCCTCTGGATCCATATCAGTTGGAGTCATACAACTCTCCTGCTGGTTGGCTTAATTACCCCATGTATTAGCTGCAGTCTGGATCCTTATCCGGGAGCCGTTATATGCACACTACATGTATGGATATATGTACATCTGCTGCAGACTTCTGTGTCTCTCAGCTCTCTCTGCAGCCCGCGCATAATATTCACCACCACATCCAAATCCCGCCAACCAATAATCACCCGCGACCCCCCAACGGTTAAGGCAAATCACACCCTATCACTCGCTCCCGAGAAAAAGAAACTCAGAACCCACCGGAGATCCCGGCCGGGCAGCAGCTTACATAACGACGCAACCCCGCGCTCCTCCTCCTCCTCCTCCTCCTCCTCTCTCCCCACAACCAAACCTACCCTATCAAAGATGGAGCAGTACCTAAGCCTCCTCCCGCACGTGCAACAGCACCTCCGCCGCTCGCCGCTCGTGCCCGCGGCGCTCGCCCTGCTGACGGGCGGCACTCTCCTGTACACGGTTCTGCGCTCGCCGATCGGGTCGCTGCTGCCCACGACGATCGAGTCGCCGCGGACCGAGCTGCCGCGCCTCACGCCCAAGGAGCGCGAGAAGCTGCCGTACCCGCCCGATGTGTTTCCGGGCGCGCGCTGGGTCACGACGCCGTATGGCACGATCCGCGTGTACGAGTGGGGCCCCGAGGATGGGCGCAAGGTTGTGTTTGTGCATGGCATTGGAAGCCCGTGTGTGGTTGCGCGCGACCTGCTGTGGGAGCTGGTGGAGAAGGGCGGGTGCAGGGTGCTGGTGTTTGGTATGCTCTTCTTCTTCTTCTTTTCCCCTCTCTCTGCTCGGAGAGAATGATTATAGGTGATATATATATATATATATATACTCACGGAACGGAATGCACACACAAGACCTCTACGGCCGCGGCTACTCCGACACGCCCCTCGGCGTCCCGCACGACTACCGGCTGTACGCCGCAGAGCTCATCTTTGCGCTGCACTCGTCGCCGCAGACGCAGCGCTGGCACAACTTTACGCTCATTGGCTACTCGTTTGGCGGCGGCATCTCGGCCGCCTTTGCCAAGCTGTACCCGCACCTCGTGCGCGACCTCGTGCTGCTCGCGCCGTCGGGCCTCGTGCGCTCCTCGCGCCTCGGCGTGTTTGCGCGCTTCGCGCAGGCGGGCTATGTTCCGAGCGCGGTGGCCGGGTGGATGGCCGTGCGGCGGACGCACGGCACGCCGTCGGCGGAGGTTGTGGCGGCGCGCGGCGCGGACCCGCGCGTGAGGGGTGTGGGCGGCAGGGCCGTGGATGTCGAGGGCATCCTTGAGTGGCAGGGGAAGGCGCACAGGGGGTTTCTGACGGCGTTCTTGAGCAGCTTTCGGAATGGGCCGCTGTTTGATCGGCAGGGGGAGTGGGCGGAGGTGGGGAGGGTGTGGAGGGAGGAGAGGAAGAGGGTGCTGGTGGTGGTGGCGGAGGAGGATGTGGTTATTGAGGCGGGGCTGGTGGGGGAGATGGTGGAGCTGTTGGCGGGCGGGGAGGGGCGGGCAGGAGGGTGGTTGGGAGGGTGTTTGAGGGCATGGGACATGACTTTGTGGTGAGGAGGGGAAGGAGGTGGCGGGGGATTGTGATGGAGAACTGGAAGGAGAGGGCGTCAATGGGGTGTAGAGGATGGAGGGGGGCATGCGGGGGGTACATGTACAATGAGTTATGTAGGTATGTAGGTGGTGTTAATATCCTGTACTGTGAGAGCTGGAAATGTAGATATTGGTGTACATGTGAATGGAAGATCACGGATGAAGCTGTTGCAATTCAAAAAAAAAAAATCATTGGTTACAGAGGGAAGCAACATATATATAAATATAATACAAAAATCAACAGACCCAATTTCAGCACGCATAATCCAAAAACCACATATCATTTCTACAGCACTGTAACTCTCCCATCGATACATGTGTATATATATACATGTATCCTTATAGTTAACCAAGCTTTTGAGTACTACATACATGTATAGAATGGCCGGCCGTTATGATACACACACCTACATGTATAGAGCATACCAAGATCGTACATCGTCGAGCCTGCTGTATGTACATATGTACATACTAAAGGGCCCCGTTCCCCCACCTGCCGGACCTACTCTGCTCTGCATGCATGCAGGTCGATCTGCGCTGCGGAACTATGTATGCTACAGCTATGTAGCTAGGTGTTGGTATTTCCAGGCGGCCGTCATGCACAAACGACGGTGGAGTATGGTTTATTGTGAAAGTGACCCGCGACCTGCTCGGAATCTGGTGCTCTGCGATGCTATACAGAATCTGGTGCTTAACCTTTCTATATACATATGGTAATGATCGTGTTGGGATTATATTACATGAAGAAATACCCCACAGACGGTAATGATGCTTGGTGTGGAGTTACCAATGCTACAGAGCACCAGATTCTGGGCAGGTCTTGGCTGACAAGGCGATAGTCCCATATATACATATATATATATTGGCTCTTGAAAAGACCTTTTTTCTTTTTTCTTTAAAATTTTTGCTGTGAGCACGCGCAGACCAAGAAACCCACCACCCCGGCCCTGATTCGCGCTGGCTCCCGCATTAATTCTGCCAGACTCTCTGTACTTTAGTTGGACGTGGTTTTTTTTTTAGTCTTGGACTGCATTAGTACTCGTATTTCTAGAAGATCGAGCTAGCATCATGTGCTAGATTGGTTTCTGGCCTGGTTCGATCGTCTCCAGCTCCCCCACGGCTCTACATACTTGGATCTTGAATTCCTTATAACCAGCTCAAAGACCACTTCTCGGTGGAGTAACGCTTTTGGTGGGGGTGTGCGTACGCACGTGTGAGTGATCCCTTCGTGATCTGCGTCCAGCACCTGTACTGTACTGGTGTTTTTTGTGGTTCTATGATAGAACTGAGGAAGGGGTATTATATTAACGTAAATACGTTACAGTACTCACATGGTGAGATGTTTGTTCCACACTCGGGTGCGGACGGTATGTAAATACTAACCTGGCTCGATTTGAAGAATAAGAGACAGACGAAAGGTAAGTTCTGCAAGCTGCTCGGGTCAAAGGTTAATTCTAATTCTTTTAGATCTAGATGATCTGTCTGTCAAACTCAACATCTATAATGCATGCCCTATATCAGACCAGCTATAGCTACATACTCTACAAGTTAGATACATGTAGTGTATGCACGTTACCGTGTCTTTAATTTATCTCTTGTCGCAAATGCAGAATATATAGCCCGAAGGCTTTAATGTAGTGTCCCGTAGATGCCAAGACTTGTAGCTTTTTACTCTCTCTATTACATGTAATAATGGCCGAAAAAGTGGTGAGGGAATGAGCATAAAACCCACTTTAAGGTCTATCTAGGCACATAACTGCAGCTGGGTTAAAAGGATCAATAATGTCTCTGTGAATATATAGATAAGGCCCTCAACGAAAAGTGCAGCGAGATGTCTAAGCCTCCAAAGTAGTACCTACATAGATGCCAACTGATTACCCCCGGCCCCCGATATTCCCGTCAGAATCATCATGCCCCCCCAAACAAAAAAACCCAGAGCAAGTGTCGGATTCCCTATGTTTTTTTTTACAGCACACCAAAAACTGTCAAAAACGATAATAGAAAAAAATCAGTACGTACCTACATACATGTACAGTACCCTGCATACGGAGGAGCTCCCCGAAAGCGAGACGGACCCTCCGCTCATGCCAACTGATTACTCGAGGGCTCTTTTTTTTCTTAACTGTTGGGAATCCTTCCTCCCCCATGCACTCCATTCCTGTGGATGTGGATTCGACCTTGTGCTTGCTTGCTTTCCGGGCGTGTGTGTGCACGTGCTTGCCGAGGCTGCTGCCGCTGCTGCTGCTGCTTTGAGGTTGTTGATATGGAAAGAAAGTGATCCGTTGCATGATGGTGGATGCTGAGCTCTCGAGATAGCCGCGGGCTGCACTGGACCGAGAGATTGTTCGCTGGTAATTGGCGGGCGGTATAGGTAAATGTTTCTAGAGACGTTATTTGGCAATGATCTAGGGGGGGAAGGAGACAATTCCAGTTTCAATGTGAGCCCTCCAAGACAGACAGACAGAGAGAGAGATAATATTGATAATATTTGCATGTCTCTGAGGTTGACTCCAAGTGCTCTCTCTCTCGTGCGACCGTAGCGGGCCCGGGGATTGGCGCAGAGAAGCGAGAGCCTCGGCTTGATGCAGAACCTCTTCTTTCTCGCTCCCCCTGTCGGGAATGAAGGATTGAAATCCCCCCCCAAACACCTCTCTCTTCACACTATCCAGAACATCTTGATATCTGCGTTCACTCAGCCCCCCCCCCCCCCCCTGATATCTGGACATCCATAGAAACTGCTGCTGCTGCTATTACTTCTACTGCTGCTACTGCTGCTACTGCTGCTACTGCTGCTACTGCTGCTACTGCTACTGCTACTACTACTACTACTACTACTATACTCCTAAAAGCACCCATCTATACGCACACCCTTCAGTCACACCCCCCACACATCCCAGGCAGACCAGCTCAGCTAGCTACACCATGGCCCTCCCCGCCTCCGTCCTCAAGAGCATCCTCGCCGTCCTCCCCGTGCTCTCCTATCTGGACGCCAGATTCCTGCTCTCGCACGACCTCCGCCTCATCCGCTCCTTCCTCACCTCCACCATCGAGCAGGCCATCTACGAGAAGCGCGACCGTCTCTCCCCCTACTACCTCGTCGAGGCGCTCGCCCTCTCGCCCAATGCCGCACTCCGTGACCGGCCCCTCCTCATCTACGAAGGCACCACATGGAGCTACAAGGACGCCCACGACATGATCCTGCGCTACGCCACGTGGCTCAAGGAGCGCTACAACGTCAAAAAGGGCGAGATTGTGGCCATGGACTTTACGAATAAGCCGGCGCTGATATGGGTGTGGTACGGGCTGTGGGCTATTGGCGCGAAGCCGGCCATGATCAACTATAACCTGAGTGGCGAGCGGTTGGTGCACTGTGTCAAGACGTCGACGGCGCGGCTGGTGCTGGTGGATGGCGAGGTGCGTGGCGTGCTGGAGGGGGAGGAGGGCGAGCAGACGAGGAGGCAGCTGGAGACGGAGGGCGGTGAGAGGGAGGTTGTGGTGTTTGATGAGGCGACAGAGAGGGTTGTGGGGACGTGGAGGGCGGTGAGGCCTGGAGACGAGGAGCGCGGGGGACAGAAGTTACCGGATATGGCGATGCTGATTTATACAAGGTATGTTTTTTATGATAGCATTGGCCTTTGCTCCCCCCCATCCCCATCATGAGATATCACCCTTTCCCTGTCAATGATTGTCATAACGTACCACTAACGTAACCACCACCACCCCCACAGCGGCACCACGGGCATGCCAAAACCCGCAATCATCTCCTTCCAGAAGCTCCACTTCGGCGCCGGCTTCGCCTCGCGCTACATCGGCCTCAAACCCACGGACGTCTACTACACCTGCATGCCGCTCTACCACAGCTCCGCCGTCCTCCTCGGCCTCACCAACATCCTCTACGTCGGCGCTACCCTCTCCCTCGGCCACAAATTCTCCACAAAAACCTTCTGGCGCGACGTCCGCGACTCACACGCCACGGTGATCCAGTACGTCGGCGAGACCTGCAGATACCTCCTCTCCGCGCCCCCGCAGCCAACAGACACCGACCACAGCGTCCGCATGGCCTTCGGCAACGGCCTCCGCCCCGACATCTGGCCAGCCTTCAGGGAGCGCTTCAACATCCCCATCATCACCGAATTCTACGCCTCCACCGAGGGCTCCTCGGGCTCCTGGAACTACCAGGAGGGCTCCTTCGGCGTCGGCGCCATCGGCCGCAGCGGCGCCCTGCTGCGCGCACTCCTGGGCAACAGCGCCAAAGTTGTGCGCATGGACTCTACCGGCGACATGCCGCTGCGCGACCCCGCCACGGGCTTCGTGGTCGCGTGTCCGCACGGCGAGGCGGGCGAGCTGCTCTGGCGCCTCGACCCGAACAACGTCAAGAAGAACTTTCAGGGGTATTATGGCAACGGCAAGGCCACGGATGAGAAGATATTGCGCGATGTGTTTGCAAAGGGCGATGCGTGGTTCCGCACGGGGGATCTGCAGCGGAGGAGTGTGGATGGGCTGTTTTGGTACTTTGTGGACCGCATTGGCGATACGTATCGGTGGAAGAGCGAGAATGTGAGTACGGCGGAGGTGGCGGAGGTGCTGGGGGGCTGCGGGGAGGTGGCCGAGGCGAATGTGTATGGCGTGGAGCTGCCGGGGCATGATGGGCGCGCGGGGTGTGCGTGTGTGGTGTTGAAGGAGGGGGCGTATGTGGGGCCGACGGGGGCGGAGGTGAAGGAGGAGGCCATGAAGGCACTGGCCCAGCATGTCGTGAAGGGGCTGCCACGATTTGCAGTGCCCTTATTCATCAGGGCGACTCGGGAGATGGTGACGACGGGGAACTTGAAGCATGTTAAGCATGATCTCAGAGTACAGGGCGTGGACCCAGAGCTGGTGGAGGGAGGCGGGGACAGGCTGTGGTGGTTGAAGAATGGCGTGTATGTGCGTTTTACGAAAAAAGACTGGGAGGGGATTAAGGCGGGGAAGGTGAAGTTGTAGCCAGGTAGCTAGATACATAGTTAGCTAGGTGTCTTTTCTTTTTCTTCTGCTTGTTTGTAAGTTCTTTCTTGTCTCGTTCTTTTTCAAACTGTATAGTATTGACTTTTTTATGCCGCGTTTCTCTTTGTTGGTTGTTTTTATATTAGGGGCGGGGAGTGGAATATATTCGGGGTTTTCTTTTCTTTTCTTTTTTCATTCGTTTTTCTCTTTTTCTTTAAATGTCAGTTTTTCTTGGTTGGCAGATATTGCAGATGCAGATGCAGATGCAGATGAAGATGCTGGGTGGGGTATATATATATATACAGCTTGTGGTAAGATTATTGTAGAAATATGGGAGGAACCCTATTGGCTTGACCAGACATACAAACCCTGTTTTTAGGCCCCCTGTTTCTACAATAACTTTTACATACCTCTCGCTGTAGATGAAGTCTTTAAGAAAATAAACTTAGCCTACGTAACCGTAAGCTGTGCATAAGATGGGTGCAAGTGAGATTAATATTGAGAGCTTGTTAATTAATTCGTGGCCGCGGTTCGACAAGGATTAGTGATAATAATAATAATCTAATCATGTATAGCAGATTAATGTCGACGTTCGTGCAATCCAACTTTGCGGATCATTATTATACATACATACAGCCGCGTCCGCAGAGTTTTGGCACCTTGCTATAAAAAAAAAAAAAAAACGTCCGTGGCTGCAACAATAAAATATTTTGGTCCTCCGCTGCCTCGAGAGGATCGATGGTCATATGTATGTAGGTACAAAGTGTTGTGATATACAGCGGTAGGTTAATTATACATAAGTGATGGAACGGGCTGAGACAGAGTGATACCTGTTTTGAGTAAAACGGCACCAATATACGGTGTTTGCAGATTACCATATCTCAGGGCGCTCCATCACTTATTACCTCTCGCTGTACTCTACAGCAGGATGGAAATACAACTTAAGGCTCTGGGATAAAATGAGTGAACGGACCCTCACCTGTCAACACCCCCGTTTAGTTTGCTCACTTAATCCCAGAGCCTTGTAGGTACATGTACATACCAATCTATAGATTTCTCTCTGCATGATTTAATAGAGCGTTTTGGCTACACCAAAATTTCCAAATTCTGAGCTCAAATTTTTACTAAAAAACCGGTCGCCAAGAACTAAATATTTAGACACAGAAGTTGGTTGCCAAATTAAACGCTCTATTTAAACTCATAAGCTTCGAGACTGGGGGGGGTACGTGCGGTGCCAAAAAACTTTGCGGACGCGGCTGTATGTACCTACAGAACCACCGTGTAAATCCTTGATCTTGTATGCCCATTGCAGAGTTTGTTTGTGAGAATTGCGACTATTATTATTATTATTATTATCGCTATCTGAAATCATCTCTGGTTGTCCATGGCGCCTACACCCAACCCTAACCCTGTCATCCCATCCCTGTCGCCGGCGGTGGCTGTTGGTGGTTAGGGTTGGTCGGCCACGCATGAGTGCATGAGTCCATCTAGTGTGAATTTACTCTACGGGATTTACGTAATCCTGGTAGCCAGACAGTCAATGATCCCGCCCGCCGGGCGTGCGGTAGCCCTAAAAAAAAATAAAAAGCCCTAAAAAGAGAGCACGGGAGAGGCCGCGCGGCCCCAGAACGGGCGGTGGATGGGAATGATCATTTAGTAGGAATCTGGGGTAGAGGCGGGACGAACTAACCACTTTTGTGGAGGGCGGGTGGCAACTATTTGGCAACTAATTGGACGGGAGACAATGATCGGGCGGTTGGTTTTTTGGAAGGGGGGTATGCGAGATGGGAGCGGGCACAGGCAGGATGGGAGGAAGAGGGTAGAGGAATGTGGGGTAGGGGATTAGGGAATGTGGTGCATAAGGGATGGGTTTGTTATGTAGGTTGGCAGGAAGTGAGAGCTCTTTGTTAACCAGTTGATTGAAATGATTGCTTGCGGATTGCGGAGGATTAATGCGGGTGGTGGTTCTTTATTAATTAAACTGTAACTACGGACATGAGGCGTCTATAAAGCCTATTGTCTATCCATCCAGCTATTATAATAATAATCCTCCATCCAGATATCGATCAAGATCCAACTACGACTTCCCCCCCGCCTCAATGCTGGGCCAATGGCAGTGATGATGAGTGCTGGGTCCTCTCCTCTACGACGGAGGAGGCTCGATAATCAATAGTATGCCGGACTTCACTGTCTAGTACAGCACCTACAACATGTTCGGACTTAGTACGGTGAGACTTATTTAGTAAACATGAAGAGAGAATAATATACCTAGGCCATCCTATTTGCCAGGGCGGGAGAAACGACCAGCCAATCGGAAGAGTGTGCTAGGGTCCTGATGGCAAGTGTGAATGCTGAAGGTTCTATCGTTTCCTGTGTTTGCTCGAGTGTGTTTGAATAGCTGTTCGTAATCGAATCTGAATTGTGACAAGTCGAGTTCAAGGATACAATTGGCACGGATGGAAGACATACAGAACTACACTGGGGTTTTTACGAGGATGCCTCCTTCCATACAATGCATGAGATTTGGAGGTTGCCTGCTGATGAATTCAGTTGCTCTTAAAAGTATTCTTGAAACGCCAAAGGTGGAAGGAGGCTGTTGACTAAGATCGATCTGCACTAGGAGCCTGTCAGTCAAGCAACCCGCACCGCACAAACTCTTTTGAGACAAGCCCCGTAAGGCCGGGGAGAGAAACTTTTCTGATAGATGACTCCTAGCAGTTACGCTGCTTACGTAAATACTAGTTCTGTGACTGAATCCAGAAGCCAAGCCAAGATTGCACCCAAGAGTTAAAGACCCTCCCTCAACACGTTCTCCCTCCATCGCGTCCTTTCCCTACATCTCCAGAAAAAAAAGTTACGCTCACTACCCCTCTAAACCCCCACCTCTACAATCATAAAAATGTCAGAAAAAACCCCACTATCCATTTGGTCTATCAAGCCCAAAAAGAAGAAGCTGGGTAGCCCTATTAGCTCTGCTGATGCCCCAAGTAACTCCAACTTTAACCCCAACAAGAGAGGTTACGGTGCTCTTACCCAAAATGAGAATAACGATGAGAAAAACGGTGGAAACATTAAACGCGAGATCAGCGATGATGAAGACATTGATCAAGAGCTAGAGGACATGTTTGGCGTTGGCAATGCAGGCAAATCAACCCGAGATGAAGCCCAAAGGCAGCTGGAAAAGCGAGATAACAGAACTCGTTCGAGGGCCAAAATCGAAGAAGAGTCAAAGTAATTAATGCATCCTGCGCAACGGGAACCCTGTCCGCCTTCTCCGCTCAATGAAAAGCAAAAAGCACTCTGTCTATGCGCCGAGCGCCGGTATCCGTTACGACGGGCTTTACGTAGTCACCGCTTACGAAATCCTCGACGAGGCCACCCAGATGTACCGTTTCACTATGGACAGACAACCCGACCAACCACCGATTAGGTACGAAGGTCCTGGCGTTAAGCCAAACGTCTACGATTTGAAGGAATGGAACAAAATCAAAGACCTGATGAAGGGGGAGAGGTAAAGTCGGCAAAACGGAATACTCATCTCGATCTCGGCTGTCTAGTTTGTGCGAGGGTATACCATCAATTCGGGCAATATGGGTTTACCGATCAAGCGTAAAATGGATGAGAACAGCCGTCGAGGTGTTCTAGGAAGGGAGTCTATTCGAATGGGGAGCCTTTGATTTTACGTCTGAACGAGATCCGTTTGGGACGAGGTTTTTTAGTCGGAGGTTTCTTTCTTTCTTTCTGTCATTTTTTCTTTCTTTTTCTTTTTTCTACATGCTTCTGGTAGTTGCAAAGGTAGTGTTTCTGGGTCACAGGGTAAAATTTCTCTCTTTCTTTGTTAGGGTATGCGTCTATCGAACTCAATAATAACGGGATTAATACGTCATTTTTGCTCTTTTCTCTCTCTCTCTCTCTCTCTTTCTCTCTCTCTCCTCTCTTATTGTACCTATTATACCCTTTTTCCTTTTTTTTCTTTTTCCTCCACATTTTATTCCTTTAGTCTATACGAATTGTATGTCATGTACGAAGCCACGATAAAATCGACGTATACTGTCAATGACACCTTAATGTAAGCAGCTAGCTACTTGAGCTGTTCTTATTAAGGGCTCAATATTATTGATTTGCTGTCTATTATATTATATTCTCGTTGATTTCAGTATGGATTTACTGTCCATTCTCTATCCCACCGCCGATTTTAAGGGGATTGATATAGATGCTATTATATGCAAGCTCTTAATAGGGAGAAATTGTTCTCTCTGATCAATTTATCAAAATATCAAAACACACATCCGTAAGAGCATCTGAAAGCCCTGCCAAGGCCCGAACGTGTATGGATCTTGGCAAAATTCATAATTCATCTTACGATAGCTCCTCAGATAATTGTTACGCAGGCATATGATTTCCAATACTGTCTACGTATGCTTATGTTTATATCTACCCATCGTAGAAGTTTACGTGTGTAATTGTGTCCTATAAAGATATGTGAACCCTAACCCTAGCGATTCAGCGTTCCGAGTCAGAATCGATGAGTGGTTTCGAATCAGCTCCTATGATGAAGATTAGAATGAGTGGTTTCGAATCAGCTTCTATGATAAAAGATTAGAATGACTTTGACGGGCGGCTTGACCTTAATCTATGTACATACATACATGTAGGCACTCTATAATCAACTCACCTGATTTTTCTAAGAGCCGGTATCTATGTAATTGATGATTCTATTATGTTATTGACTCGCTACTATGGCTACAGTTAATTAGAGGTACCACATTCCTTAGTATTATTAGATTGACCGGGAAATAAAGAGAAGGAAATACTAATTGAAATCGCTCTGGAGGCACAGCGTTGCCGAGAAGGTCCCTCAGCTTGTGTGAATATGTAGTCAATTTATAAAGCCAGGTTGTCTCTCAGGTCCAGATCAAGGTCGAGTAAGCATTATAACTTATATATCCCAGAACTCTCCCCCTCTCCTCCCGCCAGCCCCCCCCACATGTGCTATATAGTCCGGTATAGCGCCTACATGCCCACTCTACATGCAAGCTGCCAACTAATCCCGTGGTCCATCGCTACATAACCGGCCCGAACGAACACGCGCACGGTCTTCTCTCCGCACGCAAGATAAACACATATCTACCCAAAGGATGGGACTTACCTTCTTTTCCTGGTTCTCTATCTTTCCATTTTCCCGGGCTATGTGCCTGTTTTTCTTTTCTTTTCCCCGGATTGCAGGATGGCGATTGATTAATTACTGTATACGTAGGTCCATAGATATTGAAAAACGAAGATCTTGCACAGTTCCAGGGATGGCGGCCCTCGGAGGTGCCGCCCAGAACGCCGAGTCAAACAAGCATCTTGTGCATGGCTTCCCCACAGTCGGCTATTGTGCTGCAGCATGCCCAGGCTTTGTTTTCTTTTTTTCCTTGTGTTCCATGCCGTTGAATGGCTGGCTCTTAAGCCTGGGTGATATGATGCAGTATCGGGAATCTCCAATGTAGGTACGCCTACTACTCTAGACTTTCTCGGATAATTTGATGAGTATATATACTGATTGCTACAAGATCCATGAAGCCCGACTTCGCTGTAGTGGTACCCGAGAAGATATGCAGGCTCTACTCCTTCACCGAGACCGAGGCCGAAATCAGGAGCGGAGGAGGAGGGAAAGCTTGCTATAGAGGGTTTAAATACTGACTCTTCAGCGCCAGAATCCTCGGTTTTTGGAGTAGCAGTAGCAGTAGCCCTATATTATCAGTGGCCACTTAATTCTATCGCACCTCTGCTCTAGCTAATTTATTTAATACTCCTCCGCCATGAAACTCTCACTCACCCTGCTCTCCGTTCTCCTGGCGGCGCCCTCCTCAATCCTCTCCAAGCCCGTCTCCTCCAACGCGCTCGTGGCCCTGGCCCCGCGTACAAACAAGTACCGCGGTCATTATAACCCTGACGGCCCGCGTCACCACGCATTCCCGCAACATCACCACCGCAGAAAGGTGCATCTGCGGGCATCGCGCAATGAGACGGATGATATAGCGGACGAATTCCTGGCAGCTCTCAGTGAGGCCAATTGCGGAGGCACACTGGTGCTCGAGAAGGGAAAAACTTATGTGCTAGGAAAGAAGTTGGACTTGACATTTTTGGATGATATCGTGGTGCAGCTGGATGGGCAGATCTTGGTAGGTTATTTCTTGTTCTTGTTTAAATTTGGAGGAAGAGGACGGTTTGCTGCAACTAGCGGGAACTACGGGGCATGTGAGGATTATGGAGAGCTGGTTCTTGGTAGTATATTAGCGATAGCTAGTAGTCTCTCTCTTCCAGCTTTTCCAGATACCTTCCTATTTACTGCGGCAGAACCAAGAGCTCCTCTAATAGTATACCATATTGAAAACTGTAAGCTAATTGGTCCGCGAACAACAGTTTACTGACGATATCGCATACTGGCAAGCCAACAACTTCTTCCACCCCTTCCAGAACTCCATAACCTTCTGGCAATGGGGTGGAAAAGATATCGTAATCAAAGGCACCGGAGAGATTAACGGCAATGGTCAGGCCTGGTACGACGGCTTTGCTGGCCGTGAAATCCTGGTATGGATATTCCTCAAAACGGTCAATGACATCTGTAACCTAAAAACTAACCACCCCCCGAACAGGACCCCAACAACGTCTACCTACGCCCAAATCTCTTCACCGCAGTAAATGCAACTGGTCTTCTCATTGACGGAATCACCTTCCGCAACTCACCATGCTGGACCAACTTCCTGATCACGTCCAAAGATATCTTCTACAACAACGTCTTGATTGAGGCCCAATCCACTAACGCCAACCTTCCCAAGAACACTGACGGCTGGGACTCATACAACGTCGACGGCCTGACTGTGACCAACGCACGCGTGAACATCGGCGACGACTGCTTCAGCCCAAAGCCAAACACCACCAACATCTTCGTGCAGAACCTCTGGTGCAACGGCACCCACGGTGTCTCCATGGGCAGCATCGGCCAGTACTCAGGCGTCATGGACATCATTGAGAACGTCTACATCGAGAACGTGACCATGCACAACTCACAGAACGGCGCGCGCCTCAAGGCCTGGGCGGGCGAGAACACGGGGTACGGCCGCATGAACAACATCACATACAAGGACTTTTTCGTGGACAATGTCGACTACCCGCTCATCCTCACCCAGTGCTACTTCAACATCAACAGTACCGAGTGCGCAAAGTACCCGTCTGAGGTCAACATCTCTAACGTCACCTTCATCAACTTCACCGGCGAGTCGTCGGGCGCGCGCGGGAAGCTCACGGTAGAGGTTATTTGCTCGCCCAATGCCGTCTGCGAGGACATCTACATGGAGGGCATCGAGATGACCACGCCACTCGGCGATCAGGTGTTTACCTGTGATGGGGTCACGGGCGGGATCGGCGTGGATTGTCTTGCGTCGAATTCGACAGAGGCTTTGGCAGCTCTGGCGACTACGATTCCAAGTACGAATTTGTAGATTTCTTGAGAAACTTTATTATTGTATATTAGGACATGCCGTAGATGCGAGTAACGAGAAGTAATGACGCTAGGTATCAAAGTGCCAATGTGAGAATTTACAGGTTTTTTGGAAGCCGCAGTAAATGATTGGTTCGTACCACCATCAAACACTCGGCCTACATCACCAACTCAGAGCTCCAAGACCCCCAAGACTTGGTAGATAATCATTTCCCTCAACCGCAGTTGCACACAATCCATAAAAACCAAAGAAAAAAATAAACTCCTGATCCCTAGGCCCGATTGACCTCCACCACCAACAAATCGAATCAGAACGGCCGATCAGGGGATACGAGAAATTTGCCATTACCGCGCGGTCCCCCGAAGCGTACCGAGGCGCCAGCCATAATAAGCCCCAAAAAACGCCAATAGGTAACCTCCTGAGTACCTACATACTGTAGACCAAGAGATTTTTTTTTTCTCTTGGAGCGAGGCAGTGTGAGTGTTATTTATTTAGGCCGAAGTGCGGGTGAAAATTCTCTCTACTAGAGTTTACGTATACTCGTGACCAATTTTCAGACTCCGCACTTCGGCCTAAATAAATAACACTCACCAAGGGGACAAGTCAGTCAGACCCTACGTCTGTCTGCCTGCCCAGCAAAAACTCTAGCGAACACCAGAACCTCCAAGAAGTGCCAGGAGTGCGAACACAGCCTGGCAGCGCGATGCCAAGCCAGACAGTCCATTTGCAACCAGAAACACAACGGGTAAAAGCACTTCCGTGTTCGGGGGGGCCAGTAGTTGATCCGCGTCTTGGCGTGGTTGAGGAGAGCCAGGATGCAGGGCTGAGCTCCTTCTGTACGGTTGCGGCGAAGTAATTGGCTCGGGGAATGAATGACCTTGACCGTCGGTGATAGGAAGTGGTGGGTGCGGGTACGACTGACTGACTGTAGTAAGGTGCGCTTCTGGAGATGACAGGGCAGAAGCTGCGACTGGGCTCAGACAGCGAGGAAGGCGAGATGAAGGGAGATGGGTGAGCAGGGGTGAGCGAGGGGGGTGATACTTGTGGAAGATGGATATATAATATTGGTTTGCTCCCGTAAGGTATGGACTTCTTTGTTCGATACTATATTCAATCTCAACGATTGCCAAAAAATTCAAAGTCGAGAGCATCACGATCAATACTAAAAAGAAACTAGTGGCAATCATCATCATCACTTCATAACCACTAGCTGAAATCCGGATTGGTCCTTATAAGAAGCTCACCATTAAAATACTCAACTGAGCAACCAAATCTTTGAGAAATCACTCCAAGCTTTAAACCTCTTTAACAATGGATAAATTTCCTGTACGCAGCAGATACGCACCTATTAGCAATACCAACAGCGTTCCACGTCTCATCTGGGCCACAATTGTTGGAAATGCCGACCTAGCACTCACCTCACTCCAGGAGGGCGACGACCCCAACGTCTGCCTCCCCGACACTCTACAAACCCCTCTACACCTCTCAATCCTTCATAATCACCCCACAATCTTCCACCATCTCCTCGCCTTCAACGCATCCATCACTGCCGTGGACTGCAACTACCGCACGCCGCTCCACTACGCCTGCGATGCCGGCAAGGACTTTCCTGCCGCCAAAAAGCTCCTCGAGCTTGGCGCCCCCATAAACGCCCACGACGACACACTGTGCACGCCGCTGCACCTTGCGATCAGAATCCAGGGCTACTATTCCACAGAGCTGATACAGCACCTTCTCGCGCGCGGCGCGGACGTGAACCACTACGACAACAATGGGCGTACGCCGCTACACAAGGTGGTCAAAGACGGACACTACAACATTGCTGAGATGCTGCTAAAACGTGGCGCATCCGTGGACGTGACAGACCACGAGAAGAATACCCTCTTGCACGCTGCGGTGAAATGCTACGACCCTATGGAGTCGCTGGAGATGCTGAAGCTGCTACAGGCGTGGGGTGCTGGCGCGGTAGTCAATCAGGCGGATGAGAACGGGAGCACCCCGTTGCACTGGGCGGTGCTTGGGGAGTGTGTCGAGATTGTGCACCTGCTGCTTGAGTGCGGGGCAAATATCAATGCACTTGATAAGTGGGGCCGCACACCGCTAGATAGGGCGATCTTGGATCTCATGGGTATGTTGGAGGAAGCCCAGTCAGATGGGATGAAGAACGCGCTGAAGGAGCGCGGTGGGTTGATGGCAAAAGACCTTAAGCCAATTGAGACGAAGCAGGCCAAAAATGAGGGGACTGTCGGGTTCACTATGAAGGGCATCATGTTAAGGAGTAGGAAGAGCAATGCTCAGATTGGCGCATCGAGAGTAGAGTCAAGGAGAGGGCGCTCTGGCGATAGGTGTTCGTCTGAGGCGGAAGGCGCCCTAAGAAATTTGCTTCCCCGATGTAAGATATGAGCTAGGAATTGTTCTTGTCCTTATCTTTATCTTGGGAAGCGGGCTTCCTTTGTTTTTCTTTGTCTTCTTGGAGTTTGCGGGGTTTTTTGGGTTTATCATGGGTCGGATTGGCGGTACTTTATATTGTACAATATCATAGGTTCTATATCTATAGCTAGCGCTGTATCATTACTGTATTATTATTATCATTATTCGAGCCATAGAATTAATAGGCCTCACTCCTGATATTACTCCCTGAGTTGATTCTTATAGTATAATCGTGATCATGAGCCTCGACGTTGGAACTAGAACTCAGGGCTAGGGTTATACAAATGCAAATCCAGCTGATTAGTCCCTCCAACCTCTCGATCTCCTCGACGTAGAGTATTTACCGGTAGTTTACCTATTGCTACCGGCACCGCGTACATAGCGTGCTCTACCTGCACATATGCGTGTTTCATCTTCACCGGGGCACCACATCTAGCCTCCACCGGTGCGGGTATCAACAGGTCCTGGTGTGTTTCAAGCCGGGATCCTCGAAGTCGATCCTAGAACGTGTGTTTGTGTAGTAGGTACTACAGCAGTGAGCCGGGCTGGATGTAGAAATTGTATAATTATGAACCCGTAGCGGGAAGATGGTTAGCCACAAATCTTGATGTTACGGAATCAATGGCTTTGCACCTCCGTTAGGCAGCCATCTACAGGCAACTGGGGTTGTTGCAAACACTGCAACTGTCCATCGTAGTTACAGTGCAAGCTGTTAGGGAAGTGCTCCCCGTACCAGCCAGCTTCAAGTTTGTGACCGTGCGGCGACCTTCTGTAAACACCTTTGATAAAGCCGGCCCCCTGTTATCGACTTGTGAGTAAAATCGGGGCCGGGGGCTGTGGCACACTTGGTTATGAGAGGTTTCGCAGCGAGTTTTCAGAGAAGAGGTGCGCCTACAGGCTGCGGGGCCTATGCACAAAAATAAACAAACTTGCATTGTCTGATGCGGTCCTTAAGCTGATATATCCGCTTATGATATACTAATGCTCGGTATCCGACAACGAAAAAGACTGACCTACTTGCGCATATGAAGCCATATGCAATTGTTCTAGCCCAAAGACTGCTGTATACACATGCACATATATACATATGTGGTGCATGTAGGTATGCCGTCTGCGCCTTGGTGACCGTGTTGGACAAGATGAAGTACATGTAGTCCAGGCCCGTGGGCCCGGGAAAGAGCAGAATATGATAGCTGTGATCGGCCGGTTGAAGCACAACTGAGAAGGTTACTCTCCAAGAACACATGGTACTCCCAAGCGGGATTTGGGGAGTACTCTGAAGGTAACTGGCGGAAATGATCATATGGTAGCTTTTAACCGTCGCATCAGCCATACCAACTCTGGCTTCAGACCTACGCAGTCATAATTCTCTGCCCCGACGAATGTTTTAACGCCAGGTGAATCACAGCCCATCACTCGCGGTTACATAAACCCCTATCCATGCGATAACGTTGCTACATGATTTCAGCTCGGCTGAAATGATCTACCCCCTATGAAAACAAGATTATTTGTGTAGAGAGCGCCGGTGATTTCCACCCCATGTAAGCCACTCGCTGCCGGTGGCGTTTATCATGCGAAGGGTCCAACCTCCAATGGAATTCAAGGCGGGCCGCGGGCTGGTTTCCTTCAATAGCGACGATATCCTGGATACAAATTGTGGTTATACGTCTGGCCCACGGTAGAGCAATAAATTCATTGGCATATTCTTGGATCGATAGGCCTAGGATGTTGATACCCATTGGAGAGACGATTTCTGGAAAAGGGAATATCCAGTAATGCCCCTGAATCTGGCTCAGGTAAGTGCGGCGTGGGAGTTCTGCCGACGTACCCACTATATCACAGAAAATGAATACAGGGTTTAAGATAACGATCCCTTGATAGTATACCACCAGAGTACCTGTATATATATAGAACGCCGTCCCCCTCAGCCCACCAACCCTCAAAAACCCAAAATATTCAAAACTACACAAAATTAAAAAAATGCTAGTCTCACGATCCCAATCCAACCTCTCCACAATCGTCGACAATGCCATAGGCATAATCCGCTCCTCGCACCATAACATGCCCTCAATTGTGCACGCCGTCAGCAGCGAAAACATCCCCCTCATCGGGGAGATCCTCAGGAACCCCTCATCCCCCAACGTTAACGCCACGGTCGACGGCAAGAAGCAGAAGCAGTACACTGTCCTCCACGTTGCCGCAAAGCTCACGACGCCCGCGGGCTTCAACATCGTCAAGCTTCTTCTTCAGAACGGCGCAGACACGACCGCAAAGGACAAGAGAGGGTTCACGCCTCTGGATTGGTGCTTTGAGAGAATGATGGAGTACCCGGATTCGACCTCGGTGGAGGAGCTGAGGGTTTTGAGGGGGATCTTTGTCGAGCTGGTGGAGAATAAGGCGGATATCAACTCAAAGGATGCGGAGGGGAAGACTATCTTGGAGAGGGCAAGGACTTGCAGGTGGAAACATCAGGATAAGGGGTTTGGCGCAGCGGATCATGTTATGGCGTTTTTGGAAAGGAACGGTGCCAAATGAAAGATTTGATGTTGTTCGTTTCGGGAATTGGAATACCGTGGTGCTATCGGAGTTTGGGGAATTTGTTTTAGATACCCACTGTTTATACTTTCAAAGAACTTGTATATTTCAACTCTTGAGACTTGACAGCCCAGGATCATGCATCGAATTGTAAGATTGTGTAGAAACCATATGGAATTTTTTAAACGGTGGTTTTTTTGCCTCAATCTAGCAGCAATCATCAACCCGGACTTATGAGATTGTGATAATACAATTTAGTATTTTCCTGAAACCATCCATACTCCAACTACATGTACTCTCTCACATTGACCTAACAATATAGAATTCCGGCACTGTACGTACTACTATGTATATACCTTTACTTATTATAATAAATTTTCACTTGCCCGCTGAAACAGATCTCGATCAGAAGTTGCGGTGGTAAGGAACACTCCAGAGAGCACGAGACCAAGATTTAACTCTTAGATGGTTTATTTGTGTTTGGTACTGTATGTCCTGTTAACTCTATGGTGTGTGTAAGCTTTTCACGTTGAGAAGATCGTTGTAACCATGAATTATCACTCGTATTACCAAAGATTTGTTGTACCGAAACCGACATGACCACCCCGTCAGCCCTCTAAAGGGTAAATAAATTTCCTCCTAGAGTATAGGATCGAAGACAAGAAGCGTGGAAAGCATCATCTACCCCTCAATACGCTTAATTAAAGGTTGAATACGAAGTGTATCAAGAAGGGAAAGCGGAGATGAAAAGAGAGGGCTTAAGCCCTTCTAGAGAAGCACTAGCGGTGACTGTTATCGTACTACGATGTATGTTTATCAGAAAAGAAAGAGGATAGGCCGTACATAGGTAAGCTAACTAAATAAAAAAAGAGCGAGGCGGAGTAGCAAGACAGGAAAACAATCCCGATCACTGGCACCCCGTGAGACTCATAGCAACCAAATTTCCTAGCGAAGAAACCTTACATCGAGACCTTCAAGGCCAGAAGGATAAGTCAACCCTTTCCAAGCATCTAACTCCGTTTAGGAGACTTAAAATTATTCAGTTGCTCTGCCGGTTGTTGAGTTGTTCTGGTATGAAGTGGATTTTGATGTTGCGAAAGATTGGCTATGCATACAGGATCAAACTTGCTACAAACGGATACTTCTAAGGTTGATCGATACCTTTCAGTCAATCGTTTTAGAGATAATCCATGGGCGGAGATAGCCAGTTTTTCGAGTTTTGGCGGTAGGTGATCGGTTATTGATCGAAGACCTTTTGATGATACTTGAGTCTTTAGTAATAACCTTCGTGATACGGAAGTTATTTGCCCTATATTTAAATAGTGACGAACTATATGACAGAAAGTATCGAATTGTGAAGTTTTTGATTAAATACACTCTAGAGCATTGCACTATAGATATTCCAATACCGAGTGATACCCCATGATTGAACGCGACAACCTCTAACAAGCAAGCAGTGAGCAAAATGTCACCACCCGTTTTCAAACAGCCAATGACTGCATACATGGACAACTTATCGAGCCGAACTCCAGTTAGAATATAAACATACATCTGGCTACATTATAAAAACAAAGGTGTAATTACTTTACAATCTACAATCAACTACTAGTAATTGTAAACGAGATGAGTTTAGTAGAAGCGATCCTTTGTCTTACAGTCAATAATAACCTTAAAATCACCTCTTACAAAAAAATTCAAATTCTGGATATCAAATTATCAACGCCCCAAAATGCAAAGATCCTCATAAACGACATAATAAATTAATCCCCACACCAAAAACGACAGAAGAAATTATTCACATTGAAAAGATGAAATCCTCAACGCCGTCTGAATCCAGCCCAGTTCAACCAACCAAACCCAATGTTACTAAGAATACCAGGGCCCCCTGCCATCCTCCTCCACCTCAACTCTATAGTATCTCCTTCCTCCACTGCCCCTCCCGCTTCTAGCTCCAGCTCCGCCGCCACCTCCACTGTTTGGCACGGCAGTAGCTTCATAAGTTCCCCCCCAAGCCGCGCCCCTTTCTCTTTCAGCCAGTTCTCTTGCTGCTGCTGCTTGCCTTCTGCGATGTTTCTCCAACTTTTCTTGTTCCTTGCCCATTAGTCGTTCTTCCTCGTCATGTCTTAGCCGCTCGTTGTGAAGAGTCCACCCAGAGTTAGCGCCGTTGGTGTATACGTCGGATACATCACTATCCATATCCGACACAACCTCGCGGCGAATGCGTCTTCCAGAGCCGCCAGAGCGCGAGCGCGAGTGAGAGTGCGCATGAATGGATGGTTCCTGACCGGGATAGTACGCACTGACACTTTTCCGGAGAATTGGTTCACCGTGAAGTGGGGATGAGGATCGTGATGGGCGGGAACGAGCGCGGTGGTGGCCATGGGAGATGTGCTCTGGTGATTGGTGGTGACCATGATAATGGTTGTGGTAAGTGCCGTGGAGGTCGCTATTACTGGATGAACATGACCCAGGGTGCTCGGCAGTGACTGTAGGAGCGTGGTAGTGGAAGTGCTGGGCACCACCTAATGGAGGAGAGGAAGGAATTTGGTCGTTAATTATGCGAATCCCATCTACATAGACAGGCTCAGTAGTGAAAATTGGGGCAATAGGTGTAACGACGCCATTTTCGTAATGATAGGGCTTCACAAATTCACGTTCCCTTGTTCCTCTACGAGAGTGATGTCTCGACTGATGCCTACTGTGCGGGTGTCCACCTTCACCATCAGAAGCAAATACTGTTTCTGAAGATACATGGCTACCATGGTGTCTAGAATGATGTGTAAATGGATTATTGATATCTGAAACACCTGGTGCGCTTCTCGAATATCGCTCCGTTTCTATCGGAGGTTCTGGCGCTGGTGCCGGCGCTCGCCTTGTTTTACGAGTCCGGGAACTTACATAATGCTCCTGGTACTGTTGCGGTTGTGGCGCGTAGTGGTGGCGATGCCGGTGGTATTCTTGTGCGGGGGGTTGCTCCACATGGTCCCCACCCACCGGAACCTGTACCTTTCCATGCATACTCGCCGGCGCGGTTGCGGCGGCTGCAGCTGTGGCCTCTTTTAATGCATCCCTCTCCTTCTTCTTTTCAAACATTTCATCATGCCATCTGACTGTCTCTTGGTCCGGCGCTGATGGAAACGCCCCAGAAGGTATTTCCCGTGGGAAGAGCTCTCCTGACTCTGGATTTTGAAGTGGGAAAACGCGAACCGCCTCTTGCAGGTAAGGCACGTGTTCCACAGGGTCCAGCAGCAGTTGGATAGTCTGCCATGTAACGAAGCCGCGTGATGTTAGTGCGGGGATGGATGGTGGGACAAAATCATCCCTAGGACTTGGCTGGAGTGTATGTGAGCAACCTAGGGTGGTGTAGATTGACGATAATGCGTCCGGCGGTGTTGAGAGGAATAAATCTATATTGTTTCATAAAATCAGCATCCCATTCGTTTTATATTCTACTCGACGCGCTTGTAGGGACTTGAGAGCAACTTACCATCAAGATCACCTCCAACATTATGATAAAAGCTTGAGATCTTTTCTGGCGTTAAGCACCGTACGTCCAAAGGTTCTAACTTTTCTATCTATAATCCTTATTAGCTTCCTATCTCTCTTCATTTTTATATAATATAAAATCCTCAAGCGACGTACAATGTAATTTGCGATAGCGATTAATAAATTCCGAAACAACGGCGTCGGTTGCGTCGGCTGTTCCCGACTGATCAGATACCCCCAGAATTCCTTAGGGTTAGGTGGTTTGGGCTGCGGCGGCGGAGTCATATTTCGTCTACTAGGTTGACGATCGCGATAGCGAGCAGGTTGGTTTGCAGGTACGAGCTCCAGCTTTGCGGATTTATCGAGAATATATAGATACGATGTTTATTGAACCCACACCGGAGAGTGGGGAGGGTTGAGTGAGAAGTGGAGCTGAAGCGAAACTAAAAGCGCCTTTAAGATGAGGCAAGCTTTAGTGGGCAGTGTAAGAGTTATGTAGTTACTAAGATGGTAATAGCGCGTTGTGCTTCTGTTGGTAGATGGTTACTGTTACTACCGCTTGTAGCAGCTTGGCTGCAATTAAGTCGAATGAGACCTTTGCGGGGCGTGTATGGATTCAGTTATGAGTTTCGTAGGGCGGCTGGGCCAGGCTGAAAAGGGTGTGTATGGGTAGTAGATATGTTGAGAAAATGAGGGGGAGGGGCATTTAGGTACTTTAATATGGATCAGGGTGTGTGTTTGCCAGGGATGAGGTATGAGGTCAGTCGCTGAGTGTGTGGATGGATAGAGATGATGGAAGAAGGAAAGATGGATGGTTGGATGGTTGGCAGGCAGGGTAGGGCAGGGCAGCGATATTTTGTTATTTCTCTTTCCTTTCCTTTCTTGTAATCCTGTGTACCACCTAAAAGGGATTGACGATGACTATCTCTTCTCTTTCTAGAGGAAGAGTGTAGATTATCTCGTGGATGCGTAAACTACTCTTCCAACCAGCAGGGCAATTCACAGTATCAGCGTACGATGTGTGCAACGCTGGACGCTGGGGGAAGAGAACTCGCAAAAAAGAAGGAGAATGGGGGATGAGAATGAAAGAATAACTTCCGAACAGATCGCTTTTTAACGGGTCTAGATGGAAATTGAGACACTTTTCTGGGCTGTCCTTCTCACCCATTTTCTTGCAACGGGAGGGCTATTTGCACAGATCTTCACACCGCCTGCCTACTCCACTCAACAGTGTACCTACCTCATGTACCTACTCTGCAACCTTTACCCATCCATATCCCGCATCTCTATACCTATTCAGCAGCGGCAGAGGGGCAGATATGTGGAGTAGACTACCACTTCTACGAGGATACAGGTGATGAATAGGCATAGCTTGATGCTAGATACGTGTGCAGTGGCATCGGATTAGCCAGCAGTACCAGATAATCAGCATTTCCCATGATCCCATCGCTTTTATGTAACGATGAGAGGAATACAGATACATTTTTTTTTCTCCTCCGTTTTTCTCTCCGCAGTAGTACTTGCTCCATCTAGGGCTCATGTTTTGAAAAGAATGCATGGGCAGAGTGGGTGCTTCAGGCTGTGAGGTGTACAAGCTCCCCACTGGCGTTGAAAATCAACTCGTTCGGGGATGGCTGACACGTCTTCCATGCATGCATGTGCAGCCTCGTTGTTGCGCTGCGTGCCTACTCTACTCTACCATAACTCTGTCCTGTTGAGGCCAAGTAAGAGTGATAGTCGTCTGGGCTGAACTATGGGGATGAAAGAGCATGGCTGAGATACGAAATAAACAATAATAGAAACAATCAGCCACTGAGTATGTGTTCTAATCATTAACTATATGTACTAGTCGTATACATTTAGTTGGATAGATTTACCTAGGTACATCTATGGAAGCATTGTAACTTACAGTAGCTGAAGAAACTATTGAACATTCGCGGTGAGTCTTCAATTCCAGTCCCATGTCCATACCGTACATAACCTGGGGACTCAGTGCGCGGAGGTACTAACGCCCGGGATCGGGTATGTAAAAGTAAGGAGATGAATGCATCGATGTTCTGCTTACGACTATTACGGCTACAGTTATGGTAACGCACGGTGTAAAGAGTTGAAACCAAGGACCAAACGAAACACAATGACAACTGAGATGAGGGTTATGATTCGGTAGATGTGGCCGCCGCATCTCTTACCTCATGCACTCGGCGCCTGCACAGAGCTGCTTATTCGTACACGGTGAACAATAGAAATGATATTTAAGGATATAAAGCTACCTGATAATATTGTACAATCAGAAATGAAAAGAGAAAAGTGGATAAATAAAGATAAAAGCAGCAGGAACAATCCATAGTGATGATACTAGAGTAGGTGAAATGATAGGTAAGCCGCAAATAAAACGCCCCAGGCCATAAGAATCCCACTCAGGCACAGTACCGTACAGTGCGCAGGTCAATGCAATCACAACCCCGCCCACAAGACATCGAAATCATAAGAAGGAAATTTACAAGCCCGATACCCAGGTTCGACTCAATTAACCAAGTGCATTTATCATGCCTTTCAGATCGGTAATGTTCTCACTCTCCTTTGAGGCTTCTTCGCTCGTACCTCCCATCCCCCCTCCAGCTTTAGCCTCCTTAATCATTCTCCTCATCTCATCAAGATTCCCCTCGGTCACTCTGTAAGAGAAGATCTTCTCCGCTACATTTTTAATCATCTCTACATCCTCTATCCTTCCCTGTACTAAACACTCCCTGGCCAGGTCTACAGGGAATTTTATATCCTGACGATACCAGCTCTTCAATGCTGGCTGTTCCCCAGCACTCAAATGATCTGATAACTTCTTAAAATAAAGTACTCCCACGTCTACCCGACGTGTGAACCTTAAATGAATCCATGCCTTCATCTGCAAGTTAAGAGCCCACACTGCTGACCAAGAAACCAATTTTGTGAATGATGGGTGCTTCGCGAAGCCCTTCACACCTTCTTTGCACAACATAGCTCCCACCCCGGAGTACTCCCTCCTTGCGAACCTCCCACCCTGTTGATGTTCATCCAAAACCTCCATAAACACCGCCACGGCACTCTCCCATCCTCTTAAATGGAGGATCTTCATAAGCCCGAAGAACAAAATATTCTGTCGCGCCACTAAGGTCTCCTTTCCGGTCATTTTAGACCACCGAACAATCATCTCATCCTTGTTCTCAATCGCCCAACTTTGCCCAACAGCCCGCGCAAGCCTTGGATTAGACAGTACATCGGCCGGCTCGCCGACTCCAGACCTCTTTAGTCCGTCTAACACAACGTCGGCAGCACTCCACTTGAGCTCCTTAGGCACGGATACGCTTGTGGGAGGCTCGGGCATTAGTCCGTTACGGACATATCTGCTAAGGCAGAGCGCAGCAAGTTCGGTGTCTGCCTTCCCAAGTAAACATTGTTCCTCGAACAGCTCAAGAGGATCCTGGAGGAACTTCTTGATGTTTGCTTTAGAGCCGGCGAAGGCGGTGGCAGGGGAAGTTGCGGCAAGGCCGGATGAGAGAAAGGGTTCTGCAGAGAGAATACGTCTCAAATGACTGTCAGTTGGTGCGACCGGCGGTGTAGAGGCCTCAAGGGAAGACCGGAACGATTCCTTGATTAGTGAGAGGAATTTTCCCGATTCTGCGGCGGAGCCAGCTAAGGGTGTGTTCAGGAGAGTGGTGAAGCGAGATAATGCGGATTTAGTGAATGACACGCGGGTGATATTTGTGGGTTTCATACTGAAGTTGTGGTTATGGCCGAAATTATGGTTGCAGTTGTGGTCAGATGAGATGGTGAGTGGAACTTGGATCATCTTGAATAGGAAACCCTAACCCTTAATTAGTAAAACGTCATAATTTGAATCGGCGGGCTTATAAAGTCATAGATGGTTTAATGGGATTTATTTCTCCAGGCGGCTTCAATAGCTCTTTCGGATCCTTTTACTGATAGTTTGCTCTAAAAAGTGGTTTCTGGTTAGAAACCACTAACCAGGCCAGGCGTGCGTCGAAATCGGAGGTTTTTCTCAAGACTTAAATGTCATGGAAATAGAGCAGTGTGTACTTGTCAATAGGAAAGGTTTTATAGAACTATCAGGAAGAGATCTAGGTGTATTTGCATACATGTGTACTGCGTAAGGATTTGCCTCGATTTTGGTGCAAGTTATAGGTATTTACTTCGATCAAAGGTTTAAAGTTTCAGACACTTTCAAAAGAATCGTTCTCCCAGTATTTAGGTGATAGTTTTTCAGTGCTTGGTATCGATAAATTCACTAAAGTTTCTATACTTTGGAACTGGGGGTCGAATTTGGATCACAATAGATCACTCGAGTGAAATTACCTCCCGGCATATGCCCTAAAATCACATAGGCACATGTAAGCAATATTATTTAGCTGGGTTTAGATAAACCTTATTACCGTGCACTAATGTAATAGCGAAATATAGAGAACTAGTGGGGCTTGTCTATTTTGAATAAACATATCCACTGTTCCAGCATTGTTTGGACGATTACATCGAGGATTTTCTAGTCATCGTAGAAACAGAGCTTAGTTGCCCAAGTTCCGCCATGTAAGATCTGTTCATAACATATGCGTGTGGCCTGTCCCACTTCATGACGTTCTTACATGAACAGTCAGGACATACACCTACTGGGCACGACTTCAAATCGCAGGTAACGCAGGGTGTGTGTTGGGTGAGAGTGATTGGAGGTAATTTACTACCTGTACCTTACAGGAAGATTCGACTCACGCAGCACCGCAGGATATTAGCATCTAGAATACTCCACCCGGTGTGCTGTTCGGTGGATATCTGAAAGAGATCTTGCATGAATGATAAATATCGTCGGATAAGGAGATCTGTCTCACTCGCTCGCTAGCTTAAAGGTCTTGCATTAAGATGACAAGATAAAGAGTAATTAGTTTACCGTACCATGCTGCCGGAAATACATTATTTAGACAAAACCCCGTGTATGTATTGCAATCGGAATCACTCGGGGATTCCATACTGGACTCCATGATCTTGGCACGTTTAGCATCGTTCTTGTGGCCGAGATCTTGGCAAGGTTGGTTTCTGAAAAGCCGATGCGGCCCATTTTGATACAGCTACGTGTGTCATAGCTAGGATAACTTGGATAAGTGCAACACCTTTCAGGCCTACCAGAATATGTATTAGTTAGGTCCTTGAAAGTTCTATCAAATAACTCAAGTGATGTCCATTATGGCCATCACATCACATCATGGGACCAACCACAATGTAACTTCGGGAGCTCATATTGGCTATGTACTCGCTATAAACCATAAGAACCTGAAAATGCGAGTGATGGAGACAGGGATAATTGGTATGGAGAATTGTTTTGGTCCATACAAAGTATCCTTGTCATCGGCACCTGCATTTTCAGGTTCTTATGGTTGATAGCGAGTATGGTGCGCACACTCTTAAAAGTGACATAGTGACATATGGAAGTGAAATAATTGTGGCTGCAATAGGGCCTCGTGAGCCAATAAGAGGGCCCATTTCTAGCCCTTCTGCTGCATCACTGCCATGGCCTGGTCAGATTTTCTTTTTTAAGGGTATAAGTGGGTATAATACTGTTCCACTTTGTTCAGTCTTGGCGCTTTTTACATACCAAAATACCGAATTTCAAGCTCTAATAACTTCATAACCAGGAGAGATATCAAAAATCTGGTTGGTATAATTTTAGTACTAGAATTATACCAACCGGATTTCATTTAATTTCTTTCGTTGCAAAGTTATTCGCCCTCGACCTCGCTCCAATTTTCGACTACCTTTATGATTGGGCGCACCATACATGTATCTAACTGACACATTGAGATGACGAACTTTTGTCCGGCGCGGCGGATACTTTGTTTTGAAAGCAGGTACAGTATTTCTACTTCTACAGGCGCTTCCCATAGGGTTATAAGGATTATTGTGTCCTTCCTTTGTTGTCCAGTGTGATCCATCGAGGCGATAATTGGATCAGCTTTGTATGACCGCAATGGGGGTTTACTTATCTGCGTATGATAATGGCCTATCAACCCCGCCTTTTGGTTGTTTCCCCGTTCCCTTGGTGAGATAGGCGTCGATCCCGCATCATCGCAAACAGGTGACCAAGAGAGCGTAAGTGCTCGAATGCGGCTCTCCACATCACTACTGTCGAGTTACGGCGTGTGCTCTGTGTGGTTGCAGCTTCCCTTCCGTGAGGTGAACAGGCTTTGGCCTGGTACGACTGATCGTGTGTGGGATATATACAAGGCTCTGGGATAAAATGAGTGAACAGATCCTCACCTGTAAACACCCCGTTTAGTTCGCTCACTTAATCCCAGAGCCCTGTACTTAGTAGACTCGTAGTATACCTGGTATACTCGTAGGTTCATGACGTTTCCGAACACGACTAATATTGCATACCATACAAGAAGGTGCCAAATCCACCTTTTTTGTATGTCATGCAATATTGATCGTGTTCGGAAACGCTATGATCCTACGAGTAGTAGGCATGAGAAGGCCTACTGATCACTGGAGTGCTAGTTCACACGCAGTCAGGTAGGTAGAATACATGTAGGCATTCAACAAGGTGCCAGAAGGAATGAGCACCGGTTACCCCCGTGCGAGTGAATGATCGATCCTTGGGCCAGCCCCACGGTTCGCATCAGAACCATAATCATTTCATGGGAGTGGGTAGCAAACTACTTGAGCACATAGGAATTTTGAATTTTGAAGGACATAAGCTTATAGGTGTAGATAAACTTTCTTAGAAATGCTCTGCCTACGCAGGCGATGCGGATCAGATACCGCGGAGAGGCTGCTTTGAATAAGCCCGCCCCTAACTTAATCCCAATGATGACCACGGATAGAGCGAGTGCCTCGATTGACTGACCCCTCTGCATAAATGATATCTACTCTAAAAAGTACCCACTTTCTTGTAGTACAGCAGATTGCAGGGAAAATAAATAAGGAAGCCCGACCATTCTACCTACCCAACCCCAAACAGGTTCTCAGGATTCATTCTCTCCATACGTCTTGTTGGCTTCTGCTTCCATATCTAGTGAATACATAACTCGAGTTTCCCATCCTATTCTGCTTCCATTGTCCCTTTCAGACTACTACTCCTGCGTACTACCATACACATCACACACTTACCTCTCTTTCGCGACATCATACTACAGCTTGCAACCTTTCCACACGAGACCAAAAGAAATTTCGGTTTCCCGCCCCCCCATCAACAAATACCTCCATCAGAAGGGAGAAATAACAATCCAAATATGCTTCCAGCACAGAAGAACAAAGTTGACATCAGCGTGAGTGCTCTCTACATTACCCCACTCCATTGCGCATTGACCTTCCCCCGCTTCGAGAACAATGAATGGGCCACGGGAACTTGAGCTGACGATAAGGGCCAAATCTCGAGGATGAGATTGCGTTGAGTCAATATAGTCTCTCACAGAGGAAGAACAAAGATTGTTCCGTCTTTATGGAAAACTGCCTTCAAAGAAAGATATCTTGAAGAATAAGCTTAAAGTAACAACCCCCCATTATCATCATCCCCACCATCACCGCCATCCATCACCCCCTGCTCTCAATGCCTATCCTACCCCTCTCTATCAACGAATCAGAGGAGAGGGAATTGTCAAAATTTCAGTCATCAGATTAAGCTAACCGTTGGGAAATTTACCTTCCCTTTTGATGATTTAGGAACGCAAATACTTCGATTCAGGCGATTATGCTCTCTCAAAAGCCGGGAAGGCCTCCGATGTCGGCGTAACCAACATCGGCTCTCAGCACCCCCTCCCCGAAAATATCCCCCACCACCAGATCACCAGTCCTGGTACACCGACTGGTAGCGGTAGCTCAAGCTCGCCGGTTAAGGAGAGTAGCCTTCTTCACGCGAAGTCCCCCATGGGCTCTCAGCAGCCGATCGAAGGCGAGGAGCTCAGCAGCGCAAACAGCGCAGAAGAGGAGAATAAGGCCGCTGCTGAGCAGACAGCACCAGATGGAAGCTCGACTGAAACGAACGCTGTGCCAATTCCATCCAATTAATATGGAGAGAGGCGAAGGAATGGGTGGAAACCTTTAAATTAACTTTCCCTTTTTTTCCCTTCTCTCTTTACCTTTCGTCTTTTTCTTTCTTTCCTTTTCTCGCTGGTTCGATAGGGAGTACTAGGCAGGCGGAGTTCTACAAAATGGGATTCAGGATTGGACGAAAATAAACGAAACAGGAGGAAGCCCAAATGCTATTGAAAGGAGGAAGCTTGGGAGTTTGTCCCATAGACAAATTCCTATCGAAGCTTATATCAATCATTGACAATCCCTTTCCTCTCTTCCGAAAGTAGGTAATGTTTTTCTTCTCTTCGATTCTTATCTTTAGGGTTTTTCCATGCTTTCCTTACAGTCCTTTCCTTCACCCTTTGACTTAATTTGGCGTTTTGCCAAACTACCCTCCTGTAAATATCCTCTCTTTTCTAGTCCCAAGTCCAAAAATTCAAGTATGAGCCAAGTTTCAGTTTCTACAAGCTCACAATAACTTGAGCGAAAGAATCGGTTGAAAGGCATTATACATAGCCCTTTGTTTTTTTGCTTAGACTAACTATTTATCACTGTGACCCCTAGTTAACGGCTTGAACAATTGCTACAGCCAGGTAGTTGTTTTATGAATATAAGAAGAACTTTCCATTGGAGCTTTAACACTTTTATCATTATATAATTTTGTTACAAATCGCGAGCACTCAATATCCAGGGGAGGCTACAGTTAGTGAAGATAGCACCGAAACGTCATAGGCCGTGAAACTTTGAAACAGCACTTTTCCTCGTGCAACGCACCATGTGAGGTATTACCAGACTTAGTACATTCGCCAAACGCCCCGGAAAGTCGCGCGAGATACTACAGACGCTATTTAAAACACTGCACCAAGAAAAAAAGTGGGTTTTTGTCTCTAGTTTTTTTCATGACAACTTTGTTATTTTTTCATTCCATTTTCCCCCAAGCCAAACCCAAGACCGCTCTTTTTTTTCCGATATGAAAAGAAGTGAAAAAAAGTAGTAGTGAAAAAAGTATGTATTTCTCAACCGAGAAAGATACAAAAAAACGGAGCCAAGGTAGGAAGAGGAAAAAGGTTTTGGAGGGTACAGGGAGAATTATAGAATGCTCCTCTATTCCTCAGCAGGAGCACCACGACCACGACCGAAACCACCGCGGCTATAACAAACGAACGTCAGTATTCCATCCCCTATCTCCCCAAAAACCGTAGAAGAGGATAAACATACAATTCAGGGTTGAAGCCCCCTGAAGGGGCGCCCTCCTTGTTGTCGAACCTCCTCCTGTATCCACCTTCCCTGTCACCCCTCTCGCCGGGGGGGCCACCACGGCCACCTTGTCTCCTCTCACCACCATCTCCAGAGAGCATTCCGCGAGGGGGTGCGTTGCTGCGGGCCTGCTTGACGTGGGTGGCAGGCACGATCTCAGCGGGGAGATGGAGCCATTCACGAAGATAGTCGAGACCCTCGACGGTCAAGGTGTAGTAGTAGTACTGCCACGAGAACTGAGTCTTGAGGTAGCCGCGGGAGGTCAAGGACTGGCAGGCCTTGATGACCTATTTGTACGCATCCATAGGCGGTTAGTTTGTGACTTTGATAGCTGATGGAGCTTGAGAGGAAGTCGTACAAAGAGGTTCTTTGTGTCAATGTCCTGGTGCTTGGGGAGGTTGAAGTCCTTCTTGGCGACGAGAACTCCCTCTGTACAAACATCAGCTTATGGCCTTGAATCCGCTCATATGCTAGTCCCTCATTCCTCCATCCAGCCATTCTATCATTCATCTCTGACCCAATGTCCCCAACTCCATCAAGAGGGCAAGAAAATAAGCTTACCGCGGAAGAGGTACTCGTGGATCTTCTTGCGATCGGCTTTAGGGATAAGCCTACCAACGCGATACCATCATTAGCAAGTTCGTTCTCACTTTCTCTCACTCGTTCAACACTATCAACCACTCCTTCCAGCCAATCCGCCCTAAAAACCGTAGTGTCTGAATTTTTTGGCAGGAAGTAAAAACATACATAATTGCGCTTTGTTGTGGCTACGTCGACTGGGTTGACGGATTAGTTGTCGGATCGGTCGGTCGCGGAGTTGTCGGTCGTGGTGGTTGTGTAGATTTCCCAAATTCACAATACAATCTAGAGATTGGGGCGTGGGCTGGCCTGCAGCTTGGGACTGTGTGTGCGTGTGTGGGGACCAGGTCTACTGCCCTAATCTAATCAGCATAACATCAGATTAGATGTTAATCTACAATACTAGGCAGGGTAACCCCGTAAGCCTCACCCAGTTTCCAATACTCACCACTGAAGATGCTTACATGCACTCTGAAAGCCAATACAAACTTCCTTTATTAAAATCAAAGTCTACAGTCGCTCACCTAGTAGTAATTTACTCCCGGCGTCCCAAACTTAACTCTACTATTGGTCTCAAATCCCTGACCGCCATCAGACAGGATCCGCCTTCACCCCGTGAGTGACTGTACAGCGGTAGGTAATAAGTGATGGAACGCCCTGAGATACGGTTATACCTGCAAACACCGTATGTTGATGGCGTTTTACCCAAAACAGGTATCACTCTGTCTCAGGGCGTTCCATCACTTATTACCTACCGCTGTACTTTAGAGAATGTAATAAAATCTACTTACTTACACATGTAGTTTAGCGGAGAGTCCTAGGGCTTCCAGAGTCGGAAGCCAAACCTGCTTGAGGTATCGCCAACCACCAAGCTATTAAGCAATGATCTTTTTTCAGGCAGTCAAAAATTTTAATCCAGATTACACCGGAACATGATGTTTGTTGGGTTGACCTGCCTGGCTGTTCGACTCTAAAAACCAAGGCTCTGTTCGGACGGGCGTGGTATTCAATACTGTGGTAAATTCGGTTTTATGGTATGTATCACGTTCTGAGAAAACCAAGTATTCGCCAAAGGCAAAAGAGTTAAGTAGAAGCATGAAGATACAAGACAACGGGAAACGATGGTATTTTGTGGCGTATTCATCGTATCAAAACCGATGATTTGGACTCAAATACTACACTGACTTACACACCTTCCTACTCGGGGTGAATACCATGGTATTGGCGGGTCGCTTAGTCATAGTAACCGGTGTGAGAAAATTCATGTGTTATCACTCGATTGAATATTAAGGCTCTGTTCGGACGGACGTCAACCCCATCCGAACGCTTTTGTCTCTAGCGAATACTTGGTTTTATCTCAGAACATGATACCATACAACCAAATTTACCACAGTACTGAATATCACGCCCATCCGAACAGAGCCTAACATGTGTGTACTCATTGTCCAAGAGTACATGGGCAGCGAGATACTTGTAGTATACAATAATTATATAAGTGCAGAAAGCTTTTCAAGGTGCGTACTCAAAAGACAGTGTCGCTCAATAGAATAAGAGAAAAAAATGGTATTAGAATGCATAACCAAACACCCTTCATTTTACTTTGCCCGAGCCTTGAAATATCGGCCACAATACACAATAATAGTAGCGGGGCCTCTCATAATGGCACAGTTTGTACCGAAAGTATGTACCCGCCTGATGACTGGTTTTATTTTCGTCATACTACCTGTAGAAGCCAACCAAAAGGAATTGGGAAAAAAGCAGAAAAAAACTAAACTTGGAAACTTTTAAAAAAAAAGAAAAGAAAAATAGGCGATAAATAAAGCGCAAGAAGAGATTTGTTTTATTCATCTCCTCAATTCACTTTTTAGTTCATTATTCTCATCCAATCGTATCATGTGCCATTGCGTTAAACTTATTCGTAATTTAGCGTGCGTACCTGCTTGCCGGCTTCCCGTTATTCTGCCCATCCTCCATGAAGTAGTCGTGGTGACAGGCTTGTTTGGCGGAAATACGACCAGCTGGGTCGAAAACGAGCATGGCCTGAAAGCAAAGTTAGTTTAGGGGAAACAGAGAAAGAGGAATATGCATGACATACCTCCAAAAGGTCATAACCCGCGGGGTCGAGCCCGGGAACCATCCTGTCGACGTCGACCTTGGCCCACTGCGGGAAAGAGGACTTGAAGTCTGGGAAAGAAGTTACACCAGGCCAGGTGTCTTCGTCAGGGGTTCCGAGTAACCTAAGTGTACATGGCGCATAATTAGCATTGCGATATATAGCAGGTAAAGGTATAGGATATGCGTTAACACAAACCTAAAGATTTTGAAGATTTCGTCAATCTCCGAATCACCTGGGAAAAGAGCTTTGCGCGTTTGCATCTCGGCAAAAATGCAACCAACGCTCCACATGTCGACGCCGGTGGAGTACTGCTTGCCTCCAAGAAGGATCTCGGGGGCGCGATACCAGAGAGTAACAACCTAGCATTGGACATAAGGTCAGCTCGATCTACTAGTAACACAAAAAGAAGAAAGGAAGAGGGAGAAACGAACCTCATGGGTATAGGTCCTCAAAGGAACACCAAATGCTCTCGCCAATCCAAAATCTGCCAACTTCAGATTCCCTTCCTTGTCGATCAAGAGATTTTGCGGCTTCAAATCTCTGTGAAGAATCCTGTGTGCATGACAATACCGGACTCCCTCGACCAGCTGGCTCATAAATCGCTTAATCATGTCTCTACCCAACCCCATATTCTGTGGAATGGCTTCCATGTACTTTTTCAAATCCAAATCCAAAAATTCAAAAACCAGGTACAACTTATGACCATCTGCATGGATGATGTTGAGGAGACGAACAATGTTGGGATCTGACATCTCCTTGAGAAGAGAGATTTCACGAATAGCGGTAGAGGGGACACCCTCATCCTCGGCTTCGAGACGGATTTTCTTCATAGCGACGATACGGTTGCCATTTTTGAGATCTTTGGCTTTGTAGACGACTCCGTAGGTACCTGTTTTGAGATCATGAGCTCAAATTCGGATATATCAAATAGGAGAAAAAGGTCAAGATGAGAGAGAATAATGAGCGATGCATGAGATGGGAACATTTATCCAAAGAAACACCAAGTGGATTTGAAACAATTAAGTCAATGGTCGAAACAAACAGTGGTAGTGAAGTGGTATGTAAACAAACAACAACAACACCGGAGGTACAATATTGGTATAGGACGAATTGGGTAAAGAAAAGCAGCAAACATCAAAAGGCAATGAGACAAACCTTCGCCAATCTTCTCAATCTTCTGGTAGTTTTCCATGCTAGCTCCTTGACCAGTCCGTCCAAAGGTGGCAGTCTCCGTAATTCCTGATTTCAGGTGGCAGCGAACTGACACTTCTCGGATTTCTGTAGTGAAGGAATAGATGGATTCTTTAACCTTTTATCAAGAAGATATCTATCTGTTGTCGCTGTTAATCGATGGTTTTTGGTGTTGGCTGTCGTGAATGTTCGTCGTTGGTTGAGAAGTGAAAGAGTGGAAGAAGGGGAAGAAGGACCGGGATTGAAAGCTGGGGTCGTTAGAAAAAACACGAACCTGCAGTAGAGGGTAAACAACAACAGCCGCGTTGCATGCAAATTCCCCGCAGGCTTGCGAAGCTTGGTGGGGCACCAGGATGCTTTGTGGGTACATGTATGTATTTAGTGCGGCATGATGTGTGGTACTTAGCGCGAAATAACTTCTTCTAAATCCCACCCCACACGTGAATTACGCATCTCATCTAAGCTGATATGAGAAGAATCAATACATACATGTACCTTGTGACATTGTATTAGGTTTTGAAATCTGCACCACACTCTATGCCTTACGATTGATAGAGCAGGAGTGGCACAGAATCTATCACCCCACAGCAAAATTGTACTGATTTCCTCGATTACAAGCTTTTTTCTTTGGACAAAAGTAAAGTAAACGTAAGAAGGTACTTCAGTTTGGTATATACACCCACCATTGATCAATTGACTATTTCCCACCCAAACAAACCCACCTCTTTATTTTCAGCTACCAGGGAGATATACTAATATTTAATCGCAACGAATTTAAAAATCAAACGCGCCCAAAAGATAAATGCTTACAAACAAACCTCCACACCATATTCAGCATTATTGCTTCACATCACCAAACATTTACCAATAAGGAGGCCTTAGTCCTGCGATTCCGCCTCCAGATGCAACATCCCCTTGTTCCTTCCTCCTCTGTCCAGTAACCTGATCCAACCGATATGAATCAGCCCCGGACTGGGCTCACATCTTCTTCATAGATCTACCACTTACCTCTAGTTGAATAAACTTATGAATATGTACCAGCCAATCCACATAGCTCCTCTCCTCATTGTTTCTATCCTCAACCAAGTTCCCAGCAAATTCGTACTCAGCACCGTCCAATCCTTGCCTAGCGAGCTGGACAGATATCGCCTTGCTTCCGCGTTGCGATTTAAGGTATTGTAGAATATTGCGGACCTGTGCGTTGAGGTGTGATTCTAGGGTGGGTAGCTCATAAAGGTTCGGATCAAGAGCAGAGAGAGAGGTGATATCAGGCCCGAAGAGGTCTTGTAAGAGGTTTGGTGAGACCTGGCCATGGATCCAGAGAAGAAGTAATTGACCATTGTCAACAATATAACAGCCACCTTCTTCGATGAAGCCATAAGAAGCACGAACTGCGGCTGGGATTTTGAGGTGACCGGTCTCATCAGGAAAGCCATCCTATATACCAAGAATTATGTTAGTTTAGCAAGTTTTAGGCTGGGGTTTGTGAAACCGACCTCTTCAGCCATGCTATGAACTGGAAGAATCCTAGGATATAGATATAATTGCAACTCGCTAGGGCCCATGCTCTTCAAAAGCCTCATTGAGTGCACTCTCATGTCGCTCGCCACGTTCCCTCCCCTGAAGGCCCTGCACTTGAGTAAAGCTAATACGTACATTCCGAACTCTTTCAGACCTTCTGGTAGTACCAACTGGCCTGGGGGGTTACCACTAGCGCTGAAATTCTTCCTATAGGCTGCCAAGATTTCCACGCATTTTTCCGTAAGTGCACCTCTTATCTCCTTCAATGGCTTCTCGGTCATCCTGCTAGCCGCTTCTCGGGCGAGCACTCCCAATACTGCATCCTGATCCGCCCACCTTACAGCATCTCGGCCCTGTTCTGTAACAGCAGCTACCACATTACTGCATCTAACCCTCCTCTCGCCCTCCTTGGTTGTGTATAGCAAGGCGCTTTGGAAATGTGCATCAATCTTAGAATCCAATTTCCCGTCATAGCTAAACATGACCGAGATACATTTATCTGCATCGATAGTTCCAAACTCAACATCACCTGCGTGACTGTGCTGTAGGAAGTTTCCATGATAGCTCGCAACTTGAAGACCGTTGGAGCAACGTACTTTCATCAAGGCTTGGTACCCAGTCTCCCTATGGAAACTATGAGAAAGCTCGGAACGGAGTTTGAAAGCATCACGAGTCGCAACAAAATTTGGATAGAAGAACGTTTCTCCACCAGTAGTAGCTGAGATATGACCGACTGTTGCAACATCGATATAGGCACTTGGCGTCAGGAAAAAATCCACACCTACCCCAGCTTCGACCATTTTCCCGGCTATCTTGCGCCATGCAGGGTGTTCTGTTTGAAACAGTGCTTTTTCCTTATCTGTGTTGTAAAGCTTCGAGTCCTCGCGGAGGTGGAGACGATTAGGACCCCATGTTGGCAACGTAGCGAGAGAGCAGATGATCTTTCCGCCAGTCTTCTCAAGGGCTGAGAGGGCAGCAGTCAAGGCAGACAGAAGAGCTGGTTCGGGGTTCTTGATATTCAGGAAGAGCTCCGGAAGGGCTGTTAAGAGTGATTCAATGACAGTTCTTCGAGTCCACCCATTAGTTCTCCACCTTTGATAAGCCTTGATAACCATGCACATACCTCGATTCGTAAGGATCAACGAATAACCCCTCACTCAAAGGAACAAAAGGATCCTCAATGTCAGTCATAACTAACATTTGGGCTTGGTCCAAATTCGACTATAATCCACCAATCAGCACTGGCTATAAGTCAATTTCACCATGAAACGCAACTCACATTCAAGTTGTAGAATTGCACATCCTTGTCAAACGTACAAATCCCGATCTTACACCCTTTCGGCAATCTCCTTCTCTTTCCTTCCTTTTCATCTTCTGGTTCTTGCCCTTCTAGACATGGCACATAGGCACTTTCCCCATAGAGAGATTCTCTAATGCCACCAACGACGCTCTCTAGGACACCCTTATTCACTGCATTTTCACCCACATCCACTAAAAACAGATATCGTAGTGGTGATCCACCTTTTCCTTCTTCGCCACCTGCTCCCTCGCCCTCTTTCTTCGCCCAATACTCTTTCGGAACTACAAATTCCACTGTCCCATTAACCAATTCTGGTCTTTGCATACGATCAATCCTGGTACCAGTCATATCTACAGGGGAGTAGTATTCGTTGGGCACCTCGTTGTTCGGGAAAAGGCACATGTTGCACTGGAACTTTGCTCCACCCTGCAAAAATATCATGAAAGGGTTGATATAAGTCCTACAACGTCTGCACCGTGGAGGCCCCATCTCCCCAAAATCGAGAACGGGTATTGGGCTCTCTTCCTCCTTCTGTTTGGCTAGCGGGTGTATTAGGAGTGCCAATGGCAAGGACGTCGATCCCAAAAGTTCTGCAGTTGCAGGGATTGAATTTAAAGTCAACCTGCAGAATTTAGGAGATGCATTGCCCTGATCATGGACAATGAAATCGGAATTGGCATTTGGTGGTGCCTGTTTATCAAGTGTCGAGTAGACTGCTGTCTTATAATGTGTCGTAGCAAAGTCACGTGAGAGTGGAACTGATGGAATCGAGTTTGGATCGATTTTACCACCTTGCTGATTGACAGAAGACGCTTGAGTTGGACGGGCGGCGAACGCTGCGGGATTAGTTCCTGTAGCTGGAGAATATGGCTGATTTGCGGGAACTGGGAATTGCGAATTACCCCCGAAGCTTGGAGATTGCATTGGTTGCTGGCCAAGAAATTGAGAAGGGACATTGGATGTAACTCCCGGCGAATATGGGGGTAGGTGGCTGCCAGCTACCGATTCTGAGGTCTGCCCAAGATCGTGGTATGCTCTTGCCTTCTTGCGGGAAGCTTTAGAGATGGTCCCCGGAGTAGCTCCGACACCCCCGGCAAGATCCATACCAGACATTGATCCCGTCAAGCCACCAATATCCCCTCCAGAGGCCCCATAGGAGTTGGATTGTTGCGGGGGAGGTCCATACCCAGTTTGTGGCTGATACGGGGAGGCAGAGGTAGGTGGAGTTTGACCGTAAGGCGCCTGACTATAGGGTCCTTGCGGTTGGTAGGGAGACGCTATCTGTCCGGGAGCTTGGCCATAAGATGGCTGCTGGTATGGAGAGCCGCCGGTTTGCTGGTAGCCGGTTGGAGGGGGAGCTACAGTAGGACGAAATTGCTGCTGCTGCTGCTGCTGCTGCTGCTGCTGCTGCTGCTGTTGCGGAGATATAGGAGGGTTCGGGTCGTTCACATCCGGCTCGTCAGCCCCAAGGGCGTAATACATGGCCATTTCTGCCATTATTGAAGGAGTCCGGGCGTGATCTGATTTGGGAGCTTCGGAGTAAGTAAAGGTAGATATATAGCTTTGCGAGGGTCACAAAGACAAAGAAGACAGACTGCTGAGCTTTGATTTCTTCACTGCTGCCAGATCCAGTGGAATGAAATATTGTTTTGAGGGAGATTATCTTAGAAGATGGATTATGTGAGACTTGCAGAGTGGGTTGCAGGCGACGAATTGGACAATCGAGGTAAGGCTTAACTGGCCGTTTTCATAAAAGCCACCTTGCCCGCAATTATTGCACGTGACAACTTTTCTCGGGGTTCTATAATTCTCAGCCACAGATTACCCGGAGGGGAATTAAGCAGTGCGCCACAGCTAAATGTAGGAGGAAGCCGTCTCAGCCTCTTCTTGAGCTTTCCCCTTCCTCCGCCCTTTCCTCTATTGCACCAACTGCTGTCTCGCTCGTCACTTTTCATCACTTGGAAATTGCGCCCTTCCATACCAACCCCCACTATTAGCCACCCCGCCTGCGAATACAACTCTTTCTAAATAATTTCGATAGCTACAGAACACTTTAGGTTCTACGGCCAGCGACATGACCCAGTATGGCGCTCCCATCGACCCTCCGTCAACAAACGGGTCATCTAATGCGAAACGTGTAGCCTATGTAAGTATTTCTCTCATTAAAACTATATGAAAGTAGTTCCATAGTTTAATATGAATCTGATACTGATTTTTTTTCGTGTCCTTGTGTAGTTCTACGATTGTAAGTTCAAGTCGAGGCCCCAGTATGAATCGCGTCTCTACAAGATGCAAGAACACGAACCTGTCTATGCCGAACAAGCAGTGTTACTGGAAATGCAAACATCGCAATTTTACTAACTTAATTCTTCGTTACCAACAGCTGATGTAGGGTATGTTTCAGTCCCACTTATTAACATTTCCTGTTGCTAACGTTTTCCCCAGGAACTATGCTTATGTCGCTGGGCATCCAATGAAGCCTCATAGGATAAGAATGACCCACAGTCTGATTATGAATTACGGCCTATACAAGAAGATGGAAATATATGTAAGGATCACCATGACAACTCGACTTATCCATAACTATCGCTCACCTCCATTATCAGCGAGCGAAACCTGCAACAAAACAGGAAATGTGCCAATTTCACACCGATGAATATGTGGATTTCCTCTCGAAAGTTACTCCAGATAACATGGAACAATATGCAAAAGAGCAAGGAAAATACAATGTCGGCGATGATTGTCCAGTATTTGACGGGTTGTTCGAGTTCTGTGGAATTTCTGGTGGTGGCAGTATGGAAGGAGCCGCTAGGCTCAATCGCGGAAAATGCGATATCGCGATAAATTGGGCTGGGGGTTTGCATCACGCAAAGAAAAGCGAGGCATCTGGGTTTTGCTATATTAACGGTCAGTTTCATTTCATTGTCGCGCTCCTGAGACGTCGGTACTAATCTTACTGCGCAGACATTGTCCTTGGCATCATCGAACTTCTGCGTTACAAGCAGCGTGTTCTGTATATTGATATTGATGTGCATCATGGCGACGGGGTCGAGGAAGCTTTCTATACGACAGATCGCGTTATGACTGTCTCCTTCCACAAATACGGAGAATACTTCCCGGGTACTGGTGAACTCCGTGATATTGGTGTGGGGCAGGGAAAACACTATGCTGTCAATTTCCCCCTTCGTGATGGTATTACCGATGTCACTTATAAGGAGGTTTTTGAGCCGGTGATTGGACATGTTATGGAATACTATAGGCCGGACGCTGTTGTATTACAGTGCGGTGCCGATAGTCTATCGGGTGATAGACTCGGATGTTTTAACCTAAGTATGGCCGGGCACGCGAATTGTGTGGAATTTGTCAAAAAATTCAACCTACCCACTCTAGTTGTGGGTGGCGGAGGCTATACCATGAGAAATGTCAGTAGAGCATGGACTTACGAAACGGGTATTTTGGTAAATCAGAAAGTTGGCCCGGATCTACCATTCAGTGATTTCTATGAGGTGAACTATAAACCTACTATTTAAAAATTATAATACTAACCATACTAGTACTTCGGCCCTGATTACGAACTTGACGTCCGCCCCTCCAACATGGAGAATCTTAACTCCCGGGAGTACCTCGAAAAAATCAAAACCGCTGTCCTACAAAACCTCGAACGCACCCGTCACGCACCCAGTGTACAAATGACCGATGTCGGCAGGGGCCTCACGGAACAGGAAGAGGAAAATGACGCAATACTTGATGATGAGGAAGATGATACGATCGGCATGGACCGACGCCACACTCAGCGCAGGTGGGATCGTAACATTGAAAAGGAAGGAGAGCTCATGTCGGAATCTGAAGACGAGGATATGGACAATTCTCTTGGTATCCGTCGCCAGGGAAGAACACGCCGCCGGAACGAGGGCAATTACAAAGAAAATGGTTCCAATGCAGGCTCTGGCGTGCAATCACCTCTCGGAGGTGGCGGCGACAGTGCAGCACCCAGTGAAGCCGGGGGTAGTAAAACTGGTTCTAGCAGTGGCTCAGGGGCGCAGAAGAATCTCGCAGCCCTTCAGAAAGAGGATGCCGCCAAAGATAGCGAGGATGATCAAAACCTAGCTGAATATGATGATGAACTAGAAGCTGTCAGGAAGGAAGCTGAGGAAGAGGAGGCGACAGGTGCGGATGATGACGGCGATGTGGAAATGGGCGATGATACCTCCCCAGCGAAAACACCGGGTCTAGGCATGGACGGGGTAAAAGACGATGAGGAAATGACTGATGCCGCTGTTGTGCCCCCACCTACAGCAACCGACCCTATACTTTCACCTAAGCAATCTTCCGTGGCTCCAGCAGCAGAAAACCCGGATCTTGTCAAGGCAAAGTCACCCACACCTGCCCCCCACATTATTCCAACATCACCACCGGTTGAGAAGCCTGCTGAGAAGCCTGAACCTTCGCCAGCACCAACTCCAGCATCGGCAGCGCCAAAGCCAATTGAAGCCTTGAGTGGTGCTAATGCAATCCCCGGACTGACTTTAGCACAAGCAGCAGAGGACGCACTGGCTGCAAAAGCAGCCGAGGAAATAAGCGCGGAGAGAGATAAGGGCCCAGCCAGCCCAAAGCACACGGAAGAAGAGAAAAAGCTATAATCATTATTTCAGTTCGGTTAAATATTCTTTCCCTTTCCCCCCACGTTTTATTTTGGCTCTCTTATCCAATCAAGTTGCATTTTGCGTTTTATGTGAAGAATTGCGGGATCCAAGGCAAACCGCGAAGGGAAGCTTCTATGGCGCAATGCCAGCGAGGTTAGTGTATGTTCCGGTTCAGTACGGTGGATTGATATTTGTTTTTCCTAGTCTTGTCTTTCATGCTTGTGTATTTATGCCACTCCATACTCCTATTTACTATATTGAGGTCGTTGAATTTTTGGTACGAAAGGAGGAAAATCAATCCCGAGATAAGATGCGGGTCAAAATCTACAAGCAACTAGTGAATGTTGAATTTCTTCGATGAGTGATATTTCATGATACCCGGATCCAGAAAAGCCATGAATTGCGCACTCATATGTACCAAGAACTATGCATCGATTCAAATAGGAAACCGAGGCCTAATTCTTTTAGACGACCACCGAGACTTGATCGCCTGGTTGAGGTAGCTTAGTTGACAAACATCGAGTGATAATCTGTGACACAGTAACTATCTCTTAGGATCGAGTTTTCCAGTTAACATTAGTCTGTCCTGCTAATCCAAGCACAGACATCTTTTTTTTTAAAAAAAAAAGAGAGAGCTTCAAATAACACTCTTTACCAGTCCTTATATAATTTTATTCCCCAAATGACCGTAAACAACGGCCAAGCCGCATTTTCACCATAGCAATGTTCACATCAAGAGAAGAAAAAAAAGAGGATCTGAGAGGGTTTTCTTTTAAATCTTTTTAATTTTTTTTTTTTTAAATTTTGATACCCCCACCACCGGGGGTATCCCTTTTCACCCTCACCCTCATCCTCCCACTATCGCTTAGGCAGCGATAGTAACCTCAACCTCGACACCAGCCTCGATGTTGATGATGATCTGCTTGACAACCTCGGTAGGGGCGTTAAGACTACAAGCTAGTTAGCAAATACTGCGTGCGCATTGGTCCTCAACGGAGCTTGCGGGGGAGGGAGGGGGGGGGGGGGGAACATACTCGATCAAACGCTTGTGGATTCTCATCTCGAAGCAATCCCAGGTCTTTGAGCCCTCACCACAGGGGGTCTTACGGGTGGTGACCTTGAGGACGCGGGTGGGGAGACGGACGGGTCCCTTGACGCGGAGCTGCTTGGACTTTGCGCGCTCGATGAGGTCGGAGGTGACTGTATTCCCATTCGATTGTTAATTTCCTGCATCCTTAATCTTCTGGTTGGGGGGGGGGGGCATTGGAAAAAACGCACCCTTCTCGAGAGCCTGGACCTTGCGGGAGGTGAGTGTGATGCGGATGCGGTGGATCTTGGGGCCTTCCCCGAACTCGCCCTTCTCTGGCTTGTTGTAAGACATTGTGGACGAAAAGATTAATGGGTAATCTCGACTGTTGAGGGTTGGCTGTGGTGGTTGTTGATCGTTTGCAAGTGGTGGGTGGGTGGTGGGTGCTAAGGGCGGAAATTCCGTAAGGGTGGTTTGCGTAGCTGGGTTTGTGTGGGGGTGGGGTTGCGACCTAACCACCAACTCACAGCAGCGACTGGTTTGGGGCTAGTGGCCCCCCAGGGAAGCAACAGTCACATGGGTGAAGAAAAAAACCGAGTGATTGCGTGGTGATCCTTAGCGTTCTGGAAATGGTTCTGGGGAGTTGGGTTCAAGGGAGAACTAAAGTCAGGCCCCCCTCCTCGCCCATTGCAATCTTGAACAATTGTACCTACATACGGTCTGTAGGTGTAGGCTGACTGATCAGGGTACATACTGTAGTATCATCGGGTAGATTATGTAAATACCTACTCTGACAAGAACTCGAATCAACGACGGTAATGTATAAATCGCATCATACATAGAATTCCATACTGTCGTACGTATCAGGAGCATAGAATATTAAGCTCAGAATCAGGCGGCCAAACATGCCATGATCCTGGAGGATTCACGGGTCATGTGTCGTCGAGCCACTGGTGGGAATTGGGAAATGCTGGCGTAAGCATGCAGCATACAACTGTTACAGGTGTGTTTTGCGCACTCATAGACTCGTATTTGGCCGCCCCTGCGCGTAGCTCGTTTTGTGCCGAACGGAATCTCAGAGGGGTGGGTGGGTACGAATACCTACATGTAGGTACTCTGCACTGAGATGTCCGTGCTTATACCTTGGTTGATCATGTCAATCGGTTCGATCATGAATAGGGGATACCTTGGTACTATACTCTACAATCCAAGTATGTATGAAGCTCGGAAACTCGTGAGTAGATGGATGGCATCCGGTGTTATTGGGAGACTTTGGGCTGAGCCGTTTGAGTACCATGTATCGCTTGAGTAAAGTAGGTACATGTAGGTACATGTAGTGTTGATCCTGCTTGCATCGGGCCTATGCCAGGGAAGGAAGATTGGGCGGGGCCGGGGACCGAAAAGCATGGGGTTCCTTGCCATCCGCAGAGCCGCAACAGGGGTATTTAGCGTAAAGCGGAACTTACCGGGATAATCATCGATGGCTAATATAGAATTCTAATTTTGGCGATGAGGAAGGAAGGAGCTGGGCATCACCATTTGAGCAATATAGATCTGCATTCTCTCTCTCTTGTTTTTTTTCTTCCTTTTTTAAAAAGATATTTAGAGTATATATGTATACATGTATGTAAGGGTACAAAGTGGCAGATTGGTTCTTCAAGGGTGACGGCCTAAAAAGCTCATAGAGAGATTGCACATCAGATCTCCCCGGATGAGAGCTAACCACGGTTTTATTGCCACGGCCACGCAAACACATACATACATGTAGGGATATCATTGTCAGGCCGGAAGCTTCAAGATAAGGATCCCTGGGCTACGCTCAAAGCGTTATGTTTGATTGGGTGCAACAGCTCGGCTTTCGAAGGCCAAGTGACCGGCAGCGGGAGACAACATGTGTCAAGATGGTGAGAAAGTACGCTAGTAGAGACTGACGTCCCAGAAATGTGCCTGGTTACTCCTCCTGTCTTCAACAAAGCTTATTCTCCACGTCCACCCCTTCTTGTTCGCCCCCCCCCCCCCTAAACTACCCCCCCCCCCTCTTGATCTCTCTCTTGATCTCTCTCTTGATCTCTCTTCAGGCGGCCACCGACTCTGTTTCGATTGCACTGTCCACTACAAATTTCTGTACATGTGTGCACTGCTCGTGTCACAGCGTACTTGAATGGCTACCGCATTGCAATATTGCACTTCTAGCTGTCTTCTCCGCGAGGCTGAACTTAATACATACAACACCCGTACAGGTTGAATTGACAACTACGGGACAAATACAGACAGGGTCATGCGATCAAGTTGATCCCCAGGCAATCTTTGACGACGCAATCTGCGTATTTAAGGTTGCGCCCCCTCCCCTCCCCTCCGCAGGCTCACCTCGACATCACCCTCAACCAGTCTCACTTTTGACAGGTCTCACATCAATTACCCGCCCCAACCAACACTTTCCAAATAAAAACGTCTCAACCCCCCCCCCCCCCCTGTCCATCTCCTTCACGGCATGAGCTCAGCCTGAAAGTTGCGGACCCATTATTCTCCCGTTTCGCTCAGTATATGATCGTCCGCCTTTGCTTCCTCTCTCTACCTCCCACCAACATCTCCTTTTGCAATGTCTGGCCTTACCACTCAGTCATCATCATCAATGTCTCCACAATTCGTGGAAAGGAGCCTTCTGATGAGGCTCCCAACCGAGATCCTCATCCAAATCGTCAAGGAGTGCTCAATATGGTCATTAATAAACCTTAGAGAAACAAGCTGTTTCTTCTATCGCCTTTCCACTCCAACCATCCTCTACAACAAGGTCAAAAACAGCACCGAAGACACCATGTCACTCCTCTTTTATGCGTCCATGGTGAAGGACCAGGTGCTGGCGCTGAAGCTGTTGCGTAATATGAGAAATATTGAGATTGATTTCACTAGGCGTGCCGGAGATACTACTAGGCCAACAAGGCTCGAGATCAAAGAGATGACGCCTGAGAAGCAGCTGCCATACGTGCTTATGGATTCACTGCTACTGCTACTTCCCCGCCAGCGTAGGGGAGAGCACGTATGGTACTCTGCGCTCGCATGGGCAGCTGAGAAGCACCTTGTCTGTTTTATGAAGTTTATGTTTAGGAAGAAACCCTGGTGTGTTGACAATGCAGATCACGAGGGGCGGACACCGCTGCACATGGCAATCAAAGCAGGCCGTGAAGAATGGGCGGAATGTCTCTTGGAGGAGTATGGGGCCGACCCGAACTGTCATGAGACATCTGCCCTCATCCTTGCTCTTAGTGATCCTGAGATATCCAAACAGTTGGTCGCAAAGCTGCTCTCGAAAGGCGCGCTTCCAGATGCCAAGGTCCAGCTTAGGGGCAAGTTCTGGACCCCTCTCCACGCTTCGGCCGCTTATCGTGACGCAACAGTGGTGCAAATGATTCTGGACCACGGTGCGAACCCCGATTCAACGCAAGGGGACTATGGAAAGAGTAGCACTCCGCTTCATCTCGCCGCTCTCCGAAAGGGAGGAGCGGAAATTGTCAGGGTGTTGCTCATGTCTGGAGCGGATTACACCCTGGAGAATGGGAAGGGAAAGAACGTGTTTGCATGCTTGGAGAGATCAGGGAATCCGGCCGTCGTTGATCTTCTGGAAATCATGTACCAAAGCGGCCACCGACTAACCCCCGGCAAGCGCACATACACGCACCTCGCAGTTCAACACGGCGCACTGGAGGTGTTGAAGATGTGCATCAGGGACGGGGAGAATCTTGAAATTGAAGACGGCCACGGCCACCGGCCGCTGTACACGGCCATCAAGTTTCAGCAAACCAAAGCCGCGATGCTACTAACCGAGGCGGGGGCGAAGGAGGACTACTTGATGCAGAAATACGGGACCTCTCTGCTCCACTATGCCGCCACTATTCCTGGCCTCGAATTCTACAGGGAGCTGCTCAGCAAGGGGTCCAGGCTCCCGTTCAGCGAGGACCGCAAAGGATCCACGCCAATCAAGATTGCGGCCTGGTCGATGGAACACCCTGGGCGTAGGAAGAAGGACTGGAAGCTGCGGGACGGGGAGAAGGAGGCGTTTCTGCTGGCGAAAGTCTCTGTGAGGCAGAGGGAGCTCGTCAAGGAGGCCCTCGATGTCGGGGCGATACTTGGAACCATCTGGGACCTCGGCAGGGACTACGAGTGGAACAATGAGGCGCTCGACGAAGAGGAGGATGGAGACGAAAGCGAGGACGCGTGGTACGATTAGGGAGGGGGGTTCTGTCGTGATTTACAAGGCTCGCCTAGTAAATGGTAGGTAGGGCATGGAAAGCATAGGGAATACTTGCTTGTATGTATGCACATGTCAGTAGTAGTGTGATATGAGCCCAGTAAACGTCAACACATTACATTCTTCCTTGTTTTCTTTTTTCCATCTTTATCTCTTATCTTTTTCTCCATCTTATAGGCGTTTTTCATTGGGGTGGAGGCCGGGCTTGGAAGGAAGGGATGTTTAATAATATGGGGGATGGGGGGGGGGGGGTTCGTTTCCCGCCGCATGTATCATTGGCAGTGTGCACGGGGGAGGGAAGGAGGGTTACTGTCTAGATCTTGTGTAGTTAATGTATCCTGTGTGGGAGTTCTGGGAGTAATGAATCCGACCCTCTCTCTCTGCTCTGCGCGTGCCCAAAGCCGTGATTGCTGTGGGCTGATGCTGTGTCTGTCTCTGTCTCTGTCTGTCTCTGTCTGTCTCTGCCTGTCTCTGTCTCTCTGCCTGTCTCTGTCTGTTCTCTGCACCGTCTCTGCCTGTCTCTGCCTGCCGCTGTCTGTCACTGCCTCTGCCCTGTCTGTCACCGCCTCTGCTCTCTGCTCTGTCTCTGTCTGTCTCTGCACCGTCTCTGCCTGTCTCTGCCTGCCTCTGTCTGCCTCTGTCTGCCTCTGTCTGCCTCTGTCTGCCTCTGTCTGCCTCTGTCTGTCACTGCCTCTGTCTGTCACTGCCCCTGCTCTCTGTTCTGTCTCTGCCTCTACACCGTCTCTGTCTCTGTCCCTGTCTCTGTCTCTGTCACTGCTCCGTCACTGCTCCGTCACTGCCTCTGCTCTGTTCTCTGCACAGTCACCGTCTCTGTCTCTGCCTGTCTCTGTCTGCCTGTCTCTCTCTGTCTGTCTCTGTCTCTGTCTCTGTTCTCTGTTCTCTGCACAGTCACCTCTGCCCTGCTCTGCACCGTCCCTGTCCCTGCCTCTGCCCCTGCCCTGTCTGTCACTGCTCTGTCTCTGCCTGTCTGTGCCTGTGCCTGTCCCTGTTCTCTGCACCATCTCTGCCACCGTCTCTGCCCCTGCTCTGTCTCTGTCTGTCACTGCTCTGTCACTGCCTCTGCTCTGACTGTCTCTGTTCCCGTATCTATCCCTGCACCGTCAGTCTCTGCTCTACTCCATCTCTGCCCCTGCCTCTGCTGCTCTCACCGCCACCGTCTCTGCTCTACTCCATCTCTGCCCCGCTGCCCTCCTCTGCACCGTGACAGCTCCTCCGTGACGCTCCATCTCAGCCAGCCCGGAAAGCGCCGCCCCCTGCAGCTGCATGTGCAAGAGTCCCTTGGCGCCAACCACGTCGCGTCTCCCGCACACGAAAACCTCGAGACCTCCGGGTGCACCTCAACTGCACGCAAAACACCAGAACACACCCGCAGACACACTCACAAAACACTCACCCACAAGATGAACCCCCCGCCCAAAAAGATCCAGTCCTTCTTCCGCCCCAAGCAGCCCCCCGCCCACCCCTCGTCCTCAGCAGCCTTCACATCCGACCCCTTCGAGCCCCTCCCGCCCAGCTCCTCGCGCGCCGCGCCGCCGACGCCCCGCATCCTCGCCGTCGAGATCCCGCCGAGCGTGCTGCGCCCCGTGGCCTTCCGCGTCTTCACAAAGAAGCACAACCTGACGCTAAAGTCGGACGCGCTGGCGCTGCTGTGCGCGCTCGTGGGCCGCCGCTGCGGCGCCGACTGGCGCGACTCGGGCACGGGCGAGCGTCTGCTGGATGAGGTTGCGCGCGGGTGGCGCCGCGCCGAGGGCGCGCAGGGGGTGCTGGTCGATGGCGGGGAGGCCCTGAAGAGTGTCATTCGTGCGCTGGAGGTGCCGGGCGCGGGGGCGCGGGGGGCGGTGGGGGATTTGCTGAGGAGTGGGGGTGGAGAGGGGTGGGAATTGGGCGTGGAGGGGGGGGGGGAGGGGCTGGCGCAGGCGCAGGCCCAGGCGGAGGCGGCGGGGTTTGAGGCCGCGGTGGATGGGAGGCGGTTTTTGAAGGTTGTGGATGCGTTTGCGATGCCAAAGTGGGCATATAACCCGCTGAAGCGCGGGTTTGAGAAGTGAGTGATGCGGCCTCTGGGGGGGTCAATGATTGGAGATGCAGGAAATTGGGCATTGGGCATTGGACATTGAACTAGCACTGACTATCATATACAAAAAAACAGAGCGCCAAAACCCTCCCTCCTCCCCCCAGCCTCCGCAAAAACAACCCTCTTCCGCACCCGCTACGCCCTCCTGCACCAGCGCCTCCTCCGCACAGAACTCTTCCTCCCGCCCACCTTCCCCGGCGCCATCACCACGGACGCCGCCCGCCAAAAGCAGCAGCAGCACAACAAGCTCACGCCCATCGCAAACCTGCTCGGCCGCGCCGGCCAGAGCTTCCTCCTCTTTGGCATGCTGGCCGTCAACCCGAGCGGCGTGCTCACGCTCGCCGACCCCACGGGCGATATTGTGCTCGACCTGTCCATTGCCGCCGCCGTCCCCGCGGGCGGCAGCTGGTTCGCCCCGGGGTGCTTCTGTATCGTTGACGGCGCGTTCGAGGAGGACGGCAGGTTCACGGCGTACACGGTCGGCCAGCCGCTGCCCGAGCGCCGCGAGGCGAGTGCGGAGGTGTGGGGCCATGTGGACTTTTTGGGGAATGGGGTTACGCTGGAGATGGGTGGTGGTGGGGGCGGGGGACAGCAGGGCCGTGCGATGCGCAAGGCGGAGGAGGAGGAGGGCGTGCGGATGGTGTTTCTGGGCGCTGTGGAGCTCGACGCGAAGGGCGTGCTGGGCGGGCTGCGGAGGGTGTTTGAGCTGCTGCAGGAGGCGCCGCCGCTCGTGGTTGTGCTTATTGGTTCGTTCACTAGCATTGCCATGAGCACGAATGGCGGCAGTGTCGCATACAAAGGTACCCCCCCCTTCCCCCCTTCCCCCCAAAAAAACATGTACCGGCGATCATTGGCTAACACCCTTTTGTGTGTGGGGAGTAGAGTATTTCGACCGCCTGGCATCGCTGCTGGCCGACTTCCCGGCGCTCACGGAGGCGGCCTCGTTCGTGTTTGTGCCCGGCGACAACGACCCGTGGGCGAGCACGTTCTCGGGCGGGGCGTCGGCGGCGCTGCCGCGCAGGGCGGTGCCGGAGATGTTTACGGGGCGGGTGCGGCGCGTGTTTCAGGGGGCGGCGGCGGGTGGCGGCGGTGGCGGCGGCGAGGCCGTGTGGACGAGCAATCCGTGCCGCGTGGGGTACTTTACGCAGGAGATTGTGGTGTGCAGGGACGATGTGGTGGGGCGGTTGAGGAGGAATGGGGTGGGGTTTGGGAAGGGGGTGGAGGTGGAGGAGGAGGAGGGGGGAGGGATGGATTTGGATTTGGAGGTGGAGGTGGAGGTGGAGGTGGGAGGGGGGAGGGGAGGGGAGGGGAGGGGGGAGGATGGGGAGGGTGAGGAGGATGGGGAGGAGGAGAGGGCGGAGAGGGCGGAGAGGGCGGAGAAGAAGAAGAAGAAGAAGGCGGCGGCGGCGGAGCAGCGGGAGAAGGCTGTGGTGGACGAAGACGTGAAGGGCGCCAGGAAGGTATGTTCCCCCTCCCAGCCCACCTCCCTCTTCTCTATACATACCATATACATACATACCATATACACATACACGTACTAACACTCCCCCCCGCCACCAACCAACAGCTCGTCAAGACGCTCCTCGACCAGGGCTACCTCTCCCCCTTCGCGCCCACCACGCGCCCCGTGCTGTGGGACTATGCGCACGCGCTGACGCTCTACCCGCTGCCCACGGCGCTGGTGCTGTGCGAGCCGGCCATGCAGCCGTTTGCGCTCACGTACGAGGGGTGCAATGTCATGAATCCCGGCAGGCTTGTGGAGCGGCGGAGGGTCAGGTGGATTGAGTATCGGCCGGCGACGGGGAGGGGGAAGGTGGTGGAGTGTGCGCTTTAGTTTGTGGTGGGGTGTGGTGGGATAGAGGTGTTTTGCGTGCGTTTGTTGTTTTGGCTCTTGGGGGGGGGGCTACGTAGGGTTGGTTGGTTGGTGGTGGCTTTGGAGATAGATTGAATACTTCTGCTGCTGCTCGGGTGTCTTTGGCGGCGTTTCGTTTTCGGGTTCTTCTTTTGTTTTCTTTTCGTTCTTTGTTTTCGGGGGGGGGGGGGGGGGGCAGCTATAGCTACATACATATCGTATCGTCTATCCGTCGCATCTCTAGCTAGATTTTCAAAAAAATCAAAAAGATCAACAGCGCTTCTCTTGTTCTTGTATATAATATGTACGTACAATGTGTATGTACATATCCAGGCGTTTGGTATCAGTATCGGTATGCTTATTACAAGTATACATATACGCCGTATCAAGGCGTGCGTGCGTGCATTGTGAGAGAGACGTACCCGCGGGCCAGATACATATGCTTGATGCGGTGCACTGCACTGTGTAGCAGCCACGGGGGGGGGGGGAGGAGTCTGGTTGCGGTTGTGGGTTCGGGGAGCCAGCGGGCGGGCGGGCGGGCGGGCGGGCGGGCGGCTTCATGGGGTGTCACTCGCATCTTTTTACCCGCGGCGGGGTTTTTTTTTTTTTTTTTTGGTCCGTTACATTAATCGTAGGGTATGGCGGTATCGCACTGCCCTAGAATATGTAACGCCATCTTCGAGACAGAACAGAAATAACAGATATATGGCTAGTGGCTGTGGTATTGTCCTTTGAAAAACAGTTTGTGTAATCCCCCCCCCCCCACCCCCCCTCAAATCCAAGTTTTGTAGTCTCCCTTATCACGTATCCCCATGCCCCCTCTAGTTGGGCCGAGTAGGGGTGTTACCCCCCCCCCCCGTATGCTTCCTTTAGTATCGTCAAGTTGTAGTGTTCCCCCCCCCCCCCCATGGGCGCGGGCGCAAATACAAGCGGTGTACTAGCTGCAAGGGCAGCCCGATAGCCCGAGGGACTGCCGTGGTGTCTGTATATTACTCGGTATGTACGTCGACCTCGACGTCGACCTCGACACCCACCTCCTGCCTGGTTGCATCAACGGCCTGGATACGTACATATCTTTTTTTTCTTCTTTACCTACATCCGCATTTTGACGCCTGTACTGGTAGTCCTGATTCTGCTATGAAGCGTGGTGGGTGGATAATGTCTGCTCCTCTTGCCTTTTGGTGGGCGGGGGTGCGCATAGCTAGATACATGTAGGCCTTGATTAGGGCTCCTGGGATATGGTAGCTAGGCTATGGGTTTGTTACATGTATATATGGCTAGATGGCTAGATCACGCCAAGGCCCAGGTCGGAGGGTTTGCAGACTTGCGGTGACTCCGGTGAGTACCTGCAGTCGAATCTGGCTGTGGGGGGGGGGGGGCACATATCTTCTACTTGGCTATAGGGGGGGGGGGTTACAGTCGTCTCGTTCCCAGACTGTTTTATGCTGCACTTTGCAGAATTGAAGTAACCACGAGACTAGGGGGGTACAGTGCAATCTCCTTGTATAAGGGCAGCCAAGTACCTGTGTCGGGGCCGAAATCTGGTGATCTGGTGCCCTTATAGAGCCGTTACCCCTTGAGCCAGCTATAGGAGGAGGGAGGGCCGGAGCTGTTACATACGTGTGTGTACCCGCGAATTCAGCCCAGTTAATGAGGACCCCGAGCATCTATGCACTTACTCCTTCCTGTAAGACGAGTACTCTCGCAACCTGGATTACCCTTATGGGGAGATTGTATGTACTGTGCTGCAATCGCATCCGCCCCCTATGTGCGTTAAACTAGGAGGTGCGGGCTTGCCCTTCCGCTCCCTCCCTATGCTGCGCCGGTTTCCGGTGGTTTGACTACAGTGCCCCCCCCCCCCCTATCAGAATAGGGGTCTATTTCTGTATAGTAAGTTGAGGACAAGGTGCTGTATTGTTGGTATAAGGATACCCTTGTGGCTTTGAGAAGGCGTTTGGTGCTGTGCCCTTTTCTACCAGAGGTAACCCTTACCCCTCGTTTCTCTATAGGGGTGCAATCGAGCGGTCCCATCGTACCCTTATAGGGGGGTGCCCGGCTGTACAGGGAGGGAGGGAGGGAGGGAGGAGGGAGGGAGGGAGGGAGGGAGGGAGGGAGGGAGGGAGGGCCTTTGGATTTACGCAAGAGGAGAAGACTGGGTGTGAAGCCAACCAACTCATGGCCAACAGAGGGGCTAGGGGGGGTATTGCTGCCCTTAAGGACCGGCGCCCCACCCGGGATTTGCTATTTTGTGGCAAGTTGTTGTAAACACCATAAACAAAGTCTGTCTGTCTGGTCGTAACTGTGTGGCTCAACAACGAAACTTGACTTATCCAGCCCGTTAATGCTAGACTGGCAGGTAGATATACAAGACTCTGTGTCTGTCTGTAGCCAACCACAGCGAGTGACAGCCCATGACGGAGGGCTGAGGCTGTGCTACCTGCCTGGGCGCCAAGGCATCCCCCCCCTTCAACTTCAACTTCAACTTCTCCAACTTCTTCGGTCCTGTCTGTTGACATCTGTGTGGCTTAGTCTAGCTGCTGGGGTGCTGCCGGATGCAGCAACGCCCGCAGTTGAATGCTGCCTCGCGCGGGGGAGAGCTGCGAGGCCGGAGAAGAAGCATTTCTGCGAAGGCTTCCTGGGGATATTCCGATCGACGTTGCCTCACGTCATGTCATATTTCATATTGCAGGATTGGCTGTGTTTGATGACGCCAGGCTGAGCGCGCAGGTTCGACGTCGATAGGATAAATACTATGGGACTTCCCCCCCCCCCCGCCATCACTCACGGACGACGTTTTATAAACAACTCCACCACCACCACCTGCCCGAGTCTTTACGGATATAGTGGATTCTTGCATTACCAGTTCACCACAGACATGGACAACCTAAAGAAATGGTCAAGCAAGCTCAAGGGCCCGCAGGGTAGCACCCCGCCCCGCCCTGTGAACCCGGCCTACAACTTCCCCCCGGCCCCGCCCCCTTCAGACTACCCCCCGGACACCAAGAGCAGCTACGGGCCCTCCGAGTACCCCCCGGACACCAAGAGCAGCCATGGCCCGCCCCCCGCCAACACCTACACCCACGCCGCATCCCCCTTCCCTCCCAGCGGCGGCGGCAGCAGCAGCAGCAGCGCCTACCCACACGACAGCGAAGCCAGCGACGGCGCCCCGCCCATCTACACGCCCGTCTACACGCCCTCCGCAACCAGCACCTACACAGACGACTACAACTACAAACCCCCCGCCTTCGCGCCCCCCTCCCCCACCACCACCGCCGCATACCTCCCCCCGCCGCCCAGCATCTCCCACGAGGTCTCCCCAGCCTTCAACTCCACCCGCGCGCTCTCCGACGCCGGCCACCGCTTCACAACCCGCAACCCGCTCTTCCCGCCGCAGCAGTTCCCCCACGCGCTGCTCTCCTCCATCCCCACGCACCCCGGGGGCGGCGCCGCCCCCGCACCGGAGCTCGCCCCCGCGCCGCGCCACTTCCGCGGCACCATCGCCGCCGTCAAGGGCGGCACGCTGGTCATGGCGTCCGGCACGCAGGACACCTGCCTCGTCGGCGCCGCGCCGCTGTTCGCCGCGGGATACCACCACCCGGCGAATACGTGCCGCGCGCGCGTGTTTGGCTACGAGGTGCTGGTGCTGGCGCTGCCGGCCGAGGCGGCGCTCGTGGCCGTGGGCTTCGCGGCGGCGCCGTATCCGCCGTTTAGGCTGCCGGGGTGGAATCGTGGCAGCTTGGCGGTGCATTCGGATGATGGCCGGAGGTACTGTAATGATGATCGTGGGGGAAGGGATTTTGGAGCGCCGTTTAGGGCGGGGGAGAGGATCGGGATATGTGAGTTTTTTCTTCTTTCTTTTTCTTTTCCCTGTTTGCAATTGGGGGGGGGGGTTGGTGAGAGAGAGATGTGCTGACTGGGGTGGGTGATAGCTATGAGGTTCCCAGTGGACACCGGCGGTAGGGGCATCGAGGTCTTTGTGACGCGCGATGGCAAGCCGGCGGGGGGCTGGAGGCTGCACGAGGAGGTGGATTCGCGGAGCGCAAAGAACCCTGCCGTGGGCCTCGACGGGAGCAACGATATATATGCTGCGATTGGCGTCTGGGGGAACGGCATGAGGGTCGTGGTGGATAACTTCTATAGCAGGGAGGAGTAGGAGTAGGAGTAGGAGTAGGCTCGATCTGGGTGGGTGGGTGGGGAGTTTGAGGCGGGCTTCTTTTCTTTCTTTCCTTCTTTCTTTCTTTCTTCTGTGTTTGGAGGAGGTTTAATGCACCTGGTTTACGGCTGGAATGGGCTGGCTTGTGGGGGCCTGGGAGATGCGGTCTTGCGGGAGTGCTGGGGTGGAGTGGATTTGTGGGTTAACGCCTGTGACAGTTCCAGCTCCCCACGGACGGGGTTAGGTTACGCCTGGTTGTCTGCCTTCCTTCATATATAGCTATTAATTACATAGTCCTAGCTATACAGGGGCCTTATCGTCCGCTTTCATGCGCGGGTTGTAGCTCAGCTGCCTTGATAGAATTGTTGGCTAGAAAAACAATTCGAAAAAACGTTTGCGCCGAATGGGGGTTTGGCCAGGGACCTCCGATCCCGTCTGTTCGGTGTGATATATCACTACATGTATGTAGGTACATGTAGTGTTGAGCTGCACGTTTATATATACTGATCAGCCAGCTACTAGCTAGCACCTGTGGCTCTGGCTGGGCCTGTTGGCTCGCACAGGCTATGTGTATATACATGTACCTACATATCTACATTGTATATATGTACCTACATGTAGCCACTATTGCCAGGCTGGTGGCTCCAAATATATATATCTATAATGTACTATCGCTAATTTTTCGAATATTGGAACGGTTTGATTGGCTGCTGGGTGCAGGTATGGATTAGTTAGCACGGAACATCTGGCACGCCGAAACCCTAACCCAGACTGACTCGGCATGGAAACCAACGGAACTCTTTATAATTAAATAATAAATATAACTATTAAAATACGTGTAGTCAACTATGAGTAGTGGGAGGTGAAGAAGGGTGGCGGGGAGGGGAGGGAAGGTGGGGAGGGAAGGTATCAGTGGAGGGGGGGGGACGAGGGGGGGGGGAAGGGGAGGGATGAGGGGGGGGGCGAGGGAGAGGGGAGGGACGAGGGGAGGGGGACGAGGGGAGGGGGGGGGTGGAGGCTAATGGGTGGAGCTGGCAGTGCCGGAGCGGACATTGAAGCGGGCATTGGAGCCGGCATTGGATTGGAGCTAGCATTAGGGATGGTATATATTGGGGCTGGCATTGGGGCGGGCATTGGAGCTGGCACTAGACCTGGTATTGGAGCTGGCACTAGACCTGGCATTGGAGCTGGCACTAGACCTGGCATTGGAGCTGGCAGTTGAAATATCTGATAATTAACGGAAAGATTTAGATTGCTATAGCAGCATTTGGGCATCGCCGTGGGAACTGGCCATGCATGAGAGGGCTAAGGCAAAACTAACTAACTACTGGAGGTGCATGGATACTACACGGAGGTGGGAGAGAGGAATACCTCGCGGTCGCGAGGTGGTATGCTGCTAGTATACTGTGTACTGACGGACACTGGGTGGGTGCTGATGAACAAGCAGCAGCCAAAGATGTGACAACCCAGGCCCAGCTTTGCCGTCCAAAGACACCACCCCACCACCCCCAGTGTCCGGAAACACCCAGTAGTCAGTGCCCGCCAATACCTACAGCATCAGAAATGGGGGGGGGGGGGGGTAAAACTGGTACCGCAACATTTATAGCAGTACGGCAGTTTGAGAATATGCCGTTTTATCGCTGTATTTTAGCAAACTATACAGTAGTGCCAGCTACCGCATTGCCAAAGACTGCGGTAGTCATTTTTTAATCCATGTTTCTGTCACTGTAGTGTTGGTTAGCACCGGACAGTGTCTGTTAATATATGTAGCTAGTGTTTGTCAACACACAGTGTCCGTCGACGTCAACACCTAATGTCTGAGTCCGTCAACACCCAGTCAGTGTCTGTCAACCCAGTGTCCAGCAATACCTAGTGTTCGTTAGCACCTAGTGTCTGTTAATGCCTAGTGTTTGTTAATGCCTAGTGTCTGTTAATGCCTAGTGTTCGTTAACACCCAATATCCGTCAACATCAACACCCAATGTCCGAGTCCGCCAACACCCAGTCAGTGCCTGTAAATACCAGTCAGTAACTGTCAATATCCATGAGTATTGTCTGCCATAGCCCAGTGTCTGTCAATTAATACCCAGTGTCCGTCAATTAATACCCAGTGTCCGTCAACACCCCGTGAATGTTGCCAAGCTGGTGGCTCCGAATATAAATATACTGACGGACACCCAGTCGGTGTCTGTCAACACCTAGTGTTCGTTAAGACTTAGTGTTCGTTAACACCCAGTGTCTGTTAGCACCCAGTGTCTGTTAACGCCTAGTCTCGTCCTCGTACTTACCACCTTACTTTTTAGCAGCAAGGGAACGAATAGAAGCAGAGGGTTGGGGACCCAGTGTCCGTTAACACCCAGTGTCCGTCAACACCCAGTGTCCGTCAACACCGTCCGTCAACTACACCCATTGTCCGTCAACGCCCCGTGAACGCTAATGCGAAGCTGGTGGCTTCGAATATAAATATACTAATAGACAACAATGGGTATTGATGGACAAGCCAAAGATACGACAATCCAAGCTCAGTTTTGCATCCAATTTATTGGACAAAAGGCCTAGTGTCTGTCAACACCTAGTGTCTGTTAATACCTAGGCTCGTCCCTAACCCCCCCTGCCTTCCATGCTCCCAGGGAGGGACTGGTGCAATATCGTTCCGACTTTGGGTGAGATCTTTTTTTATGGGGATATCGGCGTCAGGGTGGCTGTCGGGGTGGCTGCCAGGCGAAGTTTACATACAAAAAATAGCTTCCGACATCAAAATTAAGGTTTGTTCTGACCCCGATATCATATTTCGGGGTTTTATATCACAAATCGGGCATCTGTATCACAAATCGGGCATCTATATCATATTATCAGCTCTTATATCACATTGTCGGCCTTTATATCACAGGTCAGAGTCCGATATCACAGTTCAGTGGCCGACGAGAGTGTTGGCCGACATTTGTCGGGAAGATAATGCTCCAGACCCTACTGGCGAGTAGCTTGCTGCTAAGTAGGGAATGGGTACGAGACTAGTTAATACCTAGTGTTCGTTAACACCCAGTGTCCGTCAACCGTGTCCGTCAACACCCAGTCAGTGTCTGTCAACACCCAGTGTCCGTCAGTGTCCGTCAACACCCAATGCCCATCAAGACCGCGTGAACGTTAATGCCAAGCTGGTGGCTCCGAGTATAAATATACTGACGGACACTGGGCGTTGATGGACAACCCAAAGATGTACATGTGACAATCCAAGCCCAGTTTTGCATTCAATTATTGGCCAAAAGGCCCCAGTGTCCGTCAACACCCAGTCAGTGCCCGTCAGCACCCAGCCAGTGTCTGTCAACACCTAGTACTCGTTAATACTTAGTTTTCGTTAACACCTAGTGTCTGTTAACACCCAGTCGTGTCTATCAATACCCAATGTCCGTCAACACCGTCAACACCCAGCCAGTGCCCGTCAACACCCAGTCAGTGTCTATCAACACCTAGTGTCTGTTAACACCCAGTGTCTGTTAATACCTACCTGTAGTGTCCGTTAACACCCAGTGTCCGCCAAGTACACCATTGCCCGTCAACTCCCAGTGTCCTTCAACACCCCGTGAACGTTAATTCCAAGCTGGTGGCTCCGAGTATAAATTTACCGACGGACACTGACAAGCCAAAGATGTACATGTGAGGATCTCAATTATTAGCCAAAAGGCTCCAGTGCCCATCAACACCCAGTTAGTGCCCATCAACACCCAGTCAGTGCCCTTCAACACCCAGTCAGTGCCCGTCAACGCCCAGTGTCCGTCAACGCCCAGTGTCCGTCAACGCCCAGTGTCCGTCAACGCCCAGTGTCCGTCAACGCCCAGTGTCCGTCAACGCCCAGTTGACTTAGGACACGAACCAGTAAGTTAGCGTTCGGTTTAATTAACTGACTGGAGATTGAAGTACATTGTAGTCTCAGAGGTTGCCGTCACGGTATAATAACCAGCTGCCCAGGCTCGAGTCCGTCCTTGGTCGGGCGGTAAGCGTATGGGTGGTTCTGGTTATCAGCCTAACTTGCTGGAGTTTTCGCTGCCGCACTTTTTTATGTAAGAAGCCAACTACAGCAAACGCTTTCTATATATAAGGATACGCCTGGGACCGGAATTCGGTGCCGTTATAGAGAGACTACCCTTATGTAAATGGCGCAAGTGCTGAAAGTCGGGCAAAAAGGCCTAAGTCCGACAGTTGCTGCCCTTATAGAGAGATTACCCTTATATAAGGTATGTGCACCATTATAGTAGGCTTTCGCTGACTTCGGGAGAGAGCGGGCTATTGGCTAGCAGCAAAAAGAGGTGCCTAGCCGGGAACCTTTTCTTACTGCATGCTGCTCTTTTAGCCTGGAACCCGTGCACCTATCAGGCCTACCTACTCGGCCATTAGCATTCTGTAGTTGGACTCCGTCCAATGAGAGGGCCGGGCTTCAAGTATAGGATTAGGGTTATCGGAGATCTTGTCTCAGATATCTATAGACCGCGTGGTCTTCTATGTGAGCCATATTCAACCAAGATTGCTTCAGGAATCTTATAGATATATGCTTCTTCCTCCTGCCATTGGAGATGTTTCGCAACCAGACTTTGAATTAAATATGTATGGGATGTGATCATGATTGGAGAATGAAGGCCTAAGTGGGGCAGAGTTGATTACTGAAAATCTAACTTCCTGATTGAGATCGAAACACTCCTAAAGTCCGTTGATCGAAACCTAGAGCTCGTTACTTTGAGCTATGGAAGGACAAGTGAGAGTTCGATTAACGGCCTTACGGAGTCAAAGTTTTCCTACTTTGGGGAACTGTCTTTGGCAATCCGCCGTGTCAACCAATCATGCTTCCCCGGTCTCTATTGCTCTTCATATGTTTAGTTGTTGTCCTGAGCAGTGATAGCCAGTGAGCAGGAGACACAATGCAATGGGGGTAAGTCCATATTCAATAAATCCTTCCGGTTCCTGAAAGTACCTTTCAGGTGGAAATACTTGGGTGAATACTATTTTCCAGGGATTGGGCTTTATTAAACTCAGACAAGGCCTCTGGGCTCGAACCGTATGAGCCTTCCTTTATGGAGCGGTAAATGTGTCAAAAGTAACTTTTACTACTGGTGGTATAAACACTGGATTTCAGCCGTTGTGCTGTGCCATACTACAGTAGTAAATGCTCAATCGTTTCCTGACAGTGGTATAAATACTGGATTTCAGTGCTATCCCGTAATCCGTCAGTGCTGACACCCCTTATAGTAGAGACTTTGCGCAAAAGACTCCAGCTCCAAATTCCGGTAACCTGATTGGCGCTGATCCTCCTGTCAACCAATCATACACGTGGAATTTAGAGCCAGCTCTATCTACGCAAAGGGTTATGTGAGACCGAAAGCCATAGAGCAATTAGGTAAGAGATCGACAAAAACCGCGGAACCCATTGTCTCTAGCCAGCTCTTAGCACTTTAGAATTGAAGGAGTGTCAGCATTGTCTCGACGGTTTATGGGGTCTCCCATAAGTAAATGTTCAACTATTAATGAAACTCCCCACTAGGCGACATATTTCATATATATTGGCATTATATAGCCTCTTTTGGCCAAAAGGTCTGTGCTTTTATCATAGAAATCGGCACCACAAGGCATAAATGCTGGTTTTATTTTCACCATCTGTGGTAAATAATAGACCCTTTGCGCAGATAGAGCTGACTCTAAATTCTACTTGTATGATTGGTTGATGAGAGGATCGACGCCAATCAGGTTACCAGAATTTGAGCTAGAGTCTTTTGCGCAAAGGGTCTAATTAATTTACTACCGGTGGTGAAACCACTCCTGACACGTTTACCGCTCCATAAGCCTTTTTCTCTACGCTAAAGTGGGTGCATACTCAATGCATGCCCATCATTACTTCCTAATCTTAGGCCATTCTAATTAGTGCTGTAAACTTTCTCAGATTACAGACGCTGATAGCAAGAACGCGTCGTGGGAGGGACAATTTGCCTTGTTAGATCGACGGTTGTATTCCACCCGCATTCACTATGCTCGCGTGCCCAAAGAACTGTGGTGAGTGATCTGGCAGCCAACAATGCCTCACCACTTCGCTACCGCACTCTACATGCTCCAATTGATGAAACCAATGACTGAAAAAATTAATTCTGGGCTCTCACCAAGGTTCTCCAAGCTTTAGGAAAATTTAGAACTTATCGGTTGCGTAGTTTTTCTTTTGTTTAATTCATATCAGTTGCGTGGTTTCATATTAAAGCCAGTCTCGCTTTCTTGTCCAATCAGAAGAGTGATGACGTACTGACCAGGAGATGTGCCAAGCCTTGACGAGTGATAGATAATGACGCCGATAGACTGATTGTGCAAAGGTGGGCTGCTTACATGTTATGTAGATCCTAAGTAACATCCTCTTGAGGAAATACTATGGTGTATTATCTCTCTCTGATAGCGCTTGAATGAAGATAGCAAGGCTGCCAAAAAGTGCCCCCGGGAGAGGAGAATGGTGAGAGGTGGCTACTTCTCGACCGTGGGAGGTAATATTGGCATTGTAATAGAGGCGCTGTTCTGATGGGCTGCTGTGCTTTCACGAAACGTCGTCGTGAGCAAGTAAAGTTTAATATGGCTACATTTAGTGTGGCTCGTGTTAGTAGCTATGATTACGTTCACCTCAGGTTTCTACAGCATCCAGTCTCGACCTCTCCCCATTCCACGTGCACCACACCTCAGCCAATGCTACCCCCACGTCTCCAGCTCACATCTTGCCATCTCTACTAGTACTTACTAACAAGTACTTAGGGTTTATTGTTTTCCCTTTTTACGGCCGCGGGCCAAGCTGGATGAAGATCTCGCTATATCAATCTTGACCAAATCTTCCAGGCCCTCGATTCTTCAGCAGGGCTCCACTGACACGTGTGTAAACATCTGATTTTACGGATACCGGCCGTTTCTGGGTTCAGCAGCTGGAGCTCGCTAGCTTGAAGTCGTTACTCAAGTTTGGGCGATCATAAGCCGAGTCGGTTCGGCCCGTATCAAAAGATCCACTCAAGGGATGTGCAACTTGGAATCAAAGCTTTTTCTCGGCTCCAAAATATCAATTCAACCCAGGGGGCAAGGCACGTGCCGCTTCAGGGATCGGATTTGATGATTGATAACTTCGTTAAGTATTCAGGGATCAGATTTGACCTGATGGTGATATCGGAGACAGTGGCAATCTGTATCATCTTACCCTTCTTGGGATCCGAGAATAACTCAACATTATACATGAGTACTAATTCTCTCGAATCTCCCCATCACCAGAGTCGCAAACAAATGAAGGCGATGTGGCAAACATGGACGTTTTCGGTTCAATACATGTGGGTTAGGGCAGACCACGCTGTCACAGTCATCTGAGGGATATGTTGATCAAAATATACTATTTCTTTTATAACAGATAACTATCAGGACCAAAGGTTTTGAGCCTCCCGAGCTCGCCACATAGCCTCGCTATTCAGAAAATTTTCATTGGAACAGAAACCGCTAACTTTTACGTTTGACTCACTGACGAAGAATGGTACTAATGCAGAGGGATAAGAAAAGGGGATAATAGCTCAGACAACAAATATTCTATCTATGTACTTCTACGATGTCCTCGACTTTGCCAAGGCCCGGCTGGCGATACGGACGAGCTTTGGCCACTTAATGCCCTTTCACACACTACATATGATGTAATTTTTGAAGCCTCCGTTATGCACTTAGTTAGTTACACATGATTTCCCTGCGGATTTTGGCGCCAAGTGATGAATGTCTGCTCGTGGACGTTAAAGGAATTATATTTGCAATCAAAGATGCGAAATCCCATTGGACCTGCGCCTGCAAGCTTGGGTCCCACTTTCCTGGATCATGGGAGAAAGATAGATGAGAAATACGGAGTCAACTTCAAGCTATCAAGTTTAAATTGTTCTCTAAGAAGAAAGTACGGGTATATCTGCCGATAACCCATCTATTACTTACATCCCGGGCACATCTCCATCCTCTTGGCTCATCTAGAGGCCCGGGATGTAGTATGCACGTCAAATATGTAATATATACTGACATATAGGATAATAATACAGATAACCTCACCCCTGAGGTTATGATAGGGCACAAGGTTCTGACTAGCCAACGGTTGATGCATCAACGGCTGCAGGCCCAGGTTAACAACAGCGAATTGAACCTCATTTTGGTGATACCTAACCTCTCACAACTGATAACATCACCAGAATCTTAGCTGCAGCTGCAGTTGCCCCGCACTTTGGTGTAAGGCGATGCCTATTAGTCGAAAAGTCCATGGGCCAAATCCAGTCCAATTGTTCCTCTGGATACGTACCAGATCGGCTTTCTGAGACAATTTACTACAGTTCCCGCTTTCTGGGCAGCACGATAAGCGTGGTGAATCTTGAAATCAGGTTTGATTCATTGCTATTCGCCGAAGGCCATGGGCCAAATTGGCCCTCGAATTGAAGACGACTTGATGAATTCAGTACGTACCGAAAATAATTGATATTCAGGCAACGGTGCTCTGTGTAGGTTCAGGGACAAATCCGGCGTATAATACGGATCTCACTTTCATTAGACAATATATTTATTTGATGGCGTGATGTGCGAATGATTAGTAAGATATTCGAGACCGGAGCTTAGGAAACCTTCACATGATAGAAAACATCTTTGTGCTTGCTGGCATGCAGAATATTCATGAAACAAAACCTACCAATAATGTGGAGGAGTAGGTTTAGGTGCATAAAACGCACCTTCCTAAAATGTGCTGATCAGAGTCTCTCGTAAAGGAATGACCTCGCTCCATGGCCAACATATCAACATCTGCAGCCTCATTCTTTAGTGGCAAAGGAAGGCCCGGTGAATGCAAGAGAAAAGATAGTTCTCGTTTAAACCCACCAATTCTCAAAGATGGGTTCGAGGGACGAAGGGGGGGTGGAGGGGAGGGAACATTGACAGTACCGGCAACCCTATATGCACAGCACTATATTGACTTGCCTGAAGTTCAAAATGTGAGTATTGAATAGGAAACAATACTTTTAAAGAAAAACGTTTACAGGGATGACCGGACACCCTTCCAAGCCAACATTTTATCCGTTCTTAGCATCAATCTACCGCATAACTTCCAATTTGGGGCCACTTTGTTGATAAAGTGATGCCATTGGTACGGGCCCAAGCTTCTCCTATCAGCTCTACTACTGCCGTGTGGTGGTGTGCGCGCGTGGTAGTTAGCTCCGAATATCACTGCCTTAGATTAAATACCCGCATAAGACTTCTATGTGCATACATGCGTTGATACGTAACCTAACCCTCCTTTCATGATTACTAGTATTTTTGTTTGCCAAGATCAGGAACAAAACTCCCTAATACCCCCGAGAAATTTCGACTTCAGCTATCTAGGGTCCTCGTGATGGAAGTTGCAGCTACATATACCTACACAAGAGAAGAGCCCTCCCTACTGGCTGGTTGGTTGACTTCTCTCTCTCAGACTACATACATAGTTAGCGCTCTGGATATATATATTTGCCATGATATAATTACACCCGGCAGCGCGCGTACGGTACGTAGGTACATTTGCATGCGCCCTCCCCAAAATTGGGTTCGCGATAAGTGGGAAAAACGCAGACCTAGTTGCTAGGGCTGAAATTTTTCTTTCCTTGAGCGCTGTCTTTACAAGGTTTTTTTTTTTATTTTTCCCATTTCCTTTTCAGTTTTATTTCCCACGACATCAGTACGACACCCTCCCCCAAGAATAGCGCTAGATTGTCATGCAACTACGAACATGACTTGCATACATATGCAGGCATGTTGTCTGTCTAGTAAAGTTACCTGCTCTGCTACATCAGGCTAGCCGCCCAGCCTGCCAGCCTGCCAGCCTTGGCGAGCCATTGCTACAACCCCATTGGCGGGTGGACGACAGCAGTGGTACATGGCACTGGGAACCGAACCGGCCACTTGAGGCAGAATTACACAGCGCGAGCTCCTCGCTAGCTAGGGTGGGGTGAAGATGGGGTTAGGGGGCGAGTGTGGGGGGGGGGGCGCGGTGGAAAATGGTGCAATATGATCATTGGTTCTGTATTAACAAAAAACATAATAATAATCCATACATGTAGTTATCTTCTTCTACAACTACAGAATGAACAGATATGTAAGAATGTAAAATATAACAAAAAATGTAAAGAGTTATAATAAAATGGAGAACGTATGAGAGCCGTAACATTATGAATGTTTTTTGCAAATAAGAGGAGGAAAAAAAGAGTAGTAGGCTAGCAAATAGATCATGTACATATAACAAATTTTTTTTGAAACCCTTCCCTCATCCCTCATCCCTCATCCCTCATTCCTCATAATCATCATCATCATCATCATCACCAAACTCCCAGCATATTGAACCAAATTGATGGCATTGCTTAGCATAATAATAAAATAAACAAAAGAAAGGCGTTAAAACGTTAACGAAACCAAAAGAAGGAAGAAGAAAAGGAAATGGCTTGTAGTTGAAGAACAACCTGTTACTGATCCCAAAGATTAAATAACAAAAAGACAAAAAAGAGAAACGCAAACTAAAAAATACACTAAAAGCACACAACGATAACCCTCGCCGCCAGCTATCCCCCGCCGAAAAGCCCAAAGCCCAACAAATGAAACCCACTAAAGAGAAAAGAACGCGATCGTCAAGATCATGAGTACCTCCTCACAGGGGTAGAGCTATAGAAGCCCTCTCCCTCTCTCCGTCCACTGTAGCTCCTCCGCACTTCATTCGTATACAACCTCCCGCCACTGCCATACCCATCATCACTGCCCACGGACCCCTGGTCGGACCGATAGCCAATATAGCTGGACCTCACTCTCTCGCCCCCGGGGTTCACGGTATACCGTCTCTGTCCCGCCGGCCTCACACCGCCAGCATGCACATGGGGCGCATAGCCGGTGTTGTGGGGCGCCTGGTAGTGGGGCGACGGGCCGCCCTGGTGGATCACGGGGCCGAGGCCGTCGGCCTGGACTACCATCGGCTGGTTGAAGCCCATCTCGCCGCTGCGGATGCTGGACGTGGGGCTGTCGAGGCTGCTGCGGCTGTAGCGGCCGCCGGGGCTGAGGCGCGGCGACCGCTCGGACCGCCCCATGGGGGTGCTTTGGATCAGCACGGGGGGGGGCGTGGTGGGGCGCCTGCGGCTGGAGAGCGGGATGCGCGTGCTGGTGCTGGTGTAGGCACCGGCGCCGCGGGTGTAGTTGTCTGGAGAGGCGTGGTAGCGTGTTGTGCGTGGGGCGGTGGAGTAGTGTGGGTGGGAGTGGCGGTCGTAGGATTTTTCGATGATGGGGTGAGTACGGGTGGTGCGGTGGTAGTCGTAGTCGAGGGGTTGGGAGCAAGTGCACATGGTGGATGAGTGTTTGGGGTTGTTGGTTTGAGAGCTTTGTGGGTTAATGGAATTCGTTCCTTGAGGAAGGCGCAATGGTAGTGGTAGTTGTGGTAGTAGTAGTAGGATGTGATATAAAACTTGAAGGAACTGGTAGTAGCAGTGTAGGTGTAGGTCTTTGTGTATTTGAGTGAGGGCTGTCCTTCTTCAAACAAAACACGGCGGAACAGTAGCAATACTTATATCTGGAACGCGCTCTTTAGCCAAGTCCCGAGTGAGCGCCTGTGAAATTTTTTCTTCTCTATCTGTAATGTTTCTCCCCTGCCGCCGAGGGATGGAAGGAGGGGGGGGGGTGTGGTGGGGGGTCAATTATTAGATGTGTAGGGATGATCCCACTGAGCTCTCATGCTCAAGCTCAACAGTTGCAAAGTGTAGTAGGCAGTATGACTATATTAGGGAATCAGCTTGTTAGTTATCTTTTGAATAGGGCTACATGAAACTCCCGCTGATAGGTGAAGGCAAGATTGGGGCACGATGTTTCGGTAAGTAGTCTCCGTAGATGGATGCAGGTTAGGTGTGGTGGGGGGGTTGTTGCAGAGCATAGAGCGCTACAGGTACCACAAACATAAACATTGTCAGCAAGGTGCCTATAATTTTTTTCTCGTTCATCTCCTAGGCTGATAGGATATGTCTGTGGTAGAGTACTCACTCTACCTACAGCCAGTACTAGTACGTACCTAGGATCAGTACTCTATTCTGCCAGTGAGATCTGGGAGGGGGTGGGGGGGGAGGGTTCCCTTCGGCGACGCAGCCAGCGAGCCGGCCGCTGTACTGATCTACCCTTTCCAGAGCAGTCCATCCAGTAGCAAGGACCTCAATTGGTGATCCCCGAATTTGAACACATTCCGCGGGAATCCAGGGCGGTAATTCTAGGCTCACTGCCAGTGTTTGATTGATTGTAGGTAGTAGGTTGTTGCACGTTGGTTGGGCGTACGTACGTACCGTACCGTACCTATACCCTACGTGTTTTGTACCTAAGCACAGTTGGAAAATCTAGATAGAACCTTGGAAGGAAAAGAAAACCAAGTACCGAAACCCATTTCCAGACGATCCATTGTTCAAGTTTCCTAGGTATGTATTTGGTTGCTGTAAAGAGTTCGAATCTGGAAAATCCTTGCAGGTGATGAAGGAACGCGTGCCCTGCCCATGACTGACAGACAGTCTACCAGTTGGTCTTAGTTGTAGATCAACCCCCATAAACGCCTGCATTTTCGGATGATGCGCCATGCCCTCCCTGCCCAATTGTTACCGTACCGACCTTATCGACTTCTCACCCCCAACCCAGCAATCCCGAATATATTCCAAGACAAGATGACGAATAACTAGCCAAAACCCAACCTCTTTGGCCAAGTAAAAGTAAATTGTAAATGAAAGGGCAAATAATAAAAATTTATTACCCATCACAAAACAAACCCCAACCCACAAACGCCCCTCCGCCCCCCACCACCAATAGAGAGCCTCCCAAAAAGCAAAAACCCTGATAAATCCTGACGTCAAAGCCAGAAAAAAAAGATAATTGTCGCCGCAGCATCTTGTCCCATAAATGCGATATGTTTATTCACAGTCGGATTGGAAACTCAATTGGGGGGCCCGGGGGGTGAAAGCAGACGGCCCCAGTTATTTTATTTTATTTTTTTTCTCCCGTCGCACAAAAATGGGAACCCTTTTCGGGGTGCGGTGCGGTGCGGATGTTTACATTCGAAAAAGTCTGCAACAATTGGGAAAATCGCTCAACATGCGATAGTGGGCGCGCGCGGGCGGGCGGGCAGGACAAGCTGGCTGGGTAGCCCGTAGGCTGCGGTTGGATATCCATAGGTACATGTAGGCAGGCAATTCCAGTCCATATCTCGCTCGCTACCTCTCCGTTGATTTGTTCAGGCGAGAAATTCGGTAAACTGTAGCTGCTGGCTTTTGACATAGGAGAGGATAGATAGACAGCAGTAAGTCGTGTGACATAACATTCGACGGATTACATTACTGTTAAGCAATCAATTGCAAGGCTGCTAGGCAGTATATGGCGTCTCCTCATATTTCCTCTCTTTCTCTCTTTATTTTTTATTATTTTTTATTTTTTTTATCTGCTGCGCAGCTCTGGAATTGTTTTCCTGTTTTTCCCGGCGTACGTTAGCGATCTCTCTTCTGTAATTTTATACTGCATGAGCAGAGCAGGAGCAGGGAAAACCAGGGCCTAGAGATTTCTCGAAATCCTATTGACCGCCTCTAGTCTCCAGAATCTTCCCTTACTCTCGCATACAGATACAGGAGCCTGGGGTAGCTGGGTATAGAGTACGGTAGGTAGTACGATAACTCGGGCCTAAGTGCAAAAAAAAAAATCAAATATTTCCGAAGTAGTAAATTAAAGTAAGAATTCTAATCAGGAACTGCCAACCCCCCCACCCCGGCCCCGACGCTCCACGACCGACTCTTCCCACCAAGTTGATTCCAAGGCCGCAAAACGCCCCGAGGTATTCAAATCTAAGACACACACCTCAACCCATGTCACCCGATTTGATTTTGATTCATATATTTTTTTCGGAGAAAATCAATTTGTTTTTTGTTTTTGGTGCAACGTCGTGAGACAGGACAGCTAACACTGGCATTGACAACGAGGTCGAAACATCATGTGCGCTGATGCCTGAGGCTTTGGGTTTTGGGTTTGTTTGGGCGTTGTTTGAGGGTGATTTACATACCTGAGGATAGGAGAAACATGCGCGGGAATAAGATGAATACATGGGAGGGATTCGATGTATATCCGACCCCGACCCCGACCGCACCGCACAGCGCCGCGCTTCGCCGGCATGCCCAGTGTCGAGAATAGGTTTCGTTAAGCATTGTAATTCTATTCGATGTTGTTTTTAGCCCGCTCTCTACAGCATTTACCCCCTTTCTTTTCTTCTTTCTTTCTTTCGAATTCTCTCAGCCCATGTTTTCTCCCAAGTATAGCACAACACCAACAAACATCAGTGCGTACCCAGCATAAAGGGCAAAAATCGAGTGTTCCTGTGCGAAATGCGGCATCGAACGATGATGTGCGGCACCCATCTACCTACCTACCTCTATCTGATCAGTAACAACAGTCCAGAGAAACCAGCAGCCCGTCCAGTGCAACCCCCCGCACCGTAATGGCATCTCGTAATCCCCGCTCGCGTTCGCAGCTTCACGATCGTACATCGAGTGGGGAAAAACGCTTTGAATCCTCATGACCTGGTTTGCTGCTTTTTTTTTTTACCTTCAAACGCAATGGTCTGGCCTGGCCTGTGCTTAGGCTTTAGATCAGATGCATTTCACTACATTGTAAAAGTAGGTAGGCAGGCGGGCACAGCAGCAGCGATAGCGATATCGATATTCAGCTCACTTCGAAATCCGCAACCCGTCCGTCGCATCGGGAAACGACAGGGCTGGTTGACATCCCACGATCGATTTTAACGGTCGAAGAAAGAAACAAAAGAAACAAAAGAAAAAGTAACAGTGTCCAACATCGGAATCAGAAATAAGTAATTCCTGTTAGGAGCGCTGCGGTATGTAGGTACTCCACATACATACATACATAGATACTCCAATGCGACCGATCGGTCAGCTATGTTTACAAACCAACCCTCGGTGATCGATTCGGCCCTGGCTGTCTATTTGTTTCCTGGTGCTCGGGAGAGTACATACAGGCAGGCAGGCAGGTACGCTTAGGAAAATCGACAGTTGTATAGCAGGATCGCAAAGTCCAGGGGCCAGGGAAGAAAAAAATTTGTCTTTTCAACGAGGCTTGCAAAAAAAAATTTGCAGCAGTGTATTGTTCCACTCATGTGATCACGATGGCTTGCTGGGGGGGACCAATTAAGCTTTGTGGGGAAAGAGTTGACAAAGGTGATGTAGTACTTACATGTATGTAATTGCGGAGGGATCGAACCCCTTACCCAATTTGAATGTTAAACATTGTCATGTTTGTTCTCACACGGTACCTTTTTAGGTTAGGGTGCAGTAGAAAAGCAAAAAAATCCGAGGTTCGTGAAAAGAAGAAAAGTACCGAACTGTCGATGGAACTAGCCCGGGTCTGTCTGTGAGACCATGTCGGAACATACCTGGTACAAATTTGAAATGTCAGAACCTAGATCTCGAAGCTGTGAATGTTGAAACATTGGGGGGGGGGAAAGGTTACTTTGAATTGCGATTAGTGACACCGGTTATGAACCTATGATTCCCCAATAGTGCAGTTAGTGTAACTAAGGCATTCCTCAAAACCCAATAACCCGAATCGACGAGAGAGGTTGAATTCAAAAGTGTTTGAAAGGAAGGAAGGATCAAGAGAGAAGAAGTACAGGAAGAAGACCCAATGGGCAATAGGACGATGAAGAAGGACGAAAGCCTAGCCTGCAAGTACGTGCGCATCCATCTGTCACCTCACAAGAAGGCTACATGTACCTACATGTACAATACACTTTGTTTCGTAGCCTACAAGCACACAATGTCACGCATACGTACTCCGCGTGACCGCCCATGAGTGGCTCAGCTGTGACAGCACCACGGAAAGTGTCTGTCGGCGCTCAGCGGTACTCGGCCGTGCTCAGCGGTACTCAGCCATCGGGATATATTAATACGAGCTCTTACGTGGCCTCCGGGGCCAGGGACTTTGCGCAAGTCTATAACATCGTGGGGATATTCTACTCCTGAAACCCCCAACCAACACCTCTTTCCCCTTTCCACGATCGAGTTTTAGGCTTGAGCTCCTTAGGAGCGCATCAAGACAGCGTCCGCAGGTACCTATCTTCATACCCCCTTTTCCAGCCTTGCGGTTTTCGCTTCCCCCTCCGATCCAGTGTTTCAGCGCCCGTATTCGGTTTGCATCACAGCTTCCCACTCGCATCCTAGAGCTAATCTTATCTTATCAGGACGCCTCCCCCACCGATGACGTTTGGTGGGCCTGCACAGCCACAGAAGCCACGCGTACCCACAACTACCCTGCAGCCCAGTAGTATTCGTATTCGCTCCGTCGTCACATCTGCAATCAAGCCTGTTTGGGCAAGCTAGAGAAAGCAGGACAGAGAGGCACCGAGCTGCTACAAATACTCAAAAGAGCTGCTGTCGCTGCCTGCTTGCACTGGGGGACAGCCAGTACCAGTACTGTTCATGCTTCAGCTGTGTGTGTATACCATCTTGGAGCAGATATAAGCCAGTGCTTCCAGTACTAATACCTCACCAGGGCCCGTTACACATATTATCCTTAAACTCTACAGCTCCCAAGCAAGCTAGCTCCCACAATGTCCGACCAAAAGTCTCCCCACGGCCCTGGTTCAGAGGGCCACTACACCCCACCCCCGCCGCCCCCACCGCCCATACCCCCGCACCACTACCAGCAGTCCTCACCAGCGCCCCCGCTTCCCCCTCCTACGCCTCCCTCCTCCATCGACTCCCCCACCCCGCCGGTCCCCCTATCGGCCCCAACGGCCGCCCCAGCGCCGATGACGACCGCACCTATGACCAAGCGCGGACCCCCGACTACGGCGGCCCCGGCGACCAGCCACCGCCCGCATACTCAGAGACCTATGGCGAGCTGGACATCACACAGGATGGCATGTCGACGCGCGCACAGGTGTCTGGTCTGTCCCCCCCCCCCTCCCCGCACCCATTTTCCCCCGCGCGCGCCCCTAGCTAACCGCCACCCCCGCCTGCAGAGGATGGCCGCATCAACATCAACATCCACGAAAGGCCCGGGCGCTTCTCGACGCTGCTCGCGCCGGCGATGCGCGCACAGTTTCATCTCGCCGAGAAGGCCGCGCGTGCCGAGAAGCCCACCGACCCCAGTGCCACCTTTGGCGTCCCCGAGTTTGCCCGCGACGTGCCGCCGCTCAACATTGTGATCCAGATCATCGGCAGCCGGGGCGACGTGCAGCCGTTTATTGCGCTGGGCCAGGTGCTGAAGAATCAGTACGGCCACAGGGTAAGGGTGGCCACGCATCCGACGTTTAAAAAGTTTGTCGTCGAGAATGGGTTGGAGTTTTATTCGATTGGGGGGGATCCAGCGGAATTGGTGAGTTTTGATTTCTTTGTGTTGTGGTTGTTGTTGTTGTGGGGGAGGGCAAAGGGGGAAGGGGGGCTAATGTGGATGTGCGGGGGGTAGATGGCGTTTATGGTCAAGAATCCGGGGTTGATGCCGGGCATGGATAGTCTCCGTAGCGGGGACGTGTCGAAGCGCAGGAAGGGCATGTGGGAGATACTGCTGGGCGGTTGGAGAGCATGTGCGGAAACACTCTTATTACACCCCCTTTGGTACGGAAGCTTACGAGATCTTAGGCATTGAGTCAGGCGACGGCACTCCCGAGGGCTGCGGAGACCCGGCGGGGAATAGGCCCTTTATCGCAGATGCGATAATTGCCAATCCGCCCAGTTTTGGGCATGTTCATTGCGCCGAGAAGCTGGGCATACCGCTGCATCTGATGTTTACGTATGGTTTACCTTTACTTCTATGATTTACGGTGGCTTTACTTGCTGGGGCTTGGTGGGCTAATGATTGATATGTGGGATTTAGAATGCCGTGGTCACCGACAACTGCCTTCCCGCACCCGCTCGCAAATATCCAGAGCTCCAACGCGGAGAGCGCCGTCACAAACTACCTCAGCTACGTTCTCGTCGATATGATGACCTGGCAAGGGTAAGTCTCCGCATCACAGCATATCACTCGACACATATACCCGCCCCCTCAAATAAACATAGCTAACTCCCTTCCCCCCACCCCGCAGCCTCGGTGACCTGGTCAACCGCTTCCGCGAAAGCAAGCTCGCCCTCGACCCCATCAGCACCATGTGGGCCCCCGGAATGATCTCCCGCCTGCAAGTCCCACACACCTACATCTGGTCCCCCACACTGATCCCCAAGCCCCTCGACTGGCCCTCGCAAATCTCCATCAGCGGCTTCGCCTTCCTCTCCCTCGCCTCCAGCTACACGCCGCCCCCAGATCTCTCCGCCTTCCTCGCCGCCGGCCCACCCCCCGTCTACATCGGCTTCGGCTCCATCGTCGTTGACGACCCCAACGGGCTCACGACCCTCCTCTTCAACGCCCTACGCGCCCTCAACATCCGCGCCCTCGTCTCGCAGGGCTGGGGCGGCCTCGGCGGTGCTGACCTCGCGCCCCCACCCAATGTAATGCTCCTCGGCAACTGCCCGCACGACTGGCTGTTCCCGCGTTGCGCGGCCGTCGTCCACCACGGCGGCGCAGGCACCACTGCCGCCGGCATCCGCTGCGGAAAACCCACCGTTATTGTGCCCTTCTTCGGCGACCAGCCCTTCTGGGGGTCCATGGTTGCGCGCGCGGGCGCAGGGCCCGAGCCAGTGCCGTTCAAAAAGATGACAGCGGAAATCCTGGTGGAGAGCATACGGACGGCGCTGAGCGAGGAGGTTGGTGTGCGGGCGAGAGAGCTGGGCGAGCGCATACGGCACGAGGCGGGCGCGGAGGTTGGCGCAAAGACGTTCCTGGCGGGGCTGGCGGGCAGCGGTGGCAACGGCGGTGTGTATAGGTGTGCCATGGACCAGTCGCGGCCCGCGGTCTGGCGTCTGCGGAAGAACGATGCGCCGCTGAGCGCTTTTGCAGCCGCGCTGCTGGTGTCCAATGGGATGGTTGAGGGCGGCTGGGGCGGGTTGAGGTTGTGTCGGCATAAGGAGTGGCAGACGGATGTGGGCCCTTATGAACCGTTTTCAGGCGCCGCGGGGGCGCTGCTCGGCACGATGGGAAGCATCATGATGGGTGTGGGGGACTTCCCGCGGGAGATCTTCAAGGGCGTGAGAAAGTCGGGCGACTCCTCGCCACAGGGCGGCGACTCCTCGCCACAGGGCGGTGACTCCTCGCCACAGGGTGGCGAGTCCTCTACCGCAGGCGGCATGCTGGGCGAGAAGGGGCACAAAAGTGACCCTTCGCTGACTGGGAACTTGACACCAAAGTCCATGAGCGGCCCGGGCTCGTCACAGCCAAGGAGCCCACTGCGCCGAATGGCCAGTGGTGACAGTCAGGGGAGTGGAAATGGCTTTACTCTAGGGGCGGCGCTGGGCGCCGGAAAAGGTGTTTCTAGGATCGTAGAGGCAGGGCTTAAATGTATGTTCAATTATCATTGAATTTTTTTCCCCCAGGAATTAAACCAAAGGCTGACCTCCTATAGCACCAATGGACTTCTCCCTCGGCCTTGCTCAAGGCTTCCATAACGCACCAAAACTATACGGGGACAACGTCCGTGAAGTCGAAAAAGTCACCGGCTTTCAAAGCGGTCTCAAGGCCGCCGGAAAAGGACTCTCGCTCGGGCTCTACGACGGCGTTTCCGGCCTCGTCATGCAGCCCCTCCGAGGTGCGAAAGAGGAAGGAGCCGTAGGCCTAGTCAAAGGCTTTGGCAAGGGGGTCGGCGGAATCATCCTCAAAGGGGGCGCAGGTAAATCTCATTAATTACATATGCCCACCAAATATTTTTATTTTTTCGGGAACCCCATCCGCTAACTCCATTCTCTCTCAAAAAAAAAAGCATTCTGGAGTATTCCGGGCTACACAATGAAAGGCATCCACCGCGAGATCCAAAAGCTGCAGATCTCCGACGCCGACAAACACATCCTCAGCTCACGTATCGCCATGTCGGAAGCTGAACTGCACCATAGTAGTCTCACTGAGCAGAAGGCCGCCCTCGCAAAATGGGCTACAATCCGAATCGAGCCCAAGCGGCCCATGAAGGACGTCTTCAACGGCGGGTTCACGAAAGGCAAGGGAAAAGAGCGCAATAAGTCAACTGAGTCCCTCCACCACCTCAATGGTTCGAGGACACCGATGGCGATTAGCTCACCCGCGACAGAAATTACTACGGAGACCGCACCATATACTCCCGGTGTGCTGCAACAGGTTGCGTCTTACGATGATGACGAGCTGGAGAGGGCTATCCAGCAATCGGTCCGGATGACCTCGCAGGGGAATGCACGGGATGACGCGGCCGTGGAGGCGGCGATCAGGGCTAGTGTTGCGGAGATGCAGAACGTGGCGCGGAACAACCCTACGCAGAATGAGGATGAGGAGGAAGAAGCCTACCAACGTGCCATTAGGGCCTCGATGGCCGAGACCAGCGGATTCAACGCTGCAGGGGGAGGAGGATGGAGTGGGAGTGGAGTAGATGCGCGGGCATCCCACCATAACGAGACTGGTGTGGTAGCGGCAGATGACCTAGAGCTTGAAGAAGCCCTGAAGCAGAGTCTAGTCGAACGAGGAGGCCACGTGGCGCAGGACGAAGCCGAATTCGAGCGGGCCCTCAGAGAAAGCGAGATGTTCGCCGAAGGGGCCAGAGAAGACGACGAAGACGAGCTACAAAGAGCACTTGGAGAGAGCAGGAGACACGATAAGATGCCGCAGGGCAGGACCGATGAGCATGATGAGGAATTGATGAAAGCCATTGCAGAGAGCAGGAGACTTGACGAAGAGAAGGAGGCGAAAAGGATCGCTGAGGAAAAAATAGTGATGGAGTATGTGATGAAGGCAAGCCTAGAAGAACAGGACTACGAGAGAAGAAGGAACGGGAGCGGTAGCTTCGCGTTGCATTAGCTTAGACTATTACATGTAGCTTAGACATACATGTTCCCTTTCTTTTTTCTTTCTTTTTTTGCGGGGGGGGAACTAGGAGTTTCTGGTTTTCAGTCATTTGGTTTGGTTTCGTGTCGTCCACGTACGTACACTATTATTATGAGTTGACCCTTTGGTATTGGATTGGATTGGGTTGGGGGACACACAATTACATAGATACCCTCTCCCCTGAAATCTCATTTCGTTAAATAACCTTTTTCTATATCCCAATATATAAGGCGAGTAGAGTACTCTATATTCCCCCCCCCCCCCCCTCTCTTTCCAGTTCTATTTCCGTCCACTCCGACGCCGCTGCCGCACAAAAAAAAACAGAAACAGAAACAGATTCATAATCACTAAACTCGAAGCCGGTTCACGGCCATTTGTTTTCCTGTAGATCCTGTCGGAAGATACGGGTACAGTCAAATCTGGGGCAACGACGAAGTTCCTGGGAAGTAGTTGCATAGCGTCACTGTCTTGACTGACAAAGACCCCTGCTCGCCGTTGCCCCCAAGACCACTGTAGGTCCTTTCGCCGCCCCAATCAACCCCGGAGCACGATCGTCTTCTTCCCGGGAGGGCCTGGCGGGGGGAAGGGGGGGTGGGGGGGCGGTGTTGGGCTTCAGCCTCGACGGCGGTAGAGAAACTTGTTCCGTTGCAGATCTGATGGCGAGGGCGGGCCCAGCTAAATATTATTTCGCGCACGGTCCTTCGTTCCTGATGGGTTAGGGCAGCAGATGGGGTGGGTGGTAAATTGTAATGTAACTATTCGCTTGGCAACGGCGCAGTATGTAATTGGTGGTGGGGCTAGGCCGCGTTTGGTCGTAATTGTTAGGGTCTTGTGGGAGTATCCAACATGCAGCGGCTACGATTATAATATAAGCGGCTTTCCTTTTTTTTTTTTTTTTTTTGTAGGTGTTTCTCAATAGATGGCCATTGCTCGTTGAAATTTGTAATTGTTGCTTCAGGGTTAAGCATGAGGCATAAAAGCTCCATGCATTGCATAGTTGCTTTTCTCGAGTCAGATCTCATGAAGCAGAGTATACGTAAGTAGTCCCGATCAGTCGGACCCGACTCTACCATATTCGCAGAGCGCATCATCCCCAGTATATCCTACTCAGCCACGCATCAGAGTTCATACATGTACTACGTAGATGCTTTAATTTGTCATGGTACTTCAGCGTTCTACTCTATGTGTGTCGCGCAGTGCAGCTCCAGTTTCTGCGCGTGGTTTACGAAAAGTCTGGCTTCATTTAGATGATTGTCTTATTATATCATATAACAGTAGTCGGCCAAAGAGTCTCAAGCACACACTCTGCCACACGCAGAACCACTTGCAATCTATCCCCTTCTCCGGCTCTTGCAAACCCAGACTCGCACATACGACATGGTTTCACGTGTTCCCAGATCTTCCAGAACCCAAAACTGATGTTCCCTTGGATAGAGGCCGCCGGCATGCATGGATTTGTGTGGGGGAGCTACCGTTAAGGAGGGGAGGGAAAGAGAAAGAAAAAAGTGTGTAGGTACAATTCTTCCAGCAGCTGCAGCACACATGCATCCCCTGTCACCGTCTCAGCTACTGTCAGATGGAGGGCTCTAACCTGTGTTAGGCCAACCCCCTGTCTAGAGCTGTCAAAAGGTTTCATGTATATTCCACCCAACCCCACTTTAACTGCTTCTTTTCCCGTGCCACCACGCAGCCTGTAAGCAAGTTTGGACTGCCCGCCTCTGTTTTGGGGGTATGTAGTAGAATATTCTAATTGCCTCATGCCCTCCCTCCTCATCTATGCGCTACATCTGAACCGCGATTCCATCTTAAGCGGAATACGTACCTACCCTACGCCTGCATGTATGTTCTAGAGATCGGAATCGTCGGATTGTGCTTCAGCATTGAAGCACTACATTCTAGCTACTATATCATATACAGACAATTAGTACTTTACTTGCCTTGGCCTATAATTTTCCTTGCCTCCAAGATTGCGTAGCGAGCTTGCAAGGATGCGGATAACCATATCACCTTCGGGGGCAGTATCTCTTAAAGCGACCATGGGTGCTGTTTTCCTTCCTTGACATAGAGTTACTCCATCCTCCACAATTTTTCTGGTCCATTATATCACCTATCGTTCGAGATACCTCGAGAACCAGCCAAAGCACACAGTCCGACCCCTGAATTGAGGTTCAGAATCCCACATCCACTGTGTATCCTCACCACTCGTATGCCACCGCCTGCCACAACCCGCTCACAATGGGTTGGCTTAAACGGAACGTCATGTTTCCTCTCACAAACTATCACAAGCGCCGAAAACTCCCTCCATGCTAGAAAGAACTCCAACGGCCCCAGTGGATCGCCGGGGCCCATAAACACCCTCATCCTGTCGTCCCCCGGCTTCCCCGGCCCCAGTGGATCGCCGGGGCCCATAAACACCCTCATCCCGCCGTCCCCCGGCCCCTCCGGCCCTCCACCAGATTCCGCCAGCCAATCCCACATAGCCGGCCTCAGTCGCTCCATCTTCATCGTGGTGATAGTCATTGGGGTGGTAGTTTTGACAGTCCTCTCTTTCCTCGCCGTCTGCTGCTTCAAGCGCTGGAAACGCAACCGGCCCGTGGCCGGCCACATGCTCTCCGTCCAGATGCAAGACATCAACCGCATCCCCCATTTCGGCGACGCCCCGCGCCCCGACTCCATCACCCTCCCCATGCAGACCACACTGCGCCCCAACCCCCCCGACACCCTCCCCGCGAACACAGCAGCAGCAGCAGCAGCAGGGAGGCCGTTGGGGACCATGCTAAACAGGTTCCACAGCCCGAGCAACAGCACGTCGCATCGCCGCCTAGGCTCAGGTGACAGTAGGTATAGCAGCAGGGTCACGACGTCGGCCTGGGATAACGACCGTCCCACCAGGGCTGTCAGCAGCGCCAATATACTCCCTACGTCTAGCCTGTGTGGGCCGTCGTCGGGCACTTATCAGGGTGTCCCAATGTCGTCCCAGCCGTCTACCCCTAGGCCTGTCTCGCCGGTTCCGTTTTCGGCTTATCGCTCGCCCTCGATCACGTCGCTGGAGTCAAATCCACCCCGTATTCCTGCCAGGGGCAAGCGCCCGTTTAGAGATACTATAATGTCGGTGCCGAGGCCGCTGTTAATGTCGAACAAGCTAAGGAAGAAGATACGGCCGATAACAGAGAATAAGGCTACTTCAGAGCCGGCTCTTGGAGCCGCGCCTATGGCAGGGTCTGCAGGGTTTTGGAGGGCGAGTGCAGGAAGTATGAGTAATTGGGTCAGCTGGTGGGAGAGTAGTAGTGACGAGGAGGAAGAAGAAGTAGAAGCGACCACAAAGAGGAAAAGGCGGAAAAAATAAAATATCGGATAATATGGAATTTGCTTTGGCCGAGCTTTTATCGGGAAAATTAGGCGTTTGGTTTTAAGTTTGATTGTAGGTACTTACAGGTAGGTTGGTTGCCAAGTTCAATGGCCGGCCCAAAGCACACTCTTTCAGGCCATTACTGATATGTCAACAAATTTTCTTTAGGTTGCATGTATAATTGATCACCAACATAGACGACTCCCGTCGAATCTCTCTATTTGATACTTGTATATATTCCTCATGTGATGTAAATCGGAGTTATTCATCCGTGTCATGTAATTTTAAGATACTGCTTAGATCGAGTGATATTCCATGAACACAGGCCCTTGAGTTAAATTACTTCCAGGTGACTTCGCATTTTCATATTGCTATCGTTGCTTTCCGAGGCTGCTAGTGTATCTGCACGTGTGCACCCACGTCTGTATCGACATAATACATATATGTGTTTGGGTATATGAAGTTTAAGTAGGTACCTGTAGCCAACCCGTTGACTGGCATGTACCCGCCTCATCAGGTACTCGTAGTTTTCTAACGTTTCCGAACTGAATATAAGCTCCCCCGCAGACAAATAGGAGCCCTGACCAAAACTACACACTAGTCAGTTCTTTGCGTATGCAAGTCAAACATGAAACCGAAGTCGTGCATACTCGGGGCAGGTAAGCAGAACCTGAACATAAAAACGCGCTAGCAGGGTCAAAGTGGTTGCTACAAAAAAAACGATGTTCAGGTTCTTCATGCCTGCCCCGAGTACATACATGTATCCGGACCCATCCACCATACATCTACCTGTATGTACTCGGGGGCAGGCAATAAGAACCTGCAGCTTTTCGGCAGGCGCGAATCAGAGGTCGTTACCATCAAAAGTCATTTTCGGGTTCCGAGTACCTACATACCTGTACTTACGCACATGAGCTCGGAACTTTCCATAACACCCTACACCCCCACTGATGCAGAGATCCCACGCGTGGACAAGCATCATCTCCAGGGGTTGCAGTTAATATAAAATAAACGAGGGCCACCTCGCTAGTAGACCACTAACGAGAGATAGACGATTTAGATCTCCTGCCCTGGGACTCACTGTGGGTTTATTTTGGTCTGCCGTGCCGTTCCGGGGGATTGCCCTTTTTCCTGAGGGCCCTGTTCCTTGAGTCCATGTGGTGAGGGCCAGGGCGGGGAACAGGAATTTTGAATTGAACCTCGAGTACTCGTCACCACGGGGAGCTAGGGGTGACGGACATGGATCTCAGCAGCCAAACACTGACTCTCGGACTGATATTTAATCACAAACACCAACATATCTCAAAATTTGCCTTTACATCGCCGTCCTGGGTTATTCATGGTCCGAAACGTAGCTGTAGTCTTGAGATGACCTATCAGCCCAGGCCTTAAGTACATATATATGGATGTACGTAATAGCTAGGGGGGGTAATTTCTTACTATACTCTCCGACAAGGCCTAGAGCTCTATAGCAAGTCATCACTTGGACGGAAAGTGTCCCGGGGAACTGAAAGCTTTATGTTATCTGTAGGATTGTCGGTTAGAGGGGCTGGGGGAACCGTTGGCCAGAAGTGAACACGGGGTTAAAGCTGGATGCCGGTGTTCCGAGAATTTAAGGTTACGGTTAGTGAGTACATGTACATACCCGTAACTTCCTGACGTTCTTGAATGCGACTGATATTGCATCCCATATAAAATACGCCAAGATCCTGATTCTAGGTGTATGCAATAGTGGCCCAGTCCAAAAACGCCAGGAAACCACGAGTAGTCGTTCGTTATGATTGTTACAGCCACATATCACACACTGCATGCGCAGCAGACAGCAATTCTTGTGCAGGGAGCCCTATCTTGTCCAAACCCACCCAAAAGATTGCTTATTCCCAAGGGAATCATCCAGGAGTGTTAAGGGAGCTGACTTTGATAAGAGATTGCTGGCCAAAAGACTTAGATGATGTTACATAGCTATTTAGATGACCGCATATCGACAACAAGATTGAAGTTGTGTTCGTCTTTGCCTAGTAAAAGTCGATGGAACTTAATCCCCATGCAACTAGAGTCGCCCATACTAGGACTCGACGTTTCTTTCTCTCTTTGCCCCCCCTTGTAGGGTAGTTGTCAATATTATAGGAATCCTTTTTGTTGTGGGGGGCGCGCGCACGACGTGCAGAAGTCTCCCCACCAAGATGCTCTCTCTGGCTTGTTCTGAGAGCCGAAAAGGTGAGGAACGCCCAACGAATTTAGGAAGTAGGAGCGAGTGATAGATTATGATTGCTGCCCCCCCCATAGGGTGAGCCGAACAAGCCCGCTGGTTAATGCGTCTTATGAAAAAAAAAAAAAAAAAAAAAAACAGAATGGGGGAGATCTTAAGTTATGATAACTAAACATAGATAAACAATTTATTACATATCCATCTTCGACCATGGCACACGACCTGACCTATGCAAACAGCTATCTAAAACCACCACAGGTTTGGCTCTCAAGATTTACTGTCTCAGGAAGAGAATATTCGCCTCGGACAGTCAGGTATAAATGTTCTACACTCTGTCTTATGTCTCAATCCCAACTAACCCCAATACACACAGCATATAATCGCATGATGTCCCATACAAAATTATAGGCTAGGGGCGGGCTCACTACTATCACAATTCTGGCGGTGTAATATCTACCAGTGATCACTGCTACTCGACTATGGACTGGACGCAGCTGAAAGCAATCTTTATATATCGTGGAATTTCCTCAGAAATCGGACTTCAAATGAATTCTCTTATTTGTATCATGATACTCGCCTCTCTAATCAAACAGAGTACCGCGCACAGCGGCATAACCAGAGATAAAAACAAAACTCCCGCAATGATCAGTTACAAAAATTAAGCAAAAAGAAAAGAAAGCACACCCCTAAACTACAACTTCATTCCTAGCGCTTTGTGTACCTTCATGGACTGCCTGATGCTAAGATCCAACATAATCTCCTCACTGCCTCCGGGAATGGCATAACCTCTGACGTCCCTATACAGTCTCTCTACTTTGGCACCCTGACCACCCTTGGTGTATCCAATACCACCAAAAATCTGGACCGCCTCGCGCGCACAGAACTCAAAGGTGACCGTCGCCTGAGCCTTGAGCCCAGCAATAGCACCACCAAGCTTAAACATCGCCTCGGTCTCTCCCATTTTCGTGCACTGATAAATCAGATTCTCTAGCCAGTTGTGTGTAGCCTCTACCTGTCTTGCCATATTTGCGAGCTTCATGCGGATGACTGGGTGCTCAATGAGCTTCTTTCCGAATGTGCGGCGCTTGTTAGCGTACTTCATTGATTCCTCATAGCAGACACGCGAGAAGCGCGTGCATTGGATGATGATTCCAACACGCTCGTGGTTAAAGTTTGTCATGATGACCTTGAAGCCGGCATTTTCCTTGCCGATTAGGTTCTCGACGGGAACCTTAACGTCCTCGAATGTAACGTATGTAGTTCCTGATCCGTGAACTCCCTGGCAGTCCATTTCGCGGGTTGTGACACCCTCGCTACGCTCAATGAGGAGGACAGAAACACCACCCATTCCGGGTCCGCCTGTACGCACGGCTACGGTGAAATAATCGGACCAGACACCGTTGGTGATCCACTTCTTCTCGCCATTGACAATATAGTGCTTGCCATCGGGGGTCTTCTTGGCCTCGCAAGTGAGATTTGCAACATCAGAGCCTGCATCGGGCTCAGTGATACATAAACAGATACGTTTTTCACCCTTGAGGATACCAGGAACGATGCGGTCTTTGAGTTCTTTTTTGCCGAATTTCATAACGGGAGGTAGACCAATGGCGTACCCTCCAATCATGTTCCAGACAAAACCACCAGACCCAGTGCGTGAAATTTCGTCGGTGATAACAAACTCGTGGAAGAGATCCCATTTCTCGGGTGGTACAGCAGCGACCCTGTAGGGGGTGTACTCTACGGGATAGTGGAGACCGAGGAGACTGAAAGAGAAAAAAAAGAATATTAGTAATCTAATTTTCAAGGAATATTATTTAGAGGAGGGGGGGGGGGGGGCATACCCAGCGAGGTATCCGCGCTGTCCCATCTGCTGATAAATCTCAACCGGTACAAACTTGGCCTTCTCCCACTCGTTGAGGTAAGGCTCAATCTTCTCTTCCACCCAAGCCCTGACCTCCGCCCTAAGAGCGGCATGCGACTCATTATAGTAGGGTGAGTGGTAACCTTGGTACCAGGCTGGATCACCGTAGGGGATCATGTCGCCCCATGGCTCCAAAGCTTCCTTCAGTGTCTCCTCTTCCGGGGCAGGTGCGACAGGACCAGCTTGCATAGGTACGAGCGCCTGCTCTTCAACCTTTGCTGGCTCTGCGACCTTGGACTCGGCGGGCTTGGGCTCTTCCTTGGGAGGTTCGGGCGCAGCCTTACCCTCTAATGAGCCGATTAAAAGCTTGGGCTTGTATTTCTTGAGGATGGCCTCGTTGTGGTATTTCCAGAACTGGGCGGTTGCATCTTTACCGCCAACTCGCTGGAGGATCTTCTTTCCACCGGGATGCTCATCTGCAAACTGTAAAGTTGTGGCGCGTCAGTTTTGTTTACTTTGATTTACTTTTATTTCTCTTCACGCGTTTGCGGTGAGTTAGTGAGCAAGTTGGTAGGTGGGCAAGACAAACCTTCGTGACATCGTATACATCACCCTCAACAACGATCCACAGCGAGTCAGGCTTCTTGTGCTCTGCTACCTCGGACAGCTTGAAGGTCTTTGACATAATTGCTAGTATATATTTGATCCTTTGGTACTTCTTGTGATGGTGGTGCAGTATCGAGAAGAGGAGGAGGAGGGATGAAGAGGAGAGAGAGAACAGATGCAATAAAGAGGCAGCGGACGACCGGGAGTGAGGCATGTGAAAAGGGCAACTCTAGCACTTCGGGACCACTCGATCTCACTCAAAGTCAGGTGGTAACAACCATTATGTCATCAGCTCACATGTTAGGATGTGGGTTTTCTTTGGTTCCCCGCAAACGTCTCGGACTCCCCGCCAAAAGTGATAATGGGTGGTCTACGATTGGCTGCTGAGGGATCTGGGGAAGGTGGGTGTGAGACCCTTACCTCGGTGCCTCGGCAGTTACTGTGTTTGGTTAAGCTGCATGTCTAGCTGTGTTGTTGTTGTCGCTGTCACAGGCCTGGACAGGGACGACACACGGTTGTGGGACGTCATAGATCTTGCTTCCATTGTTAATACGTTAGGACTTTACTAACAAAATCTGAGATGGATTCCCACAATTGAGTTATCAGGTGTACTATGATGTTGTTTGCGCTTTAGTTGACGTGCTGTAGAGTAAGTAACCTTATGGCAGGATAGGTGTGTAGAGTATCAAGCCAGCTTCAGCCCCAGATTCTGATTCTGATTCTGACAGTCTCTGAAATCACAGTCTCAGACTCTTCTTCACCCACAGACGGTTGGGCTTACTCGGATCTCACACGGCTATCCCTACGCCCACGTCTACCCCCACATGCACATGCCCAGCCGCTCTTGCCGTCTCCAGCCGTGTGGTGGGACCGGGACAGCTGCGCGATTTGGCCCTCCATCTCATCACCAAGTCTGCACTAACAACATTTACAAACCGAGAGCAAACATGGAGCCAACTAGTTTTAAGGTTAAGTAAGACATCCTCAAAGAATCGGTTTAATTTATGCGCTGCCCCCATCCTTTCTCAACTTACCAGCTACATATGTATGTACCTACATGTACCTGCTAGGCTACTACAAAACTACATCCCTACATAGTAAAACGTAGTAACATAAACCAAGCCAACGCCATCACTACCGCAAGACCAGCGATAATCCCCACCATTTTCCCCATCAACATCGCCATTCTCTGCCACCCCTTACACTTGAAACTTTTGGCCGCCTCCTTGAAGCTCAACACATCACTTCCCTCTTTTCCAAAAGTCCTATCAAAGCTAACGATCGCCTCTTGGGTATCAGGAAGCAGCGATGCCTGCACTCTTACCAATATAATCCACAACGGCAGCACAACAAATAGATTCATTGCAAAGTTCAGCAGCGCCATCGACACTTTAATCGGGAGACTGGACTCGCCGTTTGACACAAGAGCAAGCAATTTATACGTTGCCCATTGGGCGAGAGCAAGGTGAGTCATTGCGGGCAGCGTTTTGCGTGCACTGGACCATGGTGTGGCAAATACACGCTTAATCCACCATGTAGGCTGGGGGCGGGAGATAATGATACTATAAACGCACCCTCATCAGCACTGTACCACCAAGGACGGGAATAGTGAGTGAGAGAGGAGATGATATACTTACTGTGTCACGGCCAATGAGAATCTAGCAAGCAACAATGTACTCAACACGACGATAACTAGACTCGCCGGCAGAGACGCCCCCAGAAAGCCATGAAGGATGTTTGCGACGGAAGCTGTCGCCAAGTAATATACGAAATTTGCGCCGAAGCCCCTCCACGCGCTGAGGACCCCCGCCTGTGTCCGCAGGTGCTTAAGGGCCCCGCGGATACTGCTGGTGACATATTGTTGTCTATCACTGATACCTAGGATGTCGGCAGCCTTACGGTTGTCGGTGTCCAGCGGGAGGGAGATTGCAGGAGGGGTTTCGATGCTCGCGAGAGTGACAAGAACTTTGAAGGTGTATAATAACTATTGAGATGAGTGTTAAATGCTACATCATACTATACTAGGGGGGAGAATTCCTACTTGAAAGCAGAAAACACCAATAAGAACATTGGCAGCAAACATTACATAGAACCACACATGTCCATGGGTGTCGGCGATGTGCGCCATCCCCTCAGTGGTGGACAAGCTGTCGTCTCCAATGGAGAAATAATCGATTGTAAAAACCATGCTAGGCGGTGGTATGTAGTATGGATTTAGTACTTGAAAAGCAGGTAGTGAATGTGAACGAAGTTTTCAGTAGACGACGCGACGGCGAGGTTTTATACCGCGGAAGTACTTTACGCGAACACGAAAGGGGGGGAAACACGTTATCACAGGAATACTAAACCCCTCACAAATCGAGCGGATGGGGTGACACAGTTGGGTTCGGGCTGGACCCCACGAAGTACTGAGTCACCGTGATCCCTGAACTTGGACTTTGTGGGGCACAGTTAATGAAGTGCTACCTTCCAAATGCTTGTATATCAACGATTTACAAAGCGATTAGGCTATGAATAAGCGCTCTCCCGATACCTTTGAGGTCTTGAGTTGGTAATTAATTGTGCTTCGTGAAAGCTCTTAGTACGATCGAGGACACCGTCTACAACTAAGTTAACCCTCCTAGACCGCTCGACGGTATATCTTTGACCTTGACGGTACCAGTGCTGAAACTCTTTAAGTTTGACCCCTAGGCCGGCCCAAGCCCCGAAAACTAAAACCATAAAGCTATCAGGAGTGTACTCCTATCCCGAAGCCGCATTATTTAAGTGGGGACACAAATGGATCTATTCATTATCTACTTCATTTGAACGATTATTTATATTATCGCCATCATTGGAACTTATCTACATATAATTTAGCTATGTACATACCTCTCAGAGGACAATTTGTAGCACCATTATTATTTACTTCGTTAGAATCTAACCCCTATTATTACTGAGACACGGCCGGTACTCGGTGACATGCCGAGCGCTTTGAAGTTAAGATGGCCTAAGCGTCTATTCAATGACTCTTAAGATCTATTTCCCGTTATACCCGAGATTCCCAAACAGGAAATCACTCTAGATATGGAAGATGTGTGAAGCGCTTATCAAATCAAACCGTACCTCGCTGAGGACCTTCATTTCCTATCTACATTCCGTGTCTTGAGGAGATCAAATATAATAATGATATCAAAGGCTTCACCACCAAACCCCAAAACTCTGGCTACGATGTAAAAGTCTATGAACCATACATGTGGTTTCCCTTCGTTTTCGACAAAGACACCGTTTGGCTTTACCCCTAGTGGAGTTACCAACACTTAATACACTCACGTACAAGTCCGCTAGAACTCATCCACAATTCGCCGGGGACAAGGTTTTTTCAGTGGGCTGGTCCACTCAACCGTACAGAAAACGGGCATTATATATTCGATGCCAAGATGATACGGTCTTCAGACATCACTCGAAAAGTGGAATCCAGTTCAAGAACATCCGCGGGGGAGGCCAACCATTGAGCATAGAGTGAACACCTCACCAATGAACTGAAGATGCCCCTGATAGGGTAGTTGCTGAAGTGCATAGTGCATAATAACGTAGGATCTAAACTATGACCTCTCAGTTCAAGTGAAAGATCCTATTATGGTAATCATAGATTAATTAGGCATTGGCGTTAGAATCCGACTGATATGAGACCTGATCAGATTCTGCTGGTGTCTGCTGCCTAAACTATGTTTGCCATTTAAGTAGATTGTTACCTGTGAGCGGGCCAGTGGGCGCAGCGGGCATCCCATCCATAGGCATCACACAGCCTAAAACTTCATTGGATAAACAAACAAACCTAAGTATTCATTGGTAGGATATATTCACCCCTTATGCTATTATCAGACTAATCTGGTTCCTAGAAGTCCCCGTTTGTGATTTTCGGCATCTTACGCTGTTGATATGACCCACGACCCGTAACGGCCGGTCAGTATTAAGATCTGGTCGAGGACCTATAGGTTGCAAAAGGCAATAACCTAGGCCATATCCTCTTCCGGGGCCGTGTCATCGGGTTGTGGGCGGCCTGAGGCATCTGTAACTTTTGCTGCTGGGGTCGCCTTGCTTGGCATGCGCACTGATAAATACGACCTACATTAGGTATGTCCGGTCGAAGAACGGCCATATCAAAATCGGTATGACCTCGACCCCAAGACGGATTGTTAGGACCCCGGGCGTTACCCACACTGGACTACTATCTTAGGCATGGAGGTGTGCATACTAGAACAAGAAAAGGTTTGTACAAAATATCAAGCCCTAGTCTAACTATGGCGGAAACCACCTGTAAGGGTACTCTCGTTGCACACTTGCTCATAACCAGACCTAAACTGGCCTTGCAACGAGAGGACCCTTACAGGCGGTTTCCACCTTATCCCAATTCGGAGGGTGTACGGTTTTAGCGCTAAATGCCTAGAGGAAGTCTTGGATCACCGACCAGCACTCGGATCTTAACAGAGTGTATTGGCCACCAACTTCCGAACCTAAATATTTAGTTCTTGGCGACTGATTTTGGTGTGAAAATCCCGCCAAGGACTCAAAGTTTGAGCTCAAAATTTGAAAAACAGGGATTGTCCAAAGCACTCTAATCCCTTGTTGATTCAACTTTTATTTCGGTACATTGATCTTATATCTACATACATACGTAATTTTCTGAGAAAACTTCATGTATTTTGAAGACTTCAGAATGTTTATAAAGCCGCAAATATCGTGTGTTTGTGTTCAACTTCCGTACGCACCGCAACACAGCATAGCTATGGATACGTATGTACGTACGGGCTAATGCCTACGTAGGAATCATTCTATCACTTATTACTGGAAAAGCCCGCGGCCGTGTTGTAGCTCATGGATATCTTCGAGAGTTTGTGGGGGTTTCTCGTGGCACTCTACGTTTTTCGGTATTTAAGACATTATCGGACTACACTTACTTAACGGGTTTTGGCCATTTGACCATTTGATGCTAAACTCCTTCACTGGGGTATAGTGCTTTCCTGAATTGAGAGAGGCAACCAACGAAATCAATAAAGTCAAGATGGCAAAATTATTTATTTGATACAGAGAAATGTATCTATAAGCTCATTTTTTTGACGTTATTAGTTGTTGCACCCCAGTGCGCCCCATACCCCCCTTGATGGCGTCTAGCTGTCGTTCTTCCAATCAGGAATTTCAGGTGCGCCAGTGTCCTTGGCATGTAACTAAATCGTTGTTGTCAACCGCGATCCAAGATCGCTCTTAACCACCGATCAAACCGAATCAATGCCACATGGCAAAGAAAAAAGAATAATGTCTTATGTAAAATTTCATGGAGTAAGCCCTCCAATAATTATCCCATGATAAACACATTCCCAATATGAGTCTGAATCAATATTTCTCAATCATTACCTTCAATGGTTATGGATTCAGTTCTTTTTCACTAAACTAAATCCATAACCATTGAAATCTACGTGGAATCAACTGTTGATAGCTATCGTCACATTCTGTCCGCACTCTGGCCTTAGAAATAGAATAAGACGTGACAGGCTTCCCCAACCAGTTACTAGAAAGACATATAAAACATTGATATCGAATAAAGAGAGAGGGAACTATAAAAGAAGCTTTTCAACGCCTGCGTAGGTAAACAAAAGAAGGTACCCGCTATCGTAGATAGAATGAAAAATATGCAAATGCAAACCCAGTCCTGGTACATGGGAACGATTACCCAGCCCAGTAGCGCAGTAATATATTTCGTTAATGTCGTTGTTGAAGTTTGAGAGGCTAAAATGCGAGCCAAACGTCGTTCCCACACCTGATCAGAGAATTAATAAACATGGATTCGATTACTCGTATAATTCATAGGGAGTTCATACCTGCAAACGACGTGTGCACAGCCAACATCCCTGCTGAGCATCATACCACAAGAATCACAGCATCTCCACCCATTCTTTCCACTCAATCGCTTATATCTTATCTCCTCTTTCTCTGCTTCATCAAGGACCCTGCATTCCCCAGCTACGTGAGGTGCCGGCATCTTGCAAAGAGTGCAAGTACCTCCTTTGCATTTCCCACATATTGCCAGGTCTTCTTCTTCTTTGATCTCCTCTGGCGTAATAAACCACTTCGTATCAAGACCGGCACTCATGATCACCACCGCATCCCCATCTTTGATACACCCCCTCGAGCAGAATATAGGGTCGTTTGTACGCCTTTCAAGGACCTGTAGATACTGTTCCTTGAGCCCTGTCGTGTCGGTGGGGCTCTCAACTTCGTCAAGGAAGTCCCCAGTCATTGCGAGTGTAATTTCGTGCCCGCAGCAGCGAGGGGGAACGGTGCTATCGCCGCTATCGGATAGAAGGCGCGAGAAGGTCCGACGGAGGCATACTCGGCAGTAATTATGGGCACAGTGAGGGAGGACCTTTAGGTTATGGGACTTGTAATATTTCATGCAAACCGAACAACGAGTCTTTCCCGCTATATTGAATGAAATATTTCGGTTAGTATCGTGGGGTTACAAGTGTCATAGTGGGTGGAACACCGTACATAATCGCCGAGCCCGCCCAGATAAGAAGACGGCAAAACGACGCACCCTTCTAAGTGAAAAACCCATCGCTAATAGAATTAAGAATGGCGGTGAAAGTAGAGAATGAAGATTCAGTCACAAAGGTTCATGCAGCTAGGTTCAGATCAAACACACTGTCGAATGAGGGCTGTAGTTATCGACAACACCTTCACGCGACCTCCAGCGTCAAGTGAGAAACAGCAACGTAAGTCAAGTTGCTACCAGTAAACAATCACCACAAATGAAGCGAAGGTAAGCGGGAATCCGGGAAGAAGCGAATGTAGTCGGTCGATGGAGGTGGTTGGAATGTTTCTTTAATGAAGATAGTGGTGATGGTGTCGACAGAGAACGTTGAGGTCTAGGGCGTTTCTCGGGTCTCTGTTCAATGTTACCTATTCCTTCTGTAGCTGTTTAGAGGTTCTGTTGCCTTGTAAAATTTAAAAATGCCCAAGCGAGAATTATCCTTCGCCCAGGCTCATACTTAATTATCACATTTCCCAGCTCCACCCAAGCTCAGCCTCAATCCCAACGTACCAGTAGCGCTGATATTTATCTGGCTGTGAACAATGGCGGGGTATGTACGGACAGGAGTGTGAGTAACACATGGTTCAGGTGGATGAGGACCATCAAGGTCCGTTTTCGGAATGTGAGTCGAGTCATGCACGCGTAGATCTGACCATTTATGGTGGTCAACGAACCACAACCTGCTGCGCAATCACTAGTACCTTTCAAGACGTGAAATGTCAACAGGTCACGTGACGGAGTCATGATGATGGTCAACGCACCAGATCCTGTCCAGTCTGGGACCTCTAGAAGCACACTGCAAATCAACTTTGACGAACATAATACATCATCTGTGACTGTGGCTTTTACAAGTTGTGCTGCGCGTGTGACTCACGTGACTTGTGTCTTAATCATCGTGGTTTAGGATTCCCGATTTGGGTTGAGAAGCGAGTGTGCTTATGCATCTGCAGGGGGGAATTTGAGTGTGAATGGTATAGTTATTTCTGAGTCAATGGCGAATTGGTTCAGCAGCTGATCCGGCGTTTCTTTTAATTCATTAGGCTGATCCGACATTGAAAGCCAACAAAAACCAGCAAACCTCTGCAATTCACCATTGAGCCAAGTTCCTCGTTATATTACCTGGAAGTGACTGCAGTATACTAGTACTTGAGCTCGATTGAGAGATGCTAAGCTAGCTAGAATGCTGTCTTGGTAAATAAACATTTATGTTGCAGTATCTAGACGTATATAAGTACTAGGGGTGCGCCACCTCGCGACCGCGAGGTATTCCTCTCTCCCACCTCCGTGTAGTATTTAGGCACCTCCAGTAGTTAATTAGCTTTGCCTTAGCCCTCTCATGCTTCTCACGGCGATGCCCAAATGCTGCTATAGCAATCTAAATCTTTCCGTTGATTATCAGATATTTCAACTGCCAGCTCAATGCCAGGTCCAGTCCCAGCTCCAGTTCCGGCTCTCCAGTACTGTGTCCACCCATTGGCCTCCACCCCCCTCTACCGCTCCTCCACCCCCCTCGTCCCCCCTCCTTATCCCTCCTCTCCCTCGCCCCCCCTCGTCCCCTCCCCCTCCCCTCCTCCACTGATACCTTACCTCCTCCACCTTCCCTCTCCCTCCCCCGCCACCCTTCTTCACCTTCCACTACTCATAGTTGACTACACGTATTTTAATAGTTATATTTATTATTTAATTATAAAGAGTTCCGTTGGGTGGGCTGGTTTCCATGCCGGAGTCAGTCTGGGTTAGGGTTTCGGCCAAATTTGAGGTGTGGTGCTGACTAATTGCACCCCTGCACCCAACAGCCAATCAGACCGTTGCAATAATAGAAAAATTAGCGACAGTACATTATAGACCTATCTCTTCTCTAGTCTAGGTTCTAACCAGAGCCATTCATCAATTTGAACGAGTCAGTGAATTTATATATGGGTTTTAATATTATGGGAGTCCCCTGGCACGGCTATCATATTGGATCTAGCTAAGAAGGAGAGCTTACAAAAGCAAACAGAAATTTTCTACGGAGGGAAGTCTACTTCCCTTTGAGGTATATATAGCTTGTTCAGCATTCACCAACGAAGAGTTTTTATTGCAGAATTGATACATCCATGGCTAGATATAACTAATATAGCTAATAAATGGATAATCGTCATATAACTAAACTATTATTCTCGGGTATATAATCACACATATGTATATCTCTAATCTGTGGTGAAAGGTTTGCTCATAAATACCTTCTGACCGTGAATAAATATACAGCTTTCAGCCTTGACCCGAACACCTCCGCCCTGAAGTAAAACATGCAGCTAATTGCAAGTACAGCGGTAGGTAATAAGTGATGGAACGGGTTAAGACGGAGTGATACCTGTTTTGTGTAAAACGCCACCAACATACGGTGTTTGCAGGCAGGGCGTTCCATCACTTATTACCTATCGCTGTACATAAATTGAATAATATACTCGAAGGATCTCAAGAAGATATGCGTAGGTGCACGTACGACCTACATATATCTCGTGCATCCCGGATCCCATCAATGAACAATATGCAATCCTAGCTAAGGAATGATCTCTTAAAACACCCGCTCAACTAGCTATAGCTAGGCTTAGCCGTATAAAGCCTAGTTACTCAATTGATCAGTACCTGAGAGGACGACACAAAGGAAAGGCGTTGGAGAATCCTCAGGCATGATATGTAAGTACTCGGAGCCGGAGTCAGGCCGTAGTGTTTATGAACGGACATGGGATTTGGAATTCTCCGAAACGCTATATATTCTGGTCTCAGCCGCTTACCCGTCCAGACTAGACCCTGATTTATGTACAAGGATTGGAATTCTCGAAGGATCAACACAAGATCCGTGGTCAACTTATATTCCACAATCGAACTTTAAACTAGCAGGTATTGTTTACACAAGGTACAACATCTCACTCAGCTCAGACATGGGAAAAATTCTTCTACGCCCGATTAATATCACAACCACCTTGAAGCCTGGAATGTATGCCGGATCAGACGAACTCACTAGATAAGTGCCTAAGGCTTTTAGTAGCACGATACAGCCACCAGAGGCGAGCTTCTTATTTATTAGTTTACACAGAAGTGATTATTAAAGCTTTTTATTACAGAAAGTTTCAAGATTTGGTATTGTGCATTAAAGTAGGTGATGGTAGTCACATCTGCGGCGTAACGATAAAAAGCAGGAGATTATAATATTATGTTTATGAAGCCCAGAGAACGAGGTTTTAGTCCCTCAGATCATTTCAACAGCGATCGGTTTCGATATCAATTGAGATAAATATCAATCTCTGTCTCATGCACGAGGACTCACCAATATTATACGTTTTCAACAAGGTTAATGATTTTCCTTAGGCTGCCTTGCCTGAGTTCAGCTTGGGGTCCGGGGGGTTCCGAAATCAGAAATGGGCCGGGGGTGGGAGGCCTTGGGTGTGTTGTTTTTGAATTCTTGTAGGGGACCTGACTTTTTGATTTCCGGGAATGGTACGATATTATCTGACATCAAAGGTAACCTCGTTTAAATTAAGCCTATCATTAATGGCGTTGATGTAAAGGTTTGAGCCTAGAATGCATATGGGGATCGTATCTACTTTGCTAGAGTGTCCATTGGAAGAATCGATCTCGGTACAAGGATGTACGTACTCACGTTTTCGGCATGGAACTCATGCATTACCATCACTGAAGCTTTATTTTTAGTGACTTTGGGAAAGAGTAACCCGGAAGATTCTCCGTTTTCCGAGTAAGAGTAATCCAAATACAGACTCGATGAAACATACCTACATGTAGATTTGGATGGAAAGGGATAAGTTAAAAAAGAGTAAATTAAGAAAAGGGCTGAAAAGACAAGGTATGCATTCACGTCCATAGATGGATACATGTAGTCCCATTCAAATGTTAACGCTACTAGCTAGATGCCTCTTCCTAATGTGTTACGTACATCGTCAATACCTAGTAATTAAGTTATAAGTCGACATTAAAACCCCAGTTGTACGATCTGAGCATAGATTTACTTCCTCTTAGACTAAAATCCTGGCTATCTGCGGGAGCTCTTTAAAGTGGAAGCGGCTTCGTGGGGACAAAATTTCCAGTATTTAATATCATTCGCCTTCGTCGGGTTCTGTACTTCACGAAGTACCGTAGATACATGTGATGCGTAAGTGCTGCAATTATCAAATCAGGCAAACAATGCCGGGAAAAATATAAGGCTGAGATTATGCTAGCGTATCGATGTTATCGTATGCACCCAATCAAACTGACTTGAATAACTATTAGCTAGAGTCAGAATAGGAAGCCTAGTCCCATCTATATAGACCATAATTATATATAGGCACAAGGCGGTCGCGGTGAGAGCTTCTGTTCGACCTTCTCTGGGCAGTTACATTCAAGGCGTAATATGAATTCATTGCATTTGGGACCTTGAAAATCACTCAAACGGGAGCTTACTCTGTTCGAGCTATAATTTCGATCATTGGTACTATCCATGCATATTAGAGTTTAGGTGAACTCTATTTGCTGTAGAGAACCAGAAATCTTGATTTTACCCCAAAACTTTATATGAGCCGCAGAAATTCCACTCTAATTTAAGTCTTGAAAAGTGGGTTCATCTACTAGTGTCCATATCTGCAAGTAGCTTCCTGGTAATTAGCTAGGTTAAGCTTGCTTACAGGGGGGACACTTGTTCAACAAAGACTCGGCATTGACTTGGCACTACCGAGTTCAAGAAACAGCTAATAGGGAATTTACTTGTAGGTGCCTCTCACAGGCGCCTTAGTGTAACTTGTTTTCTAGCATGCCATTTCGACACCGCGTCGCGACCTAGATGCGCGAACGAAAATAAGGCATTAGGATAAAGAGTTCGGTTTAGGGAAAGTAACGATCCTGCATGTTCTGCTATTATGTTAGTCAGGTAGATATTTCGGTATTGATAGTCGCTCTAACCGCGCTTGGTGAGATATGAAGGAGGTGTTGTCAATTCTACTAGGATGGTCTTGATAATAGGAAAGATTTGGTATTTAAAGAGGTTTCCTTTTCCAATTTCCACGGAGACAGTATCGTTCAACAGCATCACTACAGCCATATTCTTAATATTAGTCATTATGCTTTTCTCAGTATCTTCAGTTTCGAAAGCCTTGTCGATTCTTACCTTCGGGTTGACTTGTGTCTCTTCTTTGCCTTTGAAAAATGGGGACTACGGAACACATGAGAATGATGGGATCTGCAAGAACCCACGAGTGCGCAAAGAATGGTTTGACATTATGAAATGAAGTCCTAGTGGGACTGGAGCTAACTCTCTTTGCAGGAGAAAACTTTCTGATCCTGAGAAGGCCGACTATCTTCGAGCTGTGGACTGTCTTCACAGCATTCCGGGGCAGTATGCCGATGTAATCGATGGACTTTCGGTCTTTGAGGACTACATTTACGTTCATAAGACCCAAACACCTTATGTGCACCTGGTGGTAAGCTTCAATTCTTCATACAATTAATGAATATATGAAATAACACGTCAATAAAAGGGGCACTTCCTGCCATGGCACAGATACTTCATGTGGACATATGAAGAGGATTTGAGAAACCGCTGTGGCTATAAAGGCGCTCAACCGTATGCTACGCTATTCATATAATTCATCTCTAATCAACAAAAGTTAACGCTTTGAAATAGTTATTGGGATTACTCCCTAGATGTGCCTCCTACGACTGAAGTTACGGGTTTATCAGCCTCTCCAATATTCTCCCCTGATACAGGCTTCGGTGGAGATGGACAATATGCAAATGACAGTTCACTTCCTGGGCTTGATCTTCCTAAGGGTACAGGTGGTGGATGCGTTACTGACGGACCTTTTGCGGATTGGACTATTCATATCGGAAGAAACACAACTCAAATCCGGGATGATAGATGCTTACAACGAAGTCTTAACCCAACAATTGCAAAGGATTGGTGTAATGCCAATGTCGAGGCGGAAATCATGGCGCAGAAGGATTTTGGCTGGATGCACCACGTGCTGGAGGGAGAACCTAGTTACGTCAAAATGGGTGTGCACGGCGGGGGACATTTCGCCGTAGGAGGTTTGTTAGATCTGAGCCCAAATGCACTTGAGTGAATTATATTGACATTCTCAGGCTCTGCTTCTGACGTTTTTACTGCAAATGCTGGTACGCACCAATCCATCCATTGAGATTTGATATAACCCCAAATTAATGCTAACTCCACCTATCAAATTCAAGAACCACTTTTCTACCTCCACCACACAAACCTCGACCGCATGTGGTGGCAATGGGCAATGGCCGACCCAGAGAACCGCGTTTGGGATATCTCAGGCCCAATTGCACCGTGGACAGATATATTGGCCCCCAACCGCACTGGTCTCCCCACAGGGAATGTCACGCTCGAGTTTGAGCTTGGTCTTGGGAGACTGGCAGATACGATTGAAGTTGCTGATTTGATGGATACGGAGGGAGATTTCTTATGTTATATTTACGAGCTGTAGATATAGTTGGAGATGTTTTGAGCTTATGTCGCTATACGTTCTTTTAATTAATGAAGTTCTTTTGTTCACACTGGTGTTACGTCTTTGAGGGAATCCGTGGGCTGTCTTTGTGATCTGCGCTGTGGTGCTTACCAGAAGTTAGGGCTAGGGTAAGAGCAAAGCTAGGTATGTACTACGATAAGCTTTTTCAATACTGCCCTGTGTGTCACCTACAAGTGCACTTCACGTAACTTTACCAATTTGCTTAATTTCTGAACAGATAATATGTGAGTAACCACGGTCCATGCATCTGGTATGTGACCTTATGCCAATGAGCTAGAGACAATGCTAGCCCAGGGGAAAGACTTGGGATTTGAACCCGACCTAGCTTTTTTCTGTACTCTTCGGCCAATTATAAACTTTATATGTGCTTTATCATTCCACGACACATAGCTTAAAAAAGCTGGTGTGTGTGAGGACCTCGGTTGCTCTATCGGCTCAAATACAGACAGAGTATATCCTTTGCCGCTCCATTTCGATCCGTCGAAAGGGTGCTTTGCTTTACCTCGGGCCTTTCATTTAAATTCAATTTGGAGTATATTCCTTCGTCTAGCTGTCGAGAAAATGTTGCCTACCTAAAGGTCGTGCTAATTATAAAAGAGTGGCCTATTCTCGTAGATATCCTTATTTTTCTTATCAGTTAATTCATCTTCATACCACGGCCCTCTATTGTAGAGTAAGTAGCCCCAAGAGTAGGCAACATTGACAGCTACAGACGAAGGGGGTAGTACTGGTTGCCTGCCAGGTTGTTTCCTATCATTGGATGAAATTAAAGTAAGTGGTGGTTTTCTCTTTTTTTAATTACACCTGCTAATGTGGTGACAGTAAAGACTGTGGAGTCAGAGACTGTGAAGATGAAGGGGGTTAATAACAATATGGGTATTTCCATATGCATGGAAACCTGAAACACTCCCTTCGGCCCCTTTGTCTTTGAAATTGAGAAGGCCGGTCGGCCCGGCTGCGCGCACATTCAGGGGAGAATCCGCGCCATCTGAGTTTGCAATTTGTGTCAAAGGGCTCTCAAGATTTGTAGATGGAATGTCAACCACCAACCACCACAATCCTTACAAACAGCCTCTTCCACGCTTTCGAGATTTTAGATTTCAAGATACATACAGCCACTCTGCAAAGTGTTCGTGATTCAGATTTCGGAGTGAGACTTTTCTCGATGTAATCGTGCCGGACCATCAAAATAGGTAATATCAACATTACGGGGCGCCACACTGCGCGCTGGCATTAAGACCAGGTCACGAACACTTCTGCTGAGTACTCGTCCTTCTAACTAGCACAGCTCAACCCAGGTAGCTCATCTTTGTACCTTACAACCAGTTATGATTATCAACACCCTCGCAACATCACTCCTGGTATGTTTGCCAGTCATATCTGCACACATGGGAATGAAGTTCCCCACACCCCTTAACTACGAGCTCAACCCGTACCGGGACCCCTCAAAACCTATTGACGGTAATTATAACGACCCTCTCAAACCCGACGGCTCCGACTATCCCTGCCGTGGGTACGCAAATCTCATGGGCACCCGGGAGGGCATTCAAGTCGCAACCTACAAGGCTGGTGAAACCAGCTACTTTGTGTATTTAGTCTTCACCCTGATATAGCTCACTCAGTATATACATTTATCTAACTTTCCTTTTTTTTTTTTTTTTGCTAGGCTCGAGCCAAACAGCCCTGCCGCGAACAAAAAGGGCGGGCCACACGGCGGCGGCAGCTGCCAGATCTCGCTCTCGTACGACCGGGGGAAAACCTTTAAGGTCATCAAGAGCTTTATCGGGTCCTGCCCGAAGCGCAGCATTGACGAGGAACATAAGTTCAACTTCACGATCCCTAGAGAGGCGCCTAGCGGCGTCATTATTCTCTCTTGGTATGTCACTCTCCACCCCCTTCCACTTCTTCCTTTGCTGGTATTTTGTCCCTAACACCTACCGTTGTTTTTTCAAGGTCTTGGTTTAACCGCGACCTCGAGATGTTCCAGAACTGCGCCAGCGTAAGAATCAAGAACGGCGGCAGCGGAATCTCGCATCTCCCGGACATGATGGTGGCCAATGTCGGCAATGGATGCGTTAGCCCAACATGGACTACCGTTGATGGTGAGGATAAATACATTGACCTCATGTATCCAAACCCTGGAAATGTGGTGGAGTATGGTGATGGGAGGTATCCACTAGTACTTCCATCGGGGGAGAATTGTTCTGAACCACCTCCCTCTGCCGTTCATAAGAGGGTGACTGGATGAACTCTTATCACCGAGAGAGCTGGATTCCGGCGCTGGAGACTGTAGGTTGTACCAAGGGGTACCGAAAGTGATGCAACGCGTTAACGGCTTGCGATTAGTTGGGTGAGGTCTTATAATCTGTAGTGAATTCACAAACACCTTGTTTTCTTTTATTTAGTTGCGATCAATGAAATCTTTATACTCTCTCTATTTATATACCATATCTTGCTGCTTCATTAAGACCGGAATTGGGTCACATGTGGTTAATTGAAATCGTAAGTAGTAAATTAAGTCACGTCGTTGCATCACCCTTGGTGCAACTGCTGGTTGAAAACCCTAACCCACTAGATAGTAGGTTAAATATTAGGGGCTTGCCTGAATACCCACGATCAGCACGTGTTTGAGCCAATTGAATATCAGCATAAAGAGAGGGCTACGGGCCTGTATTTCTCCGTCATGATGGGCAAGGAGCTGCAGCTATAGAAGTTGAACTACCGTAATTAGCCTCTGAACCCAGTCTATGGCACTGCACGTGAACATCGCGGTGAATTGTAATCAATTAAAAGTGGGCCCTGTTCTAGCCTTCCCAGCCTTTATCTACTACCAGGAAACCCAAATGTGCAGATTCCGGGGTAAGATGGCGAGCGCCGTTTTTCCCCAGCTCCCCCACACTCGCTCCCCCACAAAAGTACAATGTACCCCGCAAAACTAACAATCGGATAAATCATCATAGCCGTGAGCTTCGGTACCGATTATCCCGTATTTTTTCTTCGCTCTGTGAATACCGGTACGTCTTATCTAATGGCGGTCCTCAATTGCATCTCCCTTCTAGATAAAAGGCCAGATCCCACGTTGTTGTTGTTGTTCTTGTTCCTGTAGCTAGACGTGCTGTCCAGAAGCTCTTTCTCCCCTCTGTAATTGAACCCTAATCCGCGATTGCACACTCTGTCCACGATGCTCCCCAAAAGCATCCTCCTCCAGCTCACCGGCTGGATACTGGCCTCCCCCATTGCCTTCGCCAAAGACCCCACAGTGACCATCAGTACCGGCACCCTCATCGGCCGCAACCTCCCAGAGTTCAACCAAGATGTCTATCTCGGCATCCCTTACGCCGCGAAGCCAGAGCGGTTCACGCCCGCAACGCTGCTGACGGCAAAGTCGAAGGAGGCGAGGGAGGTGAAGCAGTATGGCGCGTCGTGTCCATCGTATGGCGGTGACACGACGGTGCTGCTGGAGAAGGGTATGATCACCTTGGATGAGGACTGCTTGAATCTGAATGTGATTGTGCCGAAGGGGTATGAGAAAAAGGAGTTGCCGGTGTTGGTGTGGATTTATGGTGGCGGGTGGATGCAGGTATGTCTTTTTCTTTTTCTCTTTCCTTTTCTTTTCCATGCTGGTGGGCAGGTTGTGCGGGTTGGGTTGGAGGATGCTGACGGAAATAATCTGTGTTAGGGAACTACAGCGGATCCACGGTTGGTTCTTTTACAGATTAATTTCTGAAAGTGGGTTGACCAGGCTAACGAAATATACAGATACAACATGAGCTACATAATCGAGCAAAGCGCGGAAATGGGCAAACCCGTTATCGGTGTGTCAATGAACTACCGCCTCGGTGGTTTCGGCTTTCTGTACGGTCAAGACGTTCTGGTAACACACCCAACCCTAGCCCTGAACGTTGTGTTTCAATCATTGACACAAATGACCGAACTAGAACTCGGGAAATACAAACCTTGGCCTGAGAGATCAACGCGTGGCTCTGCAGTGGGTCCAAAAGAATATCAAAGCATTCGGAGGTGATGCGGACAAGGTTACGATTTGGGGCGAGGTGCGTAAACGATTTATGTTGCTTCTTTTTTGGCTCCGGATTGCTGATTGGTCAATTAAATATTTAGTCTGCAGGAGCTTTCAGTGTCGGGAATCATCTACTGGCTTATGGTGGGCGTGATGATGGCCTATTCCGCGCAGGTTTGCAACCCAAGTTTCCTCATTGAATGCATCCAGCACTAACAACACTCAAGCAATTTTGCAGTCCGGGAATGCTGTCGGCCCTCCCCACAACGACACTCGGTGGTACCAGCCCCTCTACGACCGCATCACGACCACTACCGGCTGCTACAACGCAACTGACACGCTCCAATGCCTACGTGAGGTGCCATACGAAAGCATCTACCCTGCCATGAACGTCGGATATGAGTGGTTCGCAGTAGTTGACGGCAACTTTGTCGAGCAATGGCCTGTCTTGTCCCTTCAGCAGAAGAAACTCATCAAGGTCCCTCTTCTGATAGGTACATGCACAGATGAGGGTACATCTTTTGGCGTTAGCGGAGTCGATAACGATGAGGAGGCTGTTGCGCAGCTTATCAGTAAGCTACTTCCCCTCCCGCCCTCCCGGCTATTTTCGTGCGTGGTGATTTGCTAACGCAGGAAATTAGCATCAAAACGATGGGTGGTAAACACGTTCCAAGCACAAAAGGTTCTCTCCTTCTACCCCGACGATCCAGCGGTAGGTTCACCGTTTGGCACCGGCAACCGCACATGGCCCTCTCTCGGTCTCCAATACAAGCGCTATTCCAGCATCGCCGGTGATATCACCATGGATGCGCCGCGTCGTCTCCTCGCCGAGACCTATTCCGCCAAGAGCGTCGATCAGAAGGTGTATTCCTATCGCTTCGACAGTCCGCTACTCAACACCACGAGTAAAGTCGGAGTCGGGCACTTCTCAGACGTACGTTTCCCTCTCTTCTGCCCCAGGATGCGCCGGGGTACTAATATATTGGTGCACGTAACAGATACCCTACGTCTTCTCCAACAGCGACAACAAGATCATCACCGCACTAGGCGACGACCCATCACACCTGAAGCTTGGACATCTCATGGCGCGTATGTGGGCAAGCTTTGTGACGGACCTGGACCCCAACGGTCATGGCGTCGATGGGATTGCGAAGTGGCCGGATTATAGGAAGGGGCCGAGCAACTTTGTATTTAGGAACGATACGAGCTATATCGAGGCAGATACGTATAGGAAGGATGGGATGGCGTATATTAATTCGTGGTTGAGGTAGTTGGTGTATGTAGGAAGTGTGATGTATATATAATGTATGTAGCTAGTTATCATGATAATTGGTTGAGGTTCATGGGGTGTCACTCGGTGTTGCCAAGAGTTTTTGTTAGGTACACCGGCTACCGCAAACACTCGATTAATTCGCTATCGCTGCGCAGGGGCTCAGTTGGATTTCTGGGTGAGAGGAAGTATTCTTGAGCCTCTCCCTTAAGGTTCTCTCACCAAAAAAACCCTGCGCAGCGATAGCGAATTTATCTGTACAAGTAGTCGCTTGGCGACTTGCACTTTCCTAACTCTTAACGTCAGGCAACTCCTTAGTGGACAACCTGGGAAGAACGCCTAACTAAGAGTCCAAACTACTGACCGTAAGAAGCAACGGGGTGAGTTGGACCTTGTGTTGACTCACGGTTGATCAGCTCTCTGTAAAGTGCAGATATATATATGAGCAGTAGCTTGCGCCTATTTACCAGTAGGGGCTACTTTGAGGGTTATAAATATAAGTATCCGGCACTCTGCGGAATGAAGAACTCGTGAGGGGGATGTGACAGAGCAGGGGGGGGGGGGGGCGGTAGTAGGAATCTCGGTGCTAGAATGGCAGACCTAAGGCCTCGAAATTTGGACACTCTGTACAGCGGTGGGTAATGAGTCATCGGACGACCTAGCCACAATCTTGCCTGCAAACGCGTGTTTTGGTGGCGTTCCGTCCGATGACTTATTACCCACCGCTGTACGTACCCGCTACATATGAGGGCGCGATGTGTTAACTTGCCTACCGCCCATAGGACTAGGGAGGCAGGCAAAGGGGTGTATACAGCATTCAGGCCCAGACCCCTCAATGTATCGCACCGCTGAAAACCACTACAGGCGAGTCTCGATAGTAGCATTCTCGATGATAGCATATCCTCGATTGTAGTACATAGTTGGGCAATCCCAAACGAGTCGGTACGGGCAAAGTTGTTCTCAATACAGGCATATTCTCGATAGCGGCACACGAAAACCCGTTCCCGATCATATGCTACGATCGAGACTCCATTGTAATACAAAAGAGTCATCATTAAAATATATACAACTCAAGCTCATGCTCATCAAAAAAATATATCTATATACACAAAGCATAGCCGTCCCTGACAGAGACAAAAGAAAAAGAAGCATAAGGAAAATAAAAGAAAAACCCTCCGTTAAAATAAAAGGACATAATCACGTGCCTCATATCACATACTACATCTATGCTACAACCTTCAGGCAAAAGCCAAAGTTCCTCATCATCCTCCCCGCCTCTATAAAACCCCCGATCGAGAACGCAAACCCAATAATGACAATGATTGTCTCCGTCAGCAGCTCCACCAGCCTCCACCACTTCTTCTTCCCACCCTTCGTCTCCGCCACATCGAGAATCCCAAGAACCTGGCCAGACACCAACCATCCCATCATAAAGGTCCTCTGCCTCATCGTGCTGTCCTGCGGCTTAAACCTCGACAATGCACCAAGAATAATGTACGGCAGGATAAGCGCGCTGATGACGATTATAGATACCGACTGATGGTAGAAACGGTTCGATTTTTTAACCTCTCTCTTCTTGCGCTGATACTGGCCCGCGCCCGGAATGACGATTTTGGTGCAGTGGCTTGTCGACACCGGCTCCTTCTGCTGTATCATTGGCAGTCCATGCTGCGGGTTCCCCCTAGGCTGATCGAATCGTTGTGCCGCGAGTTCGAACTCGGCGCCTAGTGGCTCGTCAACCACCTTCCATTTCCTCCCTGTTTCCTCGTCGTTGGCGTCGAGCTCGTACGCGTACATCCCTCGCTCCTTGTGGCGCTTGAATTTGATGTCGGTCCACTCCCGTCGATTGACGTCTGGGATCAGCGCCCCTACGGCGCCGACAAACTCTTCCTTCGTGCGCCCGAAGGCCTCGACCATCACTTCGCTCTCGATCATGAAGAGGGTGTCGTAGTCCGCCTCGATGACGTTTGCGATCGCGTTGAGGAAAGACATGATTGTGTAAGGAATGACTGAAAACCCAAATGCGGCATAGCCGTAGCTTTCGACCTGTGCACCATAGGCGCCGTAGAGGGTGTATATGGAAAATAGAATCTGGAGGGCACCAAGGAAGGACTTTGCAGTTCCATAGGAGGAAGCGATAACGATTGTGCTGCGATCGGTGTTGGGGTTAATGGCGCCTAGAGAGGTCCCTGGGGGTAACTTTGCGAAGCCGTACCCGTTGGGGAGATTGTATTGGCCCTGAACTTTCCATTTATTTGGGTGCAGTATTTCCTTCATATTCGGGGCATCGATACAGAGTATTGCCTCCTCCCTATGATGTGAGCCTGAGGACCTGTTCTTCTTCCTTGATTTTTTCGAGGGCTCCTCGAACGTGCAGCCGCGAATCACATCGCCGTTTTTCGGCTTCCATGCTTGTTGCCGCTGCACTATGCAGAGAGTCTCGGCGTGTAGCGCCTTGCCAATTTCATCTTTCCCCAGAAAACGACTTCCTCGAGCGATAGTACCGGCAGCCTGACTGATACCAAAGAATGGGACGAATAGCGACACGATGGTGTAGAAGTAGTCGCGCGACCCCTCGTAGCCGGATGTCTTCTTGAACGTTGCGATACGCGCGATGTAGTTTGTCACAAAAAAGGACAAAATTTGGGTCCACGGCGCCGGCACCACACACAGCCCAGACGATGTGAATTTTATATTGCTGGGAACTGCGCTTGATGTTGTTGATCCGGTGGTCGTCGTTGTTTGGCGGGGGAATAGGGCCAGAGGGATAGCGTTTGCGATGTATGGAAGTAAGCCGATGAACACTACCGCCGAGAGTGTTGAGCGCAAGCTGGACGCTACAGGGAGCCTCCTGCGTAGATGCATTCCGTATTGTTTCTGTTCTTCGATCCCTTTCCTCTAGGATTCTGCCCCGCTTGATTCTTCAAAATCAGTTAGATAGGGTCAAGGCAGGCGAGCAAATTGTAACAACACGGGGAAGGGGATCGGTCAGTAGGAGAGGGGAGAAGGGAAGGGATTGTGGGAGTCCAATATACATAACATACCTGCTTCCACAGCTCGTATAGGGAAATGCCAGACATGATGAGGGGGAATGTTACTGCGCCTTAACCATTCTTCATTGGACCCTGTCGCGCAGGGTCATGTGTGTTTACACGTAACTAACCGTTTCGCATCTGTTGCTAGGCAACGGGGCGACAGGGCGACGGCGGGCCCTGCAGCGCCCTGACAGCCGCCTAACTAGCGGTGCAGGCTACATACATGTACATAATGTACGTACCTAGAGTAGAGTACTCGTAGTTTTCTAACGCCCATATGCGGACCCAGTCCAGTTCGGAAACGTAAAAAAACTACCTGCTCCATAGGCTGAACGGGAAGGTGTATGTAACCTGCACGCTCCCCCGCATCATCTTTTCTGGGCAGTGGGGAGGATGCCGAAGACCGAATCGCGACTCACTGCCGAGATACGTGGATGTGCTTAGTTCCATTCGATCTTGGCGTAGATACAATTTCAAAACCCGCACCGTTTCACCCCGAAAGTTGCAACCTTGAGTTGCGATCGTTGTTGTCAATAAAACTGGATTTATACAGTATAGATATATCATTTTCAGTTGTGAGGAGTTTCATACCGCCTGTGGAGGTGCAGTATATATGTAGCTGTGGAGCCCTTATCGAGAACTTTTGATTTGTGGAATAGCCGCGGCATATTGATCGCCTCGAATGATATGATTTGGTGATGATGATTCACTGTGGATAGGCTAGGATAAAATGAGATCATCGACGAATCAGACTAAGGGTTGATAGAAAAGACTCCAGCTCCCCAAGGGAACAATCTAGTAAGTGACGATAACTGGCTTTTCGGCACAGAGGTCAAGCCAACTGTATACATGTACATGTAGTCACATATAGAAATGAACATAGTGTTGTCGTGATGCGTCCGCATACATTTTGGAAAGCCAGCTATCCAGCGTGTATGTACGTCAGTAAGTACTTCTACAATGAGTGGCCTGGCCCTCTTTATATAAGCCCTCGCCTAGGCCCTGCTGGAGACTGGATGACCTTGAGTGATCTTTTATGATCCAGAACCCCGAGTAATTATTCATGCCGCCCTCCTACCTTTTCATCCTAAAACCCACTTGCATAGCTCACGAATGACGCGTAAACATTACATCTGGTTCAAAAAAAGTCAGAGCCCCGGGTCTATGGCGACGAATATGAAATCTTGATTTGGCGGTATATTCCTGTGCGCCCAAAGGAGGTAAATGATCTCATTGCGCATTGAATATAATGCCAAAGGACTGTATGTATGTAGAGCTAACAAAGTAACTCCGGTCACAAGCCGTTACTCGGACTAGAGCAGCTCATGTCAATACAGCATCTACGGCGTAGAATCAACGGGTCACAAAACAAAAGATTGGGTTCTCAGCACCCGGCGAGAGGTTTATGTTTCAGTAAAAGCGCTGCATTGGAACGAATACACGCGTTGGGACCTCCACGAAATATACCGCCTTAATCATCAGAACAGGTAGCATTGACGGCAAGGAGCCAATTATGAATATTTTCTTAGAGAAAGGTGATTCACCAAGAATAAATACAGTAATAAAGTTGCTCCTGTGCCAAGCCTCGTCAAGTGCGAGTGATAACCCATGACTAATTTGGGTGACGAGGTCCGGCGCCGGTTTGCCCTTGGAGAGGCAGCGATGAAAACCTGTAAGCTAAAGTAAAGAATATGAGCATTGAAGCAACAGCTCGCGTTCAGATGTGTGTTTACCCGGGATGGCTGGTACGGGGCCCTTATACCGATCGCACGATCACCAGATGGTAAACGGTGAACTGAGCGATGTTCGAAGGTAGATAAATCTGTCCCCTAGCGCCTGATTTCTTCTTTTTAGTCGGCTGGTGATATATGATGGGCGTATTGGGATTATTTTAGCATGATGGCTCTATTGGGCGCTTGGCGGCGGGATGTCTCTTTTGTGCATTCCTAGAGAAGAGCGCTCTTTATAGCGGTGGGTTCTCTCACGAACTCTCTCTACTAGGCGGTGGTGACTCTTGTAATGTTTCTAGGAGTGGTAGGAGCTTCAGTCAGTATAAATAGCAGGCAACCACATGTAACTAGGGCTAGCCTCCGAACGATACAGATATCTCCTCTCGGCACAACTGGTAGTACTAACGTATACGTATTTCACCGGGAAAGCTATCATCACCGGGAAAGCAACCAAGGGCGACAATGGGATGATCCAAAATTGCCGAGGAAACTTGGATTTATATACAATTACAGAACCAAGTAGACAGAAGTGCTATTTAGATGTCTCCCAACTATTTTTGACATGATTTACCTCTATCTAGCGAGAGTATTGTTTCAGAGACTCGGTCGTTGACTGGGTTAGGGAGTGTAAACTTTATCGACTTTACCAAATTTTGGTTTATACTCATTATATAAATCTAGGATTCGGAAAAGACATACTGAACCCTCTTATATGTGACTCCCTTCATATATTGTGTTTTGACGCCCACAACCTCTTTTTATGAGATTCGGTTGCTTTCCCGGTGATGATCGCTTTCCCGGTAAAATACGTTAATGGCTCGCTCATGAGTAGTACATGTAGGTGCGCAGTACTAGTATGTACGTATATGTACTTTGGACGTACGTATGACCAGGCAATGGTTTAAGCGGTCGGGCCGTATAATGTAGGTTGTAGATACATGTAATGGCGCTTCTCCTGGAAGTGAGGTAGCCAAAATTAAAAAGCGCGAGTGCTACAGACAGACACCAAGTTTTAAATGCATAACGCAAGGCTTGTCTAGATCCCTTGCTTTTTTTTCCCTTGCTAGATTTGAAGTGTAGGTAGATCGAGTGATAGGAGGAAGAATTTCGTTAGGACTCAAAACTTGGAAGACTCATATTATGCATTGCCAGGCACGAATAGCTTAAAGGACTACATGTATGGGCTTCTTCGAGGCCCAGAGAAAGCAATATATGAAGGTACAGTACCAAAAAAGGGGGTATTTTCGCTCCCGCAGTAATACTGGATTTCGGAAAATGCCGTATTTGTGGGAGAATGCTGCATTCATATAGTATTTGTAAATTATTCAATAGTGATATGGTTGTGTGTGGACTACGCATTTTTTTCAAGACTGCGAATTTCAACACCCTGGTAGTACTACAGTATTTCTACCGCATGTCAGGAAAACTACATATGTACATATTTCTAGAGAGTGCATGTAATAAATGAGTATATAACAAAGTTTTGTGCACAAGTGTGAATAGTCTTTTGAAGCCCAACAACAAGACTGTATTCCGAAATACGATTCATCAATAACTTACATGTACTCAATCTATGTTACCCATTGATGGGCTTTATAGATTTAGGTTTTATGTCTATATAGTATACTATATGTACATGTAGTTGCCATTGCGGTTATGGCCCGGGTGATGATGGTACTCCCATGATGCGGAGGTTGTACCTTTATGTCTTAATCACGCTGGTTGATGCTGGACCCACACTAGTAATTCAGATCACAGACTACATGTATTAAAGCTAGTGACTAGCGTGTCCGGTATGTCAAAACCTGGGTCTATATTCCTGCGGTACCACTACGGTATTTTTGTAAATGCAGTATTTGAAACTATCGGTATTTATCATCAAATACTAATAGGTATAAGTACTGCGCTCCTATAAATGAGGGAGTAAAGCCGCACTTCATTAAATCCGTATTTATAATGGATTTCAGCGGTAGTCAACACACCCCCTTTTTGGTACTGTAATATTGAGTCATTGGAGCTAGGGCTCGAAGGGTCTTAAGGTTGAAGGTATGGATGGCCATGTATATACGCATACTAGATTACGGTCTTCGTGGTCTTTGTTAACCTCCCCGTTGGCATTGGGCTAGACTCTATCAACTTCGTATTACTTAATTATTCTCCAAGAAGTACACTCCCTACTAAAATCCGACTCCTCTTTATCTTCCCCCATCGCCCCCCCCCCCCCCCTCCATCGGTCAATTCTTTAAAACCATCAAGTTCCGACATTTTGAAGTGATTTAGTTCGGCTTCAATAGACTTGAATAGAATAGAGCGGACACTCCTACTCTGGAGTCTTATGGGCTTGTTCGCGTTGAATCGGCAACGCGAGCCCTTCCTTCGCTGATTTTGTTGCGCAACTCGGCCCTGACTGACTCGGTAAAGGGAGGTGGTAAAGGCACAGTCAATGGTGCTCAAGAATCGGTAGGAATCTCTTGTAGATACGGATTTTATTTAGAGGGAAAATTTTTTCGAACTATGATTTTTAATCGGTCGCCAAGCATTGTGGGGGTGATCGTGCATTATACAACAACTATACTAGATCAAAAGCATTAAACCTCATTATTGTGGGCGATCAAGACATTAGAACTACATTATTAGCGGGCCATTCGTGAATAGACTGGTCTGCAGGGAGACGTATGTGGCTAGCAGTCTATTCACGAATACCTCAAGTCTATTCGCGAATTACTCAAGTCCATTCACGAATTACTCAAGTCCATTCACGAATTGCTCAAGTCCATTCACGAATTACTCAAGTCCATTCACGAATTCGCGATATCTGCGAATGGCCCGGAACACATCGGCAACTATGGGGTCCGCATTAAGCCTCTGATAGATCTACTATAGAGAGTGTATGTGATATTCGACCACTAATTACTTCATTAAAAATCCTGGTTAATTAAGTTTTCACCATGCAAAACAATGATCCAATTTCGCTGACTTGGGAGGTTGCTTCCGCTATAGGGTGTATATCTACACTTAAATACGGCTCGTATTCTTTAGGTCCTTGTCGGCCCCCTGAATACAGCTCTCTCCTGAACGCTTCTCGGGACTAGGTCTCAAGATTCCTAGTCTTTCTTGGGACACCACTGCCACCAACCATTATAATCTCATGGTATTTGGTGGGCTGAACTATATATATCTAGCTAGGCACCACTCTTAACGGATATTATTGTACGGTGTTGACGGTTGCTAGTCTGTGTGGGCTTGTTTCTTCTTTCTATGGCTTCAGAACAGCACTTTTAAACATTTAAAACTTCCGGGTCCTGTGGTGGATACTTTATGCCACCGAATTTGGTAACTAGTGTTAGCGTAACAAGCTTAAGGAGTGGAACTTAAGACTAAGGGATAAGGACTTCCCGGTCCTTCTGCCGTATATATAGATCTATCGCTCAACCCTACTCCTTACCAATAGCTTATTGACATTCATTCGTATTCACCGGGATGTAAGTGAGGAATAAATTCGGTTAACCGGCGAGTGATATTCTATGATTAACTTGCGAGTTTTCTTTCTTTTTTCTTTTTTGTTTAATCCATTAATTGCATGCAGACTTTCGGCAATGATTAATTTGCGAGTGATGATAGAGGACTAAAGTGATTATCTTAGGTTTTTCTTTCTTATAATTTATCTTAGGTTATCATTAGCTGACACTTATGATGCGTACAGCGGTAGGTAATAAGTGATGGAACGCCCTGAGACAGAGTGATACCTGTTTTGAGTAAAACGCAACCAAAATACGGTGCTTGCAGGTATAACCGTATCTCAGGGCGTTCCATCACTTATTACCAATCGCTGTACTTTATAAATAAAGTGGCAAAACCCTGTAATCGAGGTCACACTTCCCACCTGACAGTAAGTCAAAGCGATGACTCTATCGGACACGAATTGTCAATTACGGTATGACCTGGAGATAGATTGCCCTTGGATTGAGATTTTGTATACTGAAGGGTTGGCGGATTTTAACTCAACGAGGAATGGTTAGATAATACATCCACACAGCCTTGATCCCTTGCAGTGAACACTGGTGATGAAACATGCGTACGGGGCATAGATGATCAACCGCTAAATTTAATCTGCCTTGCACCTTTTCTTTCCCGATACCGGCCAAAGATATACAACTTTATCGGTACTGTATGAAAAGATATGCCCCACTCTCGCCCTAGTGACCGATTCACATGTTCGCCTTAAACTTCAAGGCCTTCCTAGTAACCATAGACTACGGTCTGCATGTAATCAATGAGTTAAACAGAAAAAAAAGGCCTTCCTAGTATCACGCAAGATATGGCATTGAGGACCTATCGGATCGATGGTTAAAGCTTAAAGGTAGCTACCCGTAAACCTATGACGTTTCCGAACACGGCCGCTATGCAAAAACGCACCAAATCCACCTTTTTGGATGGAAGCGATATTGATCATGTCTGGAACGCTATGAATTTACGAGCATGCATGTACTAAAGACCGGCAATGCCATCTCTTAAGGTGACTGAAGGTGACACGGCGGTATCTGGAAGTGACTTCTAGGCCAAGCAGAGGGGGTATAAATTGGTATGGATGGCTTCCCTAGCCACCCGAACACCCCCCTCACCCGAACAGTTGAGTATGGTTGGTACACACCGGTTGCAACGAAGATCCGACGTTGACTGTTCGGGTGAGGGGGGTGTTCGGGTGGCTAGGGAAGTCGTCTAATACTGTTCCACTCGGCGCTGTCTTGGCGCATTTTACATACAAAATGCGGAATTTCAAACTCCTAAGGCTTTTCAACAAAAAAAGATAAAAGAAAATCTGGTTTTACAAATTAAAGTTCATCATTAGGGAATCGACTTTGCCCAATTTTTCGGTTACCTTTAAGAGCGGGCGCACCATATGACGAGTAACTTATCTGCTGCATGCATATATGCATAGAATACAAGTGAATGCTGTAACTAAATCCGATGCGATTGGTATTCGTGCTGGCAAAGTAAGCCGATTTTCCGAGTCCCCAACGATGCTCGAGCGAAGAATGCACGCGCATTTATGCATGCAGTGCTTTTTGAATTACCGTTTCTAATGGCTCTAGATTACATGGAGGCTGTACTTTTAAGATATGTACATGTATTTCCTGGTCCACTGACGCTATACTTCAAATCGAATGACCTTCTGTAGATTTCTGAAACCTTGATCAGATTTTCACTAGCCGCCTCACTAGTTCCAACTACTTTAGAAACCTATGCCAATGTGATTGATCTATAGACTTGTCCTTTATGACAAATTATGTTTTGCGAGTCTATCAAATCAGGTTAATTGATGGTCGTGAATTTAAGGGAACTCTGTATCTTCTCTTTATTTAGTTATATCTTGTTTCGTTAAGAAGACATCGAGAAATGAACACACACAAAATTCAAGAGGTAGCATCTTTATTAAAATTTTGTTCCTCCATGCTACTAATAAGCACCCCGCAACAGCCTCCAACCCTCTCAATCTCCACATGTAGTTTCCTAGGATCAACCAGATTGACGCAAGTTAACCACAACGTAGAGCCTAAAGAGTTCTGGAGATACACAGCCACATTTCCTCTACGCCAGGGTCTGAATGGACCGATCAAAATCCTTGCATAGATAGCCTTTTCCGTTGGCTCTTTATTCTTGTGAAAGTTAATACGGTACGAATTCTTAGGGCATATTTCCTAGTTTAAACATTTAGTACAATATTAAATATAATGACCAAGGAGATAGGTATTACAAAGGGAATTGCGGTATGCCAGTCTGTCTGATCGTAGGGCTCTACGGTCAAGGCTGACTTGGTAATGTTACAGTCGAGTAGTTCTGTAAGCTCTTTCACAAAGTTGAGTACAAATGTACTATGCCTAACAGAGGGCTTTTTTATATCCTCCTATACATCTTTTTAGCACAAAATATATCATCTTTATCTCGAGTACTCCTCTTACATCTTGAGCCATGGTGATCATTAGAGCCTGTATTTGCAGAGTTCCGAAAAAGTTTGCAAGATGGTAAAGATTTCCATCACTCTGAAAGGATCTAATCAATCCAAAGTCCAAATAGTTGTAGTGAAGAATACATACAAATGCATATGATCTAACGTGACGGTAATATAAAATGTCCTGTGTACGGATAAGGAGTGGTAACATCTGAAATCGGCGGAGAACATATGACACAATGATTCTCGCCATGAACAAATTGTAGGTCTACAAACATAAGTAACTAAAGAGAGTAAATTTTCAAGTTATTGGAGAGACTTGCGTGAAAAGGACTGATAAGTTCAAAAAAATGATGGGCCCAGGCAGAAATCATGAAAGGATTCAAAGGCGGTTTGATTTGTATGTGTTTCTATTTGGTGTTAATCGAATATTCAAGAGTAAGAGAGGAGAAAACCCACCTCGAGCAATTCAAAAAACCAACATATAGCGGTACGTACCTCACCTGGAGTACAGTACCAGGGGCTGTGGACTAATTGATGCTGAGGAGGATTGAGAGGATTATTTGGATAGAGCTTGAAAGTTCCGATTTGGGCAGAACGTAGATGATATGTAGACTCTCCTCTTGGTCGGAGGGTCCGTTGGACATGGCATCGAATTGGTTTCAGGAATTGGCTGTGTAGCTGGATTAACATTTCCGGTCCCATGCAGTTAAAGACCTTTTCTTCGCTTTTTCCCTCAGCATATGTATCCATGAGCTCAACCAATATATTATACGATTGCTTGATGACCCCAATCAAGTGGGAAGAATCGGCAACTTGATTCTTCTGCATGGTGACATGATTGATTCCATGCATTATAACTTCTTTCAGGGCCTCGTTTTTTTCCAAAAGCTGGTTCAATCTCCCTTCTAGATTGTGGTTGGAGATAACCGTATGTCGGAATAGCCTTGCGTGATCACACTTCGTTGGTGCATTCAACAAACGTACAATGAGATCGAAATTCTCGACAACAGCGCTTGGGATAACAAAAGCCCGCATTCGTTCTAGAGAGTACTCACGAGCCAGCAATTTAGGGGGGTCATTATCACGCGCTTTCTTGACAACTTGAAGCTATGTAAGCGATAATATTCGTAGCTCGCTAAGGATTGGGGGGTAACTACGTTTTGCGATAGACTCATTCTGACGTTTTCTCATATCTCGGCTTCTGTTGATCAGTTTAGAAAGCCAGGGAGAGAATTTTTTTGTCTTTCGATTTACTAGACGTATGACGTTGTAGGCTTCTACATGGTCCTCAAGTAAGTACAGAACCTTGAACCACAAAAGGCCAATCCTCAAATCAGAGGCAGAGTTTGGGCCGTGGTATAACTTTCATCAGGAGAAGTTAGCCTTGACCTGAAGTTCTTAAAATAAAGTTCGACACCTACAGCTTCCAGGGCCTCTATCTTTGTAGATACTTCCGCTCGCTGACTCTCTAAACCTGGCCCACCTGAGCGGACTTCACTAGTGGTGATCTTGTAAATGTCATTATAATAGCTTACTGCAGCACAGAAGTATTTTGTGTCCTTGGGATCTATTATTATATGACCTTCACTGATTGAGAGATCCACCACTATAGACTCAAGTCAGAAAAAAACACAGTGTAAGAGGGGAGGGGGAGGGGGGGGGGCTGTTTGCGGTTACTTCTGTTGGCTTGGAGAGGTGGGTCGTCAAGGAATATGCCGCTGACATTGTCATGATCCAGAGTCGCTCTCGAAAGCACAGTACTCTTCGAAGCTTTCAATGGACCTGGGATCCGGAGCTGGAGAGCCATATTAGCTGGTACGATGTCGGTGTTTTGTTCTTATGGTTGTTGTTGATGGTGGGGGCGGGGAGGACCTGGGTGGTGTTGAATGAAGTAGGCCGTCAGTGAAAGCCCCAAGGGGGCTCTGGAAGGCCCTCGTTTTTTTTCTTTCTTCATTTTTTCTTCAAATGCCATCAACCAACTTCATTCTATAGTATTTAGATGTGAATATTCTTATTTCCAGAAGTTTTTTTCTAGATGTATTTTTCGGCTCAAATAAAGTTTAGGCCATTCAAATTGGGCTAGCTCATGTCGTCCCCGGGAAATAAGTTGATATAGGAACTTATGACCACAAGGCATGTTGATACTGGGCGCCGGCTTTATATAGCAATTGAGAGGAAGGAGAAACGTAGTGGTGGTATTCGCGCCGGTGCTCGTGCTGGTACTGACCCTGATAGTGGTAGTAGTAGTGGTAGTGGCACTACATATAGTGTCTGGCCAGCAATATTTGATTTTTGTGTTTTTCAGCTGTGGGTGATAGATATATAAGGCATGAGAGCGAGGGAAACAAAACTGCAATAAGAGTAATAAATATAAAGAATATGGGGCGAAACACAGAGGAACTTGGACTGGGCCTCACTGATACTACGAGGACCGACTATACCACTAAAGCTAATGCATCACGGAAAGGTACCTATCATTGAATCATTCTTGAAATATATCATGGAAATAAATAAATAATGCATCTGGAAATGCATTTGGGAATGAATCAGGAAATGAATCAGGAAACGGGTCAGGGGTGGATCAGGAGAATGATCAGGAAATAGATCATGAGCCTAAACTAGGAGACTAAATTTTTGTTTTTCGAAAAAAAAATGACGTTAGCTGGGATTGAACTCAAGTTACGTTTATGAAGGATTATCACAACCCACTAAAATTTGGTTTTCTGATAGGTACAGTACCATTAGCTCTTCAAAGTTTATAACTTTAATTAGTTTGAAATTCGAAAGTCATCACCCAGAAAAGCATCAAAAAGAGCATTCTTGATACTTTTCCCTTAAAATCAATATGGCAGGATGCATTTACTGATTCATTTACTCCCATGGTGGGGCGATTACATAGTTTATGGATTGCATGATTGATAATACCTTAATCTGCGAGGACCGTATATACTGTATGGGCAAAACAAAAACTAAAGTTACGAGATTCTACAAGGAATATAGGCCGAGACAAATATAGATGTATTTATTTTATGTAGAGTTTTTCAGCTTATAGCACTGCTCGAGATCTGCCCGTATATCACACTTTACTTATTGATATTAGCCTCGCAGCTCGAGTGATAAGCCATGACGCCATAATCCAGAAACTTTGGATACATACAAGAAACTCTAGATCTTGGCCTTCCATCTTCAATCAGAAATGCTTCTAGAAGTTTTATGGCTACCGGGCGTAGAATTCACAGACTGCATGTTTCTGCATACCCGAATATTAACGTGGCCTACACCCATGGACCAACTAACAGCGCAACGCTTGCACACATACAAGCCCCGGTCTATGTAGAGTAGAAGACGGAACATAAATAGAAGAAGCCTGTCGTTCCCACCGGCCGGCCGGCTAGATCGGTTTTGAACAGACCGATGGCAGGTAGCCCATCTGTAGGTACAATGTGTCCATGCAGGTACCACGCGGCGGCTCTGTACACGTGGTCCGATTTCAAATTTCAAATATCTTCGACCCAGCATGAACGGTCAAAGAGTAAACTGTTGTGTATTGAACCTGGTCGGCCCTAAAGCCCACGCACAGTATCATAGCCCATAGCTCGGATCTGTCTTTCCTCTTGCGCAGCTACCCCGTTGCATTTATCACCATGCATTCTTAAGCTTCCCTTGCAACACAGTCCTCCTTACAACAACATCCAGAGAAACACGAATGCGCCCTTCCGAATATATATCAAGACGACAACATACTCACATCTTTGCGCTGGGAGAGCATCTAGGGCTACGCACGTATCTATTTCCATGCCACGCCCATCTTGGAATTCATACGTACGTATATAAAATTGATGACAACTACATATATACCTACGAGATAATAAGTGAAGCACTGTAGGGCCCCAATGCTCAGTGTTGTTCGATTGCACCATTTAAGTGAAAACAATTGTTGCATTCAAGTGCGCCAGGCCAGTTTGCAAAAATTAATAGGCCGGCTGAGTCCCGATGTTTCACGCCAACATACCTACAACAATGGGTATGTGCTTGTTTTAATTTGCCCTACATCACTCAACCAAGAAAAACAAAAGGGCATTGTGTACCGTGGACTACAGCTTAATCTTCGATCGCTACCTTTGAGATTCAAACCGCTAGCCACAGGGTTGAACGAGGAAGCTCGCACAGGGTCGTTTAGGCCACCTGAGAACGCCTTGAAGATTACCAATTAAAGGGGTACAGTGTTTAAGAATTAAGGGGTAACATAGCCAAAACCAAGGGGTGATATCAAGGGGCTTCCCTGGTACTCCACGAAAACATTCACAACCTGGGTGCTGTTTGAGCTCCTAATATCTTAAGTGAGAATCCCTAAGCTCATTGACAAGCTAATATGGTAGTCAGAAATCTAAATTATCCATGAATAACCACATAGAGCCCCGCCAGCTGGGTACGTAGATATGTTGTTGAAATCTCTGGAAAACAATCCTAACAAAAACCTACAGTCGCCTTGGGGGTAACGACGGAACTGATTGAACGACGAATAGGGTCTTTGTCAGTTAGGATAGTGGCGGTTAGGTTGGTATACAACCACTTCTTTAGCTGAAATCTGTGCTTTCGTCGTTGTCCCAAATTCGTCGTTGCCCCAAAGTTGACTGTACAGACATATCCCCTTAACCAACATAGTATCCAATTAAGGCCTTAGAACCATATGAATACCTATTAGGAAGGTAGATACACCCAGTCACGTAATTGCGCAAGGCTTCAGCCTTGACCAGCAAGTGCCCATAGCCCTCAGTGAACCAAACGCTCCGAGTGGTAGTTTGAGCGGCGGTGGGATTCGTCTCTCTAAGCATATTTGACTCAGTGGCCGACTTAATGCAATATTAGGCGGAAAAGAAAAGTGAATGTTCCGGAGTGGTATATATATATAAATTGAGATTCAGAGCTGATGTAGCTGTGCTGGCTTTCTGAGCTACAATGAATATCGAAGTGCCAGGTACATGTATTTTACCGGCATCTTCAAGGTAGCTTAGGGCCCAATACTTAAATTGGAGGCCAGATGAGCATCTTAACATATATTTCTCCGAAGTCGTGGCTGTATTCTAGAGTAGTTTCAGATATATTGGCATAACGTCGCATCAGAGCGTTGGACCGCCAAAGAAAAGTGCACTATATATCACGGGTAGTTTAGCAGTTGCACTATGAAGTATCATATATCTTTTCTCGAGGTCTTCAAGTTCAAGTTGTGCACTTGTTGAGGAACATCCTAGTGCTTCAATGCGCTAGTTACCATTTGCCTCGGGCGGAGGGCTAACTGAGTATACTGGCCGGTCTCACTTATATATTAGAGTTTTATTGTCTACATATTGTAGCTCCCGGTTTTACAGTGATTGGCCGGACTGATTTAATGTTCGCCTCAACGATTCACAGCCCAGATCGATCTAGAGTACTACGCAGGTGAGGGTGTATAAGCCTATAGCTATAGACAGGTGACGGTGCATCGTCTCAATGGTTTTGAGTATTTGCTTGTACTAGTACATGTGTGCCACCGCCACCTGTCTATAGACTTACACTCGCCCTCGACGTAGTAGACCCTTTGCGCGAAAGACTTCAGCTCCGAATTCTGGTAACCTGATTGGCGCCGATCCTCTCATCAACCAATCATACAAGTAGAGTTTAGAGCCAGCTCTATCTGCGCAAAGGGTCTGTTGTATACGGCTGGCTCTGTTTTGTTTCCATAGATACATGTATTAAGACATTTTACGCAAAGGGAGCCAGCTCCATTCTCCGACAACCTAATTAGTATTATCAGCTGATTAGATAATCAAAAATATTTAAATATACTCGTTTACATACCAGCATAAGAGCCAGAAAATGCGGTTGCTAAGGCCAAGGATCACCCGCACGCCAAGACGGCGCCACTCCATACAAATTATCCCTGTCTTCTTCACTTTAAACAACGAGTACTGTCATTCACGGGGTGTTGACGGATACTGGGTAATGGCGGATTGAAGTCAAGAATTGGCTTGGCTGATGATAGGAGGACCGGCACCAATTAGGTTACCGGAATTTGAAGCTGGAGTCTCTTATTGCATAGGGTTAGGGATTTGTTAATATGTACCCCTTCTACGTACACTACATGCCAATACCAGCATGCGTGCATATTGCCATAGCCAAATCTCTCAGTCAACTTGATCATGAAACTCTACGAGAAGCCTCATCTGGCGAAGTAAAAGGTAACCTGATAATGTGTAAATCGGCCTTGAATGAACAGCTGGTTAATTGCGTAATGAACTGGCAACTGGCCACAATCGTAGTCTCCCCACGTAGAGTACTTTTTTTTTTTTTTTTTTTTATATCATTTCGATTTCTGTTTCTAGGTACACAATGATCGCATAAAGTATAAACTATGGCGTAAAGAAACCTACCCACGTAGAGTACTTGCGATATCGCTTAGTATATTGGTCACGTGCAGGCAAGGCGTAGTAATGGAGCCCTCCTCTTTTGCAGTTGTTCGCATCAGGTGTATTTGGGGGCCATATCAATGCTTTGATACCAAGTCTCTCCCTCCTCCTCCTGTGACAACCGTTTACAAAGAGTATGAGCAGGAGCATTATCTTCTACAAGCCACCGTTTCGTTGCGCCGCTGACTTCGACGCCTCGCCTGCACGTGACCAATATACCAAGCGACATCGCAAGTATATACATGCCATACCAGCGTGCGTGCATATTGACATAGCCAAAGCTCTCAGCCAACTTAATGAATCATGATACTCTACGAGCAGCCTCATCTGGCGAAGTAAAAGGTAACCTGATAATGTGTAAATCGGCCTTGAATGAACAGCTGGTTAATTGCGTAGTCTCCCCACCGCAGCTGTTGCTCAGGGTAAGGGTTTATTTGTATGGGTGTGGTGTTCAAAGTAGAGAGTCTTTTTTGGCAGGCTTGGCGGCATATTGCCAAGACCCGAAGCCTCCAGTTGTGAGGTTGGCTTCAGTGCGGGCCCAACCCGAGTTTTCGCCCGATTGCCATAGTTTTTGATTACTTAGAAATGGCAGACCCCGAAGATCTATATTTGAAGTTCCTTATTGGCCTAGCTGAGCTTGAGGTTCTTCAAAATGCGGTTGTGGATTTCTTTCCTCATCGTGACATCACTGGGACAGGCAGGGCGAGTGCGCAAAGGGAAAAGAGACTCCGGACCTCACACCCCTATCTCTTGGCAATACGGGTCTGCGAAGCCTCCTGCGCAAAGGGCCTATATCCCCCCTTGGTCTTCGACTGTACCTAGATACATGTACAGCAATAGGTGATAAGTGATGGAGCGCCCTGAGATACGGTTATACCTGCAAGCACCGTATCTTGGTGACGTTTTACTCAAAACAGGTATCACTCTGTCTCAGGGCGTTCCATCACTTATTACAAGGGTCTGGCATCAGGTAAATGAACAAAATTGGGTGTTGACAGGTGAGAATCCGTTCCTCACTAAATGCCGGAGCCTTGTACCTACCATTGACGACCGGCACTCTAAGCACATCGCAACCGGTTACTGCGGGCCGGCTTGCAGGCCGGAAAGTCATAGTCTGGTGATCGTGCCGAGAGAGCGATCATCGCCCGGAATATTCTGGAAGCCGCATGCAAGTACCGATGCAATAAAGCGAGACTACTGTGCTTACATCAGTAGCCTACAGCGAATGGTTTGTGTGGCTGGTCAAGACCTCCGATTTCTAATACACCTACTCTACACCAATCAGATACTACTATGTACTCTCGCAATTTCATAGCGTTTTTGAACACAACCAATATTGCATACACACCAAAAACCACCAAGACTACATTTTTGTATGGCATGCAATAGCGGTTGTGTTTAGAAACGCTATGAAGACCTTTGCTGAATGGTTCGCCATAGATACGTACCTACATGTAGCTACATATAGGCGGTGGAGAGATTATATTACCTGACAAGAGAGACACCATTCCCAATTCTCATACTCGGCCGCGCGAGTAGAGTCAATCAAGGAATCCGGCGATAGAAGAATGGGGGCTGTAAAACGGTGAACGGTGAACGGCGTTATCCTCGAGTACAGTCCCTACCCAGATGTCTTCGTGATTCCGGAGGCTCGGCGGCAACCTCAAAACCCCACGAATTTACTCACGAATGATATGAGATCAATGCCTGATAGAGTTGCTGCAGTAATTGCAGCGGGCGGGTGGCAAACTAAATATTATGATACATGTTTTAACTAATTCATTGAGTACCTATTGATTGTTGATCATTGAATGCCGAGCGTCGACGAGCGTTCGTTGCCATTGCGCGCCGTACCACCCGAATCACGAAGACATCTGGGTAGGGACTGTAAATATGCCTCGGTTGATCGGACCTCGCTCATTATCTAACGTATATACGTTATCTCCGCCGGCAAGGAAAATTTTCCTTTCTTTCAATAGGAAATTAGAGCTAGTGGCGATCCAGAAAAATTGCAAGCTTGGATATAATTGCCGGTATAGTACCGTATTTCCCATCCAGTAATAATATGTGGCGTATATTGATATGGATTTCTATTACCAATATACTCGGGCGTTCATTAAATGGTCGGAAATCGTTGTAACCAAATCCTTACTAAGAATTCTGACTATTTAATGAACACATGAGTACGGGGGAGTTAATAACGCCGCCAGTCATGGTAAAATCCCCAAGCTTAAGTGGTATAGATAATTAACTCACAAGGTTCGCAATTCGCCATTTCATAAAGTATGACACCTAGTAGATAACCTTCGGGCTGAGCTATAACTACAGGTAGTAATTATAAGTGTATGCGGCTTTATTCTTTTTGTGAGCCATAGCTATACATGTACTCAAGCATAGCCATACGAGATATATATGCAGGCACAAACTCTGCTCTAGAGAACTTCCACTAGGCACTAACCCCCATCTCTGAGGATTGATCTGTCAGTATCTCGCTACTCACGTGGGCAAGATCCACCTAGGCAGAGCCTCAAAGCCCCCCCAGAGCCCTGCTGCATGCAGACTCCAGCGCCATCTGCGGAGCCTCAATTTCAGACAGCCTAATTCAATGTCACAGGAAGAAATTAAAAAAACTCCTGTATCTGATTGGGGTTTAATTATTTTAGATCTTTCTATGCCACAACTTTCTTTGATTAACGAACAGTTTGCTTTAATTATTTGAAAACCTACTATTAACATAAATCTCCATGTTGTCCCTCGGATTAATAATCAATGGGAGGATTTGGATATTGCTATTAGCCTGATCAAAGAGTTTCTGTTGGAATTTGAAAAAGATTCTTTTAACACAAAAACTGTGAAGTCACGACAGCCCGCCCCAGCTAGCTAGCCTGCCTTGTGAGGGTTCTAGAAGTTTGGAGTGTTCATCTATCATATTACTAAATCCATAGTTAGCCCCGACATGGGGATCTTTCTTGTTTTGGGGGGCGCTGGGTCGCCGCCGGTAGGGTGATCGACGGGGGATCAAAACGCCATCGGACGCCAGCTAGAATTCTAGGAACGTCAACTGAAAGGATTAAAGCAAAGGCGTGTATCATGTTTTATGCGTTTGGGGCGGTGCAAGGTCACTCACTCACTCACTCACTCACTGCTGAGAGGAAATCATGATTACAGTCTTTTACCGTCTCTTGACGAATACTGCCACTTGACGAACAGGGGACTTTGGGCCAATAGAAATTAAAAGGACCGGAGATCTCGTATTGCTTGACTGTTTGTTTCCATACTTGGGATCCTTGTGAATCGTCAAGTGGCAGTATTCGTCAAGAGACGGTAAAAGACTATAGCTTTTTGTTTGCAAAATCTTGTTTTCGAGAACTCTGTGTAGCTGCTGCTCAATTGTGCTTCTGGGGCTCAAGGGGTAGAGCTCTAGAGCCAGGGTTAGACCGGAGTACCACCTGGCTCAACTTTAAAGGTGGCTAGCGATGTTGTTTCGCTTCAGAACTGTTGGCGGTATGAGAAAGTATTCACATGGGTACTTGGAAGAGGTTCTGTATGGTATATGGCTACTAGAATTGCACATTGGCAGGGTTGTATTTTCATGTATACATACATGTACATGTATGTACATGTACATACAATACAGCGACCGGAATGAACTATGGAAAAACAGGGGGGTGAAATTGTATGGCGAAATGTCTGTGCACCATCCATATAACTGTGTTTTCCTATCGCTGGACTCCGATCCTGATGCAGTACAGTGCGTACGGTTGTGTCACATTTCGATTACATACATACATGTAGTTCGAAAGGGGTGTGTGGTGCGTGGGTGTGGGAGCCGGAACTGCGGGAGGATAACATATATATAAATGACAAGTCCCTGCAATATCCACAATATCGACAGACTGCAATTACAGCTGCACACACAGGTTTAAACATCAATACAATCAAACACAGTACGTAGGTAGATATTATATATCCACCAGACAGACAGACAGACAGACAGACAGGCTCTGGCTCCATAACAAGTAAGGTCTGCGACATACTTCTCCGTATCGCTGGAGCAGCTGCAATACCTCAACCCCCTCAACCAATCAATCAATTGGGCGCCAAACAAAACCTGCATTTCTCCGCTTTTAAGCCCAACAACAACATACATAATACATCCACATCCATATATAACATCTAGGACGCCGTACACACGCATCTACAAGCACAATGGGGCTCGGCCGCTTCCTCTGCTTCTGTTCCGGAAAGAAGAAGAGCCACAATGAGAAACAACCCACCGTCACCGCTCGAGGCCTAGATGGCGGGGGGCATCCCCTCATGAGCGACAAGCAACCCCCCCCACACCAGTCGCCCGCCAGCCACATCACCACCATTCCCGAAACTCCTCCTCCAGCCTACGGCCCCCCCCCCGCAGCGTCCTACGCCCATCAATTCGCGCCCACACCCCACCCTTCCCACCCCTCCAACCCCTACCACAACTCCTATAACAGCCACAACCAGCCACATCCCGCCGTGCCCCCCAACCCCAGCTACAACCTCTCCACAATGGCCACCTCCCCGCCCATAGAGCCCGTCACGCGCCGCTTCTCCTTCCGCGCCAACGCAAACGTGGGCGTGGACCACTACAGCGCGCTGCGCTACTTTGACACCGTCTTCCTCATCGACGACAGCGGGTCCATGCTCGGCCCCAACTGGCGGCAGACCTCCGCCGCGCTCGAGGCCATCGTGCCCATCTGCACGACCCACGACGCCGACGGCGTCGACATCTACTTCCTCAACCACCCGCGCGCGCACACGCAGATCCGCGGGGCCGCCGAGGTGCTCTCCATCTTTGGCAGCGTGCGGCCCTGCGGCGCCACCCCGACGGGGAAGCGCCTCGGCGAGATCCTCGAGCTCTACCTGGCCGCGTACCGAAGAAACCCGGCCATAAAGCCCCTAAACATCATTGTCATCACGGATGGCGAGCCGTCCGACCCGGGCCGCTTGAAGAAGTGCATTGTGGACTGTGCAAAGAGCCTGGATGAGCTTGGCGCGAAGGACAGGCAGGTGGGAGTGCAGTTCTTTCAGGTGGGGAATGATGAGGCCGCGACAGAGAGTCTGGAGGAGCTGGATAATGAGCTGGTGGAGGTGGAGGGGGTGAGGGATATGGTGGATACCATTAGTTGGAGGAAGATGAATGAGGGGAAGGGGCTCAGCGCGGATGGGATATTGAAGGCGGTCATGGGAGCGGTGGACAAGAAGCTGGACAGAACACAGCGCGCGTAGAGGGGTTCATGGTTCTCTTTGGGTCCTCTTTCTCTTTTTTGTGTCTTTTAATTTAGGGCTCTTTGTTCGTTTGCTTTGATGGAACTGTTTTTATTCTTTGTATTGGTTTTCACTCCTTTATTTCCTTTATTCTTACTTTGTCTATTTGTAGGCGTTTGGGTTTTTTTTTGCTTGGGTCATCATAGCTAAATTTACAGCTCTAATTCGGCGCACTAAAAAAGCAAAAGCCGTAGAATTAATCATTGACATAGTCCCCATTTTAACCAATTGGCCCTCCAAGTGCGCGCACCGCCCACCCCACCTTACCCCACCCCCCGCCCACCCCATCTGATACAAGGCTTGTACCTGCAGCGCGGGGCTCACGGTACCATGGTACCGGAATGTAGACATACATAGAAAACTAGGCTCCTTCTCTGAAACAGGGCAGGCTGGCTGCTGCGCAGTGGCTGTGCAGCAAAAGACAAAGAAGAGCTTATATGGTTATGCTGAAATGCCAGAACATGTAGTTTCCCCCCTTCGCGCCCCACACAGCTAATGTAAGGCGAGATGAGCTGAGATGGGCTTCTAGTACGCTTTGTGGGGTTCTGCGCGTCATCTCATATGCGCCGGCTCCCTCATCGGATTGTCTGTTTGCTTGCGGTGGCGATCGCTGATAGGCCTCGCTCGGAGTCACTTCTCGCTCCTCACTCGCTCGCTCGCGCGCTCTATTACCCGCTGCAGGCCTCATCTACTGAAAGTTAGTTCTAACTACAGTCGTAGTTTTAAAGGTTGTGATTGGGTTATGTGTCTTAGCTGGGCCTTCGATGCGGGCTCTCTGATTGGTCGGTGATACTCGTCGGTTTGATTATTATTTTGCTTCAGTTGTGAAATATATAGTCAGCGCATACAACATATATCTCCTTAATTCCAAGTGCTCTTTAGTAATTAAGGCACTTGCTGAGAATATACCTTAAGGCACAGAGTGAACCTCCATTGTATTGGTTTAGCGCGGCCGGCGGTAGCAGAGTATCGGTTATAGACTCATTACTGTACCGGCAACTCATAAATAGGAGTCCGAGCAGCTTACTGGCGCTTAATTGGATAGAAGTATAATTTCATATCAGTCATGATCTGGGAAACCCAGAGTTAACTATCGTATTAACGTGGGCAATAATCGGGCTGTGATGTGCTTCTCGCGGCTTGCTCAAAGGATAAGGTCGAAAAAGAATTCGGAATGAAGCTCCTCTCCGACCGGTGGTGAAAGTGTAAACTAACTGCATTACCATCTGACCTCCATCGAACCTACAAGTCATAGATGTCAGCAAGTACAACTACAGCGATGCGATAGAAACATGGATAAAATGACTCCCGCAGTCTTTGGCAATGCCGGACCACTGCGGCAACACTACCGTATAGTTCTTTAAAGTAGGGCATATTCTCACAACGCCGTACTGATGCGGTATCAACCAGTTATACCTCCATTTATAGTGCTTGTAATGTTTTCTGTTTCAACTCACGTGACCGGTCTGCCGCCTCTCCGCCCTTACATGAGCACTGCGCGGTATCACCGATCCCCGCCGGCGATATGGTAGAAGGTTCGTTATCGAAAATCGTATCGTTCAGTACAGCAAAGCATCTTACTTCCATATACTCCTAGATAACCAGAGCAAGATGTATGTACCCTACAGCATATCTCGGCGCCGAGTGTACGCGTAACCCTGGAATAAGCAAATGCATGAAGTGGTACGTGTATGAAAAAGCTCTGCAGAGTAAAACGCTGTTGGTACCCAGATAAATAGCCCCGCTATGTTACTGGCGAACCACAAAGGATGGCTGTCAGAGACATTACTCCATACAGACATGGCCTGGGACAGCGCTAGGCCAAATACACTGCTAGACAGTCTCGAGAGGTAATGATGGGTTATATGAGACGACCCTCATCTCAAGTTCGAAATCTTCTAGAGTGCAGACGGACATGTACGTTGAATACGTGTTCACGGACTACTCCCACTTTTAGCCGTTTCTTCCATGAAAAAGTTCTCGATCATGGATCCAGGCTAGGCGGGTGAGGCCAGGGGTGGAAGGAGTAGGTACCGAAACTTCTGTGCTTTCAAGAACAGACTTAAATTTATTCTTTTTCGGGAGCTATAACCGGCGCAGCCTTTTTTTGCCTAGTAAACCGTCAGATATTCGATGTTGTAAAGTATGTAGATACGTTCATAGTAAGTTCATATACGGGCTATAGTACCTACAGTTACATACAAACCTACATGTAGTCCGGGCTCGTATGTACTCGCAATTTCATAGCGTTTTTGGTCACAACCAATATTGCATACACACCAAAAACCACCAAGACTACATTTTTGTATGGTATGCAATAGCGGTTGTGTTTAGAAACGCTATGAAGTTGCGAGTAGTCCACTAGCTATAGTAATATGAGCCTTTGTATATATGTAATGACAGCTCCGGATCTCGGCCGATATTGGTGCTAGGATGATTGGCCAATTGAATACTTTGTCGAATCAGATACCTCTCGAGGCAGACTGAGATCTGTGCGTAGTGTGCTTCTAAGTGGATATTCCATCGCAAGGCTCATTCCGCAGCCTCTACTTTGTAATTGCATGGTCTTCATTAGAACGACATCGTCATTGATCTTTGGATCACTATAAGTAAATCCAATTAAAGTGCCGTCTCGGGTTGTATCTCGATATACTCGGAGTAATTATGTACATGGGATTTTTTCTTTTCGCCCTGGTTCATTCTTGTGCGGTATAGATACGTACTCGTTAATGTATAATCAGCCATATCCATACAGTAATTTGTGAGCGATGGAAGTTCGGATGAATTTGAACACTTTGTGCCACGATGTATATAAAAGAGTATATTTGATACGTCAGTGGAAGCTCTCCTGTGACTGGCCGCTCTTTGTTTGAAAGACTGTAATTGAACCCACGTGGCTCAAGAAATAGAAACGGAAAATAGAAAGAATATACTTACATCTAGATTTGTTTGGTGGGAATATAAACTTAGTATGTGAAGAAACGTGGACGCCTAGGCGGCCGTCATCAGTTTTTTCCTTTCTGGGTCTTTTCCCAGCTCTAATATTTGTTTCATAACGCCGCACCCCCCCGCTAATTTAGTTGAGAACGTAGAATAGCGTTATAACGTCAATGTGGACCTGATCAGAGAGTATCTTAATTATATATTAGTAACTTCATTAAAAACCGTAGAATCTAGAATTTCAAAGGGTTATACAAAAGCTAAGAAGAATGATACTCCTCGATATTGCGAACAAACTCAGCCTTAATCTCTGAGGTGATTCTTAGAGCCAAAGTACCAAGATTATAATTAGCGCAGTAAGCTTGGCATAAAATATTCCGCAGATTCTTAAGTGAAGTTATTCTATCGAAATCGTTAGCTTGGGATTTTAGTGTAAGCACAACGACAAGAGCCCAAACCGAACTACCGTTAGGAGGCTATGCCTTAGCTTTAGAAACTTAAAATTTTATATCTTTTTCGGGGTCGAGTGGGTGCATGCATATGGCGTGATGTGCCGCTATATCTAATCCAGGAGCCCATGATAATAGTTTGGTGCAGATGTTTTAATCTCTATATTATCTGCGCTAACCAGCTAATTAATCCTAGATAAGTTATTAGGCCATAATCACGTTTGCTAACTCTGCGTCCCCCTCAAGTGTCGTATGGTTTTTTTTAGGGTGGCAGTAAAGTTAATGGTTGTAAAATAACTTCACAAAACGTCAAGGCTCCAGATATTTGGTGCGTATGCATTCGAGTAAGCGTCCCAGCGTCCCAGCGTCCCTTAATATTCTAGAGTACTACAATATTGTAGTCTCCTGACATTCTAGAACGCCTAGTTGGGACGCCTAGCGTCTCTGGAAATTAATATCATGTGCACACATATACTTTTGTGATATCTTAAGTGATATCTTAAGGTTACTCAAAGCTCACTTGCGCAGTGAGCAGTGCAGTGTTACATCGAGATGCCGAGTTATCCCCTGAGGGTGTGGTGACACCCGGTCTCATGTTGAGTACATGTAGTTAAGTGTCGAGAAATCAAAGCCGTGTGAGAGATCTGTTATTTGATAAGAGATCTAGAGATAACGAGATCTGTTAGTAAAGCCACAACAAATTTACTTATTCTTGAGTGGTCAGCATTGTCCGACAGACGAAGGGATACGCCGCGCGCCATGCAGCCCAATCTACCCCCTCCACCCGCTTTAGCCGAGCTCGTTTAAGCAAAGCGAGAAGCTCGGGCCTGCAAACGATCAAGGTACTCGGGCTGGCCCGCGTCAGGGTGTGATGCTGATCCGAAAACAAGGCTGAGATAGCTGAAGAACCGATAGATCAACTGGAGGGACGCTCCTGACAGACCGCAGCCTTGATTGTACGCATTTGGTATGTCAAAAGGGTAGACCGCAATATGTAGACTGCTGCTTTCGACTATATGAGACGTCGAATCGAGGATCGAATCGAATCATGAAAGAGAATTAGCTCGATCCGATCACCATCGGCACTGGTGCTGCTCCAGAGCACAAATAATCAAGTCAACTAGAATGTATCCGGGAGCAGAATGGGATCGATGCTGTCAGCTGCCGCGTTACCGCCGTGAGCATAACCCGGCCCTGACTGCGACCCTCGCCTTCAAGAAGCTCCACACTTCCAGCCAATCTCCAAAAATAGTCCCTCACGGGGCCTTAAGAATTGGTAGGCGACTTAATCTGCAGTCTCGGGGTTAGAAGAGAGGATTGGCTTGAAGCATGTGGTAATGAAAGCTTTGATAATATGACCTCACGAAAGTATACCTAGCCCTATATATCAGCACGAAAACACGCTGCAGTGCATTTAATTTGGCCTTTGACGTAGATATTGTTCATATTATTTCTGCGAAAACCTGGCATGAAAGATTCGAGGTGAGAAGTTTGGCAGGTAACCGTGCTCGTATAGAAAACAAGATTTACGTTCAAAATGCGAGTATTTAGTATACAGTCACTCATCAAAAGTGTTCGTGGTTCACATCAAAGTTTGTCAGTGCGTGATGTGGCTTACCAGATCTTACGGTCAAACTGAGGAACTAGAATGTATCTATATAATTGTATCCAGTGAGTGACAGAGTACAAAATACCATGAATGTCTAATATTGACTTTGACCACCATTGACTGTTACTGTGTTGAGGTTTTGAGTATTTCAATGGGCACTTTGATTCCTGACTTGATCAATTGAGCCGGACATGTCACATTAAATCCGAATCACGAACATTTTTAATGAGTGGCTGAATATAGAGTAGGTGTACGTGTGTTGTAGGCCTATATATGATGTGGGGGAACAACACCACCCTCCCCCAGCGGCCCAGATAACCAAGTTTCAAAGATAGCTCACCCAGCGGAAGACTAGCATTAGAAAAAAGGTGGGGTAGGCGATTAGGTGGGCGTCCGGTATAATGCCTATCTTCTATGTTCTCAAATTTCCCGAACGACTCCGGCTCGGTACGCATAGCTAGTGTTTGGTGAAAAGGAAAGGTATAAAGCACACCTCTCGATCGATCCCCCTCTCCTAGCCAATATTATTTGGTACGGCATTAATATTCTCATACATAGCCCTTTGGGCAGCTCTCGCTGCACTCTACCGCATACTCCACCATCGTATTCAACCTCCTAATACCATCACTCTCGCATTCAATCCTAAGTACGTATTGGTTGATGATACTTTTGGCACTAACGCCACATGCCATAACCTCCGGACTTCAAACAATTAATAAATTATCAATTATAAAACTCTTCTATCGTTAAATTCACTATTCGATATCCGACATCTTACCCAATTCCTTCATCGCATCTGAAATCAAACATCAATCTCTCGCCTGAATTTTTTTCTAAGGCAGTTAAAAGTCATTTATGGCCTCTGCTTTTCCCCATCAACACCACCTTCGGGTTCGATCTCCTCCATCCTCTTAACTCATACTTGTACATATACACCGCACACCAGAGTTACCAATTCAAAACGAATTGTCATAACCTTCGAGTGTATGCACACCACGATCTAAACAACCACGAGGACTAATCCTCTCATATCTGAGCGGCATATTTTCCGCTCCTTCTCTCGGCGGTTTCAGTTACTACATCACCTTCATCGTCGCTATGCGCACCTTTACTTCCTTAAACAGAAGCCGGACGCAGCAGACGCAACAAAACAGTACTCGCCTACATTGAGAACCAATTGGATAAAAAGGCTAAAAGTTTTCGAAGCGACAATGTCAATCAAACCGATTCTAGACGAAGTTAAAGGGAGCAGCCCGTTACGAATGCACTAACGTGCACCCTACTCGCAACCCTCCCGGGCAACGGATAATATTAATTGGATTATCGGTCCTGAGCAATCGAGGGACGGATGGAAACTAGATTCGGAATACTATAACCGGAAGTGGACCCAGCTAGAAAAAAATAAACGAAGTACCAATCAATCAATACTATAGCGATAAGGACCATAAAACAATTGAGAAGCTGCTATGATCAAAAACAGGCATCGAAGCAGCGCTGGCTATTCACGCAATGACGATATGAGAGAGAAGAGGTAGCGAAGAGCAAGAAGAGTCAAAAGAGAAACGAGGCTACGATGGGACGGGCTGAGAGTTAGAAAAAGGGAGTCGATGATATAACCGGAAATACATGTATCTACACCACCCCGACACTTCATGGTTGTATGAACGAAAGAAATAAAATAAAATTATCAAAAACCGTCACTCAAGGGCTCATGACGGAGGATTCAGGAGAGATCAACCTAGGAGTGGGTCGAGTCTCCCTCTCTTTCGATCCTCTAGATCTTAGTTTATCCCCTCGCTATTGTACAGAGGTGGGTAATAAGTCATCGGACGACCTAGCCACAATTTTGCCTCCAAACGCGTATTTTGGTGGCGTTCCGTCTGATGACTTATTACCCATCGCTGTACGTGTAAAGTGAGTTACGGTTTTATCGTCCGTTTAAAAGAGTTACTTTTCCCTCGGATCAGTTGGTATATCCTTTTTTGCGCAATTAATTAATTGCATTTCATGTGTAATTTGTTCCCCTTCACATGCCACGAGAGTGACCCAAGATTTGCTTATTGGGAACCCCGCAAAGCAAGAGCTCCGTTTTAGAAAAACAACGTTAACTGTGTTGTTAACTGAGTTCCTGAAAAGTAGGTCCTACCTACTTTTCAACTTAACAAAGATTTCTCCGTTATCTCATCAAAACGGAGTATTGGAGTGGAGCGCCGAACACACTCACTTTTCACTACACGGATTTTTACCCCAAAGTCTGTTTTGACCCTTGAAAACGGAGTTTTTAAGGCATTCCTGAACGCGCCCTTAAACCACAAGGCCGTGATATAATTATAAATTTTAATCCGCCATAACTGTAATGTATAACTACATGTAAGTATACAACTATTTTTATAGTTACATATAATCCTCGCGATAAATGAATTAAAAAAAGAAAAGAAAATGACAATTAGTCAGCCAATATAATCGAGTGATCGATCATGACTCGCTTACCTATTTTTTGTTTAATTCATTAATTGCATGCAGACATGACTCGGCTTACTTCTCACTTGAAATCCAAACTCTTTCGATCACAATAATCGGGCTATATAGCTATCAAGTATCAAGTATCAAGTATCATTGATTCAAACCCCATAGTACATATATATATGCGTTGCGAGTAATCACACACTGTATAATGTAGTTAACTAAGTATTCTACATTATAAATACAAAGCCACCTCAAGCCCTCACCAAACATCTCGCATACCAAAGGTAATATTAGTAATACCTACACCATAAAATCAATACAAACCACAGCCATGGCTATGAACCCTTACTACGGCATCGACTTTGATCATTATGATGATGAGCTTGAACTGGCCCCCCGACGCTACTCTATCCTAACAGCGATTCTAGCCGAAATACTGTTCGCCTTCTATTCATGTCCGGTAGACCTTATCATAGTGATAGGGCTTACCGTATTTTGGTGCTTTTTTCTGGCTATAGTCTCGCTGGTTGTACTTGGTGATTTGTTGCGTATGTTGATGCTCGGGTGGGACTCGTGGGAACGGAATGCTGCTGAGCCTGTATATGGCAGTAGCACGCAGAAAAAAACTAGGCGCGGAGGGAGGAGATGAGATGCTTGGAGTATACGTGAGGGAGCCTGCAAGACTGCGATGACGTGATGTGGCCTTTTTGAAGGTTTTGTGATTGGGGTATTTTCATGGAGAATGTCTAGAACTGCCGTGTGACTATGTATGGTTAGAGAACATCGACTGACTAATTGATAAATGATTAGAGGACAAAATGAATTGAAATTAAAGATTGCTGCCTACGTGCCTAAAAGTGCGTTAAATCTGGACGCTTCCGCGGCATGATTATCTCTTAATACTGGAGACAACACAAGGGACATGCATCACCAGGATTGGCAGGCCACAAATTAATTTCGATATCGATATCCTGTGGACCAGATAAATATGCGAAAAGACAGTCATTTCCTGGAAGCTTCTGGTGTCAAACGCTTCTGAAGCCTCCCACCCCTTGGTGTGCACGCGAATCTTAGACTTATTCAGTATGAGTGGTTTAGGTGTCTTTTCCTGGCGAAAGAGTCCAGTGTTGAACGATAATAAAGCCCTTTCCTGCCTTCATCATATTTTAGGACCTACTCACCAACAGGATAAAATGGGGGTTTCAAGAGAGAAAGTCCAATAACAGGTCTTCGGACGAAATCAAGAAAGGTATCAACTCTGCCCTGGCCTGACGTTGCCGAAGAGGCTTGAAAACCATAAGTTGATGTGAATCGGGTGATAGATCATAGATGTTGGACCCCCTCGTCGCTTGAAACCCGAAAGCTATTAGTTAGGATATATTATCAAGTATCAAGTATCGGTAATTGTGTACCGCACCCTACGGTGTCCCTCACCACTTCACTATACCCTACAGTATAAGTACTTGCATGAAGCCATACCTGGTATCTCTCTATATCGCACACCAAACACCGGCCTAGAACACGCAAATATATATCACATATCCGCACAAACGCTATTTAATTAGTGTACATCTCTCAAGCTCTATCTACACAACACAAAACCAACTCAAGACTAGCCCTATAAATGGCCTCCTACTATGAGTACTTCTTCAAAACTGAACCCACCAACCCCTATCCTCTTTTAACCCAACTCGCAGCCGAGATTTCAATGGCCATGCACAACTTTTCGGACGAGATCAAGATGTTGGCGTTCACCATACTTTGGTGTATTTTGGCGACTATGGTATCGCTAATCCTGTTTTGCGACTTGTTGAAGATATTGCTGCGGTGGAGTTGGGTGACAGTTGCTATGCCGGCAAATGGTAAGGCTGAGACGTACGGCGAGGGCGGTTGTAGAAATTCCGAAGAGTGAGAATCCACACAACTTATATGGGGAGAGTGAGATAGAGTTTACTGTTTATGTGGACCGTAGTAAAATTTCGATGCTTGCAGGTTGATATAATTAGCTCTTTAGAAAGAGATAATTTAGGGGGATTGAATTTGAGCTAGGCGCTTTTTGAAGTATAGTTCCGTTCGAACCTGGAAGGGAACTATTGCTCTGCATGGTTATCGGGAATATAATGGGTGGGCTTTGAAAATTCTCCTTGGATTTCTTGACTAGATTAGTGGCGTCGATTCCAAGTCCCTAGCACTTCATCTGTCTATGCTGCTCACGTTGTTGTCACCCTATAATAGAGGGTCGTAATTTGTTGAAAGATCAATTGATTGATAAGAAATATCAATTATATATAATGTAATCGAGTGACTTGCCATTGTTGAAATAGCCGCGGGCTGCTCGTGTGTAGTAGGCCCTTTGGGGGGGGGCGGGCCCTGGTGGGCTGCGCCTCTTCGTTAGCCATGCATGACTTCGTCCTTTCACTCTTCTTGCTCTCCCTGCCCTCTTCTTGATCACTTCGAAGCCGCTCAACTCACTCATTCTCATCGAAAATACGATAACAGACACTCGTTCTTCCCTGTGGTCTCAGTTCTTTCGACCGTCCCCAAGAATCCAGCTGCACTCCCTGTACCACTAACGGCGTTTCCCTCTAGATCTTGATGAAGGTGCGCTGCGTACATTTAACTTGAAATTTCCCCCGATTAGTCTAGTTACTTTTCCAGGTTAACCTGTCTAGATCGCTCTATCCTCAATTTTCGCTATCAAATGTTATAGATCGGTAGTAGTATGTACTTCGTACTACAGCTAGCTAGTTCCCCTGGGGATTTATGTGAATAAGCTGACCAAGAAGTTGTTGTGTCAGACCAACTGATTCTGAGGAATAGGAGAAGACCTCTGGGGAAGAATGACAGTGAATTTAATCCAATCTAGCTAGATCAACGCCCTGGGGTGGTCATCGGGAGTGTGAACTGCCTGATGGATAACATGGAATGTGTGCATTGTGCCTTGGACTAGACACAGCTGATATTTGAACTGTACATGACGTCGACTGGAACGCAGTACTATTAGGTGCTGTAGAACACGTAACAGATCGATCTCCATCTTAAATTGACAAGCTTTCAAACTCATCCATCCCTGCGATAGCTCTACCCGGCTTTACCATCCCCCCCCAAAAAAAAAATTCTTGAAAGTATTAAATTTATATCTTCTCCTGTTGTAGAATAGTCGCTTGAGAGCAGTATATATACTGAGACTATGGTGTCGCAGAATACGAACATCAAGAAGCCTCAGACAAGCTTTCACATTTAGCCTATTGTTAATGTTTCCCCTTCCAAGATAGTACTAGTAGAGCAAGACTAACAACATCCCAGGCTCCATGGATCCAGCGCGTACCCGGGAATCCCTCCCACTGGCAGGGCCGTCAAAATATAGCGTAACGGTTGCCAAGTCTTCAATATGGGGTTAGGTTAACTTTATCCGGACCTCACAGGGAAGTATGTCGTACTTGTACTTTACATGCGGCAAGCTTTATTATTTCACCCCGCAAATCCGCACGGAAAAGATAATTTATTTAGGGTACGCCTGTCCCTATGCTTGTTCACTCGTAATCTGACCGCATTTCTCGTATTACAAAAGTAGCTAACTACATAAACTGAACGAAAACTTCCCTTTTCTTTTTTTTTCTCCTGCCCCGATTGTCAAGAATGGCCTAGCAGAGCTAGAGCTAGAGCTCAAAATCGGGAGAGGCAAATCAATAAAAAGACTAATCTTCAATTATAAAAACATTTCCCCCCCATAGTACAACAAATGAAACCAAACACTAGGTACTATAATGTACACACTCAAACATGCGCATCCGACGGCCTCTCTATCACCTGAGAAGCCCCCTTCTCACTAGAATAGCTCTGAACAGGGGTCAGATCTGATATGACCTCGCCCGTCTCTTTGACATGGACTCTTGCAACCTTTGCATCATCACCGTCAAAGATCTTTGCGATCTCCTCGAGGGTTGGTCCCTTGGTCTCGACGTAGTAGAAGTAGACAACGATCAACTCGAACCCGATCCAGACACAGTAAAAGATGTAGTATTTCCAGCCGATATTTTCAAGGGCAACGGGGTTGACATATTGGTTGAACACGAGAGCGATTTGGACACAGAGATTCATCAACCTGGTCTTTTGTTAGAACTTGATGCGCAAATTGAGAAACCGAAAGGTGAAAACTTACATGAGACCCTTAGCACGGATGCTGTACGGGAGAATTTCTACCGAGTAGGCAACCAACAATCCAGACCAGGCGAAGTTGTAAGTAGTGTTATAGATAAAGATCATGGCTACAACTGCCTGACCTGCAGCTTTGGATTCATGGAGGGCGTACTGGGCGGAACAGATGGTCCATACGATGAATGCAACCAGCATACCGGCAGTTGAGGCCAAGAACAAGGGGCGACGTCCAAACTTATCTACGGAGAACGCAAAACTGATGGCAACAAACCAGTTCCAGATAGACAACCCTCCATTGATCTTGAATTGTGTGTCTGCATCTGTGATGCCGATGGTATTCATGACAACACCAAAGTAATATGAGACGAGACCGTTACCAGACCATTGGGAGAAAAGACCCGCAGTCATGATCAGAATCATTCTGTGGCGGTTACCCTTGGTGGCAAACAGTTCTGACCATCCGGTGTTCTTGCTAACACTCTGCTCCATCTCAATTGTGTGCTTGATTTCCTGGTACTGGAACTGGACAAGTGGGTCCTGGGTGTCACCGTTGGCGTGATATCTAGCTAGAACATTCAGGGCCTGTTCAGGCTTGTCCTTGGATAGGAGCCAACGCGGTGACTCGGGGACCATCCAAAGACAGGTGAGTTGGATTACTGAAGGAAGAGCTTGCATGATGGATGGGGATCGCCATGACCAATCGCTCTCCATCTTGAAGGTTCCGTAGGTTACCCAGGTGGCAATAATAGCTCCAATGTGCCAGGTTGTGTTGTAGACAGCAGTGACTCTACCTCTGTGTTGGGGATGGCAGATCTCTGTGAGAAGGAGGGGAGCAGAAGCCTGGGAGATAGAGCAGCCGAATCCGATGAAGAATCGGGAGCAAACGAACATGCCAAAGTTCTGAGAAGCTGTTTGGATGGCAATACCGAGCATCATAAAGAAGATTCCAGTACAGATGGCAAGACGACGACCTAGAAAATCGGAAATGTAGGGCCTATAATCATTGTTAATTTATGAAATCCACTGGATCGTGTTTAGGAAAAACCTACGCGAATGGAAGACCACAGATAGACCCAATACCCATGATGGCATTGAAAAGGCCGAGAATTGATCCACTAGGATGGTTAAAGAAGTCCTGCCACGCAGGGACCATCTGTAAACCGTTCATCATAGATCTATACATATCATTAGTATGCGCCGAAATATATAGTTTTTAAAACATACCCATCGAAACCAGTTGTTGCAGAACTCAAGATAATGATTGCACAGAGGCCATAAAGTTTTCTTAGACCTGCATCTTTGTACCAGGTAACCTCTGCAAACTTTGGTGCCTCAATCTGGGCTTGGAGACTCTTTTGGTTAGGATTAGGAACCATGGTGACTGTCTGATTCTTTCAAATTGATCGTTTGAAAGATCTCAAGAATGATAGTGAATGAACAAAAGCTACTATCAGAAGCTGGGGAAGCGTCCTATATGTACTTTCCATTGCCATTGCTTTCATGGCCCCACAATATTAGAAAATTACACAGTAACCATGTTCCTGGGCCAATACTCAGTTCGACCCCAGAGAAATATCGCTTGCACGGTCAGTGTCAGGTTTCTCCGTGCGGGGGTTTACTCTTCGCGGGGTTTGTACGCTACCATAGGCCAGGCCAGGCCACGCCGTACATCGACGGTCCGTCGGGATGGAGGCCCGTCATTCCGTCCCTCATGCAAGCAAGGTAGCTAGCTGTGACATAAAGGTACCGGAAGAATTAGCCTCCAAGTTTATTTCCAGGTCAGGCGGTTTTCTTTTATTTTGAGCCGCTTTCTGAGGCTAAATGTTGCACAAAATCTCCTCTGTGGCTTGAGTTGCTTTACGATTTTGTGGGGTCCATTTTTGCGGGCCTCGAAGCCGGGAATTTCTTATTTGTTTTTCATTCTAGAATATTTCATGTAGACGTACATACATGTATGTCCTACAAATCAGCCAGCCACCAATGAAATAGGATTAATTAACTTCGACACCAATAGGTATAACAAGCATATACATTATGCGTTGTAGTGATCAACTCCTTTTTCGCCCCCAGATATACCTAGGTGTAGTTATGATTTACTAAGGGTCATCTTCGCCGCAATTTATTGGTCAGGCCACACCAGCTGTAGTTATTATATTGCCAGTGTTTTTATTCTGTGCCCAGTATCTAGGCCAAACTCGTATATTTTTGTCCCTCAAGATAAGGATGCTGTGATATATTTTTGAAAAAGCCTGATCACACCTCTATTGAAGGTCAGATAGCGAGAAATCTGCGGCCTTATCTCCATGAAGCTGGTTTTGTGATATGAACCGCTCCAAAACTGATGGCATATATGGCATCCAAACTCTTGATACCGTTTGTTGGACCATTTTGTGTTTGATTTGATAGTAGAGCCGCCACACCATGAGCCACAGAATTACCCACTTATTACTTGGTGGGGAAAGCTGGGGATTGTGGGGAGAATAGAGTTCAAAGAAAGATTAATATTTCCCCGCGAGATCGTTCATAAAATCTTAGGGACGACTCAGCGCTAGCAAAGTACATACCTACATGTACATGGTGTCAATTAATTGGGAAAAGATCGATTGGTGGACATGCAGCCATACGTGAAGGCACAGTAATCACGCGTTTCCAGCTGCGCCATGGGTACGGCACGTCTATAAAAAATATATTGGCCTTTTCCCAATCTCGGCTAAAACCTGTAAAAATTATTTTCATGCGGTGTAGGTTGCCACTTGGCGCCAGGTATTTGGGGGCCCAAACTCTTAGGTTACAAATTCCCGGGACCCAATTTCTTTCCAGGTGGGGTTGTTTTAATATCATAAAAAAGGGTGATCGGTTGCTTATTCCGACTTTGGTTCCTGGTATCGGATCTTTCGAATTTTGAGCTTGTGATTGTGGCTTTCGTGACACACATATTATCGTGCTAGTACTTGAGCGACGTCTATCAAAGCTAAACCTCCCGTGATATCCCGGAGATCACGAGTGAGAAAAACTCTCATACGAGTATTTATTTAGTTATAGGTATAGATCAGAATCCCCTAGTTGCAATCGGGATAGCTTTCCTTGTGTTTGATCATGAACTCAAACCTGATGCCGCATCACAAGATCTCTCTTCAGCCTATAATAAGCTGAACTGAGCACAATATCGAGGAAGCTCTCGTATGTAGAGTGCATTGCCGAAAATTTACCCCCGCGGCCGTAGTTCAGTAGGTGCATCTGTTTGCCGGGTGGACATCATGAAAGTACAGTAAGTATTAGTGTCGATAGACCTATTATCTGACCATTATCATCTATGTATTTCATATCTTATGAGAGTGACTGTCAGGCACTTCCAGTCGTGCTATGTAGGATCCGGCATTACACAGGTGTCGCTTGAATACTCAAATGCGTCTATTTCGCGCTATATTACAGTGTGGCGCGCCCCCCGCTTGTTCTTTGCCTACACTAACACAAGACAGAGATTGCCTCCTATATAGACCCAGAATGGTAGGATTCAGGGTGTGTAGAATAGACCCCAACCCCCCAGATGAGTGCTTTGAAGTATTCTAATGTTGGGCCGAACTGCTGGTAATTCCATGAGTACATATAGTGAGTACGTGCAATATGTTCTCGAGCTAGCTCAACCAGAGTACGTGCATGACCATTGCCGAGTTATCCTCTAGAGTGTTGTATAATACATACATGTACATGTACTCAGAAAGCAGAAATATCTGCTTAGCGACAACCAATGCACACGTACAACGGTAGGTAATGAATGATGGAATGGGCTGAGACAGGGTGATGCCTGTTTTGGGTAAACCGCCATCAAAATACGGTGTTTGTAGGTATAAATATATCTCAGGGCGTTCCATCGATCAAATATTAATACCTATCGCTGTACATGTGTTGAGCTTGGAGCCAGGAACTGAATATACCATATGTATTTGAAGAACGTTGTGCTACATGTATGCAGGCGCCTAGGCTATTACAGCCATACATGTATGTTCCTTCCATGGTCAATATTCCTTCTACAGTCAGAAGTTCAGTAGGTACGGAACTAGTCTAGCTACGTCATTAAGTCACATTATCAAACCACCCCTATATATATATCTTAAGCCCCTTAAACACGTGGATCTTGTCTTCTACAATACAGTTCTCACACTACAGCTTTACTTTGTGTTCTTGTAATTGGTAGGTGCTGTGCATGCGCCCCGTAGTCTTATCGTGAAATTGACTTCATATTTGCCTACATGTAGTGAGGTATAACACCATACTCCACCGTTGTCAGTTACTACATACTACATGTACATGTGCACTTGAGCGGTTAGCGTAAGTACTTATATTATCTAACAACCAACTATTCTGATATACCTCGAATACTAGATGTATCTGTGGGTGACTGGGTATGATTTACTCGCTAGCCCATTTGCAAGAGGTTGGTTACATGTGCTACCACGCACCGAGTGATATTGAATGACTCAGGCACACCAACATCTCTAAAGTTAACATTTCATCTGTGCAAAACTACATGTGCCTATAATCTTCAATACTTTATTACATATGTTCAGAAGTTATATGTTCACTGAAAACATATACTAATCAAAATTTCTGCAATCAGCGACACCAATATTCCAACAAACCCTGCAGCGATCTAATTTCCAAAGATAATCCTCAACCTTATTTTCATATAGTTCACAGCTGTATATACTGCGCAACATCACATACGGTACCTGCATTGATATTTCACGAGCGTCTACATCCAGATATGCAGAATCAATGTTAGGGTCAGGGATCAATTGTCCTCCCGCCCAGCTAGTACAAAATTGACTAAGCATAGCAACAGGGAATACCGGAAACCCAAGCCGAACTAATTTACATGGTTCGGTGCTAACGTGGGGTACATGAGTATTACAGCACACCTTCTCTCAACTCTTTCTCACTGTCTTCGCCCCCTTCCTTCTCCTCACCCTCTCTCGCCACCGGAGACACATCTCTTAAATCGAGATATGACGATCTCATTGCTCGTTTACTCATAATTACTGCTTAAACGAACACACACTTTGATTGAATTGAGGGGTACATGGAGTGCTTTGTATCGTGATCAATGCAGTTCATCGGTGATAGAAACGCCGATGGCGCGGAGTAATACCCTATCCCATCATGATCAGTACCGACAGAATTGAGTATTAAATTTAAAGGTTTATTATGTAGTACATGTACTTGCTTACCAGCAAAAGAACCAGAAAATGCAACTAGCGGAAACAGGGATTATTTATATGAGAGAACAACGCCATTCCATACATATTATGCTTGTCCTGAGCGACCGCATTTTCTGGTTCTTTTGCTGGTAAGCAAGTACATGTATGCAATCCTATATGTACCTGCAGCGGATGGGTGGCACAAGTAATGCGAATTTAGGGTTCGTTGACAGCTGGACGACATGGTGGTTAATTAATACCAGTTCATAGTGTAATTATGATATAGTATTTCGTTTATAATTATTATATTTGAAATAGATGTCTAGCTGGTCATTGGCCATTCGTAGCGAGATAAAAGGGGAGGCCAAAATATATTTAGTGCATGTAGCACAACACCGGCATAGGTGAGCCGACTGAAGCTGTACAGCGGTGGGTAATAAGTCATCGGATGACCTAGCCACAATTTTGCCTGCAAACGCGCATTTTGGTGGCGTTCCGTCCGATGACTTATTACCCACCGCTGTACCTATGGGCGCTGGACATAGGTTAGGGTTTTGCGGTGATTTTTACCGAGCATATTCGGGTCTGCATGTCACCAGAAGCTACTACCTGGTATAAGTCAAAAAAAACATTATAAAGAATTCAGAGATACATATATGTCAATGTTTGGTTTTCTTGTTATCCTTAGAGTCACATAACACATGTATCTACGCCGGCAAACCAAACTGACCAAAGAGTATAGCACGTTCAGGAATACACGTAGCTCTGAAATAACACCGTATAACAAGGAATCGTACTTTGTCACCCCGACACCTTCCCTTCCCCAATTACAAGTACCCGCAGCAGCACAGATAAGTACACGTAATTAAAGTGACATTCATCTCTGTTAATCAAGTAATCAGTCTCTCATTCTAGTTCACAGTTCATGACCTATTTACATCAAGATTTCATTCTGACAACACTCGATCGAGTGACCGCACATGACACGATGTATAGTCATGAATGATCACTCGACTCAAACAGGTATAGATTACCGAAATTTTTTTTTTTTGGTTTAACTCATTAATTACATGCAGACCGTAGTCTATGGTAATATCGCACTGCCCCTGAGCTACCCGTTAGATTACCGAAATTATCGGTGCGAGCCCGGGAGTAATGTCTTACCTATTACGTAAGGGACGGTCATTTTCTGAGAAACATACAGAATATCATGATTATATATGCCAAGCTCTAGATGAAGCATTATTGTGTCCCTCTTTGCACGGCGCAGGCTTTGTGTAAGGGCTAGGGGCTTTGATATGCCCTCTCTAGCTCTCTGTGATAGTCAAACTAGACAACTAAAAGGTCGAGATTTTCCGTATATACTCTTTATAGTGTAACATAGATGTATGTTATGTCGACACGTACCTATCGTGTTGACACTTGTCATGCCAACATCTATCCCATCCGGTCCGTGACTATATATATGACTAGACCAGACACTCGAGTACTCGCTCTTTCTCCATTAATCAAGCCACTTAACGGTCTTTTCAACATAGATCCATGGGGCTACGGGATGCTCTACGGAATAAAGAAGTGTCTAACTGGCTGTAGTGAATGGAACGAGAGAATTACTTTTACTCATGAAAGCACTGTTGTGAGCTGCTAGCTATACGCACGAGGAAAATACCACTTCGTGATATGTTGTTGTTAGGTAATATAAGTACAAGGTACTCTAACTATGAGATAGTTTGTTAATAGAGATCAAATTCCACAAACCAGTTGAAATTAGTACAGGAATCTAGATTTCTCTTGATATAGATATTATAATACAGCACATCCTTATAAGTAGCACTCGATCCTTTTATACACCCACCGATCCTACCCAGACCAGGTCAACCCAACCTTACTCTTACAACCCTAGGCCGATGAGAACCAAGCTAAATAACTCAGAAAGTAAGCTTACCAGAACCTCCTCCGACATTGTTCTCTACTATCTCGGGCTTACTAATTTTATATTTAACCTTCGCCGCCGGGGGTCCGCTTCCATTTCTCCTCCTCGCAATTAAGAATACCCCAAATGTGACCAAAATGACAAAGAACGCCACACCGCCAAGAACCCCGCCAACGATGGCACCAACATTTGTGATGGTTTTGTCGTTGTCGGCATTTGTGAAGTTGAAGCCGGTGGGGAAGTCTCCTCGCTGTGGAGGGGTGGTTTCGGTGCGGAGAGAAGAGACCTCGCCCGGCGAGAGATTCTGAGGTGCTTTTAAGGCTGCCTCGCGGAATTTTTCGAGTGATTGCTCGGCAGTTCTTAGAGGTGTTAGGGCAGAGATATTTAAGGAATTAAGTGAAACTCACGGGTTGATGGCGCCAACAAAACCTTGCTGGCAGTGGCGGCCTTGGGAACAGTAGAAAAAGATGGGATCAGGGCTGGTAACGTTGATGGTAAATGTAGCCAACTAAATCATATTACTAATGTTAGAAAAATTCGCAGCTAATGAAATATCAACGAACAAGTATATAGGAATACTCAACTATCTCTGTATTGAGAGGAAGGGGGTGAAAACCAGAGAAAAAACCCTTTCCTGTTGAATTATCTATTGGTATGCATGGGTTATTAAAGTCCGCCTGTACCGCCGAGTGATTCTACACATTCATCTGTCATCAGTATAAATCCCACAATTATACAGCAGTCAGAAGGAAAAGGTCCAAAGAAAGAAAAGCCGGCATACCAACGGATAGAACTGGAACTGCACCCTATCACCCACATCCGCAAACACCTGTTCCGGACTGAATCTCAGCTTCAAGTCGTTCCCCTCCCTCCCCACCATTACCACAAACAACCTCTCCCCATTGCAACCGCAAGCGATCAACAGCTGTAAAAGAATGACGAGGCGAATAATATAGTATGCATTCAGCATGGCCAGCAGCATCATTAACGTCCCCACGCATCTCCACGTGCGTGCGGATAGAAGAGGTATTTGTATTGCATTTTTTCCACCTCTCTAGCTCTCCTCACTTGCACCTACGTTATATTAAATATCGAACTAGAGCGGTGGCTAATCCTGGTAACGTGTGGTTTCATTACAGTTTCGGTCGATGTTTTAGCAGTTGACGGAGGACCGGGGTCTGGCCGGGTTTGATGCACGTCAACGACTGCAGTGTTTCGCTTGAGAGAACTTGCTTCCATTCAATGGGTGGAGTATTCCACAGGTACTGCAGTATCAACATTAATCCTCCTTGGTGGCGATGGGAGGCGGAGACATATATGCATACTACGAGCAAACGTAAATCTAGAGGTACGTGCATGTAGGCACTTTTATAGATCTAGCTCAAGAGCTGACAAGTATCCAAAGAGAACAGGAGCGCTCCCCTCATGTAAACCCTGTCAGCCTCTTGTGTGGTTCCTGGCAGCGTGGGTCTCAGTGGCAAGCTCCGCTCAAGTTCTTTAGGCTAGATGTACCTACACTCCACCTGAAGACCAGGATGTGGCTACATCGCTGGCTTGCCAATAGTGGACTCTTTCCCATTATAGTGGATTCTTCCCCTATTTTATATGCCACAGATATATTTACCGGCAGCTAGCTCGCCCTCCGCACTCTATTCAAGTCTGAAGCACATCTATCGGACCCAATCTTCGTCCCATACAATACACGCGACACCCCTGTCCAAGATAGAGATCTGCTAGGGATTGAGACTATCCCTTGGACGGATGAAACGGTCAAATTCGCAGCTTGCCTTTTTGAGCTAATACTAGCCTGAGCAGGTATCTAACACCTATCCTTGATCGGTTCTATGACTATTTTCAATCATTAAGAGCAACGGATATACCCAACTCAGTGCGTGCACGGTCCATGCTGCGAATATCCGTCCAAGGGATACCTAGAATTATTAGAAACAGGGTTTGTATGGCTGGTTGGGCCAACATGACTCCTCCCATATACCTACATGAATAATATTACCACTCGCAGCTGAATACACATGTGGCTTGCTCGCAGCTACAGGACTGGAATGTCTCCGAAGCCATTTGCTTGGCCTGCCCGATCTGTTTCAAGAGAATTGCGTATGCTCTACTTCTAAAGCAGGGGAAAGCTCGCGGCCTGGGTTTATTACGATGGCCAACGTTAACGATGGCCAGCCGTAGCCATGGCCTGGAAGGCGAGAGGCTTAACTACCTAATATAATGCTCTAATTTAGGTAAGGAGAGGCTTGAACGTTTTCTCTAAGTTGATAACGGCGGGTAGTGCGGTGAATCAAGTTGCTCAGATAGGGTAGGTGCGGGTTGGCATTGGCTTGGTATGGCATCTGTTCAGGTGTGATGAGCTGATACACAGCTCCATCGCAGTACAATGTTGCGCAAGGCCTCAACCAAGGAGGTAGTAGCATTAGGCTCTCAAATATGATTGGTGCTACACCGCAGGCCTCCCTCAGGCAGTATTCCTGCAATGGGGATTTACTCCTTCTCACCAGATCACTAGGTCGTGTGCTTAGATGGAACCGCAGGTCTTGATTAAATGACTGGGCTCTTTTTGTCGTGAAAGGTTCCAGTCGTTGGCTCGCTATATGTATGCAGGCGGGATAGAGCAGAGGGCACAAGCGGCCGGGGTGTGTGGCATAGGCGAAACCGGGATCCAGTCAGGAGGAAATAGTAAAAAGAGAAAAAGTCCTGCTCGGGAGGAGTCAAGTGCACCCACTCGCCCATCAGATGTTATAATTGCAAGGGTTTCCACAAAGCAATTGACCGAGCGTGCCCCGAAAGGGCCAAGGTAATCCTGAAGGCATCGTTGAGATTCAACGAGAGCAGACCCCAAAAAACAGCACCGGCACTCATTAATGTGATCCCGGCGATCCCGGCCAGATTAATCCCTGCTCCAATCCCGACTCCGACCCCAGCTCCACCAGTACCAGAGTCTACCATCCAAGTACCTGCAACACCGGCACCAGCACCGGTAGAAAAAGATCACGACATGGGAAATGCCTAGGTTGGGTTTTTGTCTCGCTTACTCCCTTTCCTTGTCTCTCTCTCTCTTTCCCTCTCTCTCGTTATCGGCGCCATCTGCGCGCGTCACTACTTGTTGTCTGCGGCCTCACCCGCCGCGGTAATCAGTCAATCGTCTTGGTTTTTTCGGTTTTGTTCTTTGTTGTTTGCTGTTTTGTTGTTTTTGTTTTCGGGTTAGTCGGCGGAGGTTGTAGTTAGGGTACTGAGGTGTGCGATAAGCTTCGGCTTCAAAGCAATATAAGGTTCTTCTTCTTCTTCTTCCTGTATTTTAAAGAATATTATCAGTTCTATTCCTCCATAGCCCAACGCCTACGATCTCTTGGTCGGCCAAGAGAGTTCCAGGATACTTTGCTTGCTTAGAGTCTACCTCTAAGCCTCCTGTTTAGATTGTGTTCCTTGGACTATTACGTCTACGTCTATTGTTCCCAAGTAACACCATGAGAGATAGAGTTTCTCCTGCCTTTATCTTCAACCGTCGATGAAGAACAAGCTGCGGTTCTCCTAGGGCCGATAGCTTAACTGCTGGAACAAGTACTTTTTTAACGGCCCTGTAGTGGCTCTGTTACTGGAATTTGATGGGCCGGATGGTGATTCTGACACCAAAGACGACGATTTTTGCCCAAAAGACAAATCGGCACATCTGGACGTTCAGTTGGTCTCGGCGGTTCGCATTTTTTACTGATGTAGTATAGCTAGATTTATAAAATATGGTGTGTTCTTGTTCTTGGCTAAGTTGTTATCTGGTCTAGATTATTTGATCCTTGATTTCACAATAATGATACTGAAGTACTTTTTAATAATCCCTTGCATAATATAGCCCTAGAAGTACATGTACTTTGTAATTTAATGTATATATGTATATATTACTCTGGCACTCCGATCCATATATAGAGCGCCACCTACCTTGAGCTAAACGACTTTACGGGGGTACGGTCAACACGGGGGTATGGTCAATTCCAAGATTTTGTATGGAAACCGAAAGAGGTAGTCGATCAACTCCCTGCGTATCATGCCTCACTCCGGCGTATATTTGAGATTGACCGTACCCCGGTGCTGACCGTACCCCCGTGAAAGTGTCTAGGTTACCCTCTTTAAGAGCATAACAACGGAAATGATCGTTTTGTCTACAAATTTGGCCCCGAGTGATATTCCATGATCCGGAGTGGAACAAAGAGCGTTCGCCAGCAGACCAGCAAATACATAAAATAGCGAGTTGAGATTCCGTTAAGCCTTGTACACCCCCCCTTCCCACCATCCCTCATATTTTACACACGAAGAGAAGAAAAACCCCCACAACCAGAGCCGTTAAAGGAAAAAAGATAAATGTATACAAGTAAAGTAAAGCGCCCCAAAGCAAAAAAAAAAAGAAGAAAAGAAAAGCATTGCTTCATTGGAATTCATGAACCAGGAACATTTTTTTTTGTTTGCTCTCCACCTCTCATACTGTTGCTAACCGCCAAAAACACTTGCAGTACTACGCTACGGAAAGATTAAAGAATAATAGGGATATAGTCGGTGATTAGTACTTCCTCCTCTTGGCCTCCTCTGCTGCGGCCCGTCGCACGTCTGCGCCGCTCGCCTTCTCCCACACGTTGCCACCCCACTTGATGGCGCGCTCCGCAATGGCAGAGGGTCTGTCGATGGCCGGGCGGACGTCGAGGTAGAACACGGGCTCGCCGGTGGGCTCGGGGGCGCCAGAGTAGTAGTCGATGACGTAGCGGACCTCCTGGCCGTCTTCGCGGAGGACGTACCAGTCGTGTCTGTCAAACGGCGGGGGTCTTGTGCTGTCAGCCACACGAACCACTACGCGGGGGGGAAACCAAGAAGAAGAGAAAAGAAAAAAAAACATACCCGTATTTCTCGGGATACACTCTTCCTAGCATCTGCAGGATCCTCGCCTTTGGCGTCAGCTCCTTACTCCTCCCCTGGAACCTCAGCAGCCTGGGCCATGGCTGCTGGCCGGCCTCGCTCTGCATCTGCATCTCCCTCTCCGCATCCTCCATCTGCTTCTCCCGCAGCGCGTTGATCACTCCGCCGCCAAACTGCCTCTCCCACTCGACAATCTCGCCCCACGCGCCCTCGTTGAGGAAGTTGTGCACGGCTACCATGCTCTCGACGGCATCCTCGGGGATGTGGTCGTTGCCCTTGCGCTTCATGGCGTTGTACATCTGCTGCGGCGACGGGTACTCCCAGTTGCCCTCGGCCCTGTCGGCGCCGCGCGGGATCGACGACACCTCGCGCTCCGTGGGCAGCACGAGCTTCTGCCCGGGCGCGCGCGTCTGCGGCAGGTTGGAGAACATGAAGTTGAGCGGGTTCATGCCCGAGTCTGAGGGCTCCTTCTCCTCGGCGCCACCGGCAGGGGGGACGTAGGGGCATGCGGCGGCGTCCTTGGGGGGCGCGGCGGCGGTCTCGGGCTTGTGCATGGGACATGATGCCTGAGGGGTTTTTTTACTTTTATTTTAGCTGGGGTCAGGCAATGGAGGGAGCTGGGGGTTTGGGGGGGGCAGGGGGTTTGCTACTGGTGGGGTGGTTTGGGGGGAGGTTTCGGCGGGGTGCGGGAGCACTGGCGGTGGGTTCAACGGGGTCTGCCCAGAACCAGCCCATAGTGAATTAGATATAGTCTGACGGAGGAGGAGGGAGGTTGAAGGTAAAGTTGTGATTGGTTTTGGTGGCGGGCGCTACTCTTCAATGTAGCTGTGAGAATTGTTCCGTGTTCGTGTCGGGGTGGGGGAGGGGGGGGGGTGGGATCTGAGGTTTTATTTCCACAGTAGAAGGCGGATCGAAGGTTGAGGTTGAGGACGTTGGTGAGGACGGCGCCGCCAACTGAAGATCGCTTATTCATCCCTCCATCCGATCTTTTTTTTCTCTTTCTCCCCGATCCGGTAACTCCCGTGCTTACATGTACATACATACAATACAACATCCATCCCGGTCCTTTGCTATGTAAATAGCTACGAGAAACAGAGACATTGGTCACCTTCGCTCAATGTACCGGCTGAGTACACAGACATACATGCACGAGCGACAGAATCAGCGGGTGCCCACAGCAGAGCTGGCAGTTGTCGCGCCTAGATGGCTCGGGCATATACTTGTGCTGGGAGGGAGTGGTGCGGTCGTGTCTCGGGGGTGCGGTCGTGTCTCGGGAATGCGGCGGTCGGGTTATGATATGTAGATATATGCTGCTGACAGACACCCAGAGCCGGTTGATGTAATATCAGTCTGGCTCTTGTCACCCTCAAAGCTGTCCAGGACTGGCTGCACGCACATCACTGCACACCCCTCCATCAAGGGATTATGCAACTACACGCTTACCAGCATAAGAACCAGAAAATGCAGTCCCTGTTTCCGTCACTTGCATTTTCTGATTCTTTTGAGGGTAAGTTTTACCTACATGTACTGCTACATACAGTGCTTCGTGCCGTCGATCACAGCATCACAAGCTGCAACGTTGGTACCTACATATTTACCATCGACCAAGGGTCTGACTTGACCTAGCTACACCACCATGGGCTGTGGATCGCAACAAACAATCCAATTGACTCCCATCCCGTGTTTATATGTTGTGTGTATGAGCCCTCACAGCTGGCCGACACTGGGGCAACACTGCAGTCATCGAGACGTCGAACCCCCACTCATTGTCAATGCAGAAAGCCAAAACAATGAAAAATGTCTGTCTTATCAAACAAAGAGGCATATAAACAAGTGAGCCCCAAGCACCTTCCCTAGTTGCAATGCCACGTACTGATTGGTCAGTTTGTACAGATATACTTTCCACCTGCAGCAGCATTGTTGGAGACAAAGAACATGTCTACATCCCTCCATCCTCGAGAACCCGTATACTTCAAAGACCCAAGGGCCCTAGGACTGCAGATGAACTCGTATTTTTCCCCCCCTCTCTCACACTCTCTCACACTCTCTCCCTCCCGGACCAGCACGACATCGGCCCCTCAACTTCATTCCTGAGGAGAAAAACAAAATTTGAAAAAAAAGGGAGGAATATCCCTATAATAATAAAAACAACCCTTAACTGAAATCTGTCCATTCCGTTTTCACCATGACAGGACTAGGCTTCATCCCCGACATCCCAGGAAGCGGGCTTCCCACCGAGCTGGCACCCCCCCAGACCGCCACCCTCATCCCGCCGCCTCCACTGCCCCCGCGCCGGCCGCCGCCGCAGCGCCCTCAATTCAAAGCGCCGCCAGAGCCCCCGGACGAGTTCGCCGACCTGCCGCCACCCGTGCCGCCGACGGCCGCCGAGCTTGCGGCCGAGGCTGCCGAAATGCTCAAGATACGCGCGCAGCAGAAACTGGAGATGGACTACAAGATGACCAACCAGTCGGACCTCTACGACCTGCTCATGTCGCAGCAGGCGGCGACGAAGGCCGCGCAGGCGATTCGAGAGGCCATGGGACTTGACCCGGAGGAGGAGGATGCCAGTGATGTCTCGGAAGCCGGGGGTCCGGCAAAGAGTCCGCCGCCTGAGCGGGTGGAGCCGTGGTGGTCGTCGTCAGAAGACTCGAATCCGGCAAACTTGACGTCGGAGGATGCGGCGGAGAGGGAAAGGCGTCGCGCGGCAAGGCTTCAACGAGATGCAGCGCGGGATCGGCTTGTTCTTGCAGAGGAAATACGGATTATAGCGAGCAAGGCGCGGCGAAGGGCTAAAAGGGAAGCTAAGCTGAAAGCTGCGCAGGAGGCGCAGGAAAAACAGGGCGACAACCAAAAGAAGACCAAGACCAAGACCAAGACCAAGACCTCGGCGGAGCTGGCGGAGCTGGCGGCAAATCTGGCGAAGGCCGCTGCGGAAAGGTTGGCCGCGTCAGCGAAGACGGCGGAGAAGGCGGCGGCTGAAGCGCTCGCGGCGGCTGCAGAGAGGCGGCGGCAGGCAGATCTGAAGGCGCAGCAGGATGATCGGGATCTGCTATCGGACGACAATGGGACTGATGATGATGACCCGGCCGTTGAAGGAACCCCTCCACCGCTTAGTGACGAGGATAGAGCCCATTTGGCGATGATAGAACGGGAAGAGGGGCGGGCTCAAGCCTTTGCGGATATGATTGATAGCATGTCGTTCACGCTCGAACTTAACCACGCTCTCCAAACTATAATCTGCCCTTACTGCCAACTGAACATTAGTGCATTGGCGTATGATGTAAGTACTTTTCTTCTTCTTCTTTTCTTTTCACTCATTGCACTTGCGCGCCTGGTAAAAGGGTTTTGAGTGGTGCAAATACCCCCCCCCCCCAAATCTTGAAATGAATTACATGTAAAGAAATCCAGCCCAAACCTTGGTGTCCTAACATTCCTACTGCTACATGTAATTTGTCGCTTGTATCCGCGTTACATGCTGACCCCAATCCCACTGACCCCCATTATCACTTCCACCCAGCGCTTGCATTGATTTTTGATTCTTCAAAAATACTAAAAACAACACTTTAGGAGAAAAAAGCCCATCTATTAGCCGATCTTGCCGCCGAAACTGAGGCGGAACCGTTTCCGCGGGCCGAAGAGATGATACACGGACCGGGAGCGTTGGGTATGCATTCGTGTTTAATCCGTTTTTCCCCACCTTCAAGCCCTCAAGCCCTGCTCTCTGGCCCAAAAAAACGTTCCATTTTTCTGACACAATGCACTTGAACAGATTTGGAATACGATAACCATGCAATAAGGCGATGGATCTATATCGACCAACGGACGCATTGCCAGCACTGCGGTATAGAGTTTACAGAAGTTGGTATGGTGCGTATCACTCAAACTACAAAAGGAGAAGCAAAAGAAAAGTCCCAACTAATTATGACCACAGAGGAAAATCTGGTTCACAGGCGCTGAACGAAGGGCACAGATCCCCGACCTTAGGACCGCTTCAGAATTGCAGAACAATAACCACAGGATACGGTGCCCGTACCAGAGGCGGCAGGAGGGCTATAACCATCTGGCTCAGTGGGGGAATGCCAACCCGCTCGACGGACGGGACCATATGACTCTGCCGAGGAGAAGTAGAGCTGATTTGAACCATCTGTATGCGCAAATGGATGAGATGGGCGACGACACTTATGGTCTTGAACTCATTTATGTACGAATTCCTATGCCCCCCGCAATTAAGACTCTTACTAAAGGTTGAAACAGAACCAAGTTCCCCGAAATCTCTCGATGGATGCTGTTCGTACTGCTATAGCGTTTCCCTATACCACCGAACTGTGTGACTCCCAAGCACAACAGTATGCAAGAGCAGTCCGCCATGTGTTCTGTCCCTCTTGCCGCAGAAGGCTCCGCAGGAGGCCGTACTCAATAGACGGTGAGGAACGTCCTGCGGCAGAGGTAATGCAAACTCTTTCCATGTCATTTCCTCTTTGCCTTGGCCTTCCCCTCTCCTTCTCTCCTCTGCTCTCTTCGATTAGACTAACTCTTGGTACAATCCCACAAAGACACTTGAAGAGCACAGGGCAAAGTGCACTCGAGTCCCTCTACCCGCAAACTTCATAGGATGGATCTCACTTGAAGTAAACCAGTTCTTGGGCAAACTACGGACCGCATACCCCGCAAAGGCAACTCTGATAGCGATCTCTGAGCAGGTCAAGTGGTTTCACAGATGGAGACTAGCCGCAAACAGCACTGTCCCATTCACTATTACCGGGATAGGTTCTCCAAACATAACCGCGGGCTGGCCTCCGGTGCCACTGCCCCGTTGCTTCGCTGATAACAACGCTGTAGTTCTGGCCACCACGCCGGCACTTCCAGTCCCCCGTGCCATTCCTCTCCGCCCTTATCGTGCGCATGATAATACCACGAAGGATGATCAACCACCTCCCGCGGATGAACCAAACGCTGAACTAGAGGATGAGCCAGAGGATGAGCCAGAGGATGAGCCAGAGGATGAGCCAGAGGATGAGCCAGAGGATGAGACAGAGGATGAGCCAGAGGATGAGCCAGAGGATGAGACAGAGGATGAGCCAGAGGATGAGACAGAGGATGAGACAGAGGATGAGACAGAGGACGAGCAAGAGGATGGGACGGAGGACGAGCAAGAGGATGAGCCAGAGGATGAGTCAGAGGACGAGCCAGAGGACGAGCCCCAGGAGAAGGAGAAGGAGGAAACCAGAGAGGATGATGACGATCGGTCATCGTCCCTTGAGCCCGCCTCAGACGACACTGATCTTGAAGAAGACGAAGAAGAAGAAGAAGAAGAAGAAGAGGAAGAAGAAGAAGGAGAAGAAGAGGAAGAAGACGGTGAAGAAAATAACGAAGACGAACCTCAAGACGAGGATGACGAGGATGACGAGGATGAGGAGGAAGGGGAAGCCGACGACACAATTAGCGAGATTAGCGAGCCTGATGAAGGTGAGGAGGCGGATGACCTCCTCCTCAGACAGTCCGATATCCTCAAGGGCCACGCCCGCGCCTCCAGGAACCGACGCACTAGGCTAGTCAGCCAGCAGACCGCCTTACAGGCTACTAGAGCGGCAAACCAGGCCAATCTCGACAATCTCGGCGCAGAGGCATCAGCCAGAGCAGACTTAAGGGCGGCATTGGACAGTATCGAGAGATCCTCAGCTCTCAGTGCAGAACAACTAAGAGCAGCGGCCAACCTAGAGACCTCTAACGCATCGGGTGCTGCAGTGGCTGCTTCTATCAGAGCGATGATAGTGGCAAATGATGTAGCGCTTCAAGCCCTTGCTAGGACGATTAGAGAAGCCGAAAGGGAATATGCGGGAATAATTACGAGAGTGGAGAGCGCTTTAGCTGCGGAGAAAGCAAGGAGAAGCTCTAAAAAGGGTGGTAGGACAGACGCCGAGAAGGCAGCAAGCACAGCAAGGAGGGCAGCCAGGCTCGAAAGGGCACAAAAAAGGGCAGCCAAGTTAGTTGAAAAAACTGCCAAACGAAATGCCAAAGCAGCTGAAAGGGCCGCAAAGGCGAAGGCGAAGGCGAAGGCGAAGGCGGATGCGTTGAGCGCAGATGCAAAAGCGAGAAAGGCAGCCACGAAAGCAAGGCAGGAAAAGAAGGCAAAAAGTAAGGCACGAAAGAGGGCAAGGAGAGCCCTCAAACTGGACGCAATGGCGAAGACAGCCAAGGCCATTGCGGATGAAATAGCCAGGAAAGCAGCAGAAAGGGCAGCGGTACCTGACCCCGATCCATGCCCGATTATAGAATTCTTGTGTGGCAGATTAGCACAGCCTATAAATCCGGGAGCTGGACTACGCTTTTCCGCGGAATTTAGGAAAGTGAACTCACGCGCGATATTGGACAGGCCACCTGGTGCTTGGGCATCTTTCTTGTTTCCAACGTACGACAATACAGATTATGCGCCAGCGCCAATGATAACCCCAGTAACACTCGCAGCATTCGCTGGTGGAAACCAACCTCACCAGAAATACAACACGGGTATAAATTACTTCATGAGGCACCTAGGCTTCTCTGTTCCTCAAGGGGCAGCCAGCCACGTACACACCACCCCTGCCAAAGCGCTTATTGCCAGAGGAATTGCCCCTAAACCCTTAGGATTTATGAGCTGGTTGAATCCTACCAATATCAACCATAATCACATCACTAGGATGTTGACATCTTTGTCTATATTAGGCAGACAAGCACAAGCAATCACGATAAATGCCGCCTTGGTTGCTGCCATAGGTGCGAGAGGTCCTGCTCTCTCGCCAGCCCCAGCAGTACTAGCCGCGTGGGCAGCAGCAGCTAACCTCACGCCTGAAGCTATCGCGGCGATGGAGGCTGCATCGATACCCTTAAGGCTAGCTCAGATGGCTCCTCCTGCCCCTCCTGCCCCTCCACCTCCCCCTCCTCCCCCTCCTCCTCCCCCTCCTCCCCCGGCCCCAGCCATGAGAAAGCATGGACTCCTTCTGTACGAGGGGACAAGCTATTATGCCGCCAAGAGGATGAGGTTAGGTCCAGATGTCAATCCGTTATTACACTTGGCTGTTGCCTCCGCGCCCAGTAAACCACTAGAAGCAGACAATATCAGGCTTAAAGCTCTTGCTGCAAGGTCTAAGATGAAACGCTATGTATCACCACATGCAATTGGAAGATCCGGCAAACGACGTAAATGGTACTCTGGGGAAAGAGTTGAACCCGCAAACTTATTAGTAGTGACAAAGGCACAACAAGCAATAGTAGAAGATGATGATGATAATAATGATAATGACGACCAAGATCATGTTCAAGACGAAATTGGGGTTGATGATGGTGAGTCCCAAAGTAGTCAGGGCCTGGATCAGGAGGAGACCGATGTCGACGATAGTGGTTTAGAGGAGGAAGATGAAGGGTCAGGAGACGAGTGTGATGGTGATGGTGAAGAAGAAGAAGAAGAAGATGAGGAAGAAGAAGAAGAAGAAGAAGAAGAAGAAGAGGGTGAGCAAGAAGGAGAAGAAAGTGAAAAAGAAGAAGAAGAAGAAGAAGGTGAAGACGAAGGTGAAGACGGTGAAGACGGTGAAGAAGGTGAAGACGACAGTGAAGCCGGGAGCGGAGAGGCAGGTATTGCGCAGGAGAGGCCAGGAGTGACCTCCGACCCGGGTGGGGATTCGGAAGATGAGCCAGAGCTTGACGAATCATCGGCCGAAAGCGTCGAAGGAGGAACGGACACAGAAGAGAACGAGCGAGGAAACCGTGGTAGCCCAGAGAGACTCCGACTTGCGACGGATAGGAATACGGGGAATTACAGCCCACGAAAGCCTCGAGCCAAGGCCTTCTCCGAAGAGAGGTCTGGCATGTCAGTACAATCCGACGCCGACAATAGCAGTGATGGAGGTGCGTCCTCCTCCTCCTCAGACGTCTTTCTGTCGGTCTACCAGAATCCAGCGAGCGTGTTACTCCCCACGGCCCCAATAGTATCTGGGAAAAGCCCGTCGAAGCCCAGCTTGCCGCCAAGCAGGTAAGCAAACCCATAGCAATATAGACTTTCCATCCCGTGAGAATAGGAACAGTATCGATGTGTTTCAATGTACAGCATGCTAACCCAGATCGACTCAATCAGGACAGGCCAAAAATCGCTGGCCCGCCCGGGAACAGCACCCTACACTCCTCAACCCCGCCTGCTACGAATCTCCGATCCCGCATTCCACCGCCTATATCAAACATGAACTCCCACTCAAAAAGAAAGGTAGTTGGGAGGACTAACCCACCTACATTAGTTGATTGTATTTAATTTCTATTTATATTTTCTTATTTTTCTTTAATTCTTTTCTGCGTATAAGCTATCTATTTTCCTCCCTAGATGGTTTTAGAGTACTTTGTGGAAATAAATCTTGTTCATACACTATCACTCGGGGGTATGATACGATCGCATCTGCCTGCAAACCACATCTCTAAGATGCCATAAGATCAAAAAGTCTATGCTCAGCACCGCTGAGGCTATAACTGCTCAGACGAAGGGTTTTCAGATGAGACCAATCTCGTACGGGGCCGTTGGTCGTCAATGCCAAGGCGGTCATACTTTGTCAGCAATACCCTCATTCTGACCCTAACCCTTGGTGCATGCACCCTGGCCTAGAATTGAGGGGGGGTAATAAGCTGTGGGAGATAGAGCTCCAGGCAGGACGTCGGGTGGGTTGCGGGCGCGGCGGCATATGGCGGCAAGCATAGACCGCCCAACCACACCTCCCCCCCCCCCCCCCAACATCCCACAACCAACGTCTCTCATGGCCACGATTGCATTCCTCGCTTATATATAGTTGTGATGCGCGCTGATGAGTATCGCTGCCTAAGTAAGCTGCTGCTTACTTCGTTCACAGCGCCCGTAACTACCGCGCTTACTATATATCCCGATCTGACTCTGGATACTATTACTCGACGGTTGGGCATATCCAGACTGACTTGACTTGCCAGTCGCCTTGCAGCTAGCTGTTGACGGAGTTATGTAGATGAATTATGCAGCTTTCGGCGTTTGCCAAGAAAGACCCATGGGAAATTGGAGGTCTTGGCACTACTACATATACTCGATGGATGCCTGATAATAATCTTTGTGGTTATGTTGACAAAGGAGGGGGGGGGGGGTATTTTGGAACGGTTGTTTAATGTCCATTAGTGACCGGATCTGGATTGCGAGCGCCTTGGGCAAATGTAAATATAACGCCAGCCTGTGACAAACAAAGGACGTGTATGTATCCTTCTCTATCCAGGCTCATGATCTGCCTCCCCATGTTCTAGTGAATGGCATCCGCGATAGAGAGCGGTGGGTCGTTATTCTAGAGAGATAGCTGTGCGTTTTGACTCTGCTTGCGCCGTGCAAAAAAACAATGAAGTTTAGATAGATAAACAATAAGTAAATAACCCGCCCCTCCCTTCAACCTCCTCCCCACCTCCCAGCTCCCCCGACTGAGATTACTACAACGAATATGCGCACATGCACCCGCACGCATCTCATGCAAGAACAAAAAACACATCAAGTTTAGCGGTCGACAAATTGCGGTAACAACCCTAGAGGAAATGAAGGATGTTGAAGATAGAAAAAAAACTCCGTCGCGAAAAAGAGAAATTACGGATCAGGGAATCATGATTGAAGAAGGAAGGAAATGCTCGAGGTATGTTCATCTCAGCTTTTCAGAAAAGCAAATCAAAAATAAAAATATGGAATGAAAAAAAAATGGAGAGAAAAAAACATAAGATAATGAGAGGAAAATAACACCCATATGATATCGCCGAAAGTCCCAATCACTCCCAAAATGAAAGAAAAAAAGAAATTTTATGCCGCTTGTCAGTCTGGTCCGCCGTACATTGTACCGCGGGAAATAACCAAATTCATAAACAGAAAAACCAAAGTAAAAAACACCCCGTCACGCCTTATCGTGACGTTTAAACCCTTCCCATCCCAATCCAGTTATCGCGGAACATGGTAAACACTCGAAATTAACCAAATAATACATGCAAAAATAAACAGCCTTGAAAACAACGGGGGGGGATTTCTTTTTTTTTATGCATTGTTAAAAATCGGAAATATAGCAACCTGAGATTCGAATCCTAGATTAAAGGTCCCCCAAGTGCCATTGATGATCCTCCCCCCCCATTTTCCCCCTCTACTCTAAGCTCTGCTTCTCTCGATGATTCCCCTTCCTCATCCCCTGCAGTTCTATCCGGACCATTCCGGTCGAATCTATCCATCATCATACGTTCTCTGGATCTTTCTCGGAATTTACTCTTGGGTTCCCATGTGCACTCATCACCCCCCCTTCCGAGCCATTTGCACAGATAGTCGTATGAATCAATGGAGCCTGATCCAGCCTGCCCTAGTGGACCCGGGTCATGTTGCCTCTTGCCAAGAACCCTCTCCATAATCCATTCCCTTTCCCCTACTTGTATCTTTTCGTTGTCCTCTTCCTCGTCCTTGACTTTCGGATCATCTCCATGTACCGAGGATTCCGGCGTGGTCATTGGTGGCGGCGGGCTAACCAGAATGTCCATAGGCTTTGAAATTATTAGAGACTCCTCAAATGCAGTGATCAACTCTGGGCCCCCGGCATCCAAAAAGTCTTCCATAATCCTCTGCTTCGTCATCCATCTCTTTTGTTGCTCTTCAGAATCGTAAAACGTGACCAAATATATCACCGTATCGCCCTCGACTGTTTTGTGATTAAGAATCTCTTTTGGCCTCCTCTCACAAGGTGTTGGTTTACTTGGCCAGCAAGATGTGCAGTAAAAGTTTTGTTTGCAAGATTTGCAGTTACAAGATGTCTTGCGGGGTATCTCCTCTTCCTGCTCTTCTGTCTCTGTACCATCATCGGAGGAAGCGGCATTGGTCATTGACGGAGACGACGTGAGTGTGCGGCTCCGACAATCACCGCACACATCTTTGCCACAACTAAGACAATCCTTCATTCCAGCCCTCCCAGTCACTGACTCCCCACAGCCGGGCACAGGAGATGTGGAATCGTTTGAGAAACAAAATATTCTCCGGCAACCGCCTTCACACTTCCGGCAACGGTCCAACTCATGCTTTTTACAAATTTGTCTCTGGCAACCGTCGCACATGTCCCAGGTAATAGAGCCCATACAACTCGAACACAAGATGTCCGCAGGATTGGCTGCCGTGGCCGAATCACAACAAGCCTGGAGGAGATGCATGACGGGATTCGTTTCCGAACTAGCCGCAGACGCTCCAGGTATTGGGATCGGTGCCGTTGCAACATTGTTGTTATTGTGAAAATTGTGGGCTGCTGCCGCTCCCGGTATAGGGGTGAACGGTTGTGTGTTCTGGACGGTTTGGATTAGGGGATTGTTGGTAACAGATTCATCCGAGTCTACCGATGAGGGCGAAGGGCTAGCCGGACGAGCGTACGCGCAGTGATGGCATAAAGCTTTTGCACAATTCGAGCAGGTCATCTGTTGTACACAAGCCTCGCAGCGATCCAGTATGGCTACATCGCAATTGTCACATGCTATCCCTGTGCCCTGAGTTTCTTCAAACCGTCGGCGCTGGGCGTGCTCATGGGGCGATAATAGGGTCAAATGCGGGGCCGCAGTGTTGCTTGCTCCCTGGTCCATAAGAACCCTCCACCGCTTATCGAAAGGTACACAGAACTTCTCCTTTCCTCGCCTCAAGATTTCCCTTCGCCTCGGACATCTCAGTTTGGGGGTTGGACACAACCCCAAGTCGACCCATATCCCCAGCTTATCGGCCAACGTCGTCAGGTACCTGCTTGGTTCATCTCCGTCCGCTGGCTTACGATCGATAAGAAATGGCTTGCGACGCACGCCACGAGCTTTATAGACGTAAAGCGATTTCAGGGCTCTCTTGGGAGAAGTCGTGGTAGAAACAGATAGTGGCTCGACAGAATCCTGGTAGACAAGGTAGGGCACTATGTGATGCTTTATCGATACCTTCCTGCACCCTCTCACGGAAAGGTGCTCTAATGTATTTTGGCATCTGTCCATGATCTTCCCGAAAAGAAAATATCCCGTGACAGCAGTCCAGTCGAGAGTCAAGGAGGTTATCCTGTTCTCTATTGGCAAGGTTGCAAGGAGCCGATCCAAGTTGTAGACTGTCCCTAAGCGATATGAGTCGAAAGATAGGTTCTCCACAACTGGGAGGCGAAAGTCAAGATGTGAGAAGAACAGCGGATAGCTGTACAAGAGTTGCCGAACATGCTTAGAAGTCTGGGATAAAGCGATCTTTGAAGGCGTATGTAGATGATTCACAAGGCATTCCAAAATTGGTGTATAGATCGTGAGAAGCGCCTCCAGCGGGGAGAGGTGAGCTTGCGGGGTGAGCACGAGCCCCATGGACATGATAGATTGGAGGATGGGATATGTGTTAGAGCACAGGTCCAGCAGTTATCCGTGGTTCGGCAACAGACAGCAGCGAGATACCTGATGGATAAGCTTAAGGATTAGATGAATAAGGAATTGGGTGGTTGAATGATGGCAAAAGGAAGGGCAGGAGGATGGGAGAAGGAGGAGCAGAAGGAGGAGAGGAAGGATGGAAGAGAAAGATGACTGATCCGGGTTGGGGGGGGGGGTGTCAAATTAGAAAACGCAACCAAGCATCAACAAGCAGAAAGATAAAGTCTCTTTTAGGAAGAGAAGGAATATCTAGAGCGGGGAAAGTGTAGAGTACATGTAGACACTCTTTTGATTAAACAAGTTGGGATAAAAGGGCTATTGGCGGATACTGGTAGCTACCATTCCATGTAATGCCTCATGATGCTGCTTTCAAGAAGCAGAAGCTCCTGCGTGCTGGCATCCATTGTACTTCTACACAGATACCAAGCTGCTAAAAATGTATATTCTCTTGTTAAAATGCTCATGTGGAATGCATCAATTTGAGTGAACTGTATCTTCAAGTCGGACATCATATCCGTACACAAGCATCGATTTCATCAGTACATATCAGTTTTGATAAATGTATATGTAGGGTATTACGAGAACGTTTCCCGACACGAATCACACACACGTTGGGCCTGCCAACAACACTTCCCACCCGGTCCTCTGAGAAACTACATGTATGTACATGTATGCACTATCATTCGTGGAATTACCCCCTTGTGACTTACCCCAGTCAACAAAACAAAGGAAACCGTTCCTCTGCATTCCACTGCAGAGGCAATCTTCCGAAATCGTCATCCGAACTTTCGGAGTGGAAAGCGGGGCTGATTCGGTGGTGAAAATCGCTACGGTCGCTCAGAAACGTCGGCAGAGTCCTACAGATCCCACTCTCCCAATTGTCCATGGATATGGATGTGGTCATAGGTACCTACATATCTAGGGAATTGAGGCCCAATATGTCATTGTAGGTCCGCCCATAGCACCCGCGTCCAGCAACGTTCCAGCAATTGGGAAACCTAGCGATGTATGGGCTCTGCCTCAGGAACCGAAACTATTCTCATTCTATGTTCTTGCCGTTTTCCAGTATCGCATTTTATTCAGCGGTTAGCAAATATTCTGGGCTGATTTGTTATTTAAGGTTTGGATATCCCTTGACCCTTGTCGAGGACAAGAGGACAAGGTTTAGGGCTGAGACACGAGTCACGTGCAAGTATCGAGATATTACATGTAGTACCTACTTGCAATATCTACCTATTCAATCTACATAAACAGAGCCTGTGGGGCAAAAGGTAGACCCTGGGTACCTACTTTAGAGAGACCGATAAAGATATCGAGATACTCACTCCACAATAAGATACGTTATCGTAGCTGATCATGATCATAATTCCAGCTATGCTAATATCATATTCTCCTCCTATATACAAGCTTAGGTGTCCAGTAAAAGGCCGTAAAAACACCTCGTTTTTACGGCCTTCTACTGAACGCCTTTATGTCCCCACAACAAGGCTTCTATTCTTGACAATGGGATGGAAACATGCAGTCCAGAATTTGCGGCGGGTGTTGGTACCACGTGTACGGCATCTCCCATACAGTGCCCAGATTCAGAAAGGCCCGGCCACTTAACCAATTTCCAAACCAACCTACACGGAAGAGGCTTTTGACAGTTCTCGTACAGCTCTCTGCTAATTGGTTAATATGTACTTGCTGAGGAAGGTCTAGAAGATGGTTGTTTCCATGTTAGTTGTTCAGATGAGGGGTCGATGACTGCGTGTAACATCTCCATGTCCCATTAAATGATTCGAAACCCAGTTTGAGGTTATATATGTGTCACTAATTGGTATTAATTGTGCGTAGCGTGTGGGTGTCTTGTTTGACGGGTACGCTGGCCAATTGGATCAACCCTTTTCTAGGCCATCAACTCTCAGGTCATCTTACAATGGCATGGCCAGGTGCTACCGACTAGTAATGTGTTTTCCTTTCAGCTTATGCTTTCAGTATTCTGCCCTTATTCTGGCTTGCTCATTTGTTCTCCCCATTCATCCCCTTCAGGTTGTGGTGCCATGCGGTGCCATGCGGTTCCGGAGTTTTTTGTTCCTCCACCAGCGTTGGACGGTGGACTAGAGTTATTTTTGTTTCTTGCTGACTGCGGGCCCGCTGGCTCGCTAGCTTGCCAACAGACTAGCCTAAACACTCGTCCCCGGCCCCGAGGCAATCTCAGTCCACCGCCCCATGCCTTATCACCTGTCATTAAGGTACAGAAATAAGGGTTCCGAAGCTAGACTCCCCTCTCCATGTTTAAGGCACCCTGGAGAACGGTTATGCCAATAGCGCCTATTTTCGGAGTTAAAAATACACGATCGTTAAGTATCCAAGGTCGACTCAGAACTCGTCTTAGGGGAAGAATCCCAACCTCTGCTCTGCAACTGTCCTCGAAATAGGGTCCCCACGCACAATAGTAGACGCGCACCCGCCTAGTGGTTGCGATCCTCGGGGGCTCTATGCTGAACTTAAGCGTTAACATTGGGAAATGACATGGGAGATCTAGAAGAATATATCAAAGGGGCTTCTACGGTGGATTTTTTCTACACCTCAACAATATCTACATACCTCTTCTCCTATTTCTTTCTCTCCATAAACTTTACAATGTCTCATGCCACCCGCTTCAATCCGAGTCTCTATTTTCAACATTGAATAAGCCCCCTAATGAGAATGATGATGAGAGAAACTGGCAACTTATGCTTGTACGACAGTCGTACATCAGCTTATGCCGACCATTTATCAAAACTCACAGGACAATCCCCCCCCCCCCCCCCCCTTCCCCGGCTTAATGTTACGGCTCCAAGATCGCGGTTTGTCTACTCAATTCTAGATTTACTTACTCTCCTCGGTTGACGCATAAATAGAAGAAACAACACCAATCAATCGACCACCACATCGTCTCCGTTTTACATTTAAACCAAAATCCCACAAGAGCATAGAGGATGTTCGATTACCACAACCGATGGTCAGTCATGAGCGCTTATCAACCAACGAGAGAAATCACAATCAAATAATACTATATCTACCAATATTTGAACCATATCCTAAATCATGTGTATGACACATATCGCCTCTCAAAGCGTTACTCTAACTGGCGTATAGCATGCTCGAGGAACTAGCAGAGGTCGTACCAAGTCGGCTATACGGTTACACACAATAACCAGATGACACAACGGAGAGAGTGCCGATCTAGGAAATCCACAAACGGAAGATCGCTAAATCTCCAAGATAAGCGTATCTCTCTACTAAGAACCTCGATCGACCGAAAAATATCAAAAATATGGAGGATGCAGATAAAGCAACACCTAGCACCAGCTCTTCACGACCCGCCCAGAAAGAGTATGTGTGCGAGTGATATACCATGAGGGAAGCTACTACCCACGAACTACATATCTAACCACAATTATTATGATGTTCACATGCAGTCGAACTACACTATATGTGTATCAAATCATTGTCAATTTCATGAAATGTTGATCCGAGTGAGATTCCATGACGCGTCAAACTTGAGAGTCTTGCTGATTCATGTCTAATTCGAGTGTTCTATATTCTATTATCACGATATATCTAATCTAGATAAAATATCCTCAGTATGATTGATAATATGTTTAATGAGCACAAACTGAATAAAGATTTTAATAGGAGCGATCCACATTAAGGCATCTATTACATCTTCGATAACTACACCTGGTGAAGGATTTTTAACTAAAGCCAGTCAACTTAGATCTCTCTTGGGCTTTAATTAGACCAGCAATCATTTTAGGTAATCCAGACATTTAGAGGTTATATTCGGTGACACTTTTGCATCTACCTGCGCCAGACAGAGCAGGATATATATCTTGATATAGGGCTCGAGATTAGGGGAAGACTTCTCCAGTGTTGTCTTTTACTTGTAGACTACGCATATGTGTCAGATAAAGCCACAGCGTAAAGTTTAAAATGTTTAGTCTCATGCCATTAATACACAGTATATACAGCAATAGACTTCGGTCTTAGAACTCTAAAATCCGATCATTTATCCTTTTTCACCATCGGCCACCTCGGCAGCTTCCCATTGACATCCAGCGCCGTCAAATCCGCTCCTTCATTTACCAACAGCTCACATGCTGCGTTGCTGCTCCTCTTCCTCGCACAGATATGCAGCGGCGTTCTCTTGAATTTATCTACCAGGTTGATATATTTCTGTGAGCCTGCCCGCAACAACATCTCCACGATCTTTACAGATCCACACCTACAAGCCAAATGTAACGGCGTCATCCCATACTTATCCATCGCATTCAGTCTCGCACCACGTCCTATCAGCTGTCGCAAAACCTTCACATTCCCCAGGCGTGCTGCAATATGAAGCGGCGTCCGTCCAGTATGATCTGTCGGATCAACGAAGACTCCCATCTTCAGCAGCATCTTCGTAACAACTACGTTACCCCCAGTTGCGGCATAATGCAGCGGTGTCATCTGTGTCGAGTCTTGTCCTTCAGGGTCGTCTTGAGATATTTCAATCTGCTCCTCCGCGAGATCATTTAAACAATGCGCTGCAGCGATCATAAGGACTGTGCGGTTGCGTGGGTCCTGGAATTTAAAAGGGCCTCTGCTTTTCATGACAACTGCAAGTCGGCGAACAAGTTCCTTGTGCTTGTACTTTATAGCATAATCGATTGGTTTCATTCCCGAAACATCCGTCATATGCGTTTCGCCTCCTACCACGACGCTGTTAAGGAGGAGTTTTAGGACTTCCTCGTTGCCGTTAATACACGCGAGGTGCAACGCGGTACGGCCGGTATAGACATCCTTTCCAGCGATTACTATGTGGGCATAGAGATCTGGATTGTAGCCGGTGAAAGATAAGATCAATTGAACCATTGCTAGGTTTCCGGTCATACATGGATATAGGAGGATCGAGGGGAATTGAAGTTCGGTAGGAGCTTCCTCGTCGAGAGTTCCTTCGATATGGAGCATGCAATTACTGTATGTATCACAGGTACATTTGAAGGATTTGAGGATACTTTGAGTCGTGCGGTAGTCGCTATTTCGGATTGCCCAATGCAATGCTGCCGCTTCGGAAGCTTGGTCATAGAATTTAAGCTCTCCGTATTCGAGCAAAAGGCGGAAGGTAGGTTGTCCTGGATTTTTATATGTGACAATTGTTTCTTCTTCATCGTCCTGGATTACTTCTTGGGCAATGGTGATATTTTGAGAATTCTGCAGGAGGAGAGAGGTGAGACGTTTATCTCCGGAGGAGGTGGCATAGAGAAGGACACCAAGTCCCTCATAGCCATTGCTGATGCGCGAAATAAGATATGGTTGGAGGAGCCTGACGAATCGGTATCCCCCTGTACGGATAACTTGGTTGACCCAATGGAGGGAAAGATGGTCAAAGACCACGAGAATGATGTCGTCTGGTAAATTGTTGAGAATTGACAAAGTTTCCATGGTGATGGTTGGTGATGATGCAAGTTGTCATTTAAGAAGGATGAATGTATTCGAGGGAAATGTGTAAGTACTTATAAAACCCTATCAGTACAAGTATTACGTATGCTGTTCCTCATAATATGTGATGACACAATGCTGATCACATTGATTGTATACACATGTATTTCGGCTTACCTCATTTGATAGTACCGTAACCACATACATTCTACCCCAATCCAACCCAAGAGCTCCATATATCGACCAGGTGATGGGGTCTCAGGTAGGAGAGCCTTATATGTACATGTAGCCTAACAAGTAAACCTACTACAGTATACACATCACTAGCGCAGAGTATATGTTAGAACCCGCTAAAGGTGAGGAAAGGTTTGAAGAGATACAGCCTGAGAGCAAGCCTCATCACTCCGGAGAGCTGAGACACAGCTTAATATAGACATAAATTAGAGAATAAGAGAGTATAGGTAATTGTTAAACCTCTGTTAGAGACGGTACGGTTTTGATTTAAGCAACTTGTATCACTTAATACCAATCACACCCTGTAAGAAACATCCTGTATCCTCGATCATTGATCTGGATCTTGCCCGTGATTACATGTAATTCAAACCCGAATTTCTCATGTACTAGTCATTTTCAACCCACATTTTTGTGCTTAATCTACAAAACGAAAAGAAAAGAAAGAGAACGCGAAAATACAAGATCCTTGTAAACCATTAAGTGCATGATCAGAGTGTTTCATCACTAGAAGAGAAATAAAGAGAAAAAGGGAGAAGAAAAAGGAAGAAGAAAGCCAGAGAGACTACCTCTTCTTCTTCCCTTTCCCTTTTGTCCCGGATCCCTTCGCTTCATCCGCCGCCTTAAACTTTTCCCTCCTTTTTGCCATCCTCGACCTGACCTTGACACGGTCCTCTTTCCTCTCCGTCTTGGTCAGATACCTAAATTTCTTTTTTTTCTCCTTCGGCTTTTTCTTTTTTGCCTTCTCTTTCTCTTTTTCTGCATCCTCTCTCTTTTTCTCATTCGCCCTTTCTGTCTCGCTGTCTACTTCTTCTGTAGGGTCCATATCCATCGCCTCGATCGTCACAGTCGTGAATTTGTCTTCATCGATATACTCCTCCTGCTTATTCAGCTCCTCCGGCTCCTCCGGCTCCTCGGAATCGGAGGTGTCGTCACCGGAGGAGTCGGTGTCGTTTTCGCCATCTGTATCGCCATTTGCTTGCGCAGCAGCTTTACGGGAGAGGGACTGCAGTTCGGCGATATGCGATTCCAATTCCTCTTTTCGGGAGTCCCGGAGCTATCGTGAATCCAGTTGCAATTAGCGAATGGGCAAGCTAATTGTAATGTCGAGTGATACTCCGGTATATGTACCCTTTTGCGCTCAATGATCCTTTCTTCTTTTTCCCTGCGGACAGCCTCCTCTTGGGCGAGTTTGATCCGTTGGAGCTTTCCTGCGAGAACCCGTTAGACCTTCAACTGCAAGAGGGAAAAATATTCAGTATATATGCTGGAGAAACAAACGTTTGTGGAAGCCGGTGAGATATTCCCGTCGTGCTGTTGCGTCGAATGTGAGTGCTTCGGTTGTTCCGGATTTCCGCTTCCGCGACGGTGGTACCATCAGCTTCTGGGATTTTCTCATTATAGGAGGGAGTAGTAATTGGTGGTTGTAGTGTGAGTTCGAGACAAGATCACCAAATAAAACTTAAATCTTAAAAAATTACTGGTGCATAGGAGGGCCGGGTAATCTCATGGGTATATATCTGTTCAACTACATGTAGAGTAGACTACATAGTTTGTAATCTAACCACATATGGCTTTGTGACTACTACATACTACATACTACATATAAACGACACCCCCACCTTCCTCTGACAAATTGACTCACTACTTCTTGATCAACTCGGTGATACTGGGAACACAATCTACCCCTTATCCCGGATAATCCTAGGTACGTTTTGCTTAACAATCGGGAAGTCACCCTACGAGAGGTGAAGGTCCTGGCTTCGGTGTGGGAGCCCGGGTTAACTTTCGGCCCCTTCACCTACTTTACAGAGTCAGCTATTCGAAATGCACTATACCAGCGACATAAAAAGAATGGCAAGGTATATCCGTTAGGCGGATTTCTAGACGGATTGACCGTCAAGGTGTTGCAGCAATTTGTGGACTATATCGAGCTCTCTTACTCCTTTAATAATGAGGAGAAAACTAGACCACACGAGACAAAGGATCTTAAAAAGGAAGAGACCATGGCCCTCGAATTGTGTTCACGGGACCCAGAAGAGAAAGAAGGAGAGGGAAAGAAGCCAGTTTTAGATGGGCTTGAAGGCGATGAGCTACTAAAGAAGATTGCGGACAACCTTCGGAAAAAGCTAGAGGCTGTTAGGAGATATACATGTATCCGCTGAACTTCCTGGAAGAGGGTATTCTACACACACATGCATGTAGCTATAGGACGTTCACGTACATGTATCTATAGGTGCACGTGCACGTGCACACGCATAACACTCCCGGCCGGGTAACTGTTTAACTATGAATGAGCTTTCGAGGTAAGGTCAAACCGACTAATCCCTTCCAGGATAAGCTCCCGCAGTAAGCTCTACACGCAAGGTTCCAGCAGCTGCAGATACCTAGCTCAGGTCTTGAAGCTCCAGCACTCACCCATTCACACCACTGCCTGTCCAGCCGCATACACACACACACGTACTCCAAAACATCACAAACCTTTATTGCAATATGTCCTCCACACGCCCCGGACCATCGCAGTCACGTCCCCGTTCTCTCAACGTTAACGAGATCTCCAAACATTTGTCCGCGATCGAAAACCGCTGGAACGGCGTCGACACTACAGAAGACGAAGACGCCCAATCGGAAACTACACAGACGACCTCTACGCTTGACGGTAACGGCATGGATACTCCCCGGGCATCAGAGTGCCAGGATGATGATGAAGAGGATGAGATGGTGAGCAAGGTTATTGCGAACCTCCAGGCCAAGATCGAAGCGGTGAGGAGACACAAAAAGGTGGCGGCCGAGGTTACTACATTGAGGAAGCTTCTAGCTGAGAAGGAGAAGGATCTGGCCGAATGCGAAAGGATTATGACCCTCGAACTTGGACAGGTTTCGGGGTGACTGTGATATTGGGGATGGTGGGCCTACTCTGATATTGTGGGGAGTTTGTGTATAAGAGTGCAGAGATTTGGATTTCCGATGGCTATTACGTGCTCTAATGGTACTCGAGTACTGCTGCACTAGTTTTTTCCGGGCGGACCTTTTTATACAGAGTAGATAGAGCTATCAATACCACAAAGAAAAAGACTTATTTCCTTGTTCTTTTCCTAAGTGCATATGTCTTTTGTGACCACCTGACAATACGGTATACAAGGTATAGAAAATACTCAAAAGAAAATCGAAATAACTGCCCAGCCTTCCCGACAACCAACAACTACAACTTTCCCCAATCACAAATCTCTTAAAAGCTTGCATCACAATACACAAATCCTCGTCTTCCATATAGCTTAGTAATCACCCCGCTCCAGTCACATTCAGCATCCCATCTAATCTTTTGAATAGCCACGCCATTCCACCTCCATAAATCCAAGCCCCAGCAAACATGCAAGAACATCTCGAACGCTACTACAAGATCGATGGCACAGACCACTGGGAGGGAGACCTCACGAAGATGTACGCCGGTACAGCCACATTCTACATTTACAACAAGCATCCCTACACCCGCCCAGAGCTTGAAAGGCTCTGCACCGCCTGGGGCCAGTGCTGCAACATCAACGGCCATCGCTACACTAGAGAACAACTGGAATCATGGCTCTCCATCATAAACACCAAACCTGCACGGGCATACCGTCTCAGCGGGATTACATGCACTGATAGATCGTTGGAGCGAGCATTGAATCGTTTCAAGCACTATGAATACTCCTGTGGGATCATGATGGGCACTGGTGGAGAGGAAGATGTGGTTTCGGATGAGGAGAGCGAATACAGTGAGGTGGATCTACCCGCGGTAAAAAGGCGTAAAAAGGAGGGCATGGGGAAGGAGGTCGTGGAGAAGGTTTTGGCGAGCTTGAAGTCTAAGATCAGGATCGTCAAGAGGCACAAAATGATTGAGATCGAAGTCAAGAGGTTGAAGAGGTTGTTGGCGGAAAAAGAAGCGGACTTGGCTGAGTGTGAGAGGGTCATGCAGTTGGAGATCGGCCAGGTCAATACTAACTAAAAAGAAGAAAAGGGGAGAGGGACTAACAACATCATGGTCTGCCGTCAAAAATAGTAGGATCGGGTTCTGGAGTCTCTTCACTTATTCTTTCTTCCCCCTCCCTTTCTTACATATATGAGCATATTAACTGGCTCATACTATGATTATTGATACAACATGTGGGATTTCCTCACCTTTTCTCCCTTCTTTTTACTTACTGATCTCTCTTAGGCCTATCAACAATACTGACGGGAAAAAATATAATGTAGGCTATGTCTTCTTGAAACAATATTTTCTGCTGCCCTCTTTTCCTTTTTCTTTCTCTAATACCCGATATATCCGGCATTTTAGCATGTTAGTATTGGGCGTGTACTTCCACTCTCTTCTCGTTTCCTTATTTGTTTTATGCCAGAATCTATGGTGGGTTCTATATATTATCCTTCTTTAAACCATTCATCAAAAAGATATTCGATCACAATGGATCACTCGGCACCTGCCAAGTTTCTATTTTTATCAATCCACTGACTACGCAGAGATCCCTACCAAAACACATAAAATGCCCATGATTCTACCAGATCACAGTAATATAACACATTACCCACCAGGAAACTCCTTCCCAAACCCAGGCATTAAGTTTATAACATCGGATCTACGCCCGTCTCAACCGCTTGATGGTTCCCCATCCCCTCCACCGCCGCTGAGTCCGGATTCCTCAGCATGAAACTCCTAGCAAAGTACTCGTTGGGATGGATGATGGTTTCTTTAAGCCTGGCGTTCCCAGTCTCACTTTCCTTCTCTTTCTTGAGTTCTCGTGCATGTGCGTGCTCAAACACCCGGTTACACGCTATATGGAACTTTGTTGCCTCCACGTCGGCCTTTACTACCTTAAGTAAGTCACGATCATTTATACCAGTTGAATTCAAGCTGGCAATGAGGTTTTCAACGCTGAAGTGGCGGTATGGGCACCCGTGGGCTTGACCCGCGGTTGGTGCATGGTCTGTGAGGATCTGCTGGCAGGACAAAGGCTTGTAATTTCGTCCCGTGCCCTGGAGGCCGTAGGCGTGACGGATATTGTAGCGGTACTCCTTTGTGAAGTGATCGTCTGTCATCAGTGAGAAACTTTGGCGCCAGAAAATGAGTGACTCTTCAACAGATAGACCAATTCCCTTGAGAAAGAGATTGTATTGGTACCGGCCAAAGTGCTTGAGATGTTTGTCGCGGCGAAGGGTAGTGTGGAGGTGACGCATGCACAGCGGCATATACTTCACTAGACCGTCGATGGAACCGGCGGTGATTGTGGCCCCGTTGAGCGTGGTTGATTCGGAGTTGGTATATTCGGATGTTGTGAAACCCAATGAAAGGTGCTTAAGAATTGGGATAAGTCGGTCGTCCTCATTAAGACGGGGGATAGCCTTGGCCGTGCGTGTAAGGTCCTTCTCGAGATTCTGAGTAAACTCTAACAGTACGAGCGATATCTGCTGCGACACAGGCACATATGCTTTTCCAGCTCTGAGCAAAACACGGCGCTGCTCTACAAGATCACTAACTCTCTCCCAGTCGACTTTGAAGAACGATTCCTCGGCTATTGACTTCACTCCCATCGCAGCAACCAAACTATCCCGCATAGCTCGCTTCTCATCGTCGCCAACTGTTTCCCAATCAAAACCTAGGCTAGAAATAAATGCAGACCTTTCCCGGTGGTCATCGGACATGAAACGGAGCTTGAATAGCACAGTCTCAGCCCTGGAAAATCTATTCCTCAGCTCTTCATCCTGCGCGAATGCAAGACGAAGGATAAAATGCGAATAATGGTCTTTCCGACGCTGTTCTTCTTCTTTCGGTGCTTTTGCGGTATTTGCGCTAAGTGGGAGGTACTTGTCTAGCAAAGGGGTAATGGTTTCAGAGAGCTCAGCCGGGGTTTTATTGCGGTAAAGACAGGATTCGATTTCGCCGAGAACTACGCAATGTAAGTTTTTCAGATTCCTTATGAGAAATCAAGAGATACGGACCTCGCAGGCGATCGATTGCCCATTGTTCAAATTGTTCCAATGTTACCTCTGCGGTGGGAGGTAGTTTGTAGAAGTTGAGACGATGGGGGTATGTGGTTTGGCCGAAAGCCGCAGTTTTAGCGAAATTCTTCTTTGAGTCTATAGGGCGCCGCTGCATGTTGATGTTTAATTAAGGTAAGCGTTCTTTGCTTCCAGATAGACGTAAAGAAGAAGACGACGTGAATGCTTTCACGGAACAGGTGGTTGGGAGGACGCGTCGCATAAAGGCCTTTTAGCCAGGGCTAGGGTTATTCGAATCAGTTTCAAATGGCTACACTTATAAGTATAAACTGAAGTATTTATGAAGTTATAACGCTTGATGCATGGATCTAATACGCAATGACAGGTTTTTAAAATGTGGATCGGAGTTCTATTCTCAGAAGTTTGGTCCTGCTCTATAATTCTCAGTGTTGTTCTTGCTATGTATGCAGTTTTCCCTTTTTACTTCACCAACACGACATATATAAGGACATCCATCATACTCTCGAATCCATACTACATGTATATCTTACATACATGTATGTGCATGTATTCAGGACCGCATCACAAAAGGTCACTCACCTATTCTGTCAACCATTCTCAAATATCCACACATCAAAGCATGTTTCATCCCAGGACAGAGCCTCATACCACCAAAGGCCAGGTTGCTATGCACGCGCGTAGCCCCCTGAGCTTATTCCAACATCGTATTCGATACAAGTTTCCACTCCTTTCTCTCACTCAACTACGCTCCTTTTCTATTCAAAGAAACTCTTGAATTCGCTGTGTACTAGGCATTTTGCGCCTGTTTTTTGTGCTTTCATTCTAACAAATCATGGTAAATTAATCGTCACCGGCGGAGGGGAGAGAAACAAAGAGCTGCAGAATTTAAGATTTCCTAACAATGTTCATAAACAGCTCGCCAAGCTTACCGGCCTGATGATGCTCCTTATCGCATCCGCTGTTTTCCTGTACTATACTGTCTGGACTTTATTTATTGTATGCTCCGCTTTGCCTCTTTCGTTTCCTCTTTGGCCACTAGCTAATTAGATGTTTGGGGTAGCCATTCGTTGACGAGGGTCATCCACTCCATGACCTCTTTCCCCCACGCGTCTGGGCTATTCGTATCCCAGTGATCCTAATCCTTATTGGAATTGCTGTAGTTGGCAGTTTCTTGAGCGTCGTTATGATCAGGAGCGGGAGGAAGAAGGCTGCGAAGGAGAAGGCGAAGGCTGCAGTTCAAGGGAAGAAGAAGAACTAGGCTTTTAAGAATGTTGGGAGGGGGTAGTGGCATAAAGATAGATGGAGGCGCATGTTATATATGTTGGAATTAAGAGTGGAATGATGATAATCCTGAAGCATTGTGCGCAAACATCTGGCATTGATGTTTAGAATGGCCAGGGCGAGCCTTCTTATTATCGCGCATCTATTTTCCTGAATTTAGTTTGTGATGGAAGACAATTAACCTGCTCTTGCGGATATAGAAATAAATCGCTAGGCCAACATGAAACCATAACCGGGTTATCTATATTACATAACAAAAAACCATGCCTCCAACCTCTAATATCCAGACTTCTGCGATACGAAACACCTGACGAGTCGCTCTTCTCCTTTTTATTAAGTCTGGGTTGGCTCCGGAAGGCGAACGTGATAATCTACACCAGTGATCAGTAAATTCGTACAGCAATATGCTTTAAAGTTGAAAGTGTTTGTGGCCTACCTGAAGCGCAAGAAATATACCTCACCCAAGGCAAGCTAGGGTATTGAAGCTTTGGCTCGATAATCTTCAGATATCTCACCTGAATACCACTTGTGGTGAAATATGGAATCTCAAATTTAACGCTTATGGGCCTCTTTTTCCTTTCCGGTTCTGCCTCTTTGACACTCGGGAGACCAAGCTCTGCTCTCATAAGAAATTCCTTTCCTCCGCCGAATTGCTTGATCTTCCAAATGATAGCGGACTTCTCGGGAGCGTAGTGGACCGATCCGATATTAGTGCGGAAACGGGGAGAGTCAGCATCATCAGGCACAGGGACGATGATCTCGACGTTGTTGGCTGTGGAACGACGTTTGAATTGGGCTTTTGCTTTTAGCATGTACTCGATTCGGGAGCCAGAATGAGATTCAATCATGCATTCAACCCAGATAAGGGGTTTAACCTATCGTGAACAGTTCATCAGTTTTACCCCTAATGTCGGCGATATTAAGTCTGGGGTCAAACCTGAGTGTTCAACCGGTAGCTCATCAGCTCAAACTCCCCGTCTGGTGGGATAAAGCTGATGGTTCTGTCATTTTCGAACCTGGAAAGCCTCACACACTGGTGAAACTTAACATCCTCCATTTCAATTGCCTTCCCTCTCGTTGTCCTTCCTGTACTCTCAAACATCACTTTATCATTCAACCCTAATCTCAACTCCGGCATACCGGAGAGGTAACACTTCATCTTGATAGCTCCCAGAATCTCCGAACGCAAGACGTTCCCATTACTGTTAACAAGGAGATTGAGAGACTCGATGACGTCAAGGAAGACTTCGTTCTTTCGGTACCGAATACCTTCGGATCGCCAAGAAACAGCATTAGTTACGGCTATCGGAGGTCGGGCTTGAATCTCAAGTTTGTGAGATTCCTGGGTAATATATCTGGATCGGATAGTGGTTAGCGTCGCCAGCATCGCCTAGGCGTATAAGAGAATCATACTCTTGGAGAATTTTAGTTTCAGTAGTTTGCGGGTATCCAAAATCCATCATTTCATCTAGCAGCTCGTAGATGATAACGAAATTGTCCCTGATACTTTCCTCCTCCAACTCTTTAAAATACTCAGTAAAAACCTCAACTATCCGGTGTAAAAACAGCAGTATTTCTGTCGCATTGGAGTTTCTCTTCGTGAGAGCCAGAACATAGAGATTGTTGTGCCGTATATAGAGATACTAGCCATTCCTCCAGAGAAACATCAATACCTAAGACATTCGTCGCGGGGTACAGGTGGGGGTGACTGGCAACATACGTTAATCCCTTCATGAGAAAAACATGGTGGAACCGCAGAGCTTTCTTCCTCAGCTTCTAAAAGAAGGATAGGAAACTTCTCAACCGCTGACATAGGGATATCTCCCCGGTAGTTTCGAGCCAGAAGGGTCTACAGACAGCATTCAGCCACGGTTAACCTCAACATTTGCTGGTGATATGTACCTTGCCCTTGAGATCAAGGAAGAAGAGAGCAGAAGCCATAGTGTCTGCGCGAAAAGAGGATAGTGGTATGTTGCTGGGAAGATGAGAATGTAAGGGAGCTCTTCGAGTGCTGAGGGTGGTTCCTGAGCCCGGGAGTCTTGTCTTTACAGCTTTGGTTGCTATAAGCTTTTACCGAGGGGGCAATGTGGCTGGGTATGCTGCAGCTCAGGACTAGCCATATTCACTAAACCTAACCCTACACATATCAATTGTGATGGCAACCACATTCCCTGACATACATACCTGCATAGCGCAGTCAAATCGATTCCATCACAGCAGTGCAATACGTAGGTACATCAAGTCCTTTCTCATAAATCAAGATGTAAAATACATGTAGTTTATATTCATCAAGACTCAACCCCTGAAAGCACTGGAACTTCAAGTGGTTTTCTGACATTGAGTTTTTGCGACAAACCGAAGGTTACCCGGTCCTAAGTGTGACTCCTTGCAGTGAACATTAGGGTTCAGCCCTTGCAGTTTACCACACAAATCACACAATTCGAGGAATGCCCACCAAAACATTCAATCCTCGAATTTCCGCCCCACCACCGACGAACGACAACACCCTACGACCCTAGTAATACGCCAAAATACTCGTCTAATACTCACGAGAAATCCAGAAATATGGCGTAAGCTTCACCATCCGGTTTACGAGAAATTGGTTGGGAAATATGGAGGGATGGGAAGAATGAAATGCTGATGGATATATTGGCCACAGCTCCGCTCAGTCGCAAACAATTTCCAAGCGTCGCAAGTTCGTTGCGGACGGTGTTTTCTACGCCGAGTTGAACGAGTTCTTCACTCGTGAGTTGGCCGAGGAGGGTTACTCAGGTGTTGAGGTCCGCGTCACCCCGACTGTCACCGATATCAGTATGTTCTTTTTACGACCTTGGAATTGGAGGTATGCTGGAGGTACGATATATCGACTAATATGCGGTAGTTATCCGTGCCACCCACACCCAGGAGGTTCTCGGAGAGCAGGGACGCCGCATCCGTGAGCTCACTTCGCTCATCCAGAAGCGTTTCAAGTTCCCTGAGAACTCTGTTTCTCTCTACGCCGCTAAAGTCCAGAACCGTGGTCTCTGCGCCGTCGCCCAGTGCGAGTCCCTCCGCTACAAGCTGCTCAATGGACTTGCTGTCCGTCGTGCGTGCTATGGTGTTTTGAGATTTATCATGGAATCTGGTGCCAAGGGTTGTGAGGTCGTTGTCTCCGGAAAGCTGAGAGCTGCCCGTGCTAAGTCAATGAAGTTCACTGTAAGTTTATCACCGGGCGGGATCAGGGCGCGAAGAGGGCATAACCACCCCGATGGTCCCGAAAAAAACTTGGCTAGAAAGTTTGAAGCTTACTGAGATTTCTTTTAGGATGGCTTCATGATCCACTCTGGTCAGCCCGCCCGTGACTTTATCGACTCTGCCACTCGCCACGTCCTTCTCAGGCAAGGTGTGCTCGGTATCAAGGTCAAGATTATGCGCGGAAACGACCCCGATGGCAAGTCAGGACTCCAGAAGTCTCTTCCCGACACTGTTACTGTTATCGAGCCCAAGGAGGAGGCTCCTATCGGACAACCTTCATCTCAGGACTACGTAAGTGCTCCAGAGTTCATATCCTCAATAACCGAAAAGTTCTGATAGACGTGTATTACAGGGTGCCAAGGCCGAGGCTGCTCGTGCTGCCGCTGCCCAGGTTGCTGCCCAGGAGCAGGCTGCTGAGGAGCAGACTGGTGTTGAGACTGGGAACGAGGGTGCTGCCGCCGCTGACTACGCCGCTGCTGAATACTCCGCCGCTGAGTTCAACGAAACTGCCCCCCCTGTTGTATACGCTACCACTCCTGCTCCTGAGTACGTTTCCCCCCCGGTTGAGGAAGGTGGTGATGATGGATGGTAAAAAATAAATAAATATGCGCTTTGGTTTGGTCGTTATGTGATAAACGAATGTTCCAAAACAAAATTCAATCTTTTCTTGTTTCTCAAAAGGTGTATGGCTAGGGTTTTCTTGTTTCTTTATTTCTTGTGAATTTTTGAGAACTTCAGATATCACGCAGAAATCATTTCCTAGCACTCGTTGTACTACGTGAACCTATCTGATGCTCGGAGACTTCCGTCGAGTGATAAACTATGATCGTTAATTGAGTCTTGGCACTTCCTAGAGCCTCAACGTGTCCTCCGCGTCACTCAAAACGTAGTTACAAATGCCATCCTTTCACCCCTAAACGAAACGAATGCACACCGGGGATTCCCTATACTAAGCAGCGCAATGTCACAAAAAATCTCTACCGGCTGGTATTTTTTTCTTTTCACTCTTGTCGGCGCATGTTGCGGCTTGATATACACTGTCTTCATAGGTGATGGGGAACCACTTATTGCATCGTTGGGATTCAGCGGAATTGCATTCGCGGCAACCTTTTGCCTGATTAGCTGGCTCGGGGATGCTTTCAAAAGAGTTGGATTCAAGGGGAGAGATGTATCAAAGCCAGACCGGAGGGAGCTGTAAGAGACTCCATGGAACAAGTGGAAAGAGAGGCTTCGGAGCAGGAAAACTGACTTTGAATGTTTAGACCGGAAACCATGGGAGCTGTATGTGCTGTGGTTTACTTAATGACCATGATCGTATTCATGCCGTTTCCTTTCTATGAGTACTTTGTCGCTAGTACAAGTGGCGGGGGGAACCGGGACGTCACCGTGGAGCTTGAGGAGGTCGAGACTGGACGTCTACTTCACAGATTTCCACACAATAAACTTGGCGAATATCTCTCAGCACTGCTTTCTCTCCAGGGAATGGTCATCCTAGGTGTTGCTGATGATCTTTTTGATGTCCGCTGGCGACACAAATTCTTCCTACCAGCTATAGCGGCAATCCCAATGCTCATGATCTATTATGTCGACTTTGGCGTAACCAATATTGTTGTACCTACACCGCTTCAACAATATCTCGGGACTGCACTTCTAGACTTATCTTGGGGATACTATGTCTATATGGCTGCTATCGCAATTTTCTGTCCTAATTCAATCAATATCCTAGCTGGGGTTAATGGCATCGAAGTTACGCAAAGTATCGTGATCGCCTGCTTTATCGCGCTCAATGATCTGCTGTATATCTCTGTTAAAGGCCACCCGGCGACCGATTCGCATCTATTCTCGCTCTACTTTCTTCTTCCATTTCTGGGTGTATCAATTGCACTATGGTGGCACAATTCATATCCATCTAAAGTTTTCGTTGGAGATACATTCTGCTACTTTGCAGGCATGACTTTTGCTGTTGTTGGGATACTCGGGCATTTTTCAAAGACTCTCCTCCTTCTATTTATTCCACAAATATTCAACTTTCTGTACTCCGCACCACAACTATTCCATCTCATTCCCTGTCCACGCCACAGGCTCCCCCGTTTTCGCGTTCAGACAGGGCTAATGGAAGCTTCCCGCGCCGAGTTTCCGAATCCACCAAAATGGTATATCGCACTCATGTTGACAACGCTGGAGAAGGTTGGGTTAGTACAGGTCTGGAGAAGCGGAAATGGCGTGATTACAGAATGTAGTAATCTGACTATCCTCAACTTGTGGATTGTAAAAATGGGACCTATGAGGGAGGATAAGGTTGTGATGGGCATTACAGCTTTACAAATCGCATGTGGGGTGATTGGTTTACTGATCAGGCATAAGGCAGCACTACTGGTATTTCCGAGCGATAACTTGTATTTCTCCTTTTAGAATCTATTTCAATTTGGGTTTTAGCGTAAGGTTTGTATGTATATTGCCCTGGTTGTTCACACGAGGCCTCTAAATGTTATTTTCATTTTTATCATAAATGTACCTATTCCTGGGCTTTTTTAGAAGACTACATAATAGAGATTAATGCCCATTCAGGAAAATACACTCGGGATTTGTGGCAAAGGGGTGTTCTTCGTGTCGCAGTCCAAAGGCCTGTAGGTACATACAAACTTGAAGAGTGATAACCTATGAATCGGGAGTGTTTTGGCGAGCAAACACGCTAAAGAAGCCGAGAAAAATAATTTTCTCTTCGTGGCTGTCGAGTGACAGGCCTGGAATGATAGCCCCAGCTTGCCGATAAATCACGCGAAATCTTCCATTGAAGCTCAAACTCTCAAGCACTCGCTACAGCACGCAATTGCTGTCTTCCTGTTGTCCGTCCGAGTGCGTTGCCAAGCCACCGCTTCCCCTCCCAGACACGGGCTGGCAATATCATGTTACCCCGCCTGCTTGTTCCCTCTTCTTCTTCTTTCCCTTCCCTTTCCTCGACATTAGCTACTGCTACTCAATTCTTCAAGCTGTCATCCAGAAGCGCATTGGTATCATTTTCATTCCAATTGTGTATTGATAAGGTAACTAATTGTTCGTTAAGATTGCTAGACATTTGTCTAACCCTTCGGCCAAAATGTCCTATTCCGTCAGAAAGATTGGGGTTCCCAACACCCTTGGTACGAATTGCGTTCAGTGACACCAGATTCAATCTTAAGACACGGGTTAATTGACTGTGAAACTCTAGAACACCGCATCTTCATCGAAAAAGATGGTGTCCCAGTGTCTCCCTTCCACGATATCCCGCTCTACGCTAAGTGAGATCTTCACTTCGAAGCTACTTCTGCTGTGAAAACTCTAACACCATGGAAATAGTGAGCAAAAGACGATTCTTAACATGATTGTTGAGATTCCTCGCTGGACCAATGGAAAGCTTGAGGTTTGCACCCCACAAACCGAACAAGATGCACAAATACTAACGCACCCCATAGATCTCCAAGGAAGAGCTTCTCAACCCCATCAAGCAGGATGTAAAGAAGGGAAAGATCCGGTTCGTCCGCAACTGCTTCCCTCACAAAGGCTACCTCTGGAACTACGGTGCTTTCCCCCAGACTTGGGAAGACCCTTCCACAATCCACCCAGAGACCAAGGCCAAGGGTGACAACGACCCGCTCGACGTTTGCGAGATCGGTGAGACCGTTGGATACGCTGGACAGATCAAGCAGGTCAAGGTTTTGGGTGTTATGGCTCTTCTTGACGAGGAGGAGACCGACTGGAAGGTCATTGTTATTGACGTGAACGACCCATTGGCCCCTAAGCTTAATGATATTGAGGATGTGGAGCGCCACCTTCCTGGACTCCTTAGGGCCACAAATGAGTGGTTCCGTATCTACAAGATCCCAGACGGCAAGCCTGAGAACCAGTTTGCGTTCTCTGGAGAGTGCAAAAACAAGAAGTAAGCATCCCTTGACAGTAACGTTGTATGATATTACTAACGTCCCATGCAGGTACGCTACTGATGTCATCCGTGAGTGCGCCGAGGCGTGGGATAAATTGATCACTGGAAAGAGCGACCCCAATAGCATCTCTCTGTAGGTTAACCCAGCCATCTATGTTTCGTAGGATCAACTAATCATGATAAATACAGTACCAATTTGACTGTTTCCCAGTCCGGCCACCACCGTGTTGACCCCAGCTCGCTCCCTCCGATCCCCCAGGGAGAAAATCTTGCACCGGCTCCCATTGACCCAAGCATTGACAAGTGGTTCTTCATCTCTGGTGCCGCCATGTAAAGCATTGCCTACGCTCGTGGGGCATATTGCCGTTTGTAGAGCTTATTTAAGTAAAACCTACAAATAGATATATATGTAGCGGGGATAGGGATAATTTGAACAGTTGGATACGCAATGTATCCGGGATTTGTCCATGTGTATACCCCACAGAAAGTGTGAATTTCGTTTCTTCGTAAAGGGAGAAGTTGGTTCCTCATAAATTTATTGCTCACAATATAAAAAAACGAGACAACACATTGTTATCTATCCCAGAGCGGTCGTCGATCAAAGTTATTGGAGCTAGTAAAAATACAAAAGCGGCTGTTTATTCATTCGCCCCAAAATCATTAAATACTAAATTTAGATGAGCAGCCTCTCAATCTTATCCTTCAAACCTCTAATCTGTCCTTGGAGCTCTGAGGCCTCATTAGAGGTAACGGAGGCTGAGATGACAGCACGGGAAACACCGCATGCACGTCCGAGAGCGATCTTGGAGGGGACGAAAACGTAAGGGACGTTCTTGTCTTCGCAAAGAAGCGGGAGATGGAGGAGAATCTCAAGAGGAGCGGTGTCCGCAGCAAGGACAATGAACTCCGAGATACCACGGTTGAGAGTCTTGGTGGCTATCTAGGCGTTAGTGGAATGCTAAGGTGAGAATAGTGGGGTGAAAATACCTTCGTTAGCACCCTTTTTCAACTGACGGTAGTGAGATGCCTGCTGGACAATATCCAGAATCTGCTGAGTCAAAGCAGGATCGGCGAGAGGGAAAGCTACAAGGAGATGTTAGTTATTACTACAAGCAAGATTGGCTTTAATGTTGCGAGACATGGTGAAACTGCGATTGCGCCAACATACCTTTCGGGTTCGGAGCAGACATCTTGACTTTGATCTTGTATTCTAGGTTCAAAAAAAGAGGCAAAGGGTTCCTTGCTCGGACGCTCGCCCTTTAACTGTTTATTTGGGGAAGTGGTAGGTGGTGGATGAAGGTTGAATGAACGATCTTGGTGAGGCTCTAAATGTAATATTTTTTTTCTTGCTAGGATTTTGAGAGAATCCCTGTCAAGGTCAGGGCGTGCCCTAAGATACCGGAGGCATAGAGCGATTTAAAATATGTATTAAAAACTCTGATTTTGTAGGCATAATAATCCAGTGTCATTCGATTAAAACTCCAATCAAAAACCTTGTATAATTCGCTGTCGCTTTCCAAGAAGCCAAGTTTACACGTCGTCATCCGGTGGTTTAAGCCACCCATCACCTCAACCTTCAGCGGCAACCCAGGCAAGCCTCTCCGTCTTCATCTCCAAGTTCCAACCACCTTCCCTACAGAACCTTTCAGCCAACCCAACATTTACAGACTTAACGACAACCCTTCGTTTTGACTTCTATATACTTTACCTTTCACGTTCTACGAAAAACACTACAACACTCAAAATGACTGATCTCTGGTAAGTCCACAACACCTCTGTATTGGCCCCTTTCGGGTCTCGGTATAAGGCGGGACCGCGAGCTTCTGGCGATTGTCACGGATCTGCTGGAAGAGAGTGGAATTTGTCGTAGTCTTTTGAAAGGTTCACCCGCTAACGTGTTTTCTGTCTTCTCTATAGTCCTGTTTATGCGGTATGTGTTCCTTGACGCGACAAGCGACCACTGAATCTCAACAACAGCCCAATTTACCCGACTTTCTCCTCGAATCTTTGCTATAACAACACGGACTTTTGACTGACGCGAAATGTAGCCCTTTTTCGGTGCCATGGGGTGCACAGCCGCCATTGTCTTCACCTGCTTTGGTGCCAGTTACGGAACCGCGAAGGCTGGTGTTGGTATCGTTGCTGCTGGTGTTTTGAGACCCGATTTGATCGTCAGGAGTATGTTTTCCCCCCCCTCTGTTTTTCCTTCCATTTTGCCGTACCATCCCTCCCTTTTTTTGCTTTTTGTGAAAACAGTAGCGAGATCGGACACATTTTAAACTCGAACGTCGATGCTGATAATGCGTTTTTTTTAAGACATTATTCCCGTTGTCATGGCCGGTATCATTGGTATTTACGGGCTCGTCGTTTCTGTATTGGTATCATCTGGCCTGCAACAAAGAGTTTCGCTCTACACCAGTTTTATCCAACTTGGCGCTGGTCTTTCCGTTGGTCTTGCTGGTTTGGCTGCTGGTATGTCTATTCATTCTACTTTATTGGTAAACTCTTGGGTGGTACTAACGCGAGTCACATAGGTTTCGCAATCGGCATTGTCGGTGACGCTGGTGTCCGCGGTACAGCTCAGCAACCAAGACTCTTTGTCGGAATGATCTTGATTTTGATTTTCGCTGAAGTTTTGGGGTTGTACGGATTGATCGTGGCGCTGCTGATGAACGCCAAGGCCTCGACCGACGTCTCATGTTAAGTTAACAACGAGGCTGGGCTTCTTTTGCTGGCAAAGAAAAACGTCCCGGATCTTGTGGACGTCATGGCAGGAGAAAAGGAGAAATAGAGGACGATCAATGTAATCTTTTTGTGTACTACAGTGGTGGCGCGGCGCACTTCTATTGGTCTTATAAGCATGGGAAACGGATGGAACGGATGGGATTGATAGGGAGGAATATGATAATCTAGCGAAAGACAGGAGCACTGTTTTTTCCGACCCTCTTGCTTCACGGGCCAGGACTGAAATCAAGGGTTGGGATACCAGGTTGTAACTGTAGTTTCTTTTTTTTTTTTGCTTGCGTGTATGGAATTTCTGTGTCTGGTTTTCTGTTGTATGTGAAAATAGTGTTTTTTGAACTTTTGTGCATTCTATTTGGTAATTACAATGCAGGCACTGTTTCTCGCATCCTGTGCCTTGCACCGAGTGACTGAACGAGCCGCAAACCTAACCCTGCCCTGTTTTGATATTGTACCGACCCCACCAACATTTGATCCGGTCCCCCAGATTGCAAAGACGAAAACAAAAACACAGACTTTTTTATATATCAAACAGCACACCCCATTACGTATTCAAAGGAGAGAAGGAAGATGGCACCGTGCAGCCCAATCAGTCCACATCCATGCCATCGCCCGCACCAACCTTCTGCCTCCTCTTTGAGACCTTGACCTTGACCTTGACCAGCTCTGGCTGCTGCACCTCCTCCTCCTCCTCCTCGCTCTCGACGTCCATCATGCCATCCTCACTCGCCGCATCAGCAGCAACGGCAACATCCGTCCGCTGGTCCCTGGGCAGCAGGTGCTGGTTCTCTGCCACCAGCTTCCGGTTTGCGTCGCGCTCGCGCTGCTTGTTGCCCGCCATGCGGGAGCGGTAGAAGACGCGCTCGCGGCGGGCGCGTATCTCCTCGACGCGCTGCATGGCCGTGAGGGTCTTTGCGACGAGGTCGCGCGAGTAGCGGGTGGGCACGTGGCGGCGCGCGGAGAAGGTGAGCGTGCTGTCGACGACCATCTCTTTGCCGGCGGACTTGCGGAAGGCTTTGGTCCATTTGAGCTTGCGGGGGTTGCCTGTTGAGGAGGGGGTGTTAGTGGGGGTGGTGGGGGAGGGGGGGGAGGGGGGAGGTACGCTTCATCTTGAAGTTCTTGTGGCATTTGGAGCGGCAGAAACGGAATTCTTTGGCGTCGTTGCGGACAAACATGATGCCGTGGCCGGGGTATATGGGCCCCGAACTGTGGATGTGGATGTGGTTCGCATTAGCCTTCTTGTTTTTGTTTTTGTACTTGTTCTTGTTCCTGCTCCTGTTTCTGTTCCTGTTCCTGTTCCTGTTCCTGTTTCTGTTCTCTTCTGTCGTCCATCCATAGAGGGGGTTGTGCAGCGCAATTGCAACTCGCAGGGGAATAGAGAAAGAAGGGGAAAACGTACCAGAAGTGACACTGGTGGATCCTCATCTTGAACCTTTTTCCTAAAAAAAACTATGCTCTCTACTTTTATCTCCCCCCGCTGGCCAGTTCCTTCTCTTCTTCTTCTTCTTCTTCTGTGCCTTGTCTGCCCTGTCGAACTGTCTGTGTGCAGCTAGCCGGAGTCGTTGTCTGTTGTCTGTTGTAGTAATGCAGGTTTGTGTTGTCGTTGACAGTTACAAGAGCTTTCACGCCCTTTTGCACCAAACATTTTTTTTTCTCTCTCTCCCGCTGCTGCTCGTGGTAGCGGGGCCTTGGCACACACACTCGGCTTGCTTGGCGTGGGGTTGCTTAGAATTTGGTTTTCGGCCCAGGATCGATCGCCGCCGCGGGTGTCGACATCCCAACTCACACTCGCTCTCTCTCTCCAATGCAGGAACACCACAACGACCACGCCCACGACCCGCCGCCCCACACAGACACAGAACCACAAGCAGAAAACACCGCCAGCAGCACCACAAGCAGCACCACAAGCAGTAGCACAATGTCAAGCGCAATCCTCATCGGCTGCGGCATCGCAGGCGCCGGTACGTCCCTCTCTCTCTCTCCCCCCCCCCCACTCCTTCCCTGCTCTCAGCACTACTCTCTTCATGTATACACATACTAACTGCCAGCCACCTCTCTCCGCCCCCGCCCCCCCACAACAGCCCTCGCCGTAAGCACTCCCCCCCCCACCCCCCCACTTCACTCTGCCAACACAAAGCCAACCAAAAACAGGGCCGCATCGGACTGCAAGCACTCAAAAAGTACAAAGCCGCCTCCGGCGCCGGCGTGGCAGGCGCCTTTGGGAAGGCGTTCTACAAGGGCGGCTTTGAGCCCAAGATGAACCGGCGCGAGGCCATCCTGATTCTGCAGCTTGCGTTTGTGCCCCCCCCCACCCTTTTTTTTTTTTTTTCTTTCTTGCAGGTGGAGGTGGAGGTGGAGGTGGGGCGATGAAGGCGGTCTGGCCTGGGCTGATTGATGGTGGTGGTGGTGATGGTGGTGGTGGTGGGCAGCGAGCGCAACATGACGAAGCAGAACATCCGAAAGCGGCATCGCGAGATGATGCTGCTGAACCATCCGGACCGCGGGGGCAGCCCGTATCTGGCGGGGAAGGTTAATGAGGCGAAGGAGTTCCTGGAGAAGCATGGCTAGTGGGGGGGAGAAGGTGCTGAGGGGAGAAGGGTGTAGATATCTGGACGATGATGGGGTGGGGCTGTGCTGTGTTGTGCTGCTGTGTTGGGGGGGGGGCGTTTTGTTGTTTTTGTATATTACTGTAGGAAAAATCGATGCTCTCTTCTCTTCTCTTGCGCTGGGGGAACACTCGACGGGACAGATGGAAGGGAATGTAGAACTTTTATATACGTGTGGGCTGTCTATATTACAATAAGGATTCATTACATTGCTGGAGTGCTGGACGGACAGAGCGCCCTCTCTCTCTCCTCTCTCTCCTCGCTCCTCTCTCGTCCCTGTCCTCCCCCCGCCCCCGCCCCCGCCCCCTCTCCCCTCCCCCTCCCCGCCCTCTCCCCCGACCTCTCTCCCCCTCTCTATGCCACCTTCCTGCCCACATTGCCCACGCCCTTGCCCACAATCGTCACCACGAGATTCCCACCGTCGCCGTCCCGCACGGCAATCTCGCTGCCAAAGAACGCCTTGAGATCTCTAACCACGCCCACAAACTCCTCCCCCACGGCCTCCCTCCCCACCACAACCCTCCCCACGTCCCCCTCCACCCCCATCATCATCATCGTCAGCACCGTCATCACGCCCGTCCTCCCCACCGCGCCCGCAATCCTAATCTCCTCCAGCAGCGCATACGCCGCGCGCCGCCCCACCTCCTCCGCCGCCTCCGCCGCCCCCGCAACCGCATCCGCACTATACAGCACGCCCGTGCCCGTCTCCGCCACCAGCGCCATGCCAAAGCCCACCCCCGTCTTGCGCGTGCGCCCGCCCGCGCGCACCCCGCCGCCCGCACGCTCGGCCGCCCCCTCCTTTCCATAGTCGAGCGGCACGGTCGGCGCGCCCTTGACGTCGCTGTACACATACACGTCGGCCAGGAAGCGGTTGAGCACGCCGCGCGCGGCATCAATCATGCGCGCGTTGTTGCCGGCGCTGACGCCGCTGACGTAGGCGACGCCGCGGACGCGCTTGACGCGGCCGGGCGTCTGCAGGTGCAGCGTGCGCGGGAGGCGCACCTGGTGGGCGTGCGTAAAGTGGACCTCGCCGGCGCCGGTAGGGCCCGACGAGCGCGCGAGGATGCGCACGTCAATGTTGCGCGTAATGTCAAAGTGGGCGTAGAGCGGGAGCACGGCGGTGCGGAAGGTGTCGATGGAGTAGTCGTCGTCGGTGGCGGAGGTGATGACGCCGCCGGCGAGGGTGATGCTGAGGGGCGTCTTTGCGAAGGGCGCGAGCAGGGCGAGGAACTCGAGGTAGTAGGTGACGCCGCGGGCGCAGTTCTCGGGCAGCGTGTGCGTGTGCGGGGTGTTGTTTGTGCCGGCGATGAGGCCGGGGACGAAGAGGAGGGTGGTGCCCGTGACGGAGATTGTGATGTGGGAGCCGTTGGTGACGGCGTCGAGGAGGCGGAGGAGCGAGAACTCGGAGGGCGTGAGGCCGGGCTTGAGGGAGTTGGGGCGGATGGAGCTTATGTGCACCGGTGTGCCTGTGAGCGTTGCGAGCAGGAGGCGCCGGCGCAGAGCTGCGTGTGTGGTGAACTTGAGGGGGGGCGTGCCTGTGGTCATGACTGGTTTTGTGTGCAATTGGCCTGTTTCGTGACGATTCGTGACAATTTGTGGAGGTGAGGTTGATGGCTGGCTCAGTCTGCGGTGGTTGTGGTGGTGGGGTTGTACGTTGTGCGCCTGCGGAAAAAAAACTGGGAGGCTCTGCGGACCCAGTGCGTGCCAAGAAGAAGAGGCTCTTCTGCTTGCTGCAGCGGAGACAGCAGGTCAAGTAATACTGTGTGTTCCGAGGGGCGTGTTTACAGATAATTGCACTGGCTGCTCTACTCTGCTCGACAGAGTGCGGAATAGGAAATATGTCGAGGATTTGGTGGTCTCGGGCTGCAGCTGGGTCATGGCGTCTCACTCGGCGTTGGATTCTCACTCGTGGGTTATATGTACATGTACATGTTGGGAGTGAGATCCAACTCATGCACAGACGTATACCCATCAGCTCCTCTTTCTGGATGCCATCTTGTTAGGAATACATGGAAGGATATCTCGATCATGGGTAGCTTATCTACTTGACAGCTACTATGTGCAGGTACATACTGTATACAAGGCAGTGGCAGTGGGTGTTCCGGTGCCATGTAATGTTGTATACACACGTAGGAAGGCCGAGCTGGCTGCTGGATGAGAGGCCGAGAGAGGTGATGTTTTGAGGGGCTCCATGTGGCTTTATACTTACTCCATGATTGGAGGGGGGGGTACAGGTAAACTACATACATGGGCCCAGGGTGTCGGGAAATGATGCACAGTCGGTGATGTCTCAACAATGAGGGAATGAATGTTCACACGAGGGCATGCAAAGGTCAACTTGGGTGTGTAGATCCCCTTGACGATGCATGAAAGAATAAAAAAGAATGTCTGTCACCAATATTTTGGGGGGGAGTTCCTTACTACATATATATTTTTTTTGCTGCCCTCACGGCAACTCTTTGTCTTGGGAGTGGGTATTTTATTTTCCACACACAGGCCAATGCGTCCCTCAGGCATAGCAGAGAGATGTTCTGTATGCCGAATTCGGACTTTGGACAGTGTTTGGTGTTGTGTCGGAAATATAGAGATTTGGGTTGGGTATATTTGGGCGTTGTCAGGCCAGGGTATGCATCACTTTCCAACACCCTGGGTACGTACATGTATATATGGTCGATGACAAGAAGTCATGAAACAGGATAAAGCCAGCTAGCTGAGGCCTCAAGAGAAAAAAAGTAGAAGAGGCCGTCTTTGTACCTTAGTTATTGAGAAGCCCCCCCCCCTCCAGTTACCGGCTCCCAATTACATATATATACCTGCCCCCCCAATTATCCACTCTCCCACAAGCTACTACCCGTCAAGACCACAGATTAACGTAGTATACTGCCTCGATCTATATATATATATATATAGTCCCCCATAACTCCACCCTCTACACCCATCCAACCCACACTCATCAGCCTCCACCTGCATACAATCAGCCAATTAAACATGACCAATGCCCAACACATCGGCGGAACCACTGGCTAGCCACTATTTACCAACTACATGTACATATACGCACCATGAAAGACACAGCTACCTCTCTCTACCCACCAACATCTGGATGGCCTGACCATGACAGTAACCAACCAGCTAGCTAGCCATCCCGGGCCTTCACCACACTATGAGTTTCGTGGGGAAGCCCAGCTCTGGCTTTTACTCACTTGTAAGGCCACAACCGGCCTGAGCGGCGTTCTGGGCGGGGGGGCTGCTGGTTGTGTATGTGTCTGACACGATACTAGACCATAACCCAACACCACCACCGAGCGAGGCACCTTGGTGCACGTTGCGTACGAATAGAAACACCGTATCAAGATCTTTACTTCGTCTTCGGCAGCCCCACCAAGCTCTCTCGTCACCAGGCCATGTCTGCTAATATAATTGCAATCAACACACTGACCCCACGGCCACCCTTCACAGGGCAGCTTATTCCACTGCCTGCCTAGCCCCCAATGCCACCCCATAAATCGCATAAGGCGTGATTTATTTATCTCAGCTACCAAAGCAGGTGGTCAAGTGCCTGTAGCCACATACATAGCTTTTCCGGCTATGGCAGCGCCGTCGCAGGTGAATGATGCAAGTAATGGTTTCAAAACCGCTTGGGGCCGGACCAGAAGGCTTCCGAGTTATGTATATAGCCCCCCCAGAAAAGAAAGTTGATGGCGGTTTGGTTTAGTGTGAGAACGAAATCTATTACAGGATTCATAGGAATAGTGGTACGATCTACACGTAAATCGCAACCAAATGGCTCTATCGTGTGTTTGAAACGAGAAGCCTTGGTAAGCATGGATTTCATGCAATTGATGGCCCTGTTTAGCGGTTCCTCATAGGGGCTTTGGTTTGGGGTTGTAATGAGGCCGCACTATAAATCGGTAATCTAAGAATTAAGAGAGCTTATTAAAAAATTCTAGGTGGATAGGTAGGCGGGTATCATATGCCACTGCCATACGTATTTACACTTATTGGGTTATAGTCAATCACGAACTATCACTCACGCTCCCAAACTCCCTCGCAACAAACGCAAAAAAAGCCAGAAAGGAAAGCAACCTACAGCTACACCCCCATCCTGCCAAACACCCTATCCAGCTCCTCGCCCCCCTCCCTGTCACCCGTGCCTCTCTGCCCCTCACCCCCCTGCTGCTGCTGCTGCTGCTGCTGCTCACCACCCCTCCTCACGGGTTCCAGCATTCTCATCCCCGTATCCAAGTACCCCGGCGCAACCCTCCTTTTCTCCTTCAACTCCCTCTCCGCAATCTCCTTCTCCCACTCGGCGACTTCGGCGGCGGCCTTCTCGCGCTGCGCCTGCAGGTGGGCAACGAGGCTCTGGCAGCTCTGGATGACGACCTGTGGGGTGGTGGTCATGGCGCCGGAGGGGGAGACGATACTGGGTGGGGAGGGGGAGGCTGGCGGGAGCGTGCTGGGGAGCGTCTGGAAGGTGTAGGGGAGGGTTACGGCGGTGGGGAGGTGGATGAAGGGGGAGACGGAGAGGGGGAGTTGTTGCAGGAGGGCGTGCGCTGCGGGAGCGTTAGTTTGGGCTTGTAATTGGGAGAGAGTGTGGGGGGCTTACATCGGTAGTCGTGCATTGTGGGTGTAGTTGTATCTGTGGTGGTTTGGGGGGGGGGTGGGTGAATTGTACGTAAAGTGTGTAGTCCGGCCTGGTTTGGGTGTTTAGAGCTTATCGGTGAAGCTGTTATCGAGTCCAAGTCGTCGTGTGGCTGTGCACCCCGCCACGGCCACACTTCCCCACGTTCGCCGGTTACCCTACCGCCCACTGCCACACTAAAAAGTTCAAAATTTCAGACCCTGACAAAATTCGATATCTCAATATACGCAAAAAAACTCACTCCCAATTGCTTCACCACAAACCCTCAAAATGGACCCCCCCTCAAAACGTACCAAGCTCGACTCCGACGACCTCCCCGATGCCCCCGACGCTCCCCCAGCCACAACCGTGATTGCCGCCTCTCGCACCAAACAGACACTCTCGGCCTCCGACGAAGATGTTCAGCAGCGGCGCACCCTCTTCATCCGTTCGCTCCCGTACTCGGCCACCTCGGAGGCCCTCTCCACAAAATTTTCGTTCATCGCCCCGCTCAAGCATGCCACCGTTGTCGCCGACCCGCTCACAAAGCAGTCCCGCGGCTTCGGCTTCGTAACGTTTACTACGGCCGAGGATGCGCGGCGCGCCGTCAAGGAGCTGCATAACACACTCTTTGACGGGCGCAAGATGACTGTTGAGATTGCGGAGCCGCGGCACCGTGACGAGGCCGGGAAGCAGGCGTCCAAGGAGAAGAAGGAGAAGAAGGAAGCGGAAGAGGTGAAGCGAAGGGCACCTAGGCTTATTGTAAGGAACTTGCCGTGGAGCGTGAAGGATTCACAGCAGCTTGTGAAGGTCTTTCAGAGCTATGGAAAGGTCAGGAATGTCATTATCCCGAGGAAGAGCAACAAGCCGGGGGCCGAGATGTGCGGGTTTGCCTTTGTGACGATGAAGGGCTACAAGAACGCTGAGAAGGCCATGGAGAAGACGAACGGGATGGAGATTGATGGCCGCATGGTGGCCGTGGATTGGGCGGTGGAGAAGGACGAGTGGGAGAAGACCAAACAGACTGACGAAGCACCCGAGAATGAGTCCAAGGACAAGGAAGAGGCCAAAGACGGGGCCAAAGACGACTCTGGGGACGAAGATGATAACGGCGGCGTCGGTGTCCTCGAGGGCGAGGACGCAGAAGACATGGACGAAGCCTCCGACGCCTCCGACGACGAGGGCTCCGACCTGCATATGTCCGACGACGAAGACGACGACGACGAAGAGCCCAAGCCGCAGCTCAAGCACGATCCCAACGACAACTCGCAGGTCATCTTCATCCGCAATCTCCCCTTCACCACCGACGATGAGTCGCTGCACGCCCACTTTACTGAACAGTTTGGCCCTGTGCGCTACGCGCGCATCGTCATGGACCGCGAGACGGAGCGGCCCCGTGGCACCGGGTTCGTCTGCTTCTACAACCTCGAGCACTTCGAGGCCTGCATTGCCTCTGCGCCGCGGCCCAACTTCGCCACTGGCGCCAATCGCTCCGCGACACTGCTGCAGGACGAGTCCGACGACCCTACGGGAAAGTACACCATCGATGGTCGCGTGCTGCAGGTCACCCGTGCCGTCAACAAGAACGAGGCCTCGAAGCTGCAGGATGCGAGCGCCCAGAAACGTGACAAAGCAGCAGGCGATAAGCGCCGTTTATTCCTGCTCCAGGAGGGAACCATCCCTGCGTCGTCGCCGGCGTTCAAGACGCTCAGCAACACGGAGAGACAACTGCGTGAGGCATCGCTGAAGCAGCGTAAGGCGCTGCTGCAGTCGAATCCTATGCTGAATCTATCGCTGACCAGGCTCTCTGTGCGTAATCTGCCGCGATCAATCACGGCAAAGGAGCTGAAGGCGCTGGCCAGAGAGGCCGCTGTCGGCTTCGTCAAGGATACAAAGGAAGGGAAACGACAGCCGCTGTCGAAAGAGGAACTTGCCCGCGGCGGAAAGGACGACAAGGAGGTTGAGCTGCGCAGGAAAAAGCAGGGCAAGGGAATTGTCAAGCAGGCCAAGATCATTGAAGAGAAGGCTGGCAGCGGGAGGTCTCGTGGTTATGGCTTCATTGAGTACTCATCGCACCGGTGGGCGCTGATGGGGTTGCGATGGCTGAACGGCCATGCAGTGCTGGGGACGGCAAAACCGACAGTTGAGAAGGGGAAGAAGCAGGAGCCTGTGTCGGCCGAGGATAAGAAGAAGAGGTTGATTGTGGAATTTGCAATCGAAAATGCGCAGGTAGTGCAGCGCCGTAACGAGAAGGAGCAGAAGGCGCGGGAGCGCAGTAGACTTGTCGCAGAGGGGAAGGCGAAGCCGCTGGAGAGCACGAAGGAGAAGAAGGCAAAGTTTGCGGCAGAGGCGAAGAAGAAGGTTGACTCGGCCAAGAAGTATGAGAACATCAAGAGGAAACGGGAAGACGAGAAGAATGGCCGCAATGCAAAGAAGCCAAAGAAAGATGGCGATGCAGAGACTGCTCCCTCGAAGGGCGACAAGAAGGATTGGGAGGCCAAGAAGGACGAGAAGAAGGCAAAGGCCGCGAGAATCATCGCGAGGAAAAGACAAATCAAGAGAGCCAAGAGAGGTTAATAGGACATTCTTTTCGTGTGTTTATCGTCTTGTTTGTAGATATAAAAGTTTGGCTGTTCTTTTTCTTCGCGTTGTAATTATAATATCAAGGATGGGTTAATTCCGAGTGAGCACTTGTGACCGACACGCTGCCAATCATCAAAAACGCATCTTTTTCGCCCAAGCGTAGATCCAGTCACAGCTTACTAAACCAAGCCCCTCCAATCACGCCGCGCCAGTGACAATTTCTCCGACAGTGACATTCCGCCATCCAATCACAACCCACAAGTGACAGCCCAGGGAGATCTTACCAAACGTCCGTCCGATGTGGGCCCTGTCGATCAATCAACCCGCCGCCGGGACATGTTTTTTTTTCTCCCGCTCGACATGTCAGTATGTAGATAGGTAACCAGAGGTTAGAGAGCCTGCCATAATTCATACGACCCCCTCCCAAAATACCATTCCTATGTCAGCCCCCGTGAGCTCTCTCTACAGATCTTTATAAAACCAGTCACCCGTCCTTGCCCCCCCTCCATCCACAATATGCTCCCACGGCTCCTCGCTCTACGCACCCCATCCCAGCTACAGCCCCTCTTACTCCTTCGACCCAGACTCTCCGTCTCATCGCTACCACTACCCACCCAAATCCGTAGAATAACGCTTCCCGGCCCCATGAACGGAGACGCAAAGATCCTGAGCTCGCTCACCGAGGCCGAGATCACAACAAAATACCGGCCATTCCTGCTGCCGGAGGACCAAGCGGCGGGCGACTGGGTGTCGGAGCTGGAGCTTGATGCGGTTACAGCGTTTGTGGAGGAGCATAGGCGCAAGGAGGATTACAAGCCGTTGAAGTTTTTGGTCCTGTATGGGTCGTTGCGTGAATGGTATCTTCTTTATTGGGGTGAATTTAGGTTGAGACCGTAGTTAACATGTGAATAGTTCCTACTCTCGCAAAATGGCCTACGAGGCCTCCCGTATCCTGCACCGCCTCGGCGCCGACGTCCGCATTTTCGATCCGCGTGGCCTCCCTATCAAGGACGACGTCCAGCACGACCACCCGAAGGTGCAGGAGCTTCGGACACTCTCACAGTGGTCTGATGGACACCTGTGGTGCTCGCCCGAGCAGCACGGGAACCTAACCGCCGTGTTCAAGAACCAGATCGACTGGATCCCGCTCGCTACAGGCAGCGTTCGCCCCACCCAGGGACGCACGCTTGCGGTCGTGCAAGTGAACGGCGGCAGCCAGAGCTTTAACACGGTTAATGCGCTGCGTGTGCTGGGAAGGTGGATGAGGATGTTTACAATCCCGAACCAGAGCAGTCTACCAATGGCGTGGACGCAGTTCACGGATGAAGGGAGACTGATGAAGAGTGGGAATCGGGATAGGCTTGTGGATGTGTGTGAGGAGTTGGTTAGGGTGAGTTTTGTATTGAGACCGAGCTTTGATATGTTTGCGGACCGGTATAGTGAGAGGACGGAGAAGAGGGCGAAGGAGGAGAAGGAGAGGGCTGAGAGGGAGAGAAAAGAGAAGGAGGCGGCAGAAGTGGAGTCTGCGCAGGAATTGAAGGATGTGAAGGCTTAAAAGAAACTTGTATTGTTAATTGCTTAGATTTTCTTTTCATAGAGGAGTCAATGATACCTTGGTTGGTTTTGGTTTTTGATTTGTTCTAACCTGAAGATGGCGTAGCGATTATTTCTCGAATTGATGTTCCTGCTCATATTAATAATCTTTTCAAAACTTTTGAATAAGACTTGTGTGAACTCACAGCATGATTACTTTAGCTTCATCACTTATGGGAATATTCACGATGGTGATGAATATGAAAGGTCAGAGTGATGGAAAAATACAAAACCACCGCCTAGGTTTAGTTACACACTGTGTGGCGGGTCCGGTTTTGTTGGACACAGCCAAATCATGACGCCTCACTCGACCGAGTGAGTGATCATTGATGATTCCTACGTGGAAGTTGTTTTATCCCGTCCATCAGCGGCCCAATTTATTTGAATGACCCTCTAGACATGACAGAAATTTTTAAAGTGTTGTCGATCAAGGTCTCGCTATCCGGTGTCTCAAGGTTCTATTGCTTTGTATACTCGGATGCAGGAAGATGAGAGCGATGATGATTGGGTTAAGTCCGTGCCGCAGCTTAACTTTATAGGACCTTAAAACTAACACGTATGTTTAACAGATTGCAACTACGTGGCCTTCTTTGTAGCGTCTTAACACTTCTTCTTCTAACCTGCACCGCAACGTGAATTGTAGTTTGTTCGGGTGTAGGTGCGGTGGGCGGGGCGTCTCTGGCTCGGGCCGGGTCCGGCGAGTTTCTTTTCTTTCCTTCTTTTTTCTCTTTTTTTTTATATCAGTATCCAAGTGAATCTCGGTCCAAAGTGCGCATGCATACATGAATACATAAGCATTAAGATGTATGCCTATATCCTGAGTTGACGATAGAGTCCTAAAAACACAATATAAGGCTTAGTGATCATAATACCTTCTTGAGGTATACGCGGTGCCATTAGTAACATTGAGAAAGGCAAATTCCTTTCTTTCCAATATACATTCTCAGTTGTTGATCTAGTCCTAAGAAAATCAACTTCTAATCCGCCTTTTATTTTGGGCGTTGCGTTTTACGTAGAATATCTCCATCTTCATGTTTGCATGAGATCGCTGCTGGCAGTTCAATAACGGCGACCCTGGCCGCTCAACACAGGATTGGACCAGTCTACACGGAGGTCCCCTCAGAGAATCAACGAAGGCCATCTGCCTAATAGCAACCACAAGGGTGGCAGTACCCAGGACCAAAGAAAGTAAGGTCCATTATAAATACTTTTGCGTAATAGTTGTACCAAGGAGCATTGGGTTAGAACCGGTTTATGCCGATGGCGAAACCTGATATTAAAATCCAACCCTTTATCCTCTGACAGTCTTTGATTTGTTCAGCCAATATTTACTACCCACGGGTGAAGATAATGGATGACAACAATCAATCGTCTTTGCTATATATTCGCTGTAGAATAGGAGTGCCAGGATAGACACAGGTGAACTGCCTAAAACCCCTTTTGAATAGGCCAAGATGGAGCCACGTGGCTGGGGGGGATTGGGGGCCCTTGCGAGTCAGTTTTATAAAAACCGTTTGAGCGGTCGTTCTCCATGAAATAAGCTTGAGATATCGAGGTTCAATTCTAGTCTAGTGTAAAGATGACAGGCATGGACTTCTGCTCTGGGTTTTTCCCGGTAACCCGGGCTGAGCCTCCTCCGAAATCTCATCCTCACGTATCCCAAGAGAGCAGCAGCCAACAATTTTCCTGGACGTTGATACCAAAAAGATATAGATAGCCCAGCGATACATACATCCCTATGGCGAGATATCGTAACAACGTTTTCGCAGTGAGTATACGGCTTACGACCTATTCCGGAACTGTATGTACGACTTCACCCGCTTAAGCTAACCGCCCACATTCAATGCGTTACCATTATATTATAAAGTAACCGACTGTTGTAACTATGTTTAGTAGATGGGAAGGCCAACTGCGGGTATTCTGAATGCTCGATGTTCTCGTCTGGGTAGGGGCAGGATCTGAACTAGCAGAAAGGATAGCCTATGCCTGGGCCGTGGAGTCCCAGTGCTAAACATAAAGGCAGCGAGCTATGTCCCGTTGCGTGTGGTGTCTAGGGTATGGACTATGTGGTGTAGTAACGCCCTTAGAGGCACAGGGGCTCCAGATCCAAGCTCCACACCTTGTAGCCTGAACTACCTATCCTATCGGTCATTCTATTATATACTTTTAGCTACTCGGTACCTTGGCCAGATCTTTTATTCCAGGGATCGAGGGTCTTCAACCCGACGGAGATCATTAACCTGGTCCTGGTCCTTGAGGCTTTTATGTGAGAGCAAGCCCTATTCATCTAGCTAAGATGATCGAGCCATATCTTAGGATGCTGTGTGCTATTCACAAGCTGAGGCGTATGGAGCTGGTCTTGTGAGTAATTATCTCCAGCCCATGGCAAGCTATCTGCTAGAGGGGCCAGTAAGTGATGTTTTGGGGATAGAAGTGCCCATATTTGCTGCAGAAGTAGCAGGAATAAAATCGTGGTTGTTGCTGATGTTCCTTGCGGGATGGCATCCAGGTGAACCCGGGTTTCATATTTTGACGTGTTTACCAGGTACATGTAGGCTCCGTGTGGTACAGGTAGGTACATACAGCTGCGGTATGATGCAACCATCAAAAACATCCCCGTTGTCAAAAGCCCGATAAAGAACGGGTCGGCGCGCGCTGTGTCAGTCTAAACTAGCTAGGGTAGAGAATTTATCGCCGAAACCCTGTCGGCCAGGCGGGCACGGCAACGCGGCATCGGAACATAGGTATCCGCGGTCATCAAAAATCACTCAATTCCCGTTGCGTGTAATGTATGTAGCACAGCCGAGGCCTCAGCCACAGTGGCGGTAGCACGCATTAGGCCGCGCGGGAACGAGTTTGACTTACGTATGCCTCAAGCCCTTATTCCTCATTCCTTACGTGAGTCTTGATGTTCTGGCAGACGACAAGCCGGGAGGGGAATGTCAGATCTCTAGCAGCACGCACTTTGCTTTATATCCACACACAGCTGAAGATAGATACATAATAACCCACTGGAGAGAGAGAGAGAGAGAGAGCGAGAGAGAGGGGATAACAATTCTATTTAAACTTCAATAAGTACATACTCGGCCCCTCGCAACATTGTGCAGTGTCAAACAGGGATTCTAATTTTTCTTCCCCTCCCCCCAGCGCTCATTTGTCCCCAGAGAAGCCGACCGAGCGCTTTGGAAAGCAGAAAGGGGAACACAGCCGCTTAAGCGTGCAGCACCAACCAACGGCCGAGCTCCACCAATCCCATCGAGCAAGGATCTTTCCAGGGCGTCATCTTCTCCCCCCAACTCGGGCTGGTTGAGAGGCTTTTGCACCCACAGTTCCCCCATTCCTTGACATCAACTCCATTCCATTCCCTGACCAGCGTGTCTGTTTGTTCACTCTACTAGTACCTCTACCTCGTAAAGCTAGGAATACAATCGACAATACTCACAGAAATCTCTCTTCAATAACTGACAAAGGAGAGAGCACGGCCAGACCTAGAATCGCCGACTACTATACACCTTACCGCCCGCAAACGATAAACCCCCCCCCCTCTCTCATGCCATGCCGTCCATACTGAGCAAGGAAGACAAGACGGTCGTTAAACGCGCAGTACCTAGTCCATCAAACAATATCATCACTGTCGCTGTCGCACGACTCTACGTGAACTATCCAAATAAGCACAGATGGAACTTCACCGGAATCAGTGGGGCTGTGGTACTGGCCGAGGACTTGGTCGGACATACGTTTTTCTTCAAGATAGTCGATGTTATTGTACGTGTTATCTGGTTCTAAGGTGGGGGTTGAGGAGAGTCACAGCACTAACTTTACCAAACAGAGCAACAAAGGCGTGATATGGGACCAGGAGCTCTACGAGGGCTTCAAATACAATCATGACCGAACCTTCTTCCATACTTTTGAGCTCGAGGACTGCATGGCGGGGTTCTCCTTTGCGGATGAGAAGGAAGCTGGGAGGTTTCGCGACAAGGTTGAGACACGAGAAAAATACGCAAAATCGAAAGGCCGCCCCGCTGGATTCAGCGTGCACATACCGCATCCTCACATTCCTCATATGGGGCGCAGCGATAGTATTTCTCGCAATTCACCCTCCCCCCCTGCGCCAAAGGCTCAAAACGGAGGCGATGTGCCGTTTTCAATAGACAACCCAGACCCGGAGTTCCAGGCACTCCTAAAAGAGCTAATGGACATGGGAATTACGGCAGACCAGATAAAGGATAACGAAGACTTTATCAAGAGTTATATCGCCGAGAAGGAAAAGAATGCAGAGGCAGAGAAGCGCAAGCGACTGTCGAATGGGAATGGGAATGGAGTGCATGTAATGGAAGTACCAGGGTCACCAAGGGGATTTGATAGAAGTGGGAAAGCTCCTCCACCGCCGCCGCCTGCACCCCCGAAATCTGCACCCCCACCACCATCTGTGCCCCCTCCGCCGCCTGTGCTTAGGAATGGCATTGGTCAACTGAGTCCTCAAACAACTGGAAGCTCGACCAAGTCACGAAGGGGACTACCACCACCGCCGCCAATACCCAGGGGGTCAAGGCGTTTGGCTTCTCAATCGACTGGCTCGTCACCGCCCCCCCCATCGTCCCGATCTCCGGCTCCGCCGCCGCCACGAGCTGCATCTCCACCTACCCAGCCACGATTTGTGGTCCCCCCTCCGCTTCCTACTGCTGGTGCCTATGCCAATTCAGCTCCACCGCCCAGACCACCACTACCACCTACAGAAAGGGCACCGCCGCTACCACCGAAGACACCACTGGAGGAGAACACCCCAACAAAGTTTGCAGTTCCACCGCCTTTCCAGCCACCCAGCCGGCCTCCGCAGGCTCCCCCCCAGGCTCCCCCGCAGCTTCCTCCACAAGCTCCCCCGCAGCTTCCTCCACAGGCTCCTCCACAGCTTCCTCCGCAGCCCCCCCCGCAGGCCCCTCAAAACCGAGGGCTACCGGTACCTGTTCTACCATCACGGCCAGCATTCCCAGCACCCCCACCTCCACCTCGGCCACCGGTAGAAGCGCCTCCACCAACAATTCGAGGTTACTATCCCCTATACTTTAACACTGAAGCTATAACTAACTCATCTAGATGTCCCACCAGCTCGTCCGCCGCCGCCGCCGTTCCAGCCCCCTCCGGTTGTTGCGGACCCACCACCAGCTCCCCCACCACCTCCGCCACCCCCACAAGTATCCGCACTACCCATGAATGGTTTCCCCAGCGGACGTCCCCCAGCACCTCCCCCACCACCTCCTAGTATGCCCGGGTTTAGTAATAACGCGCCGCCTCCTCCAGTGATTCCCGGGTTTAGTTCGGGTGCACCACCACCACCACCACCACCACCACCACCACCACCACCACCACATCCTTCCGGTGTCATGCCCGACATGGGTGGGTTGATGCCACCAACATCTCCGCCGCCGCCACCCGGGTTTAGCAATTATGCCCCTCCTGCACCACCACCACCTCCGCCTGGGATGGCTCCTGGTGGGCCACCTCCACCGCCGCCACCCGGGTTTAGCAATAATGCCCCTCCTGCACCACCACCACCTCCGCCTGGGATGGCTCCTGGTGGGCCACCTCCGCCCCCGCCACTACCAGGCCGAGACGAAGGCGCAGCACCGTTGCCCAGCAAGAGTGCTCTGCCCCCTGGAGATCTGCTAGCGTCTATCCGAGGAGCGGGAGGAATTGGTGCGCTGAAGAAGACAAAGACGGTCAAGGACGCAAGTGCCCCAGCTGTCAAGCCGTCAGCTACATCAGCACCGGCCAGCAACCCAATGCTTGCGTTGCAAAAAGAGCTGGACAAGAGAAAGACCAAGGTTTCAAACCAGAGTGGCAAGTTTTCCTGCGTTGATAACTGTGTAAAAGGAAATACTAATATAAGATTAGATGATGAGGACGACGGCGAATGGTAAAGAAGCAAGTGTGTATGATGGAGTAAGGGGATCGAAGCAGCGCTGTAAGTTTGGAAATGCCGTTCATTACTGGGTCTGCTCCCAGTGGGTGGGCAATGTTTGTTTTGAGCGGGCCGGTTTATTCTTTTACTCTCTGTTTTTCTGTTATTGATCGTTTTTTTCTCTTTTCTTTTCTGCGCGCTCTTTTCCTTTGTAATTTCCTTTTCTTCTTCTTCTTCTCTTTTTCTTTTTAGGAGGGCCAGGTTACGCAAAAAAGTTGAGAGAGTTGGGTTTGATTCACTTTGAAACCTTAGTACATAAGGGGGCCTCATTTTTTTCATCTTTTTTTCTTCTTTTCATTTTTCCTTTCAAATGCGGACAAAGTAAAGCAGTGTGTGTAGAGGAAGGCGGCTTTATTTTTTCGGGAGGGGTTTTCTATTTTATAGCAAGCGAGTAAGCGAGCGAGATAAGTAGCTGTAGGGTTAAGCCGTGGGTCGGGTTGGACGTCCGCCTTAACTACAGCCAAATGGGCGGGCGGAATTTTTGTAAGTGAGTGTTTGAGAGAGAGAGAGAGAAGGGTTGTGAGGAATATAAAATATCAATATCAACACTTTGTAGAGTAGTTTACCAGATATACTCTACATGCCCGTCCTGCACAGTGCTAGCACTACAGGTTAGAACCACAGTACGTAGCAGTACTACATTGATATAGATGCACAATATGTAGGTACGTGCCAAGGATATCAATCTACTCTAGAGTAGTGTCTCTCAATGTATGTACTCTACATATGTAGGTGCGCGGTTTTCGTGGTGATTATCCGATAGGGTACCGGCGTTGGCCCCCAGGAGATGGCCCGAGAGGACGCTGTGAGCACAATTCCAATCATGGAGGTGATGATGTTTTCTCGCGGGCGGTTTGGTTTAGTAACCTTAGTAAGTTAACTGGCTTGGCGCATGCTGCCCCTCCTCCATTCCCCCCCGTCCGCTTGGCAGGACGTTACCTACATCCATACAACAAAAAAAAAACCCTTTTCCAACGTCGTCGGCCAGTCACGACTCACGACTCACTAGGAAGTGAAACAACCAACCAACCCTGCTGGTTTTTTTCTTCCTTCTCTGGCCGGTTTTTCTTCCCCCGACGAATCTACTACTGCCAATTATTATTCCCAACTGACTGTAGGTACCACTGTACCCGCCCTGCTCTACGCTACGGCCGCCTTTCCAATTGGAAGATAGTAGTTTCTGGACCTTAGAGAATCCGAAAGACAGAGAAGAAGAAAAAAAAACAATCCTCGGGTGGTGGTTCTTTTGATATTTTAGCTTAATTCATATACATACATACATACTCTCCGCGATCTCTCGATCTAGGCCGACGTTAGGTTTTATTCAAGTAAGGTTTGTGAGGCCTTTCTATATTGCAAAAAAAAAAAAAAAAAACCAGAACCAAACCCCAAACTAAAACCAGAACCAAAAACCTAAAAAAAAAAGATAGACTTCCGATGAAGTGGTTCTTGTGAGAGGGCCTTTTCTTGTTTGTTTCCCCTCTTTATTTATTTACTTTTTTCTTTCTTTCTTTCCTTCCAATTCGTTCGTTAGAGAAGACACCTTTTTATGTGTGCGGGTGACAGCGGTGACGGTGGGGCTAAACGTGAAGCTTGTGGGTTTTAGGACGCCGGTTTCGAGGTTCTTTTCGTATCGTGCGACGCCTGCGCCTGTCGATCCTGCCAGTGCTGGTGCTGCTGCTGCTGCCCCTGGGCAAGAACAAAAAGAAGAAGAAGAAGAAGAAGAAGCAGAGGAACGGGGAGAACAAAGACAGACTGTTGTAATTGTTGAGCCGCAAGTGTCTCAAGTGGCTGGAGTGATCGTCGAGTCCCCAAGGCAAGAAGAAGAAGAAGAAGAAGAAGAAGAAGAACAAGAAGAAGAACAAGCCACTCCTCCTCCTCCTCCTCCTCCGCCGCCGCCGCCGCCCCCGCCGCAACGCCAACAGCAACCACAAAAATCCGAGACAGGAACCGCAACACCTTCTTTCTCGTCAGCATCATCATCACAATCATCATCACAATCACCATCATCATCACAATCACCATCATCACCGCCACCTCTTCTTCACCAATCTCAGACAGACGCTGAAGAAGAAGAAGAAGACGAAGAAGCAGCAGAGCAGGTCAAAGTCATCTCTGAATCTTCACAATCCACCGCTCCTCCTACTGCATCTACACCATCATCATCGTCATCAGAATTAGGATCATCACCATCACCATCACCACCACCGCCCTCTGCCTCGACCCCACCAACCCAGGCACCAACCCAAACACCACAAACCCCACCACAAACCCCACTACTACCACCACCACCACCTCGCCCACCCTCTCCCCTCTTTCCCGCCCCGCCACCCCCCACCGCCGCAATGGTCCGCAACATCGTTGTCCTTGGTGGCTCCTCCCACCCCGAACTCGTCGCAACAATCTGCCACCAGCTCGGCATCCCCAACGGCCGCATCACGCTCTCCAAATTCGCTGTCGGCGAAACCCGCGTCGAGATCCAAGACTCTGTCCGCGGCAAAGACGTCTTCGTGATCCAGTCCGGCTGCGGCCGCGTCAATGATGGCGTCATCGAGCTCCTGATCACAATCTCGGCCTGCAAGACCGCCTCCGCCAAGCGCGTCACCGCCGTCCTCCCCCACTTCCCCTACAGCCGCCAGTCCGACATCCCCTATAACAAGGTCGGCGCCCCGCTCACAAAGGCCCCCACAACCTACGGCGGCGGCGCCCGCGGCGGCGAGTACACGTTCGAGTCGCGCCCCGGCACCCCCGGCCCCGTCGACTTCCCCATCCCCGGCGTCTCCCACGGCGACCTCGAGAAGGGCCTCTCGCGGCTTGCGCTCGAGCGCGGGATGGAGGCGCCCAGCGGGCCCGGCACGCCCAAGAGCTCCATGACGCCGCTGCTGCGCCGTAGCAACACGGCCGAGTCGGTCAATGGGCTGCGGGGCAGCGGGGCGTCGAGCGAGTGGTCGCCGCCCAAGAATACGGGGTACAAGCAGTGGGTTGCGCAGGCGGGCACGCTGGTGGCGGACCTGCTCACGTGCGCGGGCGCGGACCATATCATCACTATGGACCTGCACGACCCGCAGTACCAGGGCTTCTTCGACATCCCCGTCGACAACCTGTATGGGCGCCCGCTGCTGCAGCGCTACATCAAGTACAACATCCCCGACTACCAGAACGCCGTGATTGTGTCGCCGGATGCCGGTGGCGCGAAGCGGGCGACGGCGATTGCGGATGCGCTGGGGATGGAGTTTGCGCTGATCCACAAGGTGCCTTTTCTTTCTTGCTTTCTTTCTCTACATTCCCCCAGCATTAGTGGTGTCCGGCGAGAGAGAGAGAGAGGGGGGGGGGGGGGCTGGCTAGGCTAACGGGCAGCAGGAGCGCCGCCCCACACGCATCACGGACCGGCAGAACGCGACCATGATGCTCGTCGGCGACATTGCGGGCAAGGTTGCGATCCTGGTCGACGACATGGCCGACACGTCCAACACCATCACGCGGGCCGCGAAGCTGCTCAAGGGCAAGGGCGGGGCGACCAAGGTGTATGCGCTCGTGACGCACGGCGTCTTCTCCGGGGATGCCATTGAGCGGATCAATGCGAGCGCCCTGGACAGGGTCGTGACGACAAACACGGTCCCGCAGGACGAGAACCGGAGGAGGTGCCACAAGTTGGAGGTTTTGGACGTGGGCGAGGTTTTTGCGGAGGTGAGTTTTGCTGTTCTGTCTGTGTTTTCGGGAGGATGAGAGTGCTGATTTGGAGGGTGGGGTAGGCTGTGAGACGGGTCCACCATGGTGAGAGTATCAGTGTGCTGTTTAGGAACGAGTAGTGCTCTGCTCTGGCTCTACTATACTCTACTTTACTTTACTTTTACTCTACCTTTTCCGTCAAGTCGCCATGCAGCGCCGGAGAAAACGAAGGAAGAACACCACAAAAAAAACTGGAAAAAAACGGAAAAAAAACTAATACAGGATGGGATACAGCTATAGCTTTCTTTCTTTCTTTCTTTCTTTCTCTCTTTCTCTTCCTTCCTTCCTTTATGTTACTTATCCCCTTCATTTCATGTACTTTCCTTCATTTTCCTCTCTTTCTTATGGATGGATGGATGGAGGACTTTTGCCGGTTTCTTATCGCATGTAGCCCGCTGCCTCAGTCAGTGGGCAGGTGGGTGATATTAAAAAAAAAAAAGAGCAGAAGCAAGCGAGGAGACAAGTGTGTGTGTGTGTATGTGGTATTAGATTTCTTGCTAGCAGTTTCAGTTGCAGTTCCCAAGGGGAAAAAACACAGACACATGTAGCCATGGGAACAAAACCAACTCCCCGGTGATGAGTGAGAATACATGACGCATCAACCGCAACAACCCCACCACTTCTTTTCCCGCACCGCAATCATTACCCCTCGCCCCCACCAGCCCCTTCCTCCCTCTCCGGCCCCGACCCACCCCAGCCCCACACGCAGAGCCGCACCGTCTCCACGGACCGCACCTCCCCCGCCCACGCTTGCCCTTACGTCATCAGCCACACGGCACCGCCACATATCGTCCGACTGACTGCATCATCATACAATTGCTACCTGCAAATAGATACCTCTCCCTCCAATCCAATCCAATCCAATCCAATCCAGTGCCTGAGCCCAGCCCAGCCCAGTCCACCAAACATCTCTCCAACCCCGTCCAATCCAATCCTCCAGCAGTCCCTCACAACCTCAGCTCGCTCCAACATGCAGGCAACAACAGCAGCAGCAGCAGCACACACCGAGCACCCCCCCATCCCCGAGCTCTCAAAGAACCCCCTCCCCCTCTCCGCCTACCAGGAGGGCCAGGTCCGCGACCTCTACTACGCCCGTGTCCGTGGCCGCTGTGCCGACGAGATTAAGCGTTTGTCACCCCCCCCCCAACTCCCACTCCCCCCCCACCACTCCCCCCACCACCAAGTTCAAATACAGCGAGAGAGAGCCAAAGAAAGAGCCAAAGAAAGCGAAACAGCCTCAAAGACAGAGAGAGCGCAGAGGAGGCTGCACAAGAACGGGCGGGAAGAAGCCAAGAAAAAAAAACAGTTCACCAACACTAACACCCCCCACAGAATTCGCCGACTGCGCACGCAACCGCACCATCTCCGCAGCGTGGGCGTGCCGCACGCCGCGGCAGGCCATGAACAGCTGCATGGTGCTGCACGCGACGCCCGAGGCGCAGGACGAGGCGCGCGACGAGTGGTTCCGCCGGCGGATCGAGAAGCGCATCAGCGAGCGCGAGAAGGTCATGGGCGACGGCACGGTGCGCGGGAACCCGCCGGCGGCGGCGGCGGGCTTTACGCAGTTGGGGAAGGGGAGTGGGGGTAGATAGGATACGATGGGGTGGGTGATAGGGATGTGGGGAAGGGGGTGGGGGGGGGTTAATTTTTCTTGTATAGTAGTGGGTTTTAGAGAATATATATTGGGTTGGCTGGTGTTGATGTGCTTGGTTTGGAGGCGGGGGTAATTGTGGCTAGGGGATTGAGCTGCTGTGTGCTTAGTAGTTGTAGTAATTGTTTATGATTTGAGCTGAGAGAGACAAGTACTGATTTGAGAATGAGTGTGCCAATTCGACAATATGCACTATACTACCGACTGACAGCACCGATCGAGGCTACCACTCATAAAAGCTCCCCCCCCAGGATTGAAATTACAAACAAAATGGCCCCTAATTGAGACCGCCACGGTTATAAGCTAGCGGTGGGAATGAATGACTGGTACTGGTTACAATAGGTACTCAAACCGCCAGTGCTCATTGGGGGACAAATATAACATGTACCTTATCTACCACCAACACCACATGTATTAGTTTTATACCGTGCTCCCCATTGTCAGTCATTATGTGTGTAGCTAAGAATACATGTAATTCTGCTAGCCGTCGTAAAAATCACACCTGGTGTAACTAATTGGGTGTACTGATTAAGAGTAACTGATAAGGCTTCCACTAATTCTAATTGTACCCACCCAACCCTCTAGGACGTTACGAATGCCGATCTACTAGTTGGATATACTCAATTAGATTTGCATGATTAGAACACTTGCCCGAAATCTATACCAGGAAGAAACACAAGACGCAGAAGGGAAGAAAACCCCAAGAACCAGAAAGAAAAACACCTTTAAAAAGAAACAGCAACCCCCACCCCACCCCCGCTACGCATCCACCATACTACTATCCTCCTCCTCCTGATCCGCAAACAAATCCCCTCCATCATCCAACTCCATCTCCCCGCCCCCGCCCCCACCCCCACCCCCACCCCCCCCTGCCACCCACCCCCTCCCCAACCCCACCCCCCAACCCCACCCCGCCCACCCCCACCCCCACGCCCACCACCCTCCTCCTCCTCCTCCCCACTACTCTCCGCCATCCAATCCTCCCTCGTCTCCGCCAGCTCCCAGCTGATCCCCGTCAACGAATACTTCTCCGGCGGCAGCCGCACACCAAACTCCTTCCCCACGGTCGGCAGCGCCACGCGGTTGCGCTCCTGCGCAATGTCGAGCAGAAACTCCTTTGGCAGCGCCGTGTTGAACTGGTGGTTGATGCGCGACGCCACCGACATGCGCAGGTCCGCCAGCGTCACCGACGACGGCGGGTTCGGCCCGCCCGTGTTTGTGGTGCTGTGGATGGCGTCCGAGAAGAGCAGCGCGTCCTGCAGCACCGAGGACGTGTAGCCTGTGCCCCCCCCCCTCCATGTCAGTATCCCCAAGATGTCATTTGCGAGGGGGGGTGGGGGTACGGTAAGCAAAGTCCATCAGCATCAGCGGCACGCGCTCCTGGTACGACGACACCCCCATAGACGCCAGGATGAGGTGTATGATCCGCGCATCGCGGGGCTTCCGCGTTCCCGGCGGCGGGGCGTCCGCCGCCGGCTGCTTTGCGGGGTCGTCGGTGGTGGTGGTGGTGGTGGTGGTGGTGGTGGTAGTAGCGGCTGCTGCGGCGGTGGAGGAGGAAGGCTGCTGCGGGTCTGCGTCTGCTCCTGCGGCGGCGGCGGCGGTAGCGCTGCCGTTTGTGTCGGCCATTGATTGTGTTTGTTTTGTGGACCTCAATGGAACAGGATAGATAGTATGGTGGTGAGAGCGCGGGTGGTCGAGAGGTGTTGGTGGTTGGGGAGGCGGTCACGTGCAGGGCAGGGCTTGGCGGACCGGGGTTCGGTTTCGCTGGTCGGGAAGCAGCACGGTTGATCATTGGCCGGGGTCACGCTGCTGGCCGGCTGATCATTGGCCGGATAGCAAGTGAGGTAAGGCCGTGAGGTAATGATCGGGCGTGCATCTTCTTTGTTATTCCGCTGCAGCCCAGACCGGTCGGTGCCCCGGGCCAGCGTTCAGCTGGTCACCCCACCCACCCCACTCTCCCTGAGCGATACCCCGCTACGCTAGGTGAAAAAACAGGGCCTGCTGCCTGCCGTGACAGAAAACCTGTGTTGGCCAGTCATTGACACGCATCCACATCCTCCTTTTCACCACCACCGCCCCGATATCACTAGAGCAGAGCTGCTCGGTCAATTGCACTCACTCAATTGAATAGATACAGATACAGCAGCTACATACATATAGTCTACATACACAATGTCGCTGCCCCTCATAGTCGCAATCAACCCCTTCACCTCCTCTCCCCCCTCGGGTCACCTCCTCTCCCCCAGCACCCTCTCCCACATCTCCCAAACCCTCCTCACCGTGACCCCCGACACCCTCCCACAAGCCCTAGAATACATCTCCGCCAACACCACCGCCCAGACAATCTCGGTGAACGTCACCTCTCTCCCCTCAACAGATGCCATCCACTCCCTCCTCGACGCGGGCGCAACCCGCCTCTTCGCCACCTACGAGCAGCTCTCCACGCTGCAGCCCCTCATCAACGACGACTCCCGCCTCGCCCTCCTCCTCGACACAGCCCACACCTCAAAAGACACCATTGTCTCTGCCATCAGCGACACCAGCGTCGGCATCTATGCTCACAGTGTCACCGACATTGACGCAGTCGCCGCCTGGCTAACCGAGTACGGGTCGGGCAACCGTCCGCCTGTGTATGTCTCGTTTGCCGCACAGCCCACGCTTGCCAATGTCGTGCGCATTGCGAAGCTGGCGGCCGTGCCCATCTTGGACTCGGCGTGGATGACGGTGGACGGTGGAGAAGGGCTGCTGGGCGTGGCCGAAGTGATGATGGCGGGAGTCGGTTCGGATCGCGAGGACGGGCTGGTAACGACGCTGGTGGTTGATGAGCGCGGGGTCGCATTGGGGCTGGTATATAGCTCACTGGAGAGCGTGAGCGAGAGCATCAGAACGGGCAGCGGTGTGTATCAGAGCCGTAAGAGGGGGCTGTGGTATAAAGGTGCCACCAGCGGGGCGACGCAGGAGCTTGTGAGGATCGATGCGGACTGCGATGCGGATTGTCTGCGCTTTGTGGTGCGCCAGAAAGGGAGTGGTGAGTCTTTTTCCCTCATAACTATCATTACTCTCCCAACTATCATTACCGCCCCCCACTCACTCATAACTAACCCCCGCAGGTTTCTGCCACCTCGAAACGGCCACCTGCTTCGGCGCCTACACCGGCCTCTCGCACCTCCAGAAGACACTGCAAGCCCGTAAGGAGTCTGCCCCCGCCGGCTCCTACACCGCACGCCTCTTCTCGGATGCGCAGCTGCTGCGTGCCAAGATCCTCGAGGAGGCCGAGGAGCTGTGCGACGCAAAGACCAAGGACGAGGTAGCGTTCGAGGCTGCGGATCTGTTCTATTTTGCGCTGACGAGATGTGTGGCGGCCGGTGTGGACCTCGCGGATGTGGAGAGGAATCTGGACCGGAAGGCGCTGAAGGTTTCAAGGAGGAAGGGGGATGCAAAGCCCAAATTCCTTGCTGCTACTGGAGACAAGGTGGAGAGCGACAAACCCGCACCCGCAGAGACACCCAAGCCCGCAGAGACGCCCGCAGAACCGCTCGACCCCAACCGCCCCATCAAGATGAAGCGCATCGATGCCCAGTCCGCCACCCCCAAAGAACTCGAGACGATCCTCCGCCGTCCCGCACAAAAGACAAACACCATCATGTCCATCGTCACACCCATCATTGACTCTGTGCGCACAAACGGCGACTCGGCCCTCGTCACGCTCGCCCAGAAGTTCGACCGCGCAACTCTCACCTCCCCCGTTCTCCGCGCGCCCTTCCCCGACCACCTCATGGCCCTTTCCCCCGAGACCAAGGCCGCCATCGACCTCAGCTTCGCCAACATTCACACCTTCCACGCCGCCCAGGCCGAGTCTGAGCCCCTTACAATCAGTACCATGCCCGGTGTCCGCTGCTCCCGCTTCGTCCGCCCAATCGAACGTGTCGGTCTCTACGTCCCCGGTGGGACTGCCGTCCTGCCCTCAACAGCACTCATGCTTGGTGTGCCAGCCATGGTGGCGGGATGCTCCCGTATCGTGTTTGCGACCCCGGCGCGCCCTGATGGCACAGTGACGCCCGAGATTGTATATGTCGCGCACAAGGTCGGTGCAGAGTGCATCGTCCTTGCGGGGGGTGCGCAGGCCGTGGCCGCCATGGCGTATGGCACAGAGTCTGTGCCAAAGGTGGACAAGATCCTCGGTCCCGGGAACCAGTTTGTGACGGCCGGGAAGATGTATGTCAGCAACGACACTTCCGCTGGGGTGTCGATCGACATGCCCGCTGGCCCCTCCGAAGTGCTGGTGATCGCGGACCGCAACGCAAACCCCGCGTTCGTCGCGAGTGACCTGCTATCGCAGGCGGAGCACGGCGTTGACTCGCAGGTTGTGCTGATCGCTGTGGGGCTCGATGATGCGGGGCTCGAGGCGATCGAGGAGGAGGTTCACAAGCAGGCGGTGGCCTTGCCGCGAGTGGAGATTGTGAGGGGTGCAATTGAGCACTCGGTGACGCTGCGGACAGCGACGATAGAGGAGGCGGTGACACTGAGCAACACGTATGCGCCCGAGCACCTCATTCTACAGGTTGAGGATGCAGCGAAGGTCGTGGAGGGCGTGGTGAATGCGGGAAGTGTGTTTGTGGGCATGTGGACTCCCGAGTCCGTGGGTGATTATTCGGCGGGGGTGAACCACAGTTTGCGTTAGTACCCCCGATCTCTATACTCTCTCTCTCTCTCTCTCTCTCTCTCTCTCTCTCTCTCTCTCCAGATATACTAGATAGCTAACAAAGCCAACAGCAACATACGGATACGCCCGCCAATACTCCGGCGTCAACCTCTCCACATTTGTCAAACACATCACCAGCAGCGAGCTCACCGAAGAGGGTCTCCGCAACGTTGGCGGCGCGGTCATGCAGCTCGCAAAGGTCGAGGAGCTCGAGGCCCACCGCAGGGCCGTCGAGATCAGGCTCGAGTGGGCTGACAAGCAGAAGGAGAATGCCAGCAGTTAGTATTGTAGACTATAGAGAGACTGTGATTTTTTGGTTTAGCCTTTTTCTTAAAAACGAGGTGATGGGAGGGTGTTTTTAAACCTTTTTGTTTCTTCTTTTTTTTTTGTTTATTAAATGTAGCTAGGGTGGCAGGTGTGAATTGATTCCAGGGACTGACGTGTTTTGCTTGTTATGGCCGTTGGGATGTTCATAGACGATCACTCGGGGGTGAAATGATGGTGAATTTGGTGTTGATGACAATGCCAGCATTCTCAGTACTGCGTGAGGCCGGCCAGTCGCCCTGTTGGTGTTTGGGTCTCTCTCTGTGCTAGGTTTGGAATTTACCCAAGAAGACGGACGGCCCAGGCTCTATCCCCCGAATGAAGAAGACGAAGACGAGAGTCACGATGGCTGGATCAAGTGGCTCTCAAAACCAAACACATATATATGCTTGACCGATTACAACCACGTCGCTATAGCTACTAATCCGTCTGAACACCTACCTAGGGATAGACAACATCAAGAACAAGATCTAGAGCAAGATTTGCAGCCCTAGAAGCTCAGCGCCCAGATCAAGCAAGCATGGCCAAGCTAGATCTAGAGAGCAGAGAAACGGCGACTGGCGGCCTCGCGCGGTAACCTTCAAAACCTACATGTACCCCCATGTCGATACACACAACACAGCACAGCACAACACAACTCAGCACAACACCTACAAACCCTCCACTCCAGAGTACACACAAAAATAAATAAAATAGATCAACAAAGTAATGTCCCAGGCTTAAGAATTATGAGCTGCAACTGCAACGCAATCTCGCATCAGAAACCAGTGTTTGATCTTGGATTAAAATTCGTCGTGGTATGTCTGGTCAGGTAGGAATTAGCCGCCAGACATCCGTAGAATGACGATCCGATTAATGGAACTTTGTCCGGGATTGAACCCAAGACCGTTGATGCGTGCAGATTTGGTATCATACCAATTGCGCCATCGGTCCATAAAGGGCATGTAGGTTTTCAAGGATTGTGAACAGGGGTGGTTTTCTTCTCTTTTCTTTTCTTCGGCTGGAATACGGAAAAGCGAGAAACGGGGGGAAACTGAGATTTTGGTATTCTATTCTGCGCTCGAATATACATAGGACAAGAAGGAAACTATCAACCTGCTCCGGTTATGGTAGAATATCAGACCGATCGCGCACTAGGGGCTACACACTAGGATCAGTTTATAGTCACGAATGTCTCGAGCATTAAACAATTGCGGGCCGCAACGGAAACCATGCAGCACGCATCAGAGGGCTCGAAATAGATCTTGGAATTATCGTCGTGGTATGTCTGGTCAGGTAGGTATACTAGTAGAAAGCCGCCAGACATCCGTAATGACGTTCCGTATTAGATGTGGAGTCACGGGAGTAAAGAGAAAGAATATTGGAATCGTGTTTATTTGCGTGTTTCTATGGTTGTGAAGAGAAGTGGTCTGGTCGAAGGGTTTGCTCAAAGATGGGGAACATAGCTGAGATTTTATATGTTTGTGCTCCCCCCCAATTATGTCTTGGCACTGTGGAATATGGAAACTTTCTCTGGATGAAACACTTGGCAGTTGTTGCCAGCACTTGAGGGCCTAATATTTCTTCGGACAAGCGCCCAATGTCTTTGGTTTCCGCAATTCCACTAAGGCCCTTGATTGGGTATTCGTGGTTGGCACACTTGCTAGAAAGTTCGCCGAGAAGTTCTGCCGGCTGATCGGCTGATCGATTCCTCATAAGATCAGTTGTCAAAAACCAGCATCTGAACAAAGTTATGACCGTCTAGCACAGCGCAGGGTTCAAAAGGATGTAGACCGGAGATTTTGACGGTTCGAATCTTAAGTACCAGCCAAACAAGTCCTAGCTGATATCGTTGGGAATTGACCACCAGATAGTCAAAAGTCGAGTGCCCTCTGCGAAAAACATTTCCATGAGACCAGGATTAATTGTAGGTCCCGAGACCTCTAATTGTGAGGGCAAGTCGAATTCTTACGTTCACAGCCCTCTTGTTAGAATGATTCTGCGGCTTGCCTACCTCGCAATCCCAGAAACATTATCTAGCAGCTGAAACAATAGCTATTGTCAATTCTTCACTTGAGATTTTTTAATCAACTGAACATCCCCCCCTCCCGGCCTCCAGAGTTGGTCAGATAGTAGCCACCACTATGGCTCGAGTGTTCTTGCGGGAGGTTCTCTGCTCTGCTAGCCTATAAGTTCGACCAGTTATATGAGCCAAGATTCAGTCCGCAATATGACCGCAATCAGTAGGGCGCCAATATGAGGCAAGAACGGAGTGTGTGGTAGAAGTTCAAAGAAAGAGACAGCAAATAAAGCCTGTTCGTAATCACGGTGCTATCTAACATGCTGTAAAGCTAGTTTATTTCGTCAAGGATAGCTAGAGCTATTGGTGTGTCCTAGCCCTGAACTCGTTACCCGCCCCGTTTTCTGGGCCGTGCGTAGTATGTTTAAATGAACCGCCATCCTCATCGTCCTCACAAACCTCACCAACCAACCATCTCTGCCCATTTCCATCCATCTCAATCCATCTCTGCCCATCCCTGCCCATTTCCATCCATCTCAATCCATCACTGCCCATCTCTGCCCATCTTTGTCCACATCCACCTATCTCCATCTATCACTACTCACTTAACTCTACACCCCGCACATGAGATCCTCACAGATAACCAAGGTCAACCTACCCAATGGAAGGCTGAAAGCTCAGATACAGGGTGACCTACGAGGCTGAGAAGTTGTGATAACCCGCACCGATAACTAGCGCAGCCCCGAGCGCATGGCATGCTGTTCAGACAGCAGCAACAACAATGCTAGATCTTTGACTACCCAGCCTAGGGTCTAGATGAAACTTACTTACTTACTTTTACAGAAAGCCTCAACCAGATTCTAGGCTTTCCTCCCTTCATGGCTCGGATAAGGGGGGGAGCGTAATGAGTGCGAGTGATTCTCTGTGATGCGAATGGAATTATAGCTTCGCGGGCAAAGCAAGACGGGTTATGGCATCTCGGTCTATCTTTTAGATAAAAGTTGAATCAACCCAACTTTGGGTTCATAAGCCACCGCACACTCCCGTTTTGATTTTCAGTATACAAAAGCCGAATAGAGACGAAGCAAGTGCAGTAAGGCGCCTTATTCTCTCTCTCGTGCTGGCAGCAATCAATCGCATGTTCTTCAGGATTTGGCATGGCAAATACCACTCGACCAGGAGTGTTTCTCAACGTACTGTTTAGTGCAATGAGACTGATTATTACGGATAGCGTCTTGAGGTTCGATGGTACTTTGACTTATACCAGACGAAGACACCCTCATCTGGATGCAGACGTGCAGGAAGCTTTTCTTGCGCTGACTTCTTTGGGTAAGGTACTATCTTTGCGGAAAAGTTCCTATATTTTACCCTCTTACCAAAGCTTGAACGCGACCCGTTGTCTGAGTTCGTCCGCCAGCATAAGGTTGGAGTGACAATAAGGCACAGATTACTTCCTAGCAAGGCGGCTATGGGCGTGTTACGAAATGGACTAGGAGGTGGCGAATAAGGTTCAGATTTCCCGAATGGAAGATACGTTATTCCTAGGTTGATCGGCTACCTAGATAACTAAGGTAATAATAACAACACACCGCCTTTTACAGGCACGCAGTGCATTGCACCACATGAACATGTATAGAAATGATGAACCAAGTTATATTCTTGTCATGTGGTAGGCTATTGTTAGTGGTATACCCGAAGATCACCCAATACCGATATTTCTGGGATATACGCCCATGGGCTTAAAGCAAAGTACTGGTCGAAAAATGCTTGCTGATTGGCTTAAGTCACGGGAATATCTATACACCACCAATATTCCTCCCACCACGTTGCTTTAAGCCCATGGACGTATATCCCAGAAATATCAGTACCTAGCTCCCCGCGTCATAGGAAGCGGCTCTCCCGCGTTTATTCCTTCCAACAAAAGCTACGATTCAGTTTATCATCATTTTTCACGCCACACGGAATATTTTTCTCAGTGGTTCTGGGAGGCGAAGCCGTATCCGAGTGATATTTCATGACCAAATCTCAAACCCATCACCGGCAGTTAGTGGAGTCACTACTAGCCGTTATGATGGATAAACAGTGCTCCGCATAAATTTCTTTCATAAGAGAAGGAAGAAATATCCGCTCCGCATTTTCTCATCTACACTATTCTCAAGGGCTATACTGGCACAGCCCCATGAATCCCTTCAGAACGATCATGAATACCACGATAAAGCATCTTTCACAATAATACTTACAGCTTACAGGCGAGCTCTGATATGTGCTTCGCTTTGTGTGAACCTGGTTTTCTGCACTGAAGCGGGAACGTTATCGATTATTCTCATGATAAGCACCAAAGGGAAGCCACTCTTCCCGTGAATAACCACAATTATCCAATGCTTGCACAAAATAACCTATGGGTATAAGAATCATATTGATTTTTAGAAAATTTTCCCAGCCACAGCAGTTCTACGTCCAAAACATGAAAATGGAAATATTATTCCTGCATCTAAGAGCCAATAGCACATCTCGGGTATAGTAACAAAGGGAATTAAACAATAAGACAAAAGACAAAAGAAAAGTCTAACCAGCTCCCTCTCACAAAACTACAAGTACACATACAAGTTTCCCATCATTGCAGTACTAACTTGTAAGCCACACCCTCACGCCGAAACAGATCAATGAATCATAGGGCATATTTAAGCCGCAGGGGCGCCAGTTCCGGAGGGAATAGCACCAGATGGAGCAACACCAGATGGCATACCGCCCGATGGCATAGTTCCGTTCATGGCACCACCAGCACCGGCATCTCCACCACCAAAGACAGTATCAGAGGCAACACCGCCATCCTCAGTAAGAGTAGCGGCAACAGAGATATCGTAGGCAGCAGTGCTATTGATACCGATGGAAATCCAGGCAAGGATACCCTCACTAACATCGTCGCCAAGGTAGACGTACTCTGGGAACGGGTCGTAGTCATTGTCAGCCTGGCTAGGCGCCCACATATCCTCCTCGTTGGAGGTGACAGCCTGGGTGTTGGTGTTGTATGGGTAGACAGTCTCAACGGCGGAGCGGAGAGTCTCGTCCCAGAAGAGCTGTCCGACGTGGGTGACGTTTCCACCAGAGAAGGTCTGGTTGGCCTGGACGACACCACCCTGGTGGGCGACAATGTGGGTGTGGGTGGCACGCCCCTGGTAATGGCCGGGGAAGAGAGTGGTGAACTGGGTAACACCCTCGTGATCGGTGTTCCAGAGACCACGGAGGAAGGTCTTGTCGATGTTGGTCAAATCGGTGGAGTCACCGTTACCACTGGCGACAATGCCCGAGTAGGTACCCGTAGAGTTTGCGTTCCAGATGTCGACATAGATGCCGGGGACAGGCTCGCAGGTGTTGATATCAATGAACTGAAGATCAAGGTAGACATCGACACCCTCCTGGTCTTCACGGACATCCTGGCGGATGTACTCGCCGGTTACGTAGTAGGGACCCTCAGTAACCTCGGGGGTAAGAAGACAGGCAAATGAGCTGCCAAAGAGGTAGCTGGCGTGGGTGTTCTGTGAGATACCAGTCTTGTTTGAGTGGTGGTCTACAGCCATAGCAGATGCCAAGTCACGGGCCTTGTAGAGGTGGTCTGGAAGAATTTATTAGTAATTGATATCATGGGCAGGTATATCATTATCTTGACTTACTGGACTCAATACCACGCTTCTGGCGGAGCTTCTGGGCGAGCTCATTGCGACGGGTGACAGCGCGCTCCATCAAGGCACGGCCACTGAGGGTCTCTGCGCAGGCGGCGAGAGAGCGCTTGGAAGCGTGCCAAACGGCATCACGCTTGACGAGGTTCTCGGCCTCGTGACCTCCAGGGTGAGCTACTGCTGATCCAACAAGACCAGCGGCAGCGGTGAAGCCAGCTAACAAAGCAGTGATTTGAACCATTTTGATTATTGAGATGTTGTTATAAATATAAAAATGAGAATTTAAGATTGTGAAAAGATTGTGTGATTGTGCGATGTTGCAAGTGAATGGTACTTATTGATTGTTCTGATGGCCTCCATTGAAGTGCCAACCCTCAAACTCTTATATATTTCGGAATTGAAGGTGAAAGCATTAAGTTCTCCTCATGGAGTATTCCTATTACGCAGCATCTTGCAAGGACTACGAATCTTCAAAGATACTGCAAACGTCAAGATCTCAGCATATTGGCAAGGGTTGCCAGCCAGATCCCCAAATTAGCGGAAGGTTCCTTTCAATAGCACAATCTAAAAAGACGTTGGTTAGCAATAGGAGACAACCGATTCGCAAGTCTGCGCTTCAAGGTGGAGCAGTAGTGGCTATGGCTCGGCGAAAGCTTGCTTTGGGGTTAAGACAAAGTCGTCACCAAGTACCCACATCTCCCCCACATGTCTCCTTTCCACGCGTAAAGTAGAGTAGAGACGTAGGTGGTACAGACAGACTACTAAGCTTCCCCCCAAAGGTATGCATATTCAACGGCGGTTGGCTACCAACCTCGGAACTTGCCAGTACCCTTCTTTGAGGCTCTAATTACATATCTAGGCCCACTCGCCCTACCTCAATCCCTACCGGATGGTTAACCGACGAAGCCCTCTCTCTTTTTTCTCTGCTTAAACAGTGCTGGGAACAGGGGGGTTGCGGCCTAGTTACCGATCCGAGTGATATGGTGTGGCGGGAGTGACGCGTCCGCTGCCGCGCCGCGACGACACTTTCTTGGCATAGCTCCAAGCGGCCAACTTCGGTTTCACAGCTTGGTTTCAAGCATAAATTATAGTACCTCGGCGGTCACTAAACCAGATGCACAACGTGCGTGAACGCAACAACATGTTTTTGGCAACCACGATAGTGTTCTACAAGCCAATATCGTATTGTTTCATGTTCATCGTATTTACTACAATATGTACCTGCATGTTAGTCGGCCATGACAGGTGGCTGACGTGTGCTGTGGGACGGAGGTACCATCATCAGCCATCACTCGAAATATGGCTATGCAGGCTACACGTATTCAATCATTACATGCAGTGCAATTGAGAGAGATCAAGGAATAAAGTGAACTTTAGGACGTGCACTCCTAGAACAAATTCAGTTATAACTTCGAGAACAACTACACACCTCCTACCCAGTCTACACTCCCAAACAGACGCGTAAACCACCGAAATAGGCGGTAACAGAGCATTCCCTCGGGTGGCGAAATAATTCGGAGATAGCCTAGCTTCTTTAGCCGGGGTTACTATTCGGTTCAAAGCGGTATAGCTACCCCTATAGGTACAGTTTCAACGTTTTCCGCCCCGAATATTCGGGGGTCTTTACCATTACGAGCCTTCGCTGCGGTTGTAGTAGGACCTGACCTATTAACACTGCTGAAAACACTTTCAGAGAAATATTCCCTACTTTTCGTCTTCACTTATAGAATAGACTTCTGGTACTAGGTGTTGATACCCAAGAAGGAAAAGGGCCATCACTTACTCATGAGACTAGTTACAGAACAGAAAGCTTCATCATTACTGGGGGCCATTTATACGCTCAGTCTAAGCTAGGCGGAAAAGCCACGGCCTTGGTTCAATTGAAAAAGTGAGTTAACTAGCGGGGTTAAAGAGTTGTTGCCAATTGGGTTTTCAATTGGGTTTTTCAATTGTCTTGTCAGTAAAATGAAATCTCATATGCGATAATCTATGAAGATCAGTAATTTCAGTACATACGAACCGAGAGCGTCTGTATATGCAAGGGTTGTCAACTTCCTCCCCCACACCCCCCAGAACACCATGTTACAAATCCCACGAGTCTCATTCGTTCGCCCGAGACAAGTTTAAAAAGAAAGAGTACTAGGATGTGTATCTTTCGGTCTAAGATACGACCCAGGGAAAATACACAGACCAGGAGATCGATCGGAAGGCCCATCCCAGGCCTAGTTAGTGCATACATCATGAATTCACCACCAACTCTGTATGCGTACCGAGTGGGTGACAGTAGAGACGACTCAATGCCCGGATAGTAATCTACCCGCTTTGATATGCCCTGCCATGTCCCATATGAGGAGAATAGGTACACGCGTTGTAGGTGAAAACTTTTCCATCAGTCATCGGCGTCTTTCCTAAACCAGGTGTTTTGGTCAACATGAGGAAACCTTTGAAGCTATATTCCCTGCAAGAGATCAATTCCCCACCCAGGCCAAACACCGCACTCTTGCCAACCAGGCTGCAAAATTCCGTCTTAGTGACCGGCATACCGATCACACTAAAAGTATGAAGAATTTCTTTCATTATTCTATAGATTCTGTTGCAAATGAGATACAATAGAAGCCAAGTATATTGGCTAAGTAGACAAGCTTTCAAAACGTGGGCTGACTCGAGAGCCAGAATATATCTGGCCAAGTACCTTGGCTATTCAAGCTTTTGGTGGTGGCCGACACACTTGGCAGAAAATCATCGGAAACTTTAGGCGCCGGAATGAACGATTTATCGGCCTCCACAGGGCTTTCCGACTTTTGACCAAAACGGGAATATATGATCATCCGGCCCGGGGTATTATCTTATCAGGGGGTTATCCCCCTTAATTGTGGTGGCAGTTTAGAGAAAACCACAGTTCGGCCCAGCTCAAAATCAATTAGCCTTATGGGTACTAGGTACGGTATATTGAGTACTATTATATTCCCCTATCGTAGACGCGGTGAAACCAGTATCTATCGGATTGATAGCAGAAGAGGTGTGTTTAACATCCTTTCGGCAGGTTTTAGGATGAGACCAAACTTTTGACCTTATGCAAAATATACTAGATGCATGGCGAACTACTGTTGTCTTTGGATATTTAGCCGGCTTCAAAGCTTTGGACTCGAGAGGTCCAATCATTAATCAATGATGTCTACGAATATAACCTCAGGCTTGAGGGATTATGAATCCTCCTAGAAATGTTCAAGACCTTCTAACCTGGGCTTAACACCTCGATGCGATGATATGTAGGATATGAGAGAGAACCCATGGGGATTCAGATATTTGAGGTGAATGAAGAACCACTGGGCTTGTGTCTATCTCCTAATGCTATTTAGCCCCATATAGGATGAATGGGTCACCAAATATCGTGTTCATTATCGATCCAGATGCTCAGGGTAGGGAATAAGTTCAAGGAGTTAAAGGACGACAATTACTGTGGTGGTGGTGGTGGTGGTGTGTCTGACGGTAGGGCATAATGGCGTTGTCAAAACATCAATTTTCGGTTCAAGTAGCGCATACTTGGCACAAATGAGACCAAGCATTAATCTTACTGTCTTCTCCGAGCTAGTATAAGCCTAAACCCGAGGTTGGAGAAGGCCGATACTTTCCTTGCTAGCAAGCACTTCAAGGTTGCTATGCTGTTTTAATACTTTGGGGTCCCATAGATAGTCAGCCCCCCCCTCTCATTTCAGACTTCTCCAAGGGCTGAAAAGTATTGAGTTTACTTCTCTCCTTCTTCTTCTCGTTTTTTCTTGAGTGTCCAATCGAGTTGGCTGTTTCCTTCTCACTTCCCCCTCTTACGTATCATTGGTTTTGAACACAAAGATAAATGAGAAAATAATGTAGGCAGCTTACGTATGTTAACTATGGACAGTTTCAAAGCTCATCCTCGAAGGCCGTCTTCACTCCGCTTCTTTAAAGATTGAGTGATAGTAATGGTTCCATCGGTCCCCAACGCACCCACGACCAGAGCTAGGGGCCCCTCCTTATCAGCAGTTAATATATTACCCGATACTCAGCGTCAAGGCAGACCGAAGTACCTCGATACACGTGTACCAGCCAACACATCAACACTTCACAAAGTTGTAGGAGGCGAAAATAATGGACCACCTTACTTCGAGCGCTGTCTGGATGGACTGTAGATGTTGGTGTTCTGCGGACCTGTTTGTTACCCACTCTACGTACAGTATCAAGAAACAACCCAAGAGATTCACTGGTGTTCTATAGTACAAGCACAATGTGATCTGCGATACCCAGCGATGAAGGGTCTACAAGACCGAGGTACCTCAAGATTGCCAGCTTACTTTACTCCGAGGTACCTTGGAGAACCTCAAAAGCCGAGCTCCAAAACCTGAAACAATCACAGCGCTCAGGAGAGCATAGGGTAAGCTCCGAAACATACAAATGGAATTTTATCAATCAGCACGATGGGGATACCAAAAAAAAGGACTAACCTAGTGGAGGTATACATTTACGAGCGATCTCTGTGACACCTGATCAGCAATGGGTGCGGATCTAGTCTCAGAAATCATGAGTACCCCGAAAATCATTTCTCAACATATTTGTTGAGTTCGAGATGGACTGTATTAAATCCTTATACCTAGACCCAGCAATAGAAAGTTTCCCCAAACCAGGATAGACACTCACACCCTCAGGCACTTATATTGCGGTTTAAAACGGATACAACTAGACAAAATCTAGCCTACACATCCTTATATCGCACTATCTTCAATATATCTACCTTATTCTTATCAACAATATGACAACATATGGGTGGGATGTGGGTCATGAAGTATCACTCGCCGCCTTTTGAGTTCCTCGACAGCGAGAGCTCACGAGTAGAGACTTAAACACATTAAACTGGGTGATGCTGAATGGTTCTTTCCTGGGGAAGTCTGCGAATGTGCCATATCATGTTCACATCATTTAAAGGATACTGAGTAATATCACCTGTCTGCTAGTTGAGAGGAATCTGAGTTAAACAAAAAAAAAAAAAAATAGTTGAGAGGAATCACAATCCCTCACTCGGCTTATGACGATCGTGACGATCGTGACTGATTCTAGCGACACCTTGTGTATTTAGATTTAGAGAAAACCAGTGCCCAGGCCGCATACAAATGGATTTACTGTAGATTAAGTTAAGTGCCTCTAATGCATATACACTTGCATCAAACCCGATTAAATATAGTCTCCTCTATTCGAGCGCCTTCCAACCAAATCACCAAAACTAGGCCAGCAGATTGATGATACTGTTTCCCATTTTTTTCCCTTTATACAATGGCTGGCAGGTAGTAGGTATATAGATAGGTTTCCTCATCATCCATACTTCCTTCCCCGGTCCCCAGGACTAGTTACTAGAAACAACATATTGACGTTATCTCTAATTTTTTTTGTCAACTTCTTCAGATTTGCAGTATGATAACATTACTACTTTTTGATCTGAAGTTGCCAATCCCCTCCAATGCCAACCAAGAAAGAAAGAAATGTAAAAAAAAAACGAGAAATGAAACACCGGGGTTTTTTTTATTGCATTTAAAAGACAAGAGCGGCACCCTTGGTCTTCTTGTCACCACTAAAGAGAGAGGAACCAGCATGTCAGTACCGTTTTTAACACCAGTTGCGGGGAGTATTATAGCGTACCCAAGCTCGAAGTGCTTGCATCTTTTCAGGGCAAGCTGGGCCTTGGTCTTGCAGACAGTGCACTCCAGTCTCAACACGACCTTCTTGGTGGTCTTCGCCTTCTTGTGGAAGATGGGCTTGGTCTGACCTCCGTAACCGGACTGCTTGCGATCATAACGACGCTTTCCCTGGGCGAACAAAGAGGCCTGGGGAGTGGAGGAGCTTCGTTAGTTTAGGTTCGGGGGTGCTGACATGCGGGGGAATGAGAGCGAACCTTTCCGGCTTTGTACTGGGTGACTTTGTGCTGGGTGTGCTTCTTGCAGGACTTGCCCTTGCAGTAGGTCTTGCGGGTCTTGGGGACGTTGACCTAGAGGAGTCAGGAGTATTATTAGCGAGCGCTCTGAGCCATGACTCTCGTTTCCATCATATATATATATCCGGTGGTGACGAATGTGTTGTTTTGCTGCGTCTGGAGCTTGGTCCCAAGCTTGTTCTCTGCCCAAAACCACCAAATTGCTTCGAGTGAATGGCGACAATTGGCATGATCCTAGTGTATATTTGGAGGATGTATCGAGTTCGTTGATAGGTATTTGTGTGCCGTTGACGCCACTGGCAAAACCGAGTGCGAATCCCGTTCGATCCTCCCACATCCATCCCTTCCCCACATCCGAAAACCCCAGCAAAACCCCGAACCTTGAAACAATTCAAGGTCCGCTACCTCTCATCTCTGCTCCAGGAAAATGTCGTCCCTCTCGGCCTCGGTATCGCGAAAAATAATCCCGGTTCGGCATCCCCAGAAAATGGACGGACAAAAAAAAAACGAAAATTGGACATGGAGAATCCTTACCATTTTGAATCAGTGGATATGAATTCGGGGGTCGTGAGAGCTCGTTTGGTGGTCGGTGTTGTCGTAATCGGTTGTCCAGGCGAAGAAACGTCTTTGGCGCGTTGGTGGTTGCTACGGCCATCGTGATCGTGGGGCGGCGCTGTGATGTGTGTGGGTTGTTTAGGGTTTCTGGGACTGCTTATCATGCCTGTACCCTAATCTGTTAGGATGCGGTCTGAGATATACAACCAACCCAGGTTACTGACACATTTCCAACTTCAGAAGACTATAGATTAGAAACTAGGGCTGAATTCGAATTCTTGAAAGAAATCTTTATAAGATCCGCTCTACAAGCTCTATTGGAAACCCTCCGCCGGGGATCAATAGAATTCCCATCTTATCTCAGGTTAAGATGCTAGTATTACAGTTGCTCATAGCGGTCCCCTAGCGTGTAGCCCTTATCGGGGTAATTCAACGTGTGATGGGATTGAAGAACCGCGACTAAAAAAGATGAAACAGATACGGGCAGAGTAGAGTAAATGAGACGATTGATCGCTACCTTTACTGTAGATTTTTTCAAGGTATTAACTGCCTCGTAGACGAAAATTGAGCTCTTTATATATATACATAAGTTCCAGATATTGCGCCAGGCAAATGAGATCTGATAAGATCTCTAATTGATAAGAGTTTCCAACGTCAAGAAGCTCGGCCCAAGCAACCAATCCCAAACCACAGCTCTCACCATGATCAACGCCGTACTAGTATTCAACAATAACGGCCAGTCACGTCTGACCAAGTTCTATTCCCAGATTGTTCGTCTCTATTTTCTGCTCAACCTTTCTCCAAAATAACGAACTAACCGCCTTCCAGGACGTCTCACTACAGCAAAAGCTCCTCACCCAGATCTTCTCCCTCGTCTCGAATCGCCCAGCCTCCGCCTGCAACTTCCTCCCGTAGCTCTCCCTGCTCAATAATACTTTCATCCCGTGCAGGTACTAACTCACAGCTCTTACTACTAGTCTCCCACCTCTCCTCGCGGGCTCTTCCTCCTCAACATCCTGGAACACCGGCGCCGGCGACGAACCCACAACCCTCCTATACCGGCACTATGCCACCCTCTACTTCATCGTAATCAGCGACTCTCTCGAATCCCCTCTCGGCCTCCTTGACCTAATCCAAGTGTTTGTGCAAGCCCTCGATGCACTCTTCGAGAACGTCTGCGAGCTCGACCTCATTTTCAACTTTGAGACGCTGCATGCTACGCTCGAGGAGATGATCATCGGTGGGTGCGTTGTCGAGACAGATCTAAGCAAGATTGTCAAAGCTGTACGCGATGCGGGAAAGGTTGCGAAACGGCCGAAGGAGCGGAGCATAGGCGGAGGAGGCGGGTCGGGCATGGGCATGGGGAGAGGCGGCTTCATGAGCGGGGGGGATGTGTGGACTGGGAGGTAGGCTGTAATGTGGGTAATTGGCATGGCGTTTGGGATGGCCGGGGTAGCTGGTACATACGTAGATATCAAGGTATAAATATCATAGAGCAGTCCTTGTGTTCCGGTTTGGGAACCTAGTTGACTACGAGGAAGCAACATCTAGGAACAAGCAGCCAAGTGAGAGACGCAGGAGGTACCTGCCAAGTATGCGCATGAACTAAGCTGCTCTTAGATACTGCGCAGTTATATCCATAAGTCGGTCTCAGGCCAGTAGCAGTCGGAGTTAGAGTCGGAGCTGGAACCCGATCCGGCTCTTTCTTCATGACCGAGTAAAAATATGCCGAAACTGGGTTACCTTAAAGACAGGCCGGCCTGGGCCATAAACCGCATAGTACTGTTCCAAAGCTTAAACATTTTGCACAATGCCGTACACTCCCTCACAAGCTCAAGAAACTCACCCCGCACAGGCCCGAATCCCATAGATAAGCTCTGGTTTACTAGAATATATCTCGAGTACCCATTCGAACCCATCAGTGCACAACAGTGGCTACAACCAGGCGCCAATAGAGCCCTAAAAGGGCACACTCTGCATCCAATAACTCCATTTAAACATTTGTCAAACAAATAGCCTTTCGCCAACACACAAGAAGCCCCCACACCCGAGTGAGCATCCATGACCCTGTCCCTCCATTAGCACCCCCCATGATATGACCATGAGCCCAAGACCTGGTAAACATCGAGAGCCTATGAAGGTCCCATGTCAGAGGACTTTCAGAACAGCCTCTCCGATGCCGTGCAGCGCATTGCATGATCATCAGGAACAGCAGCACCCACATCGCCATCGACATCAACCTAGGTAGCGTAGCTGAGTACCTACAAACAACCCCTCCCCTATACGGCCAACCCGCCGAAACAACTTCCCAGCTTTGCAAGCTTACAAGAGTAATCGAGTCGGGTCCCTTCCCATGCTCAAATTTGTTTGATCTTCTAAAGAGCACCATCGACGGTGTATCCAACATGGGTTGGGAAGGGAGCATTGGTTAGCTCGCCCCCGTTCGAGACTGCAAAAGGTATGACGACATGAGGCTCAACCAACCTTGACGCAGGTGACCGATGTCTATATTTCTTTTTTTCCAGCAGTGAATTCCAACCAGGCGGGAGCCTGCATAGCATAGCAGTGCAATTGGTTCGAAGAGGGGACCAAGAAAGCAGGTAGCTATGGAAGGCGAGGTAAGGGGATCATGATCATGATCATGCGGATGTGGATATATGATATGATATCGGTGAGGGGGGGGGGGGAAGGGTGAGGGGAGCTGAAAAGTTATTATATAAAGTCAATGACTCTTCTCAATTCTAGCTCGCTACTTCAGAACATTTGAGAGAACTCGGAAACCAGAGATATTGCTCACACACTACCACCACCACCTACCTACCTACCCACCTGCCCACCTTTCTACAGCCCCATCTCCAACATCAATTCACAAACCAAAGTAGCCCACACCCCACCATGGCATCCGCACCTCACGACAGCACCGGAACCTCCACCCCCTCCGTCGGAGACCCCACCTCCGACACCTTCTCCGTCTGCGTTTTGTAGCCCCCCCCTCCCCCTCCCCTCCACACCATGAAGCCAACACTAACACTCCCCAGCTGCGGCGCCAACGCCGGCACCTCCCCCTCCTACACCACCGCGGCCACCGCCCTCGCCACAACCATGCACGCCAACAACTGGTCCCTCGTCTACGGCGGGGGCACCGTAGGCCTCATGGGGACCATCGCGCGGACGCTCCGCTCCCTCGGCGGCAACGTGCACGGCATCGTGCCGCAAGCCCTCGTCGCCTTTGAGCAGGGCGGCGCCACCCCCGACGAGACCGAGTACGGCAAGACCACCGTGGTAAACGACATGCACACGCGCAAGAGCATGATGGGGAAGCTCTCAAATGCGTTTGTGGCGCTCCCGGGCGGCTTCGGCACGATGGAGGAGCTTTTCGAGGTTGTCACCTGGAACCAGTTGGGCATCCATGCCTGCCCCATTGTGTTGTTCAATGTGGACGGGTTCTACGATGGGCTGCTGGCCTGGGTGAGGAGTGCTGTGGAGGCCGGGTTCATCAAGCCAGGCGCCCAGGGTATCATTGTCGAGGCAAAGACGGCGGAAGAGGTTGCGGACAGGATCCGGGATTATGCCCCCGCGTCTGGGAGAATGAACCTCAATTGGGGCTTGGAGTAGATAGGTTACATGTAGTTGTAATTGTTTTCTAGCTAAATAGGTTCCCTTGGTTACATATGGTTCACAAGAATATGGTTTTTCTTTTGATTTACGAAACTATGGAGTTGGGGCTGTTGGGTCGAATTTTAGAATTCTTGCCTGTCACTATTACATAGTTACCAGATAGTGTTTTATCCTAAAGAAAGAAACCCTAATTCTCCATGAGCCTAGAATTCGCACAAAACACAAAAAAGCAATCACTGGCACTTGATGATATCATAGCTCTGTTGTTCCATTATTCACAGAAGACAGACAAAAAAAACTAGAAAAACTACAGGAATACGAACTTTTCTTTTACTCTATTCTGTTGTATCCATAGTCTCCTCCGGAGCTGAAGCCTCCTCCTCCTCCTCAGCCCCCCTCCCACCCCTACTGCTCTGGACATTCCCAAGCTTCTCAAGCCACTCACCCACCTCATCACCATCATAGAGCTTAAACTTCTCCCCGCCAACGCCCACCACGGCAACACTCGTATTCGCAATAGTCAGCTCCTTATCCTGCGCCAACGAGTCCCTCAACGCCTTCAGCCCATGGAGGACAAGCTCCTCCCTGCTGCTATCCGCAAACTCCTCATACATACGCTCCAGATATGTCCTAGCGCTCTGCGAGCGAGCCCCGATGGACGCACCACGGTACTCGAGCACCATCCCCGAGGGCTGGAACTCCCAGAGGTGGGGGCCAGTCTCGTCGACGCCGGCCACAAGCAGGCCAACGCCGTAGGGGCGCCGGCCGTAGTGCTGCGTGTTGACCTGGGCCTTGTCGGCGATGGCGTTGACGACGCGGGCGACAGGCACGGGGCGGTTGTAGAGGAGGCGGGAGGACATGGATTGCTGGCGCATGAAGTTTGAGAGGACGCGGGCGTCGGGGGCCAGGCCGGCGAGGGCTACGCCGAGATGGGTGTCGATTCCTGTGATAGAGAAAAAGAGCAAAAGCGCACCTCACGCATCAGCATTCCATCCTGAAGCTATTGCATGGAGGGAGGGAGGGAGGGAGGGGTGCTCCGAACCGATGATCTTCTTCTGGTAACTGCCCAGCTCCTCCGCGTTCCGCTGCGCCAAACAGGCCCCGTTAGCAAGGTGCTCTTATCCCATTCCATCACGGGAGACAATACCTTGAGGGCAACAAGCACGGCATGTGTCTTGCTGACCAATCCCACGGCGACGGAACCCTGCTTTATAGCCTCGAGAGCATATTCGACCTGGAAGATACGGCCCTGTGGGGAGCTATTGTCGAGGCGGCTGTTAGTGGGGGTTTCATCTTCTCAGCGGATCAGGGAAGAGGGATGAGGGAATTACAAGGTGACGGAATCGTTGTCGTAGTTGTTTCTGAACATTTTGAATGTTTGGATGCTCAGAAAATGATGGATGGCGGGGTGATGGATATGCTGGCGATGCTGTGTGCGTGGGGTTGAGGTGTTGAGGGTTGACGCGGAGGTTTCCTAGTTCTGAGCAATACGTAGGTGTGGTAGATTCCAGAACGGAAATGACAGGAAGCAGGGAATAGCGAGTTGATACTGGAGGGGCAGAGTTGCAATTATTACTATATGAGCTCTAGGAAGTTCTTAATAGAGCTCCCTTCCCCCGAATACCCCAAAACAATTGACAATAATTAGCAACAACTTTGACAAAAAACAGTCAATACTACACACCTGCCCCGCTATTCCCCCTGCAGCTCCCCTCCGATAAGATGCTGTCTGGTTATCTATCTGTCGTCCGGGTAAGCTGCAATGGCGGACTTCAGGGCGGGGGTCATTTCTTTAGTGGCGGAGACAAGCGAATCGTGTGTAAAGATTTCAAAGAAGGATTTCTAAGCTGTTTCTCCACGGAGTTTTTATCCCACCGCCAGTCCTCTCTCCGATAGATAATTCTCACCCCCTCAACTCACAAAGATATAAAAACATTCTCTGTTCACCAAACTTCTCAATTACAGTCCAGAAAAGCCCACTCGCTTTTTGACACCTAGCAGAGTACATATACCTTGACTCACGAGATCAGTCAAAATGTCACCACCAGCAGTCCTCGTCGACACATCCTCTGACTTTTCCCTCCCCGCCTCCACCCCCACAGGGCGAACACTCCTACTATGCCCGCCGTCCATCTCCTCGACCCCCGCGCTCCTCGAGTCAGCCCTCTCAACGCTACCACGCGACTCCACAGACGTCCAAATGCTTGACCGCCTCGCCCTCGGCCTCGTGTCCCTCCCAGCGGCAGCCTACACCGCCGTGCTACTGCTCTCCACGCCCGCCGCGACACCAGAGCCTCCAGCCCCAGTACTAGAAAAGGTCTTTGCCTCCATGGCGCCGGGTGCCAAATGGCGGTCCCAGAACAACACTCCAGTCAGCGCGGACAAGCTCGCACTCCTCATGGCCGGCTTCCTAGTGGCGGACGACGGGTCCCTCGTAAAGCCAGACACAAGGAGCGTGCCATTGAAGCTACGACGAAAGGCCGACGGCCCTGCGCTAGTGCCGAAGCCGGCGGCGGCGCCTGTGGCTGTGGCGGCGCCAAGCGGCGTTGGGTTCATCGATTTTGGCGACGACCTGGATGGCGACGACGACGACGACGAGCTGATTGACGAGTCGACGCTGCTTGACGGCGATGATCTCGCAGCGCCGATCCAGCAACGTAAGCCACCCTTCTCCCTCCCTCCCTGTGGACCATCCCGAGCTGCTGCTGCGCGCTTTTACTAACACAGACTAGCGGCCGAGTGTCGGCCCAAGCCCGGCAAGCGCAGGCGCGCATGCAAGGATTGCACCTGCGGCCTCAAGGAGAAGCTCGAGGAGGAAGACGCCACACAGCGCTCGGCAGCCGACAAGGCGCTCGCGGCGGCAAAGGAGAAGGCCGCGGCCGGAATCAAGCTGAACGCGGATGACCTGGCGGAGATCGACTTTACGGTTGAGGGCAAGGCGAGCTCGTGCGGCAGCTGCTACCTCGGTGATGCCTTCAGGTGTGCGGGCTGCCCGTACATTGGGCTGCCGGCGTTCAAGCCTGGCGAGGCGGTCATGCTGGAGACTGATGATCAGTTGTAAAAAAAAAAAAAGTAGATACATTGGTGTTGTTGTTTTATTCTGTTTTTTTTCTTTATTTCTTTCTTTCCTTCTTTTTTCTTTTTTGGTATTGTTTGGTCCGGCTTTCCTTCGTTTCTCCCTTTTGTGTCTAGTTTGGTTTGGGTCGGAAAAGTACAACTACAACTATACAGGGTGACTAATTGCATTTGCATGGCTCTTGTTTTCTTGCATTACATAACTTTCTTCCTCTTCCTCTTCTTCTTCTTCCGTGTCGATGATAACTATGACTGCATGTACCACTACTGTACCCACATATACATGTGTTGCCAAAAACACCTCAGCTGTTTGACTGCTTCAGTCCTGGTTGCTGGTTGCTTCTGGTCGCTACGGGCCAGTGACTGCCATGCGCGCCGAGTGACACTCCATGACCCAATGGCCTCACGACGACTGCAAGACGTCATGGAAACCCAGAGACCTTATATAAAAAGACCACCACTGGGATCTTTTTTCTTCCCTCACCTTGACAGCCCCTCATACCCTCAAACCAAACACCACGCACCACTATCACCACCAGTAAAAACCACCTCCACCACCACCAAAATAAAATGGTTCCTTTCTTTGTAAGCTCAAACCACCGCACCCACGACACTGATTGCGACAAAGACTAACGTCGCTGAAAACAATAGACTATGGTGATTTGCGAAGCCATTGCTCTCACTTGGGGCTTCTTCACCATGTACGACAAGAGGCTTACGGTTCCCTTTGTATCGGTACTTTGAGGCGGCGGGCCGGCCGCCCGGCGGGATATAGCGTCTTTTTTTTGTGGGGGGGTGGAGCTCACGGTGAGCAGGGGCTATGGGCAATGGCACGCACTCACTCACAGATGAAGATACTTCCTAGCTAGAATAACACAACCTGGCGGAGCCTCTGTAAGTAGAGAGAGTAGTTATTTGTACTACATATATACGCAGTTTGCCTGTATATACACAATTAGAGACAATACATGTAAGATCGCGCAATTATCCTGCAAGTCGAGTCGATGACCCGACAACCCGGCAACCCGGATATAATGTGATGCTGCTGCGCGCGTGCATTTGCATCACCAAAGAAGCGCTGCAAAGCAAAAATAAAAACCGAGGATCTCTGCGCCAACGTTGCAATACATACATCATACAGACCCCTCGTGTCACCATGATATCTCCGAGTGATGATCCATGACATCGGCACCCCGAAAAATAGAAAGCCTTTCAAGACAAAAAACAAAAACAAAAAGACTTCAGACAGATCTGCCCTAGACTCGTTAACGAGACCAAAAATCTGCATCTATCAGAAGCTTTGTCTAAGTCTCGAGCCGATCACCAGTAGCTACAATGCACATTCATGTATCTCCCGGGCTCGCAGTCTTGGCAAAACCCGCAACCCCCCAAGCGCCTCGCGTCACTCAGCCCCATCGCCCACCCATTCCAAGTTAACGTACAACCTCAACACCAGAACCCACCCACTACGACACCACAAACCCTCTCCCCCACGACCCAGCACCCAGCACCACCCTACCACACCCAGCACAGCACAGCACATCCCAACCACCACCACCACCACCACCACCACCATGGCCGGCCTCAAAACCATCATCGCCCTCTCCTTCGTACCCACCCCCCCCCCCACCCCCGCTCTCCCGCCCGCTCCATAATTAACAAACACACGCACACAGGTCCTCGCAATCGGCTTCCTCCTCGTGATCCTCTCCTCTGCGCTATTCGGAAACTACTTCCCCCTCTTCGTCGTGGCCACCTACTGCATTGCGCCGCTGCCCAACGCAATCTCGCGCTGGGGCTCCGAGGACTTTATCGACAACCCGGGCTCGGGACGGCAGGACCTTGGCAGGTTCCTGACGGGCTTCCTTGTCGTCATGGGCATTGGTAAGTAGTAGCACTAGTAGTCCACTTCAGCGTTGGTTGATTTGGGAGGTTGGGGGTGGGTGAGGAGGTGGAGGAGGAGGAGGAGGAGGAAGAGGAATATGAGCTAATACAGAGAGGTGTTGTGTTGTAGCTTTACCGGCGGCCCTGGCACACTCGGGCATCATCCAGATTCCGGCCATGGTCATGTCGATTATCGGCGGCCTGCTCATCTACGCGACCATCATCTCGTTCACAATGTTCTTCCAGGGGGATGAGTCGGACTTCTAGGCAGCTAGTGTAGTAGCAGCGGTGGTGGCAACTCGTCCGGTTCGGGAGGGAGGGGGGCGCGGGGTGGGGGAGTATAACGGGTAACAGGCCAACATGAGCAGTAGTAGCAGTAGTAGTAGTAGCTCTACTACAGCGAGAAACCCGCAGACAGTGGACAGTAAAATGACGGCAACAAGACTGACAGGACTGGAATGAATTAAAAACGAGAAAAATAACTTGACCGGGGTTTCGGCGCAGTGGTGAATGCATGAATGAGTATTGTACCATAGTTATAACATTTTCTTCTTTTCTTTTTTTTGAAGCCTATGGACAGGATGGAAGGAGGGGATGGAAGCTCAAGGGACTGGTTAATTGGTTGGTTTTTGCTTTGCGGGACAACGGACGGGGGCAGCGGGTTGGGTTTTTATTTTGTTTGTTTCTTTTCTGTGACTTCTAGGATTTTAGCGGGGTGGACTGGCAGTCGGCGTGTGCAATCATAAGTTCCTCACCACCTTTTTTCTTTTGCTGTTTTATCAGCTATCTAGAGTGATAACTATGAATGTATGCTATAACCGCCAAGAGATCATTGACAGCTCGATCGCTCTAGCGATTCTCCACGAACAATCACTCGCAAAGCCAAGACATCAAAAAGGATTAGCCATTACACAGCAGTCTAGTGCGGTCAGCCTACCATACATGTTCTTTTAGCACTCTATCCCGCCCTCCCATCAAACACAGATTACCTGTCTGCGGCTTTCCACCCGGACAAAACCAATAATCAATATCCTCAAAACTCCGCAAACGCAAGTGAGCCAACAAAAAAAAAGAAAGAAAAAAGCTAATTACTACTCTGTGTCCAAAAACTTAGAACAAACTAAGATACAAAGCAAGCTTCAATTACTTCACACACACCCTACCATATTCAGCTACCTGATAGCCCTCTGCGCCTTCCAAGCTCTGAAAAGCCTTCCAAGCTCCTTTGTAGCTCCCATGATCAACGGAACGCCAACAGGCCCCATGAGCGGCAGGTAGACAGCGATCTTGTGTTCCTCGGGGAAATACACCTGGCCAACCATACTCTTCTCGAAAAACGCTCTTTCGGCCTGAATGGCAGCGTTCTTACCTTCTTCCAAAGCACCACCCTCGCCGGCAAATCGGCCGTTCTTGAGCTCACGGCATGCATTCTTCAGTGACAGTAGAGTCGAAGCTACTGAAGTAGAAACCGAAGATGGGATGGAGATAGATGGGAGAGCGAGCGTCAATCTGTATAAAGAACCAAGGGTAGAAGATGCAGAGACAACGAGCTCAGCAGATCTTTGACGGGTCAAAGAGTCAAGTCTAATGGGCAGCGATGCTGGACGAGTTGGCGCCCCAAGGAGTGAGAGAAGCTGGGTAGCAAAGAGATCAAGCGCTGGCTTCAACGCTTCTTTACTCAGGTGCGATGTAAGCTCTGAGCCAGAGGAGCTGCTATTTGGAGAACCGTGGTTAGGGTTCATAATCATGACACCTCCCCACTGGGGCAGCAGAAAAGCGTTCGTGGCACTGTCCGAAATCAGAAGAGGAGATTGATCCTTCGACGGAATGTAAATGATGAAATTGATGGTTGGGTAGCTCGTGATGCTGACCAACGGCCACTCGGCGCTGTTGATAAAGCTACTGAGGTCTTCTTTCTTCAATACCCACTGCCCATTTTCCTCTTTCCCTTCGGGACCTGGAACCCAAGTTGGAGCTACACTCGAAGACAGTGATGCGTAAAATTGGATCTGAGAATCAACAGTAAATGTACTAATTCCGCCCAAAGCGTCAAGAAGTGGCTGTAGATATTCAGAAATGGCATGTTCGACATCCCAGCTATTTGGTAGCCCTGATGCAGTAAAGAGAGAAAACGTCAAGTGGTACGTTGGAGAATATCTCACTATTCGGCTCATCTTGCGCGTTATGTCTGCTGTATTTACCTTGACCTTACCCAAGCCATTATTTCCATTCGAAGTACTGGACGATGTCGCAGGAGAAGAGGAAGGATTCGAAGTAGTTGATGCCAAAAGATAAGAAATCATCTGCTGTTCCTCGGCAAATATCTCCTGGAGAGTACTGGCCACAAATGCCGAGAGGCTTGTTGAGGGATTGTAGGAAGGCGAATAAGATAGGTTTATCACACGTGATGATGGAGTTAAGTTATATGAATGGGGTTTTCCGGCTGGGCCAGGTGAAAGCCGTAGAGTCGCAGCTACAACCTCCTCTTCCTCTTTCTCTGGCGACTTTGGTGCATTCGTGGAGAGCCGAAGTCGCAAATGATGAGCAGAAAAGTCATTCGCATCATCAAGCGCATGTTGTACGGTCTTCAGCAGGTTTTCGGGGTCCGGTAATAATGGTGCCTCTACATCTATGAGTAGCGGAAATTCTGCTCTGCACGCCTGTTGACCTTTAGCTTCCCGCGCCATGAAAGGGGGATAAATCGACAGAAACCCACCCTCCCATCAGCCCAACTTTGCATCTCCTTTAACGGAAGCGGCGCCCGGTATATGGCGGTCGTAATCCACCATAATGGTATTCCTACAGAAATAACCACGATCCAAAAAGATAGAATAACGAAAGATCGATTGCGAATGTTCTCGGGGGTGTCTGGGGGGGGCGTTTTTATTACTTTTGAATCGACCGAGGCTACTGCATTTAAAGAGGGTTGTTCTACCGCCGCTGTAGATAGAGCGTTGAGAACTTCAGAAGCCGCACTGGGCCCCGATGTGGAGGTCATTATTACAGTTTGATCGTGATTGTAGAAGGTAGGCTACACTGGTGTTGAGGCTCAAGTGTCGCGGATCGCGACACCTGGCAGTAACAATATAATAGAGATCACGTGCATATAAATTATATCCCACTTTAGGCCGTCAGGCCGAATCGCAATCTCTTTACCGAACTTGATATGGCTAATAGAATGTGCTCATTCTCTCCTTGGCTCTAGTGGATCAGGTGGAGCTCTCTAGTGTATGGTAGTATTCTTGAACACTCAGAGCGTTTATCGGAGAACATTGACTACATGTATATCAAGCTCAGTAACCCATTGCGATTCGGCTGACGGCCTAATTAAGGGATACTTGCACGAGAGAGAGATACCACGACTTCCCAAGGAAGGTGGTCCACTCGCCGCAATGGTCCAGTCGCCGTTTTTCTCGTTAGCTCTTTACCAATTTTATGTAGATCACCCCTCAAATATCCCTGCCGAGAAAAACGGCGACTAGGCTATCGCAGCGAGTGGGCCATCATTCATGGTACTCAAAGTTCTATTGAAGGGGATAGATCTATCCCATAGATCCCCCCCCGACTCGAAGATGGTGTTCTATTTTATAGAAAGATAAATTGGGTCTCTCTCGGGCGATATAACGCACTCTATCGCTTGTGGGAAGTCGTCCACTATCAGCTGCTTGCTTACAATTTACTCGGCCGAGACACCTTCGGGCGAGAAATTCCCCATTACAAAGAATTATCCAAGAGCTGAGCTCCGAAGAAGCCTCTCGATGTTAGACTAAATGTGAGGTAAATCAAGGAAACCATAGGGTCAATTAATGTGGATGGATATCAATATCATAGTTATCACATTAAAGGTTATCTGCCTCAAACTCATAATAATATTATATTGAAATAGTATGTTTCTCCCGGCACGACGACCGATTATACCTTAGCAATGGTTCACAAAACATCACTCACTGCATACATGTAGTATTGCTAATGCTAACGCTCCCGAGGCTGAAACAGGCACACAATTACAAACTGCAAAATAGATGATATGCATACCCGCCTGTTTCGGTAAGAAACGGTGACGTCATGAATATAAATCAGTACATTGCACATACTTAATAATGCTTTTACGATTATATCAACAACATTGAATGATTGACAAGAAATTTCGGCACATTAATTTGGCCGATTATCTCTAGAAATGGCGAGCTTAAGTCGTACAAGCTGGCCTGAGAACTTAGATATAAAGTTTGTTGTCCTCCTCTTAAACGAATCCACCCACAAAATAGCAGAAGTTCAACAACGCAACATTTTAACAATCCACTTATCAACTTTCCAACCATGAGCAAAATCTTAGTCGTCTTCGGTGCTACCGGCAACCAAGGTGGATCGGTCATTAGAAGTGTCCTCGCAGACCCCAAATTGTCAAAGGAGTTCAAGATTCGCGGGATAACTCGTGATCCTTCAAAGCCAGCAGCCCAGAAACTAGCAGAACAAGGAGTTGAAGTAGTCAAGGTATGCTCAATGTATCCCAGGATCCAGAACAACAATGTTTGAAGACATTTAACTAAAACCATTGATTTAATAGGCGGATTTACTCGATAAAGGGACGCTCCGCAATGCCTTGATCGGAGCACATTCAGTTTTCGCTGTGACAAATTGTAAGAGTGTATTCCTCATAATTTTCAGCCTCAATGCCAATAAAAGAGTTCGGGGGCGGCTAACGAAGAACAGACTGGGAAAAGGCATCGAAAGAGATTGAGGTGACACAGGGGAAGAACATCGCGGACGTCTCAAAGGAGATCGGCGTTGAACACTTGATTTGGTCCTCACTACCTAATGTCACGAAATGTACGTCATCTAAAAATCTGCATAGCCCATAACTCTTCTTAACCATGGCCTATCACAGTAACCGATGGGAAACTGCCAAATGTCCCTCATTTTGATGGCAAAGCTGAAGTCGAGGAGTACATCAATGCACTCGGGGTTCCGGCAACGTTCTTCCTAGCAGGATTCTACATGCAGAACCTAAAGAGCGCTATCAAATTGGTAAAGCCATCCAACCCTTTCTTTCCCATACTATTCTAAATATACCGGCCCATAATAACACTATGATTCTAGGGCGAGGATGGGAAAAAAACATTGGCGTTCACTTTCCCAGGGGAAACCGAGATCCCGCTTTTAGAAGCATCAGCTGATACCGGCAAGTTCATCGCAGCGATTCTATCTTCAGACTACGCAAAGCCCAGAGGAAAACATATCTTGGGGGCATCAGGCTGGTTCACTCCCAACGAGATCATGGCTACATTTGAGGAAGTCACGGGACAACCCGCAAAATATGTGCAACTACCTGAGGAAGTCTTCAGAGGCTTCCTGCCAGAGGCTTTTGCAACTGAGATGCTGGAGAACTTCGCACTGGTCCGAGACTATCAGTATTATGGCCCCAACGCCAAAGAAAATCTCGAAGAATCACTGAAGGTATGAATCACCGCTTGATCGACAGAAGCTACGGCGTTCTGTCCTCTTGCATCCTATGTATCTGATCCTTACTCGTTAGATTTTGAACCAACCCCCCACGAGCTTCAAGGAATTCGTCCAAAGAAATGGACCTTGGGAATAAATATGATGAGAGAAGGGAGCGGTGGAAGTCATTATTGGTGTGCCCGGTATTTAAGGCTCGTTTGAAATGCTAGCTGTGTGAAGTAATCATAAGGAAGGAAATACAAGAGCCAATAGCAGCTTCTATTTCAAGCTGTGGGACCAGGTGCAGTTGATGATCTATAATTCATCCTAAGCCGCAGGCTGCCCCACGGCCTTGCAACTTAAGTGACTCACATTGATCCAGATTTCTTTCATACATGAATCTCGGAGAATAGAGATGATTGCTTTTCAATCTTACTAAATCCGCTTGCTAACAGTGCAGGATAATTAAGGAAACGACGGTACAAATTACGCAAAGCAGGCCAACTGGCGTCATTATTTATCACTCGAGTACATGTTTCCTGTTGCATATGTCCACAAAGCGTTAAGGATTGTGCCACGGTGTTCTGGGGTTGCTGTCAAACTTTGCAACGGCAGCCATCTGCAAGCCGGGGTCTCCAGGAGGTCCGTGGAGAGCTGCGGAATTTGCCAATCTGGTGGTTGTGTATCGACGACCAATGAGCCATCCGGCTAGTGAAAGTCCGTACTATTGGCCCACAAGCGACAGCTCGTGAATCGCAGCACGAAATGCATAGGTCTTGAGTTATATCTTGGCATATAGATATTACCCCTTCTCATGTCCTAGCCTTCTAGGAGGGCACGAGCCGGTTGATTATCACTATTGCCATCATCATCAACGCCCCTCACCAGACCCTCAATATCTGACCGAACAGCATGGCAGCCATGGAGTCTGAGAAAATAAGGCAACCACGAGAAAAGCTCAATGCAAGGCCCCTCGCAGTTTGGATTCTTCTGGGTGTCACAATGGAAGAGAGAGCAAACATTTTAGATGGTGGGGTTCATTACCCATCTCAAGCTACTTTGCTAATGCCTAGGTGTCAGTTGTCCAAGAGGTCTATGACAAACATAGACTCGTTGATCAAGACACCGGCTTCACCAGGATCCCGAAACATATTCTCGCCGAAGCGAAGTCGGATCTGATCAGGAGATTACCATTAGTATTCGAGAAATGCGAGACGGACTGGTTTGCAGATTGGGCATTAAACCGACGACACCTAAAGAGAAACAGAGGGAGACAGAGCACCTCGGTACAACAGCAACAGCAACAATTTCCTGACGTTTCGCCTCTTGGGGGAGGTGATGTTCCACCTAGATCTAATGGGTCATCAACTTATCCTGGAGACACAGGTATATACTCCACACTATCATTGATCGGCCCTTAGTTGTGCAACAGCACTAACAAAACAATGTCTTCTGTCCAGGCCATTTCCGACCTTGGTAGCTAGAAAAATACAGCTCTTACGGTGGCAGGCGACATGAAATTTTCTCTTGTCGCCTTTTGATTTTTGTTTAGGCCCCATTTTATACTCCCGAATTACCGAACTTGGTTTTGTAGGATAGACTTCATGGAATTCAATCGAAAGGGGAAAAATATATCGACGATAGCTACTTGATAGGTCCGATGATTTGGTTGTATTACGAGATCTAACATAGCTAAAGCCAAGAGAAGCCATCTTATACTTACTGATTGAATTATGCGCTATAAACCCGTTCTGATTGAATGATTGATGTAACATTATGTTGCTATTGCATCCACATATGCCGGCTGATAGTTGCGACTTGTTCTACTATATTCATGGAGCTTCCCGAAACAGACCTTGATTGGCCCTAGGATATCTAATTTTTTTCTCCTGCATGCAGCGGATTTCTAATCATCAGCCTTAGTTGAGAACATACCTATATTACCTCTAGGATTTCATAATGAGTTGGAGTGTTGTTTGTGAATCATAAGAAAAATTATTAAACATTAACGAATTAACGATATGACATGTGTTATATGGAACATCGCGTCATTCCTGGTTGCCTCACAAACCATCACTCGTAATATGTCAGCATGGACTGTTCATTAATTTGGACTGTTCTAGGCAGCTCTTCAAAAAAAATCTTGACTTTATCCAACCATTGACTGGGCGAGAGAAATAGATTGCGGGTATGTAGTGATGCACTTCGCTCTCGTACTTTCCGCTTGAGATGTCCTGCTGCTGCTGCTGCTGCTGTCTGCTGCCTGCTGCCTGTGTGCCTAGTTTTCCTGCCTTCCTGCGGCATCGAAGACCCATAAGCGAGCATAGTGATGAGTGATGCTTTTATATGACTAGATGATCTCGAACACGTATAACTATACGCGGCGGGCAGCCTGGGGAGTTTTTCTTTTCTTTTCCTCCATGCTGCTGCCCCTACGATCAGAAAGCATCTGCCTAGAGTATTATTAAGGTATTGGCAGACCGATTGGTGTGCTGGGCGGTTAAATAGTCGAATAGAGTAGGTACTCAAAGAAGCAGAATTGAGAAGACATGCCATGCATACATGTACGCATGTCTCTCTTTTTTTCTTTGCCAGTCCAGCCAGGACTATGGGACTGCACTTAGTAAGCCTGGCCGGTCAGTCTCATATCTGCCGCTCGGGCCGTGGAAGCCTATCAGAGGATCGAAACAAATTTGCAATCCCAGGGAATTCTCTAGAACACAGCAGACTTTTATACTTGGGGACCCGGCCAAGAAAATTTTTGATCTGGCCAGTCACGGTTTCAGATATAAGCCTATCAGAGCTGCATTATAACTTTGAAAAACGGAGTTTCCAATCCCAGGAGATCCGTCTGGTATCGGTACCCAGACCGCCGGGCTTCGAGGCCAACCACAGTCGCAGCTAAAACAAACCCCCGGTAAGCCCCAGGTATATAACAACACCTATTAGAATCGCGAACCAAGAATTTCCATCCCACGGTATTCTTAAAATACCATTAACCTGATTGTGATTGCATCGGCCTGGCCATGATTGGGGATTGGCGAACAAAAGCAACCACGAGCAGCATGCCAGCCAGAGGACAGATCAGTGATAAGGAGGATGAGGAACATGACAGGGAAGAAATTTTCAACATTGAACATCAACCCCCATGTATGTAGCAGAGATACGAACGAGCCTGGTGCATTGCAGCGAACAGGAGGGTGGGAGAGAGACTAACCTGGGCAGGGCAGACAGACGAGACAGACAGACAGACAGACAGACAGACGGAGTCCAGACAGACAGACAGTCTAGACATATGCGAGAGTGTCTACTCTGCATGCACAGGTCAGGGAGAGATGCTGTTTTAACCCACTCTAGAGTACGATCCGTAATCGATAAGTCCCACTGCTTATCTGGTCCAATTAATGGAGCGAACTATCGCTTATCGCGTTATAGCCCTTGAATGGTCGTTCAACGTCATGTAACTCTATCTTAGCCTCCTATCCCATCCCTGTCCTGTTGAGCCCTACTCTAACTGGTCTCGTCTTCTCTGCGCGTGTTTTGATAGCTCTTTTTTGTTCTTTTCGATGAGGATACCATAGACTGGTAAAGTTCGCTCGTCACTGGCAGACTCGGTGATTACATTATCTTTAGCAATTACATAACTTTCTCGAGATATGAAACACCAGCCAAAAACGTTAAGAAAAGTAAACCGTGGGATATCTTGCACACCTCTTCTCTGCTTCTTTGTGTGAGATACAACTCAGACTTTGCATCCGATCAAACCCCCCAAACCAATATCAGACCCTACACATTAAAACTGATTCACCTTTGTTCAAATATAAGAAAATGGGAAGGTGAACAACAAACATCAGGAATAATAAAGGATTGATGCCACAGGAAAAAGAACGCGATGAAATAAAAACACAACGACGAGTGCCAGGAACGATGTTCCGATACTCATTCGTCTGAAGACGTAAGATATAAAAATCCCTAAAATGTCATTATATAGATAAACTAGCTCATTAGATCTTGCCCTGAAAGATCAAATAAAAAAAGGGCTTGAAAGGTATAGAACAATATAAACAAGAAGCTGAAAAACCCAAACACCGTCCCATGATCGCCATGACCAGTAAACACAAAACAACAGGAAGGTCGGACGCGGAAAACAAAAAGGGGTCTAACGACAAAAAGAAAATTAAAGACACTTAGCCTCGAACCCTTTCATATTTCGAGTGAGACCAAGGTCACGTATGATATGGGATTGTAGCCACCATCTATCATACGCGATCAGATTCCTCAATATTAGAGATTTCGTTCGCAGACTCCCAGAATCCGGCAGTGTCATCCACCGGAGTCCTGCACCCGGAGGAAACGGACGAAGAAGATGCTGAGGTCCATTCGTCATCTTCAGAGTGGTAGTCACCATCGAAATCATGAAGGCTGTAGGTGAGATCGTAGGAACAGTTGTTGCCAATTTCGACAAAGTCGTAATCCCAGCGGCATTCCTTATCGAGTTGGGTTCGGGGCAAGAATTTGATCTTGGCGACGTAAAAGACAGCACCAGCGACTGCAAAAAACGATTAGTTTATTGCCAATTGGGTGATAAGGGACGGAACGGAACATACGCAAACTACCAGCAATCAAATCAACAGCATAGTGGTGCTGGAGATAGAGCGTTGCCCACCAAATCCACGCGGTGTAACCATAAAAAACCCATCGAAGACGAGGAAAGACTTGTGCTAAAAACAAAGCTTCGATGGTAGCCGATCCAGCGTGTAGGGATGGCATGGCACCAAAGACCATAGGAGACGCAGTGAATGATGATGAGTACATATCAAGTCCAAAGAGCTTGTCAATGCGAGCAAGTCCCGCGGGAGAGCCAGGCATGGAATAGTTCGCCGGGGAGAACCCGTGCAGATTTTGGTACCCTGGTAATAAGGATCAGCAGTGTTTCAATAATAGCAAAAAAAAAAAAAAAAAGACTTACATGGCGGTGCGCATGGAAAAAACAATTGGATTGAAACACCAATAATGTTCATGTATCCAAAGCTACTAGAGAAAACATTCACTGTTCCTGGTGCGCCCCAGACGAAAAGCGCTGCCGCTGTAAGAAAGGGGCCAGCGAAATGGATGATCCCATATGGCAACCACGCCAAAACATCAAGGACCGCATTCTGATGGGCCGATAAGATGTTGCTAAGGTTTGCACCGTATATGATGTTTTCCAGTGCGGGAAGAACACGGACCCAGATATGTGGACGAATCTCGGCTGGGATAAATCTGTTGAGAGTTAGATGTTGGCACGTGACCCGTTGGGGGAAACAAATTAATTGCTTACCTGCAAGAGAAAAACAATACCAACCAACTTACTACTGGGAGAAACGGCAACCAAAACTGCCTTGTAATAGGCATGAGCATAGCGAGCATCAAAAGACTTGCTACTCCAGTCTTTATAAGGGGGCCCGGGAATTCCATGATGGACAAACAGAAGATGCCCAAAATAATGATGAATACATATTGACCATCATAAATGGACCATTTATGCGCCCTTAGTGACTTGAGGGTATCTCTTGGATCAAATGAGGTTTCTAGAGCTGCCAAAGAAGATCCAGGCGCCTGACCGCTTCTCATGCGAGATCCAATTTTCCTCTTCATCCTCTTGAGACCCGGTATCGACGGCCATCCAACCAAAGTTTGTTTGGTGAATGTTTTAGAGTGAGTATCCAACATTGCAGGAAAAAGTTTTGAAGTTGGAGACTTCATCGCGTCGAATGGGAGAGTCCTGAGATGGTTGCTAGGGAGAGTGTTTGTTGATGAATGTTGTTGCTAGACCAGAATGCTAGCTCGGGGGGTTGACGTGAGATGGGAGGAGTGAGAAAGGGTGAAGGAGAAGAGAATAATGAAGATATATGAATGCAACTGCTGACTGGCCCGGAACACCGTCGACGCGTGGAACTCACGCTTTTGTCTGCCACGGAACGGATTTACTGGAGGCTGGGCGACAAAGGTCAGAATAAGGTACGAGGTAGTACAACTGCGCCACGAGTTACCGCTTACGCATAAATAACGGCCAGCCCTGGTTAGTGCTGGTAAATGTCCAATCTCCCGCCGCCCCCTTAAGGTAACGCCCACTGCGCCTCGGCAACTCGTTGGCGGTAAATCACTCGCTTCACAAATTACAACCTTGTTGAAACCGGGTCCTAGGCATTCCGAGCAAGACTTTTCATCTTTGATGAGGAAAATGGTCCGTCTTCCGGAATCCGAAGACCGAATACGGTTCGATCTCACGATTTTTTTTTTCCGGGCGCCTTTTCACAAGACCCTAGGCCGATAGAGTATGTAGTTGAGGCATTTGCTAGCAATATTGTAGTTCCGGCGCCGGGCGTTTTCGAAGATATTTCAACCTCATTAAAGCTGGAAATCCATTAAACATGATTCAGTTACCAAAGCGAAATGGGTTGGGAAGAAACGCACGAGTGATGAGCGGTGAAGTGGTTGGATTCCAACGTTGCAACCAGCCTTATGACATTACGCGACAACTCTATTCTATTCGTGCGACACACAAGCCTTCTTTTGACGTATGTACATAGTGGACAATGACGCGTTTCCAAGTGCATAGCACACACATCCTCACTTCGCCTCTTCTCTTCTCGTATCAGATAAGGGAATGTTGGGGCTGAGGTTTTTCGGCGTGACATGAACCGTGTAAGTAGACACCTTAATTGCTCTATTTAAAATATTTCACTACATGTAGGTACATGTATGTACCTAGAAGTCTGAAGTCCACGGCTTTGTTTGGCCCGGAAACGGTTGATCATATGTTGAGACAAGGGTCCAAATAGGTGCCGCGCGGTTCCACCACTCCATCCTTTGTTCAACTTATGCTTATCACGAAGAAGGCATCATCCAATCTTGGCTCCCGAGATTTTCATTTGGGTTATCTACCACAGCGCGGGAACGTGATCTTCAGTAGCTGGATAAGTAGGTATGTAGGTACATAACTCTGCGGAGTACCGGGGTGCGGGATAGATAGGCAGTCGCTTATATTCGCATGGGTACTACCTACAAGGTGCTCAAAGTTTCAAACCCACCTCAAACGAAAATAGAAACGCGCATACACGCATTAAAGCGTTTTGCTGTTATTAAGCCAATATCAATAACTACATGTAACGACAACGTTTCTGAATGATGTACTACATGTATGTAAGTATACGCGATGTTGTCTAATGATTCTAATAACGGTGGGGGTTTATGTAATGGTAATTTACCACCACTCTACCGAGTGTTTACTCTCTCGTGTAAAAGTGCATGTAGGCGCACGCACTAGTACTCTACTCTATGTACTTCTTAAGCATGAATCGATACACGCCACCTACGTACCTACATGTACTCTAAAGCCAAATGGTCATACAAGACTGCGGAATCTCAAGAATAACGAATCTGACTGGGCTGGAGTACCACTTACCCATTGGTCAAGACGACCAAAAGTTATGCTTTGGGTCTGTCGGATTGAGGCTCAACAAGTATTTGGCCAATCCGAAGTTCGATGAGATTTTGCGGTATTTCTGCTTGCGTCACCCTCACGATACTCATATCTACATGTAGGTATGTACACGTGCCTGACGTTTTTGAGCTGAACTTCAATTTTACATCTTATCCCTTGCAATTGAACCATCAGGCCGAACCCAAATGCCTGCTACTAGCTGTACATAGTTAGTTGGTAATCATGATCCTGTGAACGCCGTAAGAGAAAGCTATGAGCACAGCATCGAACATCCACTAGCGTGTGAGCATGCGTTGAACTGAGAATACATGTACCTACATGTACTACATGTATTTAAGGCTAGTAGCTGGCATTGGAATTCGGCCTGACGGTTTAAGGGATAGTCAGTACATGTAGCTTTACATGTAGTTCACAAACCCGAGTAATTACATGTAGTGATAGATCTGCCTAGTCTATTTTATTACAGGAGAGCCCCCGTACCCTCATTTCCTAAAGTTGCGAATGTAGTCACACGCGAGCGAAGCATTTATCAGTATAAAGGGTTAGGGGTCAGGCATGGACAGCCAATCATCAAGGTTTGGTACGAGTGACAAATCGTGAAAGACTGTGGCCTTCATCGGCCTTATATTCGCGTCGTGTGTCCCGGCTGGTCGGGGCGGCTCGGCCTTCTCGTTACTATATGTACATATATAGGGGAATCATAAGGGGCCCCGCCATAGTTCTATTACAAAAACGCATCAAGTCCACGATTTTCTATAGTACCCAATAGTAGCTTAGGAGTAGAGTACCTACAGCGACCGGAATGATCTATGGAAAAACAGAGTGAATGGTGCACGGGCGCTTCGCCGTAAAATTATGACCCCCCTGTTTTCCATAGATATGTACATATCACTGTGCATGTATGTACATGTACTCTAGGTACAGACATGTATGCATGGCACGAGAGATTACGATGTGAAAAAAATAAAGCAGAATAATCGTGCCGCGTCAATGATATTATGTCATCACATCAGCTATCACTCGGAGGGCCTGCGGCTAACCTAGTTGGGATATTAGCTATCGTAGTCTATCCCTTCGTCTGTATTTTTTTTTTTTTTGTTTAACTCATTAATTACATCCTTCGTCTGTATTGATGATAGAAGACCTTACCTACATGTATTCAAGTGTTTTTTACTCCTAGTGAACCTAATCCTCACTCCGTGAACCATTTTCGCAGGTAAGCCACAGCCTGTGACCCGGCCCTTCCCTTTTATGGCAGCACCAACTCCTCTTCTTGGCTAGATTCTTGCTAATCACTATTGTGAATTTCGGGCACAGACGAAGGGGTAGTTGGCCTCAGGCATATATCACCCTGATATTCTTAGCAAGAGCTACATACATGTATATAGTTTCTAAGATGAGAAAGAAGTCCCATACGCACTTAGATATGGCTTCTTGCGGGGCGCATAGTCCATGCTGGAAGTACACATCGGTCTGCTCGTGTCTCGCCGTAGTACCGTCGCTATCATCTTTAATACCTAATACCTACTTTACAATGTGCAGTACTGCTCACAGAGCTTTACTACATAGGTTTACGTGTATTGATAAATACATGTATTGACACACAGGCCCTTAGTCCCAAAACCCCCAACCTAAATCCATTGGCGCCAGGGACGATGACTGGGCGCCAAAGACCGAGAAATAGATCTTTTGGTCTATTCTCCTGCCCATTTAAATAACAATTACTGTGTTCTATGAGGCGTGTGTAGGCGTGGCGGTTTGTACTCGTACCTAGACCAGTGTGTTAACTCTGAGAAAGAGAGAAGTTTTACACCTACTTAATTCCAAATCGCCCACCACTTGTATTATTGTTGGGATAGGTAAGCTGCACGAGCCATGCGTACACCGCAGCCCGTGGCGAATTTAAGCTGCTGGTGCTGCCACGTGCTAATTTTCAAGAGCCTCGTAAGGATAGATTGAGCGGTTCGGCTTTTCTCCTTACACTATAAGTGGTAGGGAGGCCCGAAAGCTGTAATACATGATTAACAGGACTATACGTATGGTTGAGATATATTAGTAGATTTCAAGCACTCGTCAACAGATGAAAATTGTAAGAATTATTCTTTCGAATTAGATTTCCCAGATAAAAGGGGAAAAAAAGCCATGAATTATCTAATCGCACACGTTTATTTAAAAAGATCCCTATCCTTTACAAGAAAATAACTAACAAGGTGACAATGCACCACGTAATATACCCCCATAATTCGCCAGCGTGAAGAAAAGAAAGTGACAGACAAAAGGTAGGGTAAATGCAGAAAACCGCGCCATCCCACGTTTCGGTACATAAATACAGAACTTACCAGAAAGAGCACCATCCTAACAAGAAACAGAAGTTAGCAAAGAATGTGATGTATATCGGCCGAACAAGAGAAAAAATACCAATATAGTGCTGGCATAAGTTCTCTAAATTGGTTGCTTGATCGATCAACCTGGCAACCTGTTTGGGAATCTCTAGCTCCTCTCCCACCTTAAAATCCGTACCTAAAGGGCGTTAAGACAGTTATAGCTCAAAAACGAAGAGAAAAATAAAAGGAATAACATACCTGTTAGTTTTGCTTTAACGCGCTCTAGCACCTGGAGCGCTCGTTCGTTCTGCTGTTCCGGTTTTCTTTGTTCTGTCAAATTATTAGAAATTTACGTGCGTCTGAGATTAGATAACTGAGCCTACCATGATCATCACCATCCACAGAGAGACTTCTAAGCCTCATAATCTCTGCTGGATCCAGCACCGTCATAACACTTCGTCTCCGCTCACCAGGTACAGTCGGCCCTATCTCTGCTGGACTCTCCTTTGTTCCCAATCTCCAGTGCATCAAAGGGTCATGCATAAAAGCCTCTAGTACAGCCATAAGTGATTCCTTATTCTCTCGCAATACCTTCATAACTGCCTCACAAGTAGTCCTGAAACTACCCTCGATGTTACTGACTTCCATGGCATAGGTCAACATACGTGTCAATCTAAATGGTACTTTCTCGGGGTACTTTTCTCGGTGCATCGCGACCTCGAAACAATCGCCAAAATCAATATGAATGACTTTTCCAGTGATTCTGTCAAGCATCAAATTGGAAGGATGTCTATCGCCGAGCCCAAGAATGTATCCAGCCATTGACATCACACCCAACGACCTGGTGTAGTTGGTACGGCGGTCGAGCCACGCCTCAGAGCTTTTGCTTTTGAGCCATAACACACGGTATAAGTCTTGGCCGGTGGTATTGTCTAGAGCATACCCAAAAACTTCAACCTTTTGCATGAGCGTTAGATTGTCGTAATCAGGTGCCATTTGTAGCATAATCCTGTGCTCGATGTTTAAAAGAATCTTCCTGCTCTCTCTGTATTCTCTAATCAACACGTGAAGAGTATCACTGTTTGGTACCCATCCTAGCAGACCCGAGTTCTGAGAAAGCGGGATAACTGGATACTGCTGGATACTTAGATGACGCTTGAAGCACTCCGAGTCCACCGAGAGCAATGTATTTACTAATCCGAAAAGTTGCATCACACGTTCATCCTGTCGAATATCTTCATGTCCCTTCAAGACGTATTGATAGGAGTTTCCGTCGCTTCCCTTGATGGTAAATTTACGCGGCCTCTGCTTGGAAGAAATGACACTAAAAGTGGGTTCAAAGCCCATAATCCTGACAATGGCTTTACCAGTTGCGTACGTTCCTGTTGAGAGTTAGCGTCATGGCTTATTTAGGGAAATATATTATAATTACCAGGGACTACCAAGTCAAGATTCTCAGCTACTAGAAGTTTTGGAGATACATATTGTAGGTCTAAGGAGTTGAGTTGAGGCAGTTGTTTTGTTATTTTACGGAAAACCTGGATTATGTGAGGTATTAGTAATTAATAAACTGCATTGATCTACTCAATCTCAACGTGACCAGTGAACGTACCTGGTAATAAAGATCCCATGCTTGGTTGAGATCTCCGACTTCATTGGTCCTCTTATATGCAACGCAACATTCTTTTGCCTCATGCAAGTCTCTACCGAAGGCTTGATGGAATGAAATTTCCCTTAGGGTTTCCGGTCCCTATACTATCTGGTTAAAGCATATTCCTGGATATATAGTGAGTAACCCACCTTTTCTAGCATAGTGTGTAACGGATCAAGAGTCTTGAACATCATTTCAATATTATGGTCTCCGAAATACAGCCTCGAAGCTTCTTCTAGACCTTCATGCCAAAGCTCATGCCATAAGACCGCAACCCGAATCAATTCGTTGCTTACAATCTCTGCTTGATCGACCAACTTTTGACTATGAGCTTTCATACTGTCCATTATTTGGGCGGCTGACTTTTGACGCCTAGACAAAGAGGATTTTGATGCGACAGTCAACGGATATACTAAAGCCTGCGGGTGTGCTCTTCCGACTTCCGCGAGGAGTTGATGGATCGAGTGCCTAACTACTGCATCTGGCTGGTTAATTCTAGCAATAAGTTGTGGAATGACCTCCAACCAAGTATCAATGCTGACAGAGTTGAATCCTTCTGTGACAGCCACGTTCACCTCTGGGTGCCCACCGTGTGCAAACCACAATGTCAGTAGCCGAAGGGTATCTTGAAGAGAGCTTCCAGCGGAAAGCGAGATCGACCGGAAGAACCCGTTCACAGCAGGTATGACATGGTTTCTGACCATTTCTTGATTCAAGTGTGTATTTTCTCTACCCTCTGCCGCAGTGGCTGCAGTGACAACTTCAAAATTGGCCAGGGCCCAGGCATGCCAAGCTTTGTACCAATCCTTGTGGAACTGAGTTGCTTTGTGATATGAGTCCAAAATCTTGTAAGCGGTGTGTTGCTCCGCATGCCATGTCTTGTACAACGCAATCTGCCATTCGCCCTGCTTTAAATAACACCTTGCAAGAAGACGAGTATGTTCATCTTCAATTCCAGGGATTGAGGCTTGTTGTGGGGGAATGCCATGATGAGCCATACTATTGGCGAGATTCATCCTCAAGTCTCTTGAAAGCGAATCGGTGAACTCAAAAAGATGTACGATTGCTTCTTGTTGTTGACCGGTAGCCCACATAAACTTCAAGCGCGCATATGTCACCTGAGGTGGTACTGATGTGCCCGAAATATTCCCGATGCTTTCGTTCTGTGGAAGTAGAGAATTCAACGATTTCTCCGCGAGGCCTATTCTTCCAGACTTTCTGCAAAGATTTGAGAACTTAATCCACATGTCCATGTTCTCTTTTGGCGAAATTACAAGTGCACGGACTTTCAGCATTCGTTGCCAAACTTCGACATTTCTCTGGCAGCCTTTGAGGCGCTTTGTCCAGGTTCGTCGCATAGTCTCCTGCTTCTCTGGCTGGTCATTGTTCTGTTTATATGTGATGATTTCCTCCAGTTCTGCCAACATTTGGACCCGAACGATCACACTATAAGCTCGATTGTAACTCTCGCCAACTAACGCACTGAGTTCTGTGTCAAGGCCTTCCCTAGCCTTCTCAATATGTTTCGCCGCATCTTCGAACTGATTTCTGTGAAGTGACAGAATTGCACCAAAGAAGCTCCTGTCGGGTGAATGTTCTTTCATGACCATGATATATTCATCCATCAGTTCCCACTGACCCAATCCCCAAGCAGCAGCTGCTGCAAGTGGTGCGATATGTCGTTGTATCTCGCGACCAGCATGCCTCCATTTGTCCTGTGCAAGTTGTGATAAATGATCCCATTCTCCCAATGCATGTAAACATCTCATTTTTCCCATAGTAATATCAAATGAATTAGGTTCAGTTAGCTCCTTCTCTTGATAAGCCTTCAGAGCCTCCTCCCATCGCTGTAGTTTCTCAAACCACGACTCTCGAAGGGGGACGTCGTTGTAGACCTGGGCTCTTCGAAGAATACCAATGGCAGCGTCAGATTGTTGCAGTTGATTATTAATGCTGATAAGTGCTTCAATGACACTCGGCTGTGGTTCTTGGAGGAATTCCAGTTCTTTATAGTGTAGCGCCTTAGCATAGGCATGGCATTTTGCAGCATACATCCCCAGCGTTCGAATGTCAATTGGAAGCGCTTTATCATCGTGCTCCATAAATTCGGCAAGATTCAAAAGAATCTGCAAGATTTCAGGCGGAATGTGTGGCGAAACTAAGGCCGTCTCAATGGAGCGAACTAACTCTTCCTGTAAAGGGGTCAGAACGACTCCAAGCCAAACAATATCGTGGGTATTTACCTGGAACTGATCATACAACTCTGTCCAACAGGATACGAACGCAGCATTGAACAAATCCCGAGCCAATGGATAGTATGCCCCCGCCAGTCCTGCACATGCCCTCAAGGCATGAGAGGGTGACTGCTTCAGAAGTTCAACGCTGAATCGACGGATCCATTCCTGCCAATCCTCGCGAGTTGATCGTTGAGAAGCCTCCCATGCATTCTTGAGATGTTGCTGATTTACTGGTAGTTTCTTCGGTCCGAAATCCGCAAAAGAAACTTCGTCTGCTTTCTCACTAGGGTCACTGTTAGCCATATGAATCCACGTATAACAGGGAAACGTACACATCATCAGGGCTTAGATTTTGAGGCAAAGGTTCACCCTTAAGCACCTTCCCAACAAGTAAGTCATAATTTCCATGAGAAATCTTGTTCGCCTGTAAAATCTACACAAAGTCAGCACAAATAAACCGCGGAGCGTATATTGTACCACATACTTTGTTAATCATGGGGATGAAATGAGCATAATCATGGCCCAGCTGGAACACAAGGGCACAAAGCGTATCCAATGCCGTAACTCTCAGATCGTTACTCCCAGACATCAATACTCTGGACAGTGGGTGCACAATCCTCGACGCATGGTCAGAAATGTTGACCTTCCTCGACAGTCTTGCCACTGTTTCCATTGCAACTTTCCTTGTCTGTGGCTTCTGGCTGGGCTTCTCAAACATTCGAACGATAACTGGAAGGATAAGATGCATATATTCCTCACTGCTAGAGCCGAATACAATAAAAGCGTGGAGAACCTTTTCCTGCGGCCCAGGGCGATTGGGATCGGCCATTTCAAGAACCTTTAGCATTAGCGGAAGTAGTTGTGCGAGATAGACCTTAAATTCCCCTTCTAGAGAATGCGCGATAGCCTCAACTAGTTGAAGAATTGTGGTCTGCAGAGTCGGAGTGGAATCCCAATAGTCTCTGATGAGCTGTAGAATATCTGGCAGAAAATTCCTGATATGCTGCTTCACGATCGAAACCAAGATACTCAGCTGGTTGAAGTATGAATCCAACTTGCTAGCAGGACAAGCCCGAGTAACAGACAGAAATCCGGGAATAATTTGACCCAAAAACGGAACACACTTCAGCCCAAGAGTCTTGAAAATGTTCATGATAGCATCAATGACGGAAGAGTGGTGTTGACTAAGAGAAGGATCTTTTAGCATGTTCATGAGAGAGTTGATAACCACAGTAGGATAATAATCTTCATTCGAGGGGGTCAGTCCAGTCATAATCAAAGACACGTCTGTGACGGCATGAACCTGATCGGTCGAGATAAGTTCGGATGTTCGCTCCACAGTTTGATGTTTGTAAGGGTCCAAGGCCCCCAAGATACCCATCAATTTGATTGTTTCCTTCCGCAGTGTGGTGTTCTGCTCAGTTTTGACGATACCTACCAATATAGTGAGGAGCTGGGGGTACTGAACATAGGGCTCGATTACATATCCCGAGTTGCTAGCCAATTGGCCAAGAGTTCTCAAGGCAGCATCTCTTTTCGCTGGCGAGCTTTGATCTTGTAAAGTCTCAATGATAAGCGGCATTAGCTGCGGGATATATGGAACCATATCCTCTCCGCCAACAGTTGCAAGCTCTCCTAGAGCTGTCAAAATGCTTGAAGCTACCCCTGCGCTGGGATCACGGGCCCGAGGGAGAAGCACCCTAACTATTGGCTCGACGTATGGTCTGATGAGCTTTTGCGATGCAGCAACCAAGTGACTGAGAAGCCTTGCACTTTCTTCTTTATTCCGCGGAACATTGGAGTATTCCAATTCTGTGAGCAGTTGGATAAGGGTTTTTCTAAGGGAAGGAATAACATATGCAGGATTATGAAGGGTAAGCCGTCCAATGATAGTTATCGCGGCCTCTCGAATAGCAAATATTTCATCGTTTAAGGCCAAGAACAGAGATCGAACGTTTTCTGCCTTTGCAAGATGCCTATCAAAACGAGCATCGAGCGAGAGCAGAACCGTTTTACGGATATCAGGGTCTATTCAAATATATTAATAATGTTCTTCATGACGTTTCACAGATTAACAAACCTGAGTCGGCAATAGCCACAGTTAAGAGTTTTTCCATTACTTCACCAACCACTTGGATTGCATGATTACTTGTTTGATAGCAGATTGGATCTCGCACAAATAGTTGACAGCAAGTTAATGCAGCTGCTTTTCGAACTTCAATGTTGTCGTCTTCCACGTATTTCATGGCAATATCACGAACAAATTCATTTAAAATGTGATCTTTCCAGTTAGATTCAGATCCCTGTTATGTATGATCTTGGTATATCAAATGTAAAGAAAAAGAAGAAAGAAAAAAATGGCTTACTAGTAAAATCAAAGCTACCAAGGGTGTGAAGTGCTAATGTGATTTCTGCATCCCTCTCCTCGGCCGTCATACCGTCTCTGGATTGCTTCGCTGCAATTGTCATGGATGGTTGGACGGTTGCAGGGCTCCCCAAAGGTTTGAATGGCCGACCACAAAGAACCATACTGATCATATTGAGAAGACGGTCCTGTATTGTCGGTAGGAGAGGAGGAAGGTAATGTGATAAGTCGACCAGGGCCTGGGTAAGCTTCACACTGAGGTTGCAGGAAAATATTAAGCCGAGTAGATCGTGCATATATTTAGTCAAAGCCTGACCTACCGCCGTGGCCAGCATACTAATGCACTCGAATATCGGCGCTTCCTGTTCTGCCCTCTGTGAGCGATTTCGTCCCTTCATAGTGAGACCCTCTTTTATGCTGGCAAGTATTCCATCAAGATATGGGCTCATGCTGCTTCCAACTGCTAACACCACCTCACCAATTGCTTTATAAGCAGAGCCACGCTCGTCTGAATCTTTCTTTTTGAGCTGTGATTGAAGATGCATCATAAATTTGTGCAAGTAGTTGTTGACAAATTCTGTTGGGTTGTACTTTGCTAAACATGGAATCATCTTGATAGTAAGTTTCCGAATACCTGCGTCACGATTATCTTTCAATCGTAAAACTGTATCACAAGTCTCTCGGTAGCTGTCCTGCATAAACATCCCTGCGGAATCCAATAACTGTAGGTAGATCAAGAGACTCCCGTGTATGCAGTCTGCTGAGGCGGACCGCAGTCCTATTTTTGCCTCCTCTAGAATTTTTGCATACCACATATCCCGATTTGTTGTGTCGCGGTGTTTCATGATTGCCAGACACACACCCAAGGCCTCCGCAGCTGTCTCCCTAATCAAGACCTTCTGGTCCCGCAATGCCACCCATATTAGGTCCAATATCTGACCAATGAAGCCATAAATCAATGTTGGCGAGCTTCTCGCCAACTCTCTCAGGAGTAATGCAGAAGCAAAGCGTCGATTCTCCTGCCGGTCGATTTGTAGCCACTCAAGAGCCTGCTTGACCTCGCTTTCCACTAACTCAGAAGTCAAGGTTCCCCCTGGCGCTGCAAGTTGCCCTAGGGTTTTAGCAGCAAGAACCATGCAATGATTATCGTTCCCCCTCATTATACTTCGTAAGTAATTCGCGTATCGTGTAGTTTTTTGGGTGCTATCATCATGGTCGACATCTATGAGCACACCGAGGGCTAGAATCCCTCCAATCTTATCGGTGGTGTCGCTACTGTGGATGAACTCCGACACTCGACGATTTACCTCTGAGTGATATCTCGACAGCTGTTCGCTGGAGTACTCTGGATGGATCATCAGCACCCAAACAAATTAAAGGCAACCGCGACGGAACTGGCAAACCTCGGGAAACAACTTCCAGGTGTATCTTCAACTCATTAGTTGCCTTCTGTCTTACTTCTTCATGTCTAAATCGCCACCGAGAGTTCGTTAGCAACTTCAGTCTCAAAATTTGCCTGAGCCTCACGAGTGGGATATCGAGCGCGTACTTGCTCCGTATGTCTGTAAAGATTCTCCCTAGCGTGTCCAAGTGAGGGGAAGCCATGATGGCCTCGAGAAAGGCGGTTTCAAGAAATTAGATATACAGCCTCACGGGTGTGAAATATTCGTATGTTTAGAAGAGCTCGTTGTGATACCAGTTGAGCAGAGCTTCTGCTGATGTGCAAAAGCAGGCTAGTGACTAGAGACGTGAAGTTCAGGTCTTGGCATGTGACACCAGTGGCGGAACCGATACGGAGCTTATCACGAGACGGCCGAGTTCGAGTAAATAAAGGAGAGTGCGGCTCTTGAAATTCGCAACACACCGGGGGGGCTTTAAAGTACAGAAAGTCGGACAGCTTGGACCAGTCTTAACTAATAAGAGGTGCAGGATTTTTTGTCCAAGTGCTCGATTTTCTGTTCAACTTGCGCAGCTAATCTTATGTTCCTCGTGGTGAATTTAGGTTGGAAAGATTGATGGGAGCACCGCATGTAAATATTTCAGACTACATGTAATGGGTTTAGGTAGGTGGATCGGGTGGCTGTGCCACTCTTTGATAGCTCTAGATACATCTACATGTATGTAGAGTACATATGTTCAGCGGTGGGTAATAAGTCATCGGACGGAACGCCACCGAAATACGCGTTTGCAGGCAAAATTGTGGCTAGGTCATCCGATGACTTATTACCTACCGCTGTACAGCCACTCTGCAAAACTGTTCGTGATTTATGTAGTTTAATGTCAGTGCGCAGTGTGATATTTACTAAAGTTGAGATTCAAAACAACGAAAAATATATAATAGTTCATGACACTATTTAAAAAAGTATAGTATTAAAGAAGGGGTGTAATATGTACTATATCAATACGGAATTATATAAAACTTCCGAAGTATTCTGCTAGGTGCAGTACTGGATCCACCCGCTTTTTTGGTACATACATGTACTATAGTGACATCGATCACATATTATCACTCGACCCATGTAATAGCAATAGGATGTAATTACATGTATGTACCTCATATACGCTTGTGTTTCCGAGGACGAGCGCGGCACGGGTACGTGGTACTTTATACTTATAACACATCACTCTTGGTTTTATGTAAACGTGTCCAAAAGGGCGGTCTAAATAGTCAAAACAGATAGTTTCTATATATGCCAGATATGTACTATCTAGGGAGAAGGGAGAACTTTTTTTTTAGAAAGCAGACGCAAATAACACGAAAAATAGACACCCCCCGCCAATTTAAATATTACAAAAACCAGAAAGTAAAACCTACATGTACTCCGTCTCAATTTCAACAATCACAGGTGGTTAAAGATCTTGGTATGTAAATAACTTTGTATGCAGTACGTTCATGGCACGTATGGCATCTGCCTGTTTGATAACACATGAGATGTTGATTTCGCTAGCGCCTAGAAAAATCTGCATGTTAGGGTCTGCGAGTAGAGAGGTGTAATAAAGATAAATTACCCTGTGAGATCATCTCAATATTCACATTACTCTCAGCCAAAGTACTGAACATCCTCCCAGCAATACCAACCATCTGCTTCATGTGTTTCCCTACCAATGAGAGAATAGTCAAATCGCGAATGACATCGACTGTTCCGTAGTGCTTTAGCTCATCAATTGCTTCTTTCAAATCGTTCTCCCTAACCTCCGAATGTAGTGCCATAGATACATGCACCTCACTTGTCGAGATAAGGTCAACTGCTAACCGCCATTTGTCGAGTGTAGAAAAAATCTCTGCAAGGAAACCATGTGCAAGGGATTTTCGATTTGAATGGACATTGAGAACTACGATATTATTCTTGGTAGTAACTGCAGTTGGGCGTTTGTGTCGCTGAACAAGAAGTGGATCATTTGTTTTAAGGCGCATATGCCTTGGGGGCTCTGTAGGTGTATCTTCGCCTTTGCGATGGATGGTATCAGGAAAGATGATCGTGCCTTCACCTGCGGGATTTTCAACGTTTTTGATACGGATTGGGATCCGCGCACGGATTACTTGCTCCATGGTGAATGGATGTATAACCTAGGCCGCTTCATCAATTTTGTCCATCTGTCCAGACATTTTAGAGGGTGATTTACCTCTGAGCCGTAATATGTTAACTCTGCAGCCTCTTCAGGGGTAATAACTGGGATCAGACGTGCTGTTGGGACCTTCCTAGGATCCGCAGTGAAAATCCCATCGACTTCCTTCCACACTTGAAGTTCTTCGGCATCGAGCCCAACCGCCAGAAGTGCGCTGCAGAGATCTGTGTACCCTCTGCCGACCGAGGTCAAGAGACTGCCGGGAACAATACCAAAGTAGCCTGTAACTACTGGTACTCTATCCCCACATAGCTGTATTCTTTCTGCCAATTGCTTGGGAAGGTAGTCGTAGAATTCTTGGTCGAGGCCTTTTTTGACCATATAACTGCTAGGGATAATGCTATCCAAATTAACATATTCCGCATCGACTCCTCTATCTCGGAGAAGAGCTGTCATGAGCAAACATGCCAACTTTTCCCCGGCACCGATAATAATGTCCTTTGTCTTCGGGCTAATTTCGTCGATGATCTGGAGGCGATAGTTGTTTAATACCTTGCGCGTCACTAATTCTACACAGTAAAAGGCCTTATTACGAACCTGGGCGGCGCTGAGGAAGTTGAGCAGCTTTCCACATTCTGTCTCTATATCATTCTTGAGCTGATCGAGTATTTCTTTGGATTTTATAAGCTCTGCGCCAGCGTCAACATGGCTTTCCCGGATCGCTTCGACAATATCAAGGTATAGTCTTGAGCCGGGTTTTAAAGCTTCCTCTGCAGCTCGGAGAAGTCTAGGTGACGTGAGGTTAAACATCAGCAATGAATCTAGACATCAAATAATCTGGATGACTCACCGATTTGTGGTTCCTTCCGCCTTTGTATCTGTACTTCTCGCTGAGCACACAACCGCAATTTTATTCTCACCGAGGTGTGCCCTGTATTTAGTGCCAGTAATTAGAAATGTGCTCTATAACTGCGATTGTAGCCACGATTGAGGGAAGAGCTCTTACCGCACGATATCTTCGGCAATTTTCTCAGCGAACTTGCCCACGCTGGTACCGCCAAATTTTTGGACGACCCATCCGCCTGAAGCGTCGTTTTTTTTCATCTGAGCGTGCCCGTTGGTTGTTGGAGAAGGTGGAAGGATTTCAAGGGCCATTGTGGAATCTTCTTTTTTTCTTTGATATGCACTGCGTTTTAGTGTCTTTGTTTTTAAGGTGGGATGAAAAGATCAAAAAAGTCTCAAGGGAAATGTGCGGGGGTATATATTTAGCGAGGTTGCGACAGGGGCGATGTTGCAACTACCCCAAGACGTTTGCAGACTGGACCTGGTTTGTAAGTATACAGATCTAGACGATCGAGCACACTATATAATAATAATAATAGGAATCATATAGGCTCAGAAATTCACGGTTACCAATTATCAACATGGAACATAAATGCATGTATTTACGAGGTTTGATGTACGTGACTACATGTAGACAGCCACATATCCAGAAGAGTTGGTGTTAGACAGTGTTTGGTATCCCATTGACTCTACATTAATCCAATACTGTGAGACTAAGGGTATACGGTTCGATAGGTTTTTCGTGATCATGAAGGTTATGTGCATTATACAGTACCGTACTATACATGTATTTACATGGACATACATATCTATTGAAAATTTGCTGCCGAACCGGTACCTTTCTGTATCAAAATTTAGAAAGTTATGATTAATGTCGAACGAAGAGGAGAGTAGAAGCCCCGGTCCCAAGCGCACGATTTCTATCTCAGAAATTTTATTAAAGCGCTCCTATAGGCCTAGCTGGCCGGCATCTTTACAGCAATTATAATACTTAGATTGAGATCTTAAACTGATTGGAGGGCTTGAAAACATTCTAGCACTAGTTTGAGTCGACCATACAGAGTTCAAGGGCCTGAGTATACAGGATTAAGTCTTCGACCGCGGCCGGCGCCAGCTGCAGGTTTAAGCTATGGCCAATCATCATTGCCTAGTATCCGAGTTTATAATGATGGATATGTACTACATGTAGTATACTATATATAGGAGAATTTATTAGTCTTTGTCATGATGATGGTCTAGATCTATTATTTATAAGCCTAGATAACTTGCGATAGAATCATTGGCCCTCTGTGTTACTCCCGGGCCTTTATTCCCTCCACGAATCAAGGCCAAATGTCCAAATAACAAGTTCTTAGGAGTTAAGGAACATATTTATTTCAATCAACCCCACAGCGCTGCATGAACGCCTACAATAGAGCGTATTTGCCAACCGTCAATTTCAGTTGACACTTGAGAATTGAAGAATTGACAGTTCCCTCAGCGGCCAAAATCGATCTAGTTAGCGCTATGACAGAATAAACCCCGAAGATCAGGCAATTCATCACGCTACCTGTGAGATACGCTGTTGGAACTGAAAATTCATACCCATGATACTAGCTTCGGTAGTAACAAAACTGGGTACTTGTGATCCTCCTGGTATATCTCACAGCACGCCGCCCCACCGAAATTCAAAGTTAACAGCCCCGGTTGCTATTTCGGAGCTCCACGGTTTGATATTGACCGTTGGCAAATACGCTATAGCATTCATAAGGCATAAGTACCTAGTACTCTACTTAGGCGTATAGTAAAAGGTCGACGGTGATCGCCCGTTGCAATACCCGTAGGTAGCTGTTTTCTCTGAACGCCTCAATTAGTATCTCGTACATACCAACTCAACTATCTTGTAAAGCATATGCATGCAATAAATAGTAGTCCACTTTAAAAGTGGTATACACATATATGTATGTACCCGTAATTTCACAGCATTTGTGGACACGACCTCTATTGCATACACACAAAAAACCCCCAAGACAACCTTTTGTATGGCATGCAATAGTGGTCGTGTTTATAAACGCTGTGAAATTACGGGTACCTACAAATTTCCATAAGAATGGCCTCATCGGAACGAAAGATGGCGTGCTTGCAAGGCAATAGCATCTTGCTACTATTACCGCGATAGGGTTACAGTCACCCACAGGGTGAAGGCGGATCCTGTCTGTGAGTGACTGTACTTAGATTGATTGGGTGAGAGTTTTGTGATATGAAGTCGATTTAGTGGAGTTCTTAGCAAGAAGATCGCCTTCTCATCTGCGGTGCAACATGTTTCAGTAGTTGAACGAATACTGGCTATCTCCGCCCAGGGATTATCTCTAAAACGATTGGCTGAAAGGTATCGATCAACCTTAGAAGTATCCGTTTGTAGCAAGTTTGATCTTGTATGCATAGCCAATTCCTCGAGTTCCGGCGGGTGATCATGAGGGAAGCTACATGTAGCTAGAGCTTAGTCTCGTGCCCGTTGCCTCGAATGAGCCCTCGTACTACATTTATAATTGATATAGCATATGCATCATATAGCCGAATTCTAATTCGCTTGCCATGGGAGAATATCTTAGAGGTATCCATTCCTCTGTTTTCAAGGTACGAATGTTTAGCCATGGTGGGCAGCAGTATTACTACATCAAGATTTGATTTGTTGCTAATGCCGCTCTGGGTACATCAGCACCTCTCTATGTAGATCTACCCGTGAAGCATTGTGACCTGTATCAACCTCTTCCGGGAGTCCTGATTTCCTGCTTGGGGCGATCGACAGCGCTAAAAGCAGTGAAAATTCCGACAGTTTAAGGGATTAGTAATTATATAACGTGTACGGAAAAGTTTAAAAGGTCTATAATGACACTGTTTTCGGTGAACGTGCTGTAAAGTAACACGGTGCAAGATGAAACAGTTTCCTATGATACGAGGCCGGTGGCCGAGTTGTTTAATACAGTTGATTGAATGCAGTTGATTGAATAAAATACTGATACAGAATAGGCCCAGAGTTTTTTGCGCAAAGGCTTCACTTGAAGGTGCCGGGGTTCGGCGCAAGGCGAACCAAGATAGAAAGACAGGAAGCTAGATAGACGCTTATGTACTCTGCAAGTTCTTTGAGCCGTAGATCTGGGGTAGGTACGTACGATATTAGCTGGACGACATTCTTGAAATCCTCAGGGAACGTTCTAAAAATCACGGAGGTCAGATAGTGCTTCAAATTAGATTAGGAGTTGGCTCCATTTGCGAACAGCCTCTAATACTGTTTGCAACTCGCGGTCGCGAGGTGGTCCCTCTTTCTGGCAACCTACAGCTTGTGGTAAGATTATTGTAGACACATGGGGGGAACCCTATTGGCTTGACCAGCCATACAAGCCCTGTTTTTAGACCCCTGTTTCTACAATAATTTTACCTCTCGCTGTACTTGGTGTCGATCACACCAGATAATCAAAATATAGAGCTGGCTCTATTTGCGCAAAGTCTCTATTATAATAATTATGGAGGGCCTTCGGCCCCCTGTCCAACTCCCTCTACACTTATGGAGGGGCCTTCAGCCCCAACAACCTCCCTCCAGCTCCTGTTACTGTTGCCCCCAGTTAGAATATCATTGTATTCAATTCATTGCTGTCGGCACATATGGTTGGGAACACCTGTAACCGGAGTCCTTGTGACATTGGTTTCTGAAGATTATTATAATTATTTTATGATTTTAGGCCAAGATTGAGTGCTAACACTAAGGTTTGACACCGCAGACCCTCTAAGCTTACCTGATAGGGACTGTTATATCCACATTGGATAATATCGCTGTCCCAAATAGGCAATTACGGGACTGACATTCGTTTGGCTCCCCACCAAAAACCCAACTTTTAGAAAAACTAATAGCTCCACCACAGCGAAAAGCAAAATTAATCTGACTCTATCAGGTTGTAGAGAAGAGACAGGGCCATCACTTAATAGAGAGAAAAATAATTTAGGGTGTGGTTGGGAAAGGCATTAGCAGTTGAAGTTGACTCCCGAAAGTAGCCCGGTTACAGGCGTCCCCAACCATAGAGATTAGAGAGTTTGCGATGTAGACCTAGGTCGGTCATGCAGAGGAACTACTTCCTAGATCTACATACAGAGTGCTCACCTACCGGAGGTCTAAAATGTCGATTTGGAGACTTGAAATCTCGACCCATGAAAACAGAACAAGACTATGGGGGAGAAATATCATGATAAACCTCAGATGATGGTCTCAAAAAAACATAGTGTGAAGCAGGGATGAATAAAAGTGAGTTTTCCAGCTTTCTGTTGTATTTGAACACTAGCGCGACCTCAAACCCGCAAACTCATTACACCTACCCAGGTCTGTTTTCAAAAATTGACTCTTGCGGCAGCCTAGGGTTAGGGCTCCAGTGAAATCTTAAAGCTGTCATGAAAAACTAACGCAGGATTGGTAACTTTTCACGCTGATCTTTTTTGTTCTTGCTAAATATATGGTGGCTTAAACTCTCTGTTGCATACTATGATAGGCTATATACAAAAATAAAGATCCTGATTTTGGGTGTATGCAATAGGAAACTAGAGTATGAGTACAGTACCAAAAAAGCGGGTGGATCCAGTACCGCACCAGCAAAATACTGCAAAACTACGGTATTACTACGGTATTGCTACGGTATAATATTTAGAATTCCGATTTAAAATGGAAGTTTTAAACAATTCCGTATTGATACAGTACGTATTACATCCCCTTTTCTGGTACTGTAGTTAGGTGCATAGATGTACAGGTGCATAAATGTACAGTCCTTCCCGTGTCAACGGCGAACCCGACTCGGTGACGAATGAATTTTCCAGTCAAGCTAAAGGGTCGGTGCGCCCATTCGTCACCGAACCGGGCTCGCCGTTGACCTAGGAACGACTGTAGACGCTTTATATGTATACCGTATCTTCCGGCATGCCGGATGTTACAGGATATTGCAATATCAGGGGACCAAAATCCGGGCTCTTGCAATCGGATATGTATAATGGCTTATCCAAGTACATGTAGTCTTCGTTACATCTTAACGCTTATTGGAGATTTTCATGCATTCCCCTCCCAAAAAGAAACCACTCAACGCGTGGCGGACAGCACGCGTTCCCAAAGGAGATGTAAAGCAGAAAACGCGACTCCCATCTCCTTCATATTACATCAAGGGGTCTAATCATCCACCCAAGCTTGCTTTCAACAATTTTCTTTCCTGCACTTAACTTGCTCTGTTTTGTTTTTCCACAAATATCTGTTACCTTAATTCGCGACTTGCGCCTCCGAAAAGACTACCCACAACTACCAGAATCTCAGTTTACTCGCGCACAATGCCTGCCGCAACGAAGAAGAGAAGAATGCTCACATATGACCAGAATGGTCGTCTTAAAAAAGATAAAGATACATCTGAGGCTTCAAACGCCAAAAGACCTAGGGTTGAAGAGGAGACGAGAGCGGTTGGGGAGACTAGGGAAGCTCGACTGGCGAAGGCATCGCGGAGCGCTAAAAAGAGCAGTTTCGAGGGCGACCTAGAGAGATTAACACAGGAGATCCATGAATTGAAGGGAGGTGAGTTTTATCTTCACGATGGCATTAGTCCGGATTTAGGTTAATATTTGCGAACAGGTAATGCTGAAAGGGATCAGAAGTGGGCAAGGCCGGATCTAGAGCCTGGATGGGATCCTGCTACGGAGAATCTCATCTTTCAACAGATTGATGTTGAAGAAGGGACATTGAACGGAAAGACCAACTTACGGTTATTCGGTGTTACGGAAGTACTGTTTCCGGCTTTGTTAAAGGCTTGAAGAGAAATTGCTAACAGATCAATAGGATGGGCACTCCGTACTTCTTCACGTCACCGATTTCCTTCAATACCTCTATGTCGCAGCTCCCATAAACTTCACCCATGAACTTCTACAGGACTACAAAAGAGCGCTAGAAATGAAGCTTTCCAATGGCTACGATAATATCATTCACACGGTTCAACTTGTCATGCGCCAGAACCTTTATCACTACACTGGTGGAAAAAACTCACCATACATAAAGATTAGTGTAACGGATCCTAAATACGCCAGCCGGGTGAGAGGCTTGATTGAGCGTGGAGATGCAAATTACAAGAAAATGTGGCCTTCTGGAGAGATTATGACTTTCGATAATATCCAGTATGTCATGCGATTCATGGTCGATACGAACATCTCTGGTATGAGTTGGGTGGAAGTGCCAGCGGGGGACTATCACATGCTTCCGAAAGGGGAGTTGACCTCGACCTGCCAAATTGAAGCGAAATGCAGTTTCCGAGATTTGATTGCTCACTCGGTTGAAGGAGAATATTCAAAAATGGCGCCTTTAAGAGTGTTGTCATTCGATATTGAGTGTGCTGGTAGGAAAGGTGTCTTTCCGGAAGCAGACAAGGACCCCGTTATTCAGATTGCAAATGTTGTTACACGGTATGGCGAAGATAAGCCGTTTGTTCGGAACGTGTTTACGCAGGACACTTGTTCGCTCATTATCAACACCCAAGTATTCGAATTCTCAAATGAGGCTGATATGCTATTGAAGTGGAGGGAATTTTTAATTCAGGTGGATCCGGACGTCATCATTGGTTACAACATCGCCAATTTCGATTTTCCATACTTACTAGATCGCGCGAAGCATCTTAAGCTCCATGATTTCCCTTACTGGACTCGTCTCTCGAAAACCGGGGCAGAATCAAAAAAGACGAATTTCTCTAGTAAGCAAATGGGAAATCGTGACACGAAGGCCACAAATACCAACGGCCGTCTTCAGCTTGACCTTTTGCAATTGATCCAACGTGACTATCAACTTCGTTCATATACTCTTAACTCTGTTTGTGCCCACTTTTTGGGTGAACAGAAAGAGGATGTCCATCACAGTATGATTACAGAATTATTCAATGGAACGCCTGAGTCCCGGAGGCGTCTTGCAGTTTATTGTCTTAAGGATGCTTATCTCCCCCAGAGATTGCTTGATAAACTTATGTGTCTGGTTAATTACACAGAGATGGCCCGTGTTACCGGTGTTCCATTCAATTACCTCCTTGCCCGTGGACAGCAGATTAAGTTTCTATCACAGATCTTTCGAAAAGCTGCCGAAGAACAATTGGTTATTCCTAATCTAAGACAGGAAGGCGGCGATGAGCAGTATGAAGGTGCTACAGTTATCGAACCTACTAGAGGTTACTACGATGTTCCTATTGCAACACTCGATTTTGCGTCTCTATATCCTAGTATTATGCAGGCGCATAATCTTTGCTACACAACACTTGTCAAGAAAGAGGTCGTCGAGAGACTTGGGTTGGAGAAGGATAAGGATTATACGATCACTCCGAATGGTGATTGGTTCGTTAAAGCCACCGTTAGAAAGGGGATGGTACCTTTGATTTTAGAAGATCTTTTGAGCGCTAGAAGGAAGGCCAAAGCAGACCTGAAACACGAGACAGATCCATTTAAAAAGGCTGTACTTAACGGTCGTCAGCTCGCGCTGAAAATATCTGCGAATTCTGTTTACGGTATTACCGGTGCTACAGTTGGGAAACTGCCATGTCTCCAGATAGCCTCTTCTGTTACCAGCTATGGTCGTCAGATGATCGAGAAGACGAAAGAGGAGGTTGAGAAAAAATACACGATCGCGAACGGATACTCCCACGACGCTCAGGTCATCTACGGTGATACTGATTCCGTGATGGTGAAATTCGGCATGGGGGATCTCCCTACCGCTATGAAACTAGGTGAGGAGGCTGCACAATATGTGTCGAGCAAGTTTATCACACCGATCAAATTGGAGTTTGAGAAGGTTTATTTTCCGTACTTACTTATCAACAAGAAACGTTATGCTGGGTTGTATTGGACCAGAACCGATAAATATGATAAGATGGATACTAAGGGTATTGAGACTGTGCGAAGAGACAATTGTAGATTGGTACAAGTCTGCATTGAGACCGTGTTGAGGAAAATGTTGATTGACCGAGATGTCGAGGGAGCACAAACGTCTGTTCCCATTTTTTTTTCACATCTAAGCTACATGTACTAACTCGATATTTTTGATTGCAGATACGTTAAGGACATGATATCAGATCTGCTGCAGAACAGAGTCGATATGAGCCAGCTGGTGATCACTAAAGCTTTGTCTAAGTCAGACTACACAGCCAAGCAGGCGCACGTCGAACTTGCTGAAAGAATGAGGAAACGTGACGCCGGTTCTGCACCTGCACTCGGAGATCGTGTCGCGTATGTCATCATCAAAGGCGCAGGTGGTGCAAAGAACTACGAGAAATCGGAAGATCCAATTTATGTTCTCGAGAACTCCGTCCCTATTGATACGAAATATTACCTCGACAATCAGCTTGCGAAGCCCTTGACTAGGATCTTCGAGCCTATTCTTGGAGAAAGGAAGGCGCAATTACTGTGTTAGTCATCTAGCATTTCCCTTCATTGCCTACCTCCTATGCTAACAACTACGATAGTGACTGGAGACCACACCCGTACAATCTCAGTTAGTGCACCCACGGTTGGTGGACTGATGAAGTTCGCTAAAAAGACCCAAACCTGTATGGGGTGCAAAACCTCACTCACAAAAAATGCCGAAGCCGATGGTGCTGTCTGCGAGAATTGCAAACCACGCTTCGGAGAGCTGTACCAGAAGACACTCCAAAAAGTATCCGATTTAGAGGTCAAGTTTGGACGACTCTGGACACAGTGTCAGCGTTGCCAAGGGTCAATTCATTGTGAAGTCATTTGCTCTTCAAGGGATTGTCCGATTTTTTATATGAGAATGAAGGCGAGGAAGGATATTGAAGATGCAGGGAAGGAGCTAAAGAGATTCGATGTGGACGTTAGTTGGTAGAGGGAGATGTAGGATTACATCTGGAACTTGTTTTTTTTTAATCGTTTTTAATGGATATCAAGAGATTTTCGGAACAGTATCGACAAAGCCTTGTGGCTGTAAGGGGGGGGGGGGGGGCGGTAGTTATTAAGTGGTACATGTACTTTGTCATTAGTTCATCTGTAAAATAGAGGTTTGATCAAGGGAAAAATTGGAGCTCTTGAATCTTGACCGTGTAGGCTCAACGATTATTTGAATAGAAGTATTGTTACACAGGCCGTGTCTATTGTAGAAGGTATAGTTATGGCGGTATTTCTAGCTTCAAAGTCATTATATGCACGTATCATAGGTTTTAATCACCTATAGCTATAGTCCCTAAGTCGCGTTAAAACCCATATCGATGCTCTGTTTTCTATTTTCAATCAATTACTGTTGTGCACAAGCTCTGTTATCAGAAGTTACAAAGGGAAGGCATCTACGGTGTGAAATAGATAAATAAAATTGTTTTTTTTAGCAGAAATGCTAATCCTCATTATGTTCCTTATAAGGGTGCCAATCAAAATGAAATTTTGATTTTTTATAAATACTATGATAGAAGCTGGTTTGAAGACAAGCTCGCTGAAACTTTTGCACTTGAGAATTCTAGCTGGAGAAGAGCTGCTCTCTCGGGTTGAATTATCAGACACCATAAAAAATGAAGGAGAAGGGAGCCAAGCATATATCTATGACTCGCTGTGGCATGCCAGACCGTATTTTGGCCATTCAGAAGATCTTCCGGCCACCGACGCGAGAAGCTTTACCACACATTCCTTCATACAAACTATCCCTGTCTCTCGAGTACTGTACTCGCCTACCAACATAAGAACCAGAAAATGCAAGTAACAACGTCAAAAATCATCTCTTACAAACAATCCTTCAGCGTTTTCTGGTTCTTACCCTTGTAGGCAAGTACCTACATGCGGGTTAGGGTTTGTAGCGCTCGACAATCATTGCGCGTGAGACTGACCCGAGTGCGCCACGCGCGGTATTAGAAGATATGTTAACATGAAGATACTCTACTCAGGGCATAGATCAGGCACTGGAGATAAACTCTATTTTTTACTGGCTAGTCAAAACGTTAGTGCAGAGTAGAGCATCGCAGTGATCCTCATACCCAAATTTCTAAATTTCGAGCTCAAATTTCGAGCTCTTGGCGGGCTATCTACACCAAAAATCGGTCGCCAAGAACTAAATATTTAGACAGAAGTTGGTTGCCAAAACGCTCTATTCCTGTTTCCAAAATGTTTCATTCAGGAGTTCGAGTTTAATTGGTAGAAGCAAGTTTTGAGCAATCATGGTCTGACCTCCAGTGGATGCTCTGCGTAGCGAGATACATTTCATTGAGCCGCAATCCAAACAGATGTCTTTTAGCCGCATGATGTCATGTTCCAATACCCTGGCCTCGGTCGTCCCTGGGATACCAAGGTGCCAATGACAAGGATAATTTGTATGGGCCAAGACAATCCTCCATACAACAACCAACCGCACGATACGTACAATACATTGAACAGGAAGTTGGCCTGGATAACAATAAACAGTCGAATTGCCAATTCATGACGTCAGGCACTCCGATTTCCAGTAGATTTGATCTATAAAATGGTATCCTCAAGTGCTCTCGCATTTCAACATTATTATTACCGCTCCTACTTGTACTCTTTGTCGTTCGCCCATCATGCCTGCGCTGTCTCTCCCACTAGTGCTAACATTATTTTCGTATGGAGTTCTTGGTGCCCCTACAGATCTTATTGTTCGAGACGCTTCAACAGATCTTGTCGCCAGGAGTGTTGTAGATGACTTCAATAACTTTATCTCCAGTGCTTCTGATAAAATAAATGTGGATGATATCAAGCAAGGCATCCTCCCGGATTTCTTTTCAGACATTCCAGACGAGCAAGAAATTAAGGATCAGCTGGGGCTCAACGACACTCAAATCGATGAGCTTCCTCTCGAAGTCTTAAACATTCCGTTCGTAAACCCTAGCCTCTTCTCGTTTTTGTACTTTAAACTAACAACCTATCTAGTGGTTACGCAAACTACACAGGCCGCGGGTGGAACCTGCGTATTCATGGACAGGCATACAAACAGCCTCTTTCACCAAGAACTTCAGTCTCAAATGAGACTCTTGATAAGGCAGCAAATGTTTTCCTTCCGGATTTAGACATAGACCAGCTACAACCGCACGAACAGGACAATGCGAGAAATCTTACGAGCGCAATTTTATCCTTACCGCAGGAGGATGTACAGTTGGTTTTCACATTGAATATAGCAGAAGATCAGAACATCAGTAGCGGATGGAACGGGGAAATACAATGGGGAAAATTAACCGATTCAAGAGGTAAGTTTTATAGCATGATGTTTATTAGAAGAAACGAAGCTAATAAATATGTAGGAGAAATCGATGGTTTTGTTCAACTTCCTGCGAATGCGAGCGATTTACCACCTGGTAACACTACCACACAAATCACTAGGTTAGATATTCATACAAATGGCACTGATAGTAAGGCTCTCCTAAAAACTTCTAATAATAGGAGGCTCACTGTTTTTCAGCTGGTAATGCAACTGGCTACCTTGTACCCAACCAAGGGATCACAATCATCTCCGACATAGATGACATCCTACGTGTTACCAAGATCTACCGACCTCAAGAGGGATTACTTAACTCGTTCGCTCGTGACTTCGTCCCTTGGTTAAATATGCCTTCTATCTATGACACCTGGTCGACTCAACATCCTGAGAACCCATACCACTTCCATTACCTCACTACGACACCAGAGCAAGCTACGAGGGTTTACATGCAGTTCATCTATCACACGTACCCTGTGGGATCGTTTGACACTCGCCCTCTGAATTTTACTACCGTCGATCAGACATTTTCCGTCAGGAAGACCTTGCTGAATAAGATTTTTGAGACCTTTCCGCAACGTCAGTTCGTACTTATCGGTGATACCACAAATAACGATGTGATGAAGGATTACCCAGAGTTGGCGACACGTTTCCCAGGCCAGGTTGCTTGTATCTTGCTACGGAATACTTCCGCTACAGATAGTGGAAATAAGTTTCCCTATGATACAAGTGGATTTGAGAATTTGAAACAGGAACAGTATATGTTCTTCAACACACCAGATGATCTTACGGGACTTGATTTCACGAGAGGAGACTGTCGGAACAACAGTGCACAGCTGGGAACTGTAGAATTTGGATGGCAGGGATTACCTTTTGATAACAGTGCTATTAGTAGGAAGGGAACAGCGGCAGTGTGGTCTGCACTTTTTGTGATGGTGATTACAGTATTTTGGTGATGATCGAGGGATTTAGGTTGTTCTTTCTTAAAACGTGACTTTTGTTGTGTTCTTTTTCTTTCTTCTTTTCTTTTTGTTTAATTCATTAATTGCATGCAGACCTTCGTCTATGGCAATATCCCACAAAACCCCTAACCAAACCTCCCATCAACCTCCACCGCTTCTCACAAGATAATTTTATTGTGGTTTATCTTTTGTAATTGAATTCTAATATCTGCAGGCGGGTGATGATTATGACACGAATATCACGAGCATAAGAATTCAAACATAGTCCATTATGACGCCCATCATATTTATTTATCTAGCTTTACCCCTGGTACGGCGCCTGTATATAGCTCTGGTCTGAATACTCTTCCGATTAACTATATCAGATAGTCGTAGGAAGCGTCAACACCTATCCTCACAGATCAACTCCGTCGTAGTAATTGAGTGACAACCCGCCCAGATTTTCAAAAGTCTTGTCATTGCCATGGCTCATGTCTTTATCCTTGTTTTTTTTTTTTTTGTTTAACTCATTAATTACATTCTTTATCCTTGTTAACTATGCCGCGGTGCCATGTAAACATGCGGGCTATTTTTATCAAGTAACCACGCAAAACAAAACATTGTAAAGTCGCCGTACAGACATATACATATCAATAACTCAATTAGGTATTGGCAATGATATGTGTTTGGGCAATAATTTTGATGGACGTCGCCTAACATCAACACCAGTACTCCGACATTTAATTCACACCCACGATCAACCGGAAATATGGATGCCAATTCACAGAGAGAAAGAGGTTGTGAACAACTGTATGAAAAGCTTGAGATTAGAATGGGTTCGTTGGTAGTAACCCAAAGAAAGCTCTGTGATATTCTTGGTCACTGGTGTCGATCCCAGGCCGGTGGCGTATTCCACCATAGTAGTCGCAACTCAGACTACATAATATATGGCTACATTATATGCATATCCCTTCGTGTGTTTTCACGACCTGGCGCTAATGGGCAGCTTTTACTCGGTAATAAACCTAAACCTCATTCCGTGAACCTTTTGTTGTGAAATCACCTTCTGTGACCTCTCCTATACCTTTTTCAGGTGTCTCCGCAGTCTGTAGGTAGCTAGATTTTTTGATTATCACCACGCCGTCGCGGGCTTAATATGTCTCCGATTTTGCTCTGACACACGAAGGGATACATATCCTAGTTATAGCCCTACATGTGTAGAGTACATGTAGTTCCCAGTTAGAATTCATTGGTACATGTAGTTTGTAACATCTAAATTTACTACAGGTGTATGTGTTTTTGTAATAGGCTCCAAGATCGATACACTCGTTCTTTTTTTTTTTTTTTTTAATTCAACACATCCAAGCCTACTCGTGATTTATCACATGTTTACTCTAGGAATGTATTACTAAACCGATAATATTATTGCATTTTTATTATACAAAACACTGGTACGGACGTATAAACATGTACTCCTACTGACTGGTTCCTTATAAGGAATCTAAACTCACGCACGACCTGCAGCACATAATCGCCAGTTAAGCAGGAAAAATTTAAAATGCAGGCACAGCCAATACATCCCTCTCTGTATAGCTTTTTGGGCCACGTAGCGTCTTGACCCTTTCAGAGCTTCCGGTCCTCGCGTCAAATACCAACGGCAGAGGCACCGGTGCATTTCTCCCATTATCACCAATAATGTCCCCGTTACCGTATGGCTCATACACACCTTCCTCGTATGCATGGTTAATATTTAGTGTGCGTGGAATAGTCTTATTTCGTTGCTCTAATTCTAGAGCAGCCATCCTCCGCTGTGCCTCCTCAATTTTGACTTCGCCCGTATTTCGAACCTTGAAGCCACTTTCATTTCTCTCATCGGGGACCAAGTCACCCTTCCACACCTCGTCCCATCCTTGACGCTCTGCTTCCTCGGCGGTGATCTCAACAAGTTTTCCGTCAGGCGTTTCAAGGTAATGTTTCTTGGGAAGAAGTTCAATGTCGACGATTGGCTGAACAATGGGGTAGATTTCTGTGTGATGGATCTCGCGAGTTATCACAGTCGTTATCTCTTCGTTCTCGACAGGGCGGATGACGGCGTGTATTACCGCTGGTCCTAATTAGTGAGTGAATGAAGCAAAGAAATATAGTTTGTATCTTACGATCTAGTGTTTCTTGGTGAATTGATCTGGTCTCGGCGGAGATTTCTCGGCCGGGATTACGGTATCGTTGCTCCTCTTCTAATGTAATTTCTTGGGCCATTTAGTTATTAATCTCGATGTTTCTTTGCATTGTGAATGGTTTTACCTTTAGCCCCAGCGTGCGAGTAAACATACTCATTCTCTTGTCCTTTTACTCTAGCCGTACTAATACTATCATGCTCACCTACGGTCTCACTGGCCAAATTTTCTGCCTTGGAACCAGTATCGACATTATGCGTATTTATAAAACTGGGAACCACACCCAGAGGTGGTCTGGGGAGAGGGCGAGAAGGACCCGCATTTTTCGGAGGTTCTGTTGTTGATTTCGGTGGGAATCTTTGCTTTCGTGCTTCGCGAAGATCATCGTCGTACCGTTGCCCATAGTAAACTTTAGAAGTAGGGCGGCTATTGGGGTTGAGGGATTGAGTTATTGCTATCCAAGTAACAATGTTAGTTGCATTAGGTTTATGGTGTTAAGGTTTAGGTTATTTACAGTGGTTTGAGTAATCACTGGATTGACTATCGTCAGAAGAATTTCGACAAAGTTCATTTCCCAGTTGAAGCTGCGTGATACAAGAAACGAATGAGTATTCGTGTTGCATGCAAAATCCGGAAGGCAAGGACCTACTAGTGAATTTCGCTCGGCGAGATTATTTCTGCTGGTGGTTACAGTATCCGGGGTTTGTTCATGAGCACGAAGCGGTTCTAGCTCCGCAGGAGAAACAGCCTCTGAATGATTCCCGTAATCAGTGATATGGGTATACCCAGGGTTATTGAAAATGGTACCTGAGCGAGCTGGCTCACCCAGGCCAGGCTCATACCCCGAATCACTAGGTATGTGGAAATTCTGGTCGCTATCAGCAATAAACGTAGGTTCGTGCTTCGCTTTTTGCCCGCCTCCTTCTCCCTCTGGTACCAATGCAGTATCTGCTCCCGCTCCTACTCCCGCTCCTATTCTCACTCCTGCTCCTGCTCCACTGGAAATTAGGGTATCTTCACGAGAACTATGAGATTCTCTTGCCTGAGGAGTAACTAGTGGTGCTGAGACTATTACAGATTCTGACGCTCCAGTCCATGTAGGCGGAGAACGCATTCGAGGTGCAATGACACCAGGGTCGTCCTTTTTGAATTTAGATCCCCCATTCCCACAAGGTAATCTCAAGAGTGTACTCTTAATTTTTCTACCTAAAGGCATCTCTGTAACCGGAGATGCTTGAATGTCGTCTTTCGAAGGTTGGGATACCAAAGGTTTGCAAGTTTTGGAACTGGAAAGTAGGAGTTAGGAGAGCAGATATGATGTGTTCGAGTGAGGATTCAACTCTCAAGAAACGTCACCGAAAGGCTCCAAGAGATCTAGCCCGCTCAAGCTTTCCATCCCGCCTTGAAAACAAACAGGATTATCCCGCTAGTTGCCATTTCACCGGTTACCGTAGACGAAAGACAAAAGGCCCGATACCCGTTAGGTGATCCGATTTCCCAACGCTTCTCCATTGCCGAAAGCCACAACCAAAATATACTTCTCGTTGCCTGAAGAATCGAAAATCTATGCAGAAATCTTGAAATTCAGCATGCGAGACACTTAACGCTCCGCGGATCTTTGATCTCAGTGCTTTGAGTGCCCTTTGCTCCCCTTGCGTCACTAAATAAGCTTAAATCCTTGACTGGGGAAGGATCCGAAGGAAGGAAGGAAGGAAGGAAGGAGTTGGGTGTACGCTCTTAGCCCCACGTTTTTTTTATTTTAATAATATTTAACTTTCGTCTTTATGACGTGACGTTAAGGTTGAAGTGGTTCACAACGAAGAACATCTCGAGATGTGGAGCGCCACGAAACTCCCACTGGTAGTTTACCCCCTGTGGTGATCAATGACGATCGAATTCAATCCTCAAGCACCAAATCACTGACCTTGTCGATATTGGTCCGCCAAGCCTCCATATGCCAGCCGCTGTTTCGCGCCAAGACAGCCACGAACCTACAAACGGACATTCCATTGAGTAGCCTTGAAATGAAAACCATAGGTTTCAGATATGTGCAGACAGTAAGTGGGGGGTGAGTGATAGGCCTACGAGTGCAAGACTATGACGATTACATCTTACAAGCCCGATCTAGTCCCCATGAACCACTAATTCCATTCTCCACAATCATCGGATTGTCCACCGCCTTAACTCCAAACTCCACAGTTTTCAAACCGCCAAATTTCCCTGGTTTTTGCGCCTCACCCCCAATGAGCGCATCTTGACCTCAGAGGCTTTCCAGCGATTCTTGGCCGGTAATATGACGTCGATTGAGGCTTTCGATGTATATATTGACCCTTAATGCGAAGTCTTTACTGCCCTTGCCATCACAAATCAACCTCTATTTACGAACACTACCTTAAAGACCATTACTACTACTACCATTTTCTACCAATTTATTCACATCACATTAAGTCAAAATGCAGTCCATTAAGAACGCCGCTAAGGAATTCATGTAAGTGTCTCTACCGGACGAAGACATCACTAGAGTCATTTAGTCTTTATAGTCACTTTGTTATTCTTCCAATGAATTTATATCTCACAGCTAGATCGAGTATCACCGCTAACTCTCACTTTCCTGGCCATCCGACAGTTCCCGTGACAAGAAACATGATACCGAAGTCAGAGAAACCTTTAACCCGGCCGTAACGAAGGAGGTCATCATTCCAAAGGAAACCGAGGAGACCACCGTCGCCATTGACCGAGAACTACATCAGAGGCATTACCAGACCAGAGTGCAGCCCATTGAGGACAAGGAGGTTTTACCAGAGGAGCATAGGCATCAGGTCATGCCAGTTGAGACTCGTGTCACCAAAGATGTTGATGAAGACCTCGTAAGGAGAAGGCTCGAGGAAGAGGTAGGCATCAATTTTACCCTCAAATTAACAGAGTACAATATGGTAGTATCAAATAATCTAACCTTAACAGAAATTGAAATTCACATCTACTCGTGAGGTTCTTCCCGTCGAGCATACCAACATTGCCGGCGCCACCATCACCGGCGAGCACGCCCATCATCACGTTTATGAGCAAGTTCAACCTGTTATCGAACGTGAGGTTGTCCAGCCCGCCGTTATCCACACCACTGTTCCAATTCACGAAAGAATCGAGCACGCCCCTACTTTCCATCCCGTAACCGTCCAGCCTAAGATGACACTTGAGGAATACAAACGTGCCGGTGGTGTTCTTGAGGGCCGCAACGAGACCATCGACATGTTTGAGGGTGAGCCCGAGGTTAGGGAAAACGGTGGGGCTCACCAGACACACCCTGATGCTTACGGGCACCGAAAGCATCACCACCACAATTCGGGCCATTCTTCCCCTGTTCCGGGAATTACCAACCGTAGTGTCCCCGCTCACTAGGAAACGATGCGGTGTTACATTTGATACGTATTACGCTGGAGATGACGGTACGATGAATGCGAATGGGCAAGCTGCCCTTGTAATATTATTTGCTTTGACGAGATCAATTATGGGATTGTATCTATAGTATGCAGCAGGAAATATCAACTAGTTGTTTTGTTGTCTTTCTTTTTTTGTTTGGTGTCGGTGTATGTGGTGTGGCGTGTTTTCTCGTTACCACAAAATATCATCTCCAGAAGAAACCCGCAGCTATGGACCGGATCTCATACCGTGAAATCTTGATCCTTGATGAGCGATATTGTGATCGCCTTAGACAGTAACTATATTTGACAGATCATAAGTTAAATACATAGATCTTAAACCCCCCTGTCAAGGCAATTTAGATCGTTTTCGACCCGTCCTAGGATATAGGAACCTAGCGCTAAATCTCGAGTTATCCGGGAGGTTGCCAAGACCATTTGCTAAACTACTTTTAGTTTAAATCGTGCAGGAGAGGCCTGTTTTCTTGAAGATCGCTTCCTCTAAAGGTGAGGATATTCAGCTTTTTGCCATGGCAACCCCCCGAATAACTCGCTGTCTCGTACGGGTTTGCGGGACAGATACTGCCTTCCTCCGCATAAACCTATTTGCTGTCTCGTATATTTTGGTATATTTGCTATCTCGTATGGGTTGGACTCCCAGAATACGCTAACGACATAACGAGGTGCGACTGTATGTATTACATTAGACGACTTCCCTAGCCACTCGACCATTCCCCTCATGCTCACTCAAACATTTAACGCAAAAAAGAAAAGATCTTCGCTATAACCGGCTTCTATCGTTCTTTCGCCAATCATAATCCACTGTTCGAGTGAGGGGGGGTGCTCGAAGTCGTCTATGTAACCTGGCATAAAAAACTTGGAACTTTGGTACACCACGCTAGTGATACTATATCAGGCAAATTCGCGGGACACATCCAGCTCAATACCAGATCGAAATAGAGTGAGCGAAATTGTTGATGCGATTTAACTCCTGCAGCGATTGCTCTACCCGCCGGTTAGAAGTGTAGAAGCAATTATTACAAAGCCAGGAAAGAAAGAGTGTGTTGCAAAACTGAGGCATTGATCACAAAAGATCACTCGTGCCAAGCGTTACATCTCTACTACATGTATGTACTAGAATACCACTTTGCGAAACGCTCGATCCGAGTAGTGGGAAGTTGTTGGCACAAAAACCGGTTATAGCCCAGATACTTTCTGGGAAGTAAATATTGTATACAGATTAAAGGGATTCGAATGTCACTCAAAGAATAGGTAGAAATGTTTAGGGTAAACTTCACGGAATCAACCGCAATATTAATTTTTCGGGGCACGATAAATATAGTACAAAAAACTAGCTATCTAAAATGACCATCTGCCATATAAACAATTTCTCGACCGCCGCTCCGGGTCAACCAGATTAGGATTAAGACTTTCTAATTTCGCATTTAGAAAGTGAGAGTAGCACCAGCGGTTCCGTAGACAGCAGAGTAGACAGCGGATGCTGCAACCTTGGTGTATGAGTAAGGAACCGATTTGAGGGTACCAGTAAGGGCTGTGTTCGTGCCATCACCGAAGTCGTTGCCAGAAGCGTACTATTTGGTTAAAATATTAGTAATTGCAATCGAATAAGAACAGCAATATGTAGGAAGAGAGGAACTAACAGCGTAACCAGCATCGGTGGAGTAAAGAGGCTTGTCAGAGTCAACGAAGACGTTGTTCTCAACCAACAACTGCGCACCCTGGCGGGTGTTGATACCATCGGAGACAGAGAGGTAGTAGTTGTTGTAGATGTGACCGGTACCGAAACGGAAAGAAGGACCACGGGAGTTCAAGTTGTAGAAGAAGTTACCGACGTAAGTAACAGTGAGATGACCCTTGTCCTCGGAACCGTTGGAGTCAGAGTGGCCGACGAGGGATGCTTTCCAGTGGTCGTGGAGGAAGTTGTTGGAAAGGGTAACGTAGTCAGAGGCGTGAGTGACGTCGAGGAGCCCATCGTAATAATCCTAAAGATACCATATGTTAGAAATTCATCATTTCAGAGTTAATTCCCGGTAATGGGTAGCTTACTTTGTCGTGGTCACGGTCAGAAGACAGATCGCAATGGTCAACCCAGACATTCTTGGAAGCCTGGATACCAATGGCATCACCAGCCGAAGCGAGGACCTTCTTGATGGTCAAATTGCGGATGATAACGTTTTTGACGCCGTTCATGCGGAGACCAACTCCAGAAAGAACTATCGATGAACGTCAGTATAATTTTCCACCGATCCACTCAATTACCAAGATTGATAATGCGAGAAAAACTTACTAGCGTTAGAGTTGGCACCAACGATTGTCTTATCAGATGCAACCTTGATGACAGTGTCACCAGTGATGGTTCCCTTAACAACAATAACCTTCGAGCCGGATGAAGTTGCCGCAGTCTGAAGGGCAGCAAGGGAGGAAACAGTGGTGGTAGAGCCACCGGCACCACCTGTGGTACCGCCATTCTGGCTAGCGTAACCTACGGAGGCAGCATCGGAGGCAGAGGCGCGCTTGTTGAGCTTTCCAACGGAAGCAGGTGCGGCTGCAACGAAGGCAGCGAGAAAGCTGACGGAGAAAATTGCGAATTTCATTTCAAATGAGCTTTGTGTGTATTGAAAAGTAGCGTTTTGCCTGAAAACGAATGTGGAAAGGTAAGAAGGAAACGGAAAGAGAATGTTGGTCAAGACTAGCTGTGAATGAATGAAGAGAGTGAACTGGACTGGTGAGAGAAAAGCATTGAAGGGGGAGAAATGGAATCTTTATATAAGACTTTCCATATATTAACAGACACAAAGAAGAAATGTAACGATTAATTAGAGAATCCAGGATGACATAGATCACGAAAGTAAAGCCCGTGCCCTTACTACATGTACTATGCATTGTCACACTTTTTGAAACTTTGTAATAATAGGAATTAATGTATTTTAGTCATCTCAGACAGGTACCGGAAAACCCTCCCAATAGATTGGGGTCGAGTAGAGATAGCGTAGCCGACAGATTGGTCCAGGGGCCATGTATTGTGGGTTGACAAAAGTTGTCGTGATTTTCGCATAGCAATAGGAGAGATTACTCGAAATACTAATCCACGGGGTGGCAATTGGAACCCATACCTAGGAGGTATTATCTATCAGTCTTCAGCTCTCTGATCATATAACTATCTTCTCTATATATTTTGTAGTGATGGGGCTATAGTTGTTCCAAGCCCCATCCTTGTACAAAATCACGAGAACTTTTGTCAACCCACAACACCTACATGTACATCCACATACAGTCGCACCTCGCTATCTCGTAATTCGATATCTCGGGTCTCTTGCTGTCTCGTACGGGTTTGCGGGACAGGCACTGCCTTCCTCCACATAAACCAATTTGCTGTCTCGTATATTTTGGTATATTTGCTATCTCGTATGGATTGGGCTCCCAGAATACAGTCGCACCTCGTTATGTCGTTAGCGTATTTTGGAAGCCCAACCCATACGAGATAGCAAATATACCAAAATATACGAGACAGCAAATAGGTTTATGTGGAGGAAGGCAGTACCTGTCCCGCAAACCCGTACGAGACAGCAAGAGATCCGAGATATCGAATTACGAGATAGCGAGGTGCGACTGTACGCTAATGACATAACGAGGTGCGACTGTACTTACATGTAGCTACTCTGCTCAGCTCACTTCATTGCTAGCAGTAATCAGACTTCAAAGCGGGCATGGTATACGTAGGCAACCACCCAACTCTTTGGGTCGTCAATCACGCATTTGTTCTTTGGCAACGATTAATATATATTATGTGACAGGGGGTGCATAATATATTGGACGGAACTTAATCTCAACCTCTTGGCTCTATCTTGGCAGGCATCTAAACGAAACGCGGAGACAAAGTACATACATACCGCCAAAACTTGTATGCGTAGCCAATTTAAGGCTACAACCACGTTGCTCGGTTAAGATCCGACCCTGAAAGGAAAGCCGGGTACAGTAGCAACACAACGGAAGACGTTAGGGCCCGGGGAAAGGGGGCTGTCCTTGCGCTTCACACTGATAGATTAGTCCGTGATTTTGTCATTCCACACATTCCACCGAGATACCGAGCAACTTTGAAGCGAGCAACTTTGAAACTCCTAGCCAAAGACAGCGGCGGCAAATAGTGGGTAGGAACAACATGTTTCATGAAGCGGTGCTCCCTCCAGCCTGGGATCAGTAGCCTAGTTTGACAGTTACGATAGACGTCGCGTAGATTCTAGGTTCCCGAGAATCTTGAAGTCTTCGGTGACCAGGGATTCAATGATCACATCGCTAAGTTAATACACTGCAGTGGGAAAAACACAATTAGATAGTCCTGATATATCGGCTGAGAGTTTCAAGTATCAATCCAGGGAATATTTTACTACTAATTATGATTTCTCAACATAAATTCAGCATCCAGATCCAACCTAAACACATGATGAGCGATAATCCTGTTGTCATCTCAGGTGAAGCTCCGATATTCTGTCCGAGCCTGTTTAGAGCTCAGGTCGACCTTCGGGATAGTTGCAAGGAGCAGTGCAGAATATAAGAGTATATTATAGACCCGGTCTTAATGTACTTGTATTTCTAATTATGATAAGAAAACAAGTACAGACAATGGTACACTGTATCTCTGATTGATTATCTCCCCGACACGACATTCAAAAGGAGGCCACGAAACAGCAGGAAAGGGCTTATATTACAAATGCGCACACTATCTAGATTTTTTAAAAATATTGCTATCATTAGAAACTTTAGGCCAACGATCAATTTTGAAAAATACTATTTGCCACCCAGTAAAACGGTTCCCGCAACTAGCAGTTTTGAACCCATTTTTGTATGGAGATCAGCATGGAACCATCAATTTTACTACCCACAACCATCAATTTTGCAACCAACATTTTTCAAAATTGATGGTTGGCCTAAAACTTCTATTAAAGGGGTTATACAGACCGAAATCTGAATATATAAGCCTCCTATATGATCGTCTATATCGATCGAAATAGCTGGGTCGACATGACAGGGATATCATAAAAGGGTATAATGGAATTCGAAGGCAGAAGGCTTAAGCTATGTCCTTTGGAATATAGTGCGGAACCCCGTAAACGGAATTAGGCTCTGTTGTAAACAAAATAAAAGAAGCTACCCGTGCAATCGCAGGTTTCAATGATCTGGGTTGAATGATCAAAAGATAGACCGGTATTCCCCAAACGGTCCCCCTTGTCAGGGTTGGGAGAGATGGGTGGAAACTTCCGTACATATACTCCGCAGGTGGCATATTGTGGGGCATGTTAAACCGTTATGCTCGGCGCACTCCGTAGCCGATGACTGGGATTTGTGACTCGAGAGCTTTGGCCTAGCGGGCTGGGAAGGTATGGAACCCTTTTGAAAAACCAGGCTCTAGATCCTCTTGATAGCTATATGTCGGTCGATATTAATCCCCCATCCGCCGTAATATTGTAGAGTCTAAAAGCACACATTAATATTGATCTAAATTCAAGGGATGGGGTTTGTGATTTAAGGGTATTGAGGGAATCTAGTCAAATCGGCTAGCATAGGGCGCTTTTCGCGACAACTAGAGATTGGGAAATTAGTGAGGCCGAGGGTGAGCTTTTCGAAAATGGTTTGCAGCTACATACCTTAGTTACATGTCGGTTTTCTACACGTAAACCATATAAACGCAGATAACTCGATAATTCGGGACCTAGAGCATACGCACCAGGCTCACCATAATTCCATATATTTGTTGCCGTTCGGAATTTCAAGCCATGTCTGTAATTACTTTATCTACACATGTGGATTAGACTTAGTTTCTTAGGCGGATTCGATTCTACTACATGTAGGTATTAAGATTAGTCTAGTGCCGATATCCGAAGGCGGTTGTTCATTGATGCACATTTTCTGCGGACTCCATCAATACATCTACGTTTGCATTACCTCATTTATTACCCATGGGGCCATCTAGATAAACACACCGAAAGAAAAGCTTATTGCAAAATTATTTTCAGCCGAGATACTGGCCTGCCAACAAGAAATGCAAGCTGCCCACGATATACGAATAGTCATAGTTATCTTGCCGTAGCTTTGTGTTCTGGGGGGCTAAATAATTAACTATTGTGCCTTTTCACACCCACCATATATCCACAATTTTGTGGTTGCGTTCGGACGGAACTAAAATAAGTGATACTTCATGATCCCGGGAAGCAATAACGCTTCTGAGCGCTTGAGCATTTGATTGGCTGAAAGTGCAGGGTTCTTAGTAAGCACGATACATCGGGGTACTCAGCACTTACAGTTTTAGAGGGAGAAGTAAATTGAGGTGGAAAACGGGGGGGAGGGGCGAAGCCCCCCTATTGAATGTTTCCAATAATTATTTGAGACCCAAAATCTAAAGAGAGAGTAGGTATAACTCATAGTCGCGAGGTGGGCCACTACATGTACATACATTTACGTGTGCGCTCGGGGTTTGATTTCTAGGACACACAAATTAAGTGTAATAGTGCTGAGGATCCCTATAACAGTCCCAGTCGGTGATGAAGAGCGTTGGACGGAGCCGATAAGATACAAACTAGCTCAACACAAACTACCTGTACTCCATGGTGTTCAGCTCGGCTCATGAGGTTGAGAGACCATAACCCAATTACCTGGTATATATATACCGTATTTGGCACGCAGGGAGGTAAACATAAAAGCGCCGGGGTTTAGCACGGAATATGTTTTCCCCGACCTTGGCATGCACTCCTTTTAATTCTCCGTTGCTCAAGGTTGTGCTAGATAGTGCGTTTTCAATTGCAAATAATGCGCGCGGTAAACATTAATTGAGCCTCTTTTGGGAACCAATATATTATGCACCGATCCCGCATAGAAGGCTGGTTATACTCCGGGGGGGAAAGAGGTGTGATAGATCTATAGATGAAATAGCTGTAGCTGTAGCAATACGTACATGTACAGTACAGTTCTGAATTGGGTCGATAAGATTTATTATGACATTCTATAGAATAATATATAAATATTGCCTACACTAGGTTTACATATGTCTACATGTATGCAGATAGCCATGATCAAATATCACTCGCCTGGGAGGTCTGGGCAAAAATAGGATCCAAAAAGTTCCGCCTTCAATTCTCTTGGTTATAACATAAAATAAAACCAACTAGCCCGAGCTCACCCATGCCAACACTGGGGCTAGTATGCGGACATCTTTCCGATCCACCTTCAAACTCCGGGTCTGAATTGTTACCCGATATTGGATGATGTTAAAATTCGAGTGATTTGATAATGAGTTTGAATTACCACGGCTTTTCATCCTTCTTTGAGAGCTAGTTTGACAGTTTATTCGTTCAGTAATAACCAATTTTGGGGGGATTGGCCAATTGGTTATTCGAGCGATTTAGTAACATTAATTTCTTGATTTCTAGCTCCGGCTTCTTTTAGCTTTAAATTTTCATAAACACCCAGCACTGAAATATGCAGTATTATAGCCCCGCACGCTCTAATATCTTTTACCGTATATATGCTTAATCTATATAGTATAGCTGTAGGCTCCCTCATTGTAATCACGAAGTATTTCTGTTGGTCACAACAGCCTACATACACGCAGAATCATATAGACAAAGAACTACTCCCGATCCCGGAAGGGATCAAAGGAAGTCGACATCGAAAGCGCAAATTAGCAGAAATGTAGGTGTTATTTTATATATATTACATGTAACTTTTAACTCCCAGATATATATACCTTCAGAAGAGGTAAAACTATCGTTTTTGTGAGCTATGTATTAGCCTAGGGTTCTAAAGTATTATAATAGAGAAGATTTGCCAATCATCAATTTCGACAATTGACGCTTCAAACTCGACAGTTACGGGAGGCGGAATTGACAGTTCCCCTTAGTGGCCAATTGCGCCAAATCGATCTGGTTAATGGTGTGACATAATAAACTCGGGGTCGGAGGGCTTGTCCCGCTACCTATGAAATACGCCGTCTGGAGTTCAAATTCATATCCATGATGCTAATTAATACAGTGGTGCCAAAACTGGGTAATTGTGGTTCTCCTTGTATATCTCACAGCACGCTGCACCACTGAAATTCAAAATTGACAGCTCCGGTTAACGTTGCCATTTCGGAGTCCCACAATTTGTAAACTCTTGAGATTGACGGTTGGAAAATATTCTCTAATAAAACTATATAAAACCTAAGTGCATGTATGTACAGTCGGGGTATAGAAGTTTTGGTAATTTTTGGTTGCGGTTGTAACATAAAATTTGTATGGGAACACCATGCATACAAAATCAGAAACACCCAAATCATCGCTTTAAAAATTGGAGTGCACACGCCACAAGAAGAGACAAAAAATTCTAGAATTCTCTAAGCTCCATCTTGAGATGATTTCCAACTATCCTTGAAGAGTTAAAATTTTTTGATGAGGTTGGGTGGTTGTTTCGGGCAGCTCAACATGGCTACTTAACAGGGTATATTACCAAAGCTTCTAATTCTAGAATTCTGTCCAAGTACTATACATGTACTCATGCCAGAGGTTTTAACAAATTCGGACCAATAATAGTATGAGATGAATGTAAATAGATTGGATACCATTATTTCACTTCAGGTTTAACGAATCTAGCCAGACAGTAAACCAACCCCCGCTAGGTGGACAATTCTTCAGTTAATTCATTTACTCACTCCACTACCTAGGTACACACGTATAGTGCGGCCTCCGGCCGCACTGCACTTATACTTAATATACGTATGGTAGGTCAACGATACCTGATATGGTAGGAGAAACGTAATCCACGAGATAACATCAAGGCTTGCCTCCTCTTGCATCCGAGGGCAGAGGGGTTCATATTCCTTGTGCATGTGCCTCGTCCTTTTTGTCGTCTTTGAGCACATATATGTAGTCACGAATTCACCATGGCATGCTAGAGTAGCAACCAAGTAGATAATCTTTGAGGATATATAACCAAACTTTGATTGACGCCCCTAACTTAGTCTCAGGCCTCCCACATATATTTACAACTTTGGCGACGCCCGCCCATTCGACCTGATCTCATCTATTTTCCCCTTCTGTTCAGGTACCATCGTGAGTAGAGCCCCTTTCTCTATCGCGGACCTGACATTGTTGATCACCAAGCTCTCCATTTTATGCTACATCCCGAGATCGATTATTAGCTTTCTTCTCTCATCATGGCTAGACAGAAAATTTAGAGGGGTATATGGTTTACCTGCGACTCATAGGTGAATGTTCCGAGATGTGGAAACAGAATGCAGTCATTCCTTCCTATCAGTCCCGGGTGTATCTTCGGCTCCTCCTCGAACACATCCAACCCCGCCCCTCCCACTTTCCCACTCTCAAGCGCCTGCACCAATGCATCCTCATCTATAACTGGCCCTCGCGCGGTGTTTACAATTATCACACCATCCTTACACATCTCGAACTCTTTTGCGCCAATATAATGCCTTGTTTTTTCAGTGAGCGGCAAGTGGATACTGATGATATCGCATGTTCGCAAAAACTCTTCGAAGCTGGCGATATACCGTGCGTCCGTCGGGTTTGCCTCATCTGAAACGGGCTTACGGTTATGATACACGATATTCATTCCGAATCCTACCGCTCGTACCGCAAGGGCTGTTCCAATACCCCCCATCCCAAGAATACCCAAAATTTTACCGTCAGGATCGTGCCCGAGGGGTTGGTCACCACGCCAATTTCCGTTTCGAAGGGAGCTTTCAGCCTGGTAAGAGCGTCGGAGGGTCTGGAGGAGAAGCATGATTGCGATGTTTGAAGTCGCGGCATCCACTGCTGTGGGAGTATGAGCAACAAAGATGCCTGATCCGAGCACAATCTTAGAGATTTATTCGTAAAAGAGCGGAGATTTGACCAAAGTTACCGCGCTGAGAGCATGGCTCAATGTCAATTTGATCGTAACCAGCTCCATTATGGCATAAGAACTTCAGGCTACTTGGCAGAGTCGAGATAAGTTCCTTGTCAAATCTTCCAGTGAACTGATCTGATTAGTTCCTTTCTCTACCTCAATAAATCAGTGTAAATACGAACCTGCGCAGAATCAAAGGTTCTATAGATCGCTACAACACCGTCATATTTACCGCCTTTGAAGTCCGCAAGAATAGATTCACGAGTTCCGGATGTTATTTCCTGGTTGGATAAACTCTAGTTAGAAAGAGCCGATAGGGAACAAAGTGTAGAGGATAAACCTTTAGATCTGCAATCCCTACAAGAGCTTGCCATTCCTTCTTTGCGTGGGTGATACTACCAATAAGTAGGGCAACAGGACGAGCCATGACGATAGTTGATATAAAAAGTTATATGAGATTAATAAAGAGTTTTATAGAGAGATATAAGCCAGCTAACCTTGATCAATATGCAATTGAGGAGCTTGAGCAGTAAAAGAACCTCGGGCGTGATGCGACCACCCCGCATAATTTACCGAAATTGCCCCGCTCGATGAGTTGCATCATTACTGTACATAGATTCTGATTTGGCGTTGGCAGCGTCCCCCACGCCCCCATTCCCCTTACGTGCAGTAGCGTGCGCTATTTTTGTGTAAAGCGAGAACTCATAGATTCTCACTCGTCCCAATACATATTTTATTCGAGCTCTCGATTGATTGATTGATTACTTAATTGATTGTATACCCAAGCTCCTAGTGGTAATTCATTGATTATGCGCACTCGAGCTCTTAACATCACTCACTGCATGTACAGCCACTCATCAAAAGTGTTCGTGATTCGGATTTAATGTGACATGTCCGGCTCAAGTTATGAATCAAAGTGCCCATTGAAATGTTCAAAACCTCAACACAGCAACAGTCAATGGTGGCCAAAGTCAATATTAGACATTCATGGTATTTTTATTTTCTGTTACTCACTGGATATAATTATATAGATACATTTAGTTCCTCAATTTGACCGTAAAGTCTGGTAAGCCACATTACGCACGGGCTAACTTTGATGAATCGCGAACACTTTTGATGAGTGGCTGTATGTACATACATGTACCTATATCAAAAATCATGGGAAGACACCAAAAATTCCACTTCTCAACCCGGTCCTCAACCACCAATTGAGATAATTATTATCTAGGAATTGGAAGAGTATATATCTTGTAATATGGATAATCGTTCCATCAGCTGAAATTACAATATTACATTTCTGGCGTGGGTTGTGTTGATTTTGGTGCAGAAAATGCGCCAAGACCACATACCTGTATGGGATGTAGCCGAATCTCCAGGTCGCTCTACTTCTACTTTCTTCCACATGTGACCTGAGAAGGTGCCCTTTTAGATATATTAAATTTAATAGCTAATATTTCATCCCATGAAGCCTTATTCATTGTTGATGACGACTATGTTGTGGGTGGAGGTTGCATTTGGATGACTTCCCATGACTTTTGATATGGCGCTGTACATATGTGTGTGAAGTATTGAATTCAGATTTTTATTCCTTATTCGGCTTTTATTTATTTATTTATTATTATGGAATTACGCCTCGATCCATGTAGTTTAAGCAGATTCAAAAATGTTAGCACCACCCTGTTTCCAGTCAGGGAATCCAAAGTTGATGGGCCATGGTGGAGTAATAAATCTGTTGTTTCATCATCAGCAAGATCTCTAAACCAAGTAGATATATGGTAAATCGCGTACCTCTTGGGCCCCTTCTCCTTGTAGATACTCTCCAATACTTCGAGGTCGTCTTCGTCAAGCTTGAGCAACTTGTTGTTCGCCTCGATTCTTGATGGTGTAACAGATTTTGCCAAGACCGCAATGCCACGGTTCACTGTTTCCATTGGTGAGAACGGCATTAATCGCGAGACGAAGGGGTAGAGCCACTTACCATGATAATTTAGCAAAACGGTTCCTACGTCGACGCCATGCTTCTCAGCCACTTTCAACACCTTTTCTTCCTTTAATAGTGGTCCACCGATAGATCCAAGAGGTGAATAAGCAGTTACGAGGATCCCATTCTCCTTGCACAGCGCCACTACGTCATCCTGTGGCAGCAAGGGGTGATTTTCAATCTGGTTTACCGCAGGGACAATGGTTGTCTCTTTAAGAAGCTTGGTCAAGAAGGGAACTGAATGATTGGATACACCGATCGCCTAGGCAAAATCATTAGACTGATCCAGTTGGCTCGACTGGCCAAGGAAGCCATAAGTAGAAGACTCACCTTAACCTTTCCTCCTTCTAGTAGCTTCTCCATCAACTTCCAAGTTTTGATATAATCCCACCCCTCTTGCAAATCACGTCCACCATCTGGCTTTACGGGGAACTTGTCGTGGTTTCCATTCGGGTTCAACGGGACAGGCCAATGCATCAAATACAAGTCGACATAATCCAGGCCCAACAACTTTAGACTCTTGTCGAGAGCCTCCTCTACACGAGAGTGATATGTCGACCAGACCTTGGTGGTGATAAAAATATCTTCTCTTTTTATGCCATTGTCAAACGCCTCCTTCAGTCCAGTACCAACTTCCTCCTCGTTACCGTAGCACCAGGCACAATCGATATGTGTATAGCCTGCTTTTAGCAGCGCGTAGGCAACAGCCTTTTGCACCTCACCGGCAGGGGCTTGCCAGGTTCCTTTAACGGGTGTTAGTTGGTGGACAACAGCCGAAGCCTAGCAATAACCAGAAATGAGAATATACTGACCTAGACCGATCGACGGGATTGAAGCACCGGTGTTAAGTTTGAAGCTTGATGGAACAGACATTTTGAATATGGAAGGGAAACTATGGAGGGCTATGAGTGAGTATAATTGTGAAATGATGGAAGTGGGGAAGGACTGAACGAACTGTTTATTTATACTAGTCTGTTATCTGGCTCCAGAATTCTACAGCCGGTATCACACCCTCACGTCTAAAGCATCTTCTACATGCCCAGAAGCTCATCTCTCGGATGCATCTCTGGATTCATGGCTAGTAATGGCGGGGTTTTGGAGGGGCATCCAGGGTTTAGCTATTAACCGCCCGCAGCCGTCCACCAGGATTCGAGTCGTTTAGTTCATTTCGTGGTTTTATCCGCTCTCGGAATAATCAGCACCGAGAGAAAAATGTAGTAATAGTTCTCTAGTATTCTATCATTCGCGCCTTGAAGTGGGACAAAAGCACGAGAAGGGAGCCGGCTGAGCATCCGGGCCGTTGCCGACCGAATATTCGTTTAACTACCGACGTGGGGGGTACTAGACAGAAGTCTTGGTAATATACCTTTTTACAGCCAAAGTAGCCATGTTTGGCTACCCGGAACAACTACCCAACCTCATCAAGGACAGTTGGAATTATCTCAAGATGGAGCTCAGAATTCTAGAATTTTGTGTCCCTTCTTCGATCAGGTGTGTGCACTCCAATTGATTTGAAAGCCGTGCAACCAAATGTTACCAAAACTTCTATACCTCGACTGTACATACGTACGTGCACGCCTGATACGGGCAATATAAACACCCTTTGTCTCGGGCTCGTTCGGCGTTCACGCTAACTCTTGGATAACCAATTCAATATCATATTATATTCTCTTCAACAGAGAAACTTATATATAGTGAGAGCTCTCGATCGCCACATATATACAGGAATAATCCGAATGGTATATATTACTTATATATAATATTGGGTCCCAAGTCTCCGAGAAATGTGTGCGCACATTCATACATGTACAGCCGCGTCCGCAAAGTTTTGGCACCCCAGTCTCGAAGCTCATGAGTTTAAATCATATTATCAACAACCGGATAAGAATGACTACAAAGAGAAACTTACTCGGGCGTTCATTAAATGGTCGGATATCGTTGCAACCAAATCCCTACTCAGAATTCCGACCATTTAATGAACGCATGAGTATAGATAGATATTTGCATACTGCTGTATATCACAACACTTTGTATGACCATCTTTCGAGCAAGGGGATCAAAGTATTTTGGTTGTTGTAATCGCGGACGTTTTTACATGGTGCCAAACCTTTGCGGACGTGGCTGTTTGTAGATTCAGTACATGCACCCGCGCTACTAGATAGAAGGGCTTTGCGTGTGTCCGGATATACAGCCGCTCTGCAAAGATGTTCGTGGTTTGGTTCTTATGTCAGTGCGCAGTGTGGCGCATCCATAATGTTGATGTTACTTTTAGAATATATAATATAGTTCATGACTATAGATAAAGAAGGTAGGCCATTGATCACATTCTTCATTGGTTCAGGGTACCATCGGTCACTTGGAGACCCTTGAGGGTTTTTTTTGGATGGTCCACCACGATTACATTAGTAGTGAAATGTCTCACTCCGAAATCTGAATCACGAACACTTTTGCAGAGTGGCTGTACTCGATCGCGCGTTATTTAAGTGGTCGGATATGGCTGCAACTAAAATTTCCGACCTTTTAAATAACGACCGAGTACCAACCGTCAATTTCGAGGCAAAACCGACAGTCCCTTGTAGCTTAGCTATAGTGGGCGCCAAATCGATCTGGTTAATGGTATGACATAATAAACTCGGAAAATCAAAGAGCTTGTCACACTACCTATGGAATACGCCGTCGGGAGTTATATTTCATACCCATGATGCTAATACAGTGGTTCCAAAGCTCTCTTATAAATTCAAAATTGACAGCTCCAGTTGCCATTTTGGGGGTCGGAAGTCAAGTCATTGCAACCAAATCCCCACACAAAATTCCGACTTTTTAATTAACGCGCGAGTAAACACTCTTTAATAAGGTACGAGCTTGTGGGTGTACTGTGTGTCCTGCTAATGGCTTACTGGATATCTAGATCACTGTACTCGTGGTGCCAGATTTAAAATGCCGCCGATCAGCCCCAATTATGATTTGGTGGTAATATATTAAGTAAGCGGCAATTTAATTTTGGCAGAGTGAGTACTCGTTTACCACGAAAAGAAGCTGTTGCGCAGGGCAAGGTATGGAGTGGCGGTTATCTCTCATACAAATTATCCCCGTCTCCGTCACTTGGTAAACGAGTACGGCCAGGTAAAAAGAAGTTCCGGTTGCCAATTTTTAAAGCCCCTGCCAACTATATCTAGCAGCTGGTAGACGAATAACCACATAGTTGTACCAGTCCTCCTGACGCGTATTTACCCACTTAAAAGTAAAATTGCACACACAGAGGACGAACCTTGACGTCAGTTCGACGTTAATATGTCGCGGTAATCATTGGCACGAAAATCGCTGTGGCGCTTCCAGGATAACCGGGTTGTTGGTTGCGGCGGTACCTAGCTAGCGAGGAGAAACAACCAATTAATCGTAAAGGATCACAATTATCGAAAATTACGGCATCACAGCTGCGAGCTCTCCAGGCGCCACTACTACCAAGTATTAGACGGGAATATTATGTGCTATAGAGGTATTATATATACGAGCTCTTAATCTTGTCGGGATTCAGGGGGTCCATTAAACCTTAACACATGCACACTTCAGATATCGTTAACCCACGAAATATATATATTGGACCCTTTGTAATTCAGGAACAACATAAATATGCCTCTTTTAAAACCTAACTACCCTTTAATATCCCCCTTTCTCCGTCCAACAAGAACATTCTTGAAAGTGTGTTCTCAATATCCTATTTTTAAAACCCCACATCAACCGTTTTCTTCATCTTTACCCGGGTCTCATGCCACTACACGAGATCCCCCGAACGCTCCTTCTACAGAAGTAAAGAATCTCCGTACCGGATTAGAAGCACCTACATTTCTAGGAACAAAGAAACGGCTTCCTGAATTCAATCTTGCAGACCATGTTGTACTCGTATCCGGTGGTGCTGGTGGTCTTGGATTAGTTCAATCTGAGGCCCTTCTTGAAGCAGGAGCAATAGGTAACCGTTTTCAATCCTAAATAAATGTAGTATACAAACTAACTCGATTTAATATGAAGTCTATGCCCTTGATTGCCGCGACCAACCTCCTCCAGAGTTCGAGAAAGCTTGTGACCGCGCCGAAGCAACACTAGGCACTAGATTGCGATACCGGAAGATTGATGTTACTGATGAACCTGGGCTTCGAAAAGTAGTCGCAGATATTGCCGAAAATCATGGAAGAATAGACGGCCTTATCGCTGCCGCAGGTATCAACAAGGAGGGAGACTCTTTGGAATACACAGCCGAAGATTTCAACAAGATCCTGCAAGTTAACGTCACTGGTGTTTTTTCAACGGCACAAGCAGTTGCCAGGGAAATGGTGAACCGGAAAACTGGAGGTTCTATATGTTTGATTGCTAGTATGAGTGGAACAATAGCCAATAGGGTAATTAACACCTCCCACAGTTGTAAGCCGTTGTTTGGGCTAACAAGAATTCGTGGGCTATAGGGTCTTGTTTGTGCTGCATATAACTCTTCAAAGGCGGCAGTATGTCAGTTAGCTCGAAATCTAGCATCTGAATGGGGAAAATTTGGAATTAGAGTAAACTCAATTTCACCTGGTTACATCATCACTCCCATGACGAAGAGTGACTTTCTATCATCCCCTGAGAGAGAGCATGAGCTTAGTGACGGTAATATGCTCGGTCGACTCAGTCAGCCAGAGGAGTACAGAGGCGCTGGTGTATTCTTGATCAGCCCTGCTAGTAGCTTCATGACAGGAGCAGACCTGATCATTGACGGAGGTCACCATTCGTGGTAGAATCAATACTGGGTAGTTTTACTGTGTCTTAGTCCTTATTCTGTTTATTTGTTATTTTTGGATTTTGGACAGCAACCAGGAGGAGCCGAATATTGTTGGTAAAAGTCGAATGGAGAATTAGAGTAAGATAGTTTCTTTGTTTTTGTAATTGTGTACTTGTTTAGCCGTAGTATAGGACTTTGATGGTTATGAAATACCCAATACGTGTTAAAAGCAAGAGACATAGGGTCGCGGGTGGTCTGAAATCAGGATCAAGAATCATACAAGGCCTGGGTCGATAAAATTCTAGATGTTACATATTTATGCATATGGTAAGGAGATCTAAGCTCTGAGACCTCTAATGAATTAAATAAGGGGGCCCGGGAAGAGTGGGGGGGGGGGGGGGGGAGATCTCCAATTATAGTGGCAAAGTAAATACACCCCCCATTCACACCTATGTTTTCTGTGGAAAAGATATCGGGAAAGGTATCAAGAAATTCATTGATTACATGTAATGTATTATAAAAAGTCATCCGTTAATGAGTCAGGAAATACATCTTGAGTACAAATGGACGACTTTCCAAACGGCTTTGCTTCTAAAATATCATGTAAAAAAGCACTTTCCTAGGATTCGAACTCTGGAATATGTAATAACTATAATAGAATAGAACTACTAAACTATGAATTGCTAGAATAATACACTATACTAGCTTCTTTCACCAGGTTGTTTCTTGGAATAAGGTTATGTGGACGACTTTTCCAATCACTTTTCCGACAACTTCGTTGGGAATGTGAAAGATGCAGGGGAAAGCATCACTTGACGCATTTTCACACGACCCGTCAGTTAATGTATTTTTCGATGCTTTTAGTCAATCGTTTGTGTGGGAAATGTATAGTTTAAATAGAAAGTTTTGGCAACCAACTTCTGTGTCTAAATATTTAGTTCTTGGCGACCAGTTTTTGGTGTGGATAGCCCACCAAGAGGAGATTTGGGTGTTGCCAAAACGCTCTAATGTGTGGTTTGATGCATTTACTTCGCTAGTAGAGCTAGTTTTCTTTTTTTTTCTTCTTTTCCTTTTTCGTTTATTGGCTTAAGCTACCACGTATTGCCTGTTATTCAAAAAAATGTAAGTAAGTACATGTAGTATTCGTGGAGTGTCCTTGAACGACTGTAACCTACATGTATCCATTACGTTTTCGTGATGTCGAGTGATTTATCATGATGAAAAATTTACATACTCGCGCTGCTGTATTGAAGCCGCTCAGACGGAAGTAGGTTATTCATCTGGATACTGCAAAAACGTGGGCTTTTATTGGCTGCCAGATCACTTGCCACAGTTCTTTGGGCGGCTTCAAACCGGCCGCGCGAGTAGGCCTTTGTCAGTATATATAGTCGTACCCCTCTATCTCGTAGTTTGATATCTCGGATCTCTTGCTGTCTCATACGGGTTTATGGGACAGATACTGTCTTCCTCCACATAAACCTATTTGCTGTCTCGTATATTTTGGTATATTTGCTATCTCGTATGGGTTGGGCTCCCAGAATACGCTAACGACATAACAAGGTGCGCACGTGCGACTGTATTCTGGCGGGCCGGTGTATCCCAGCTGAAACCTTCAGCCGAAACTGAGAGTACATATCTCTGATGTGTATGCAGTAAGCACAAATCGGTCAAAATAATTCAATTGATCCGTTATTTGATCCCATAGTTATGAAATGGCGATACCCATGGCGGTTTAGACCATTAAATAGAGGCCCTGGAGTAGAGCACGATATAGTGCTGATTTCCGGAAGAAATAATTACCAGTGTTGAAATTCAGTCATATCCAATACCCAGTACAAGGGATATATAGTGTGCGAGGTCGGTGGTGGAATTGATCTGGGGCATACAGGATCCAGGAGCAACAGGTGTGAAAACTAACATCGATCGAGATATCCAAGAGTGCAGGTTTCAAACCATATGTCTGAGTAATATCACAGTGATCCCATTGTATCCCCGTGATCTTTAAACGAGTGTCTTATTACAGACGAAAAGGTCTGTGGAGCTTTTAAAATTCCTTCGCAAGTGGCTTCTTTTAATAGCCACTGAGATCTTTTCTTAGAAACCCCAAGTCTCGTGTTTGTTGAATATAGTGAAGTTGATGTGGGTCTCGCTAGCTTGTGGAATTTCATGTACGTATCCATGCAAAAACTAATTGCACGATTTTCGTTTTTTTCACGACTCCTCCCATAAACTTTGCTCAGAAAAACGTCGTGTCTCGGTTCTTGTACACAGGATACGGATATTTTTGGAAAATACTGTGTTGAAGGCTGAAGAAGCACGCCATAATGTTCGCTTCTTTGTCCTTGGATATCGAAACTTTTTTCTTGGAGAGATATTAATGTGTAGTGACCCGTACAATTGCCAATGATTGAACTGGTAATTCTCCGATACCGCAGTTTTTTTTCTTTTTTTTCTTTTACTATTTCTGATATATATCGTACACAATCGGCCATATGAGAATTGATATAGGTTTAACACCCTGTGTGATAGGATAGTTTAGCGAGCTGATATTAGTGATCAATTGAGATGGATGGATCGGGAAAATTCAATAATTGCACCTTGTGGTGATCAGATCAGAGGTTCTTATTATCATATCTTTGATCCTTCGAGTATGATCTAGTGTCAGACGGGATTACCCGTGACAGTTAGTCGATCGTGTACTACCGCAAAATCTCAGGAATAACGAATCGAACTAGACTGGAACCTTGGGCTTCGGATTGGTCGAATACTTGTTAGGCCTCACTCCGACAGACCCAAAGCGTAACTTTTGGTCGTCTTGGCCAATAGGTAAGTGGTACGGTGTCGGACAGCCAAAACCAGCCGGCCAGAGCAACCATCGACTCCCCTTCACCCCATCGACATTCAACAACGCAACACTTGTCCAAAAATAATGTTCTATTGTAAAATGGGTCTAATCATGGTTTTAAACATCCCCATAAAAGGGGATTTAAAATAATTAAGAACTGGCTGCACTATGACCTCTCAAACATTTGGTGCAATCTGCCCGAAAAAAACATAGGTGTGAAATAATAACTTTAATAGCTTTATGCCAAGGCGGCCATATTAATTGGGACAATTCTTACCCTATTGGGATGATTCGATGATTATTGTTACCCGATTAGGACTAGTTTCTGGCTTGAAAAGAACATGAGGGTTGATTTTGACTGTCCGGCGCTGTACTCCAGCCCAGTCAGACTCGTTATTCCTGAGATTCTGCGGTACTCCATTATGATACTTACTTCAATAATCGTGTAATCAGTTCGGGGGCCAGGGCCTAACTCTATTGGGGTGTGTTTTTGCACTGATCCTCAGAGTCTATGTAATGCCAGCAAGGCAGTGGTCTCGGGTAAACCGCACTTTCTAGTAGTTTCCCGAATAGGCTGCTGCCCTCATGGCAATTATTCTTTGTCCTACCTAGGTCACCTATTGGTTGGTCTGCAGAATTCAATGATCTTAGGTGAAATTGCTTTTCTCGTTCTATTTTTGCTATCGATACGACGAATGCAGGGGTATGTACTACGCTGGTAGGGGTTGCAAGTTGCAACTGTCAACAGGCTTACCCCTACCAGCGTAGTAGTTTTTTGGCGTTTCCGGACGCAACTACATGTACTATTGCATACACAGAAAAACCCCGTCAAGGCTTAGCTATCTTTTGTATGGCATGCAATAGCAGTTGCGTCCTTCGCACTTGGCACGTCCAGCTGGTCCCAACCGTGACAACAACACTGCAGGCTCGGCTTATTGATTCAAGCCTAGAAAATATTTCAGATTTCCCGCGTTTGTAGAAAGATATCGATCTGCCTCAGAAGTATCCGTTTGTAGCAAGTTTGATCTTGTATGCATAGCCAATTTTTCGAGTTTTGGCGGTATGTCAAGACATGCTGACCCTTTTTCGTGGGGGCCAAAGCAGTGGCTAGTGCTAACAAATCGCTATCGATTATTGGATCTGAATCAATCTCCGGCAAATCCCTCGCTCGAGTTTCGTGTGGCTTTTGGCCCTAATGACAGACCATGGGACACTTAGTCAAGCTTTGCGCATGAAAAGCAGGGCGATACTCAGGATATGATACCCACTGTACCGGTACAATAGATACTAGACAAGATGATCAGAATACCAGATGCTCTGAGTGGTATTCTTCCTTGTAGCTTGGCAATTATATGTATTTTCGTTGATCTGGTGGGTCAAAAGTGGAGCCAGATGTTGCTCGCCACTGATCGGCGTTACCTAGTTATTGGTGAGAGAGGAAATTCAGCCTCAAGGTATATAATTTTTTTCTACAACCAATACCTTAGCTAAATTAGTGAGGATTTAATAGAAGATGTAGTTGCATCTGGATTTTATCATAAAAGAATCCTCGTAAGAAAAGGCCACCATTTAGTCATTCTACAAAGGATAGAAGAATTGGAGGTTTAATTTCGCGATTAGCCCTCTCCCTGGGAGCCTTCATTGTCTAAGAGTAACGAACATGGCCATGTTTCAGTGCAAAGTCCATGGTATTTCTTTCCATTGGATAAACAAACGAAATTCAATAACGGCCAATGAACTAACAGTCTCTGCCTACCACCACCACTATTCCGGACACGTAGAGACCAAAGTCACGGCTACGATATTTATAAGCACCAGTAGGTTTGTTCCGAACTATCCGAATCATGGATTTTTTTGTTCGTCTTATTTAAGCTGCCAATTTGGTAATAGTATATACGTATCGAGATTAGACTAAATGGCCTTAATGTGCTCCCCCATATAGCACAACACGTGCAAAAGCCACTTGAGTAACGAGAAACCATCATATCAGCAGGCTTCATTTTTGGGTCATAGAAATTCTGTCAGTATGGATTCAACTCACGTGCTGTCCTGTATTTTTAGATTGAATCGTAAAATTATTTGTACCACGTATCGATGTTTGGTCACATAGGCATTTACTTCGAGAATATATAGAGTACATGTATGTACAGCCACTCATCGAAAGTGTTCGTGGCTTACCAGACTTTACGGGCAAATTGAGGAACTAAAATATATCTATATACAGTCGCATCTCGTTATGTCGTTAGCGTATTCTGGCCATACGAGATAGCAAATATACCAAAATATACGAGACAGCAAATAGGTTTATGTGGAGGAAGGTAGTACCTGTCCCGCAAACCCGTACGAGACAGCAAGAGATCCGAGATATCGAATTACGAGATAGCGAGGTGCGACTGTAATTATATCCAGTGAGTAACAGAAAATAAAAAATATCATGAATGGCTAATATTGACTTTGACAACCATTGACTGTTGCTGTGTTGGGGTTTTGGGCGTTTCGATGGGCGCTTTGGTGCCTAACTTGAGCCGGACATGTCACATTAAATCCGAATCACGAACACTTTCGATGAGTGGCTGTATGTACATGTACTTTTAATTTCATAGCGTTCCCGAAAACGACCAATAATATTGCATGGTATACAAAGAGGTGGATTTCGCGCTTTTTTGTATGGTATGCAATAGCAGTCGTGTTCGGAAACGTCATGAAATTAACAGTACACAGATACAGACAATCTGCTAAATTGATTCCGACCGTTTTATGCAGGGACTCGCGATCGCCTTATCGGCCTTTTCAGTCTAGATCATCACCTTGAAGTTTTGGGTTGAGACATTGGTATTAGAGGCTTTCAGTTGATCCCTGTTTTCCATTTTCAAAGTGAAAAGGAAACTCCTACAGCCAAGAGTCTGTCCTTAGTACATTGAACTATCGACAAACGCAGGTGCAGACTGAAAAATACTAGAAGACAGAATATTTAGCATTGAGTATTTATCAGAAGAATTCGGGTGAATTAAAAGCCTCTATTGAATGAGGGGTTGATGGATTATTACATGTATTTGCCAGTTACTGCATATCCATATATATACATTACATGCACTTATGCACTCAATGTACTGTTTACGTACAAGTCATTATGTTTGCGCATGTCCCAAAATCTACCGGGCCTGTAGAAATATGTACCGCACCGCTATTTTGGGCGTATTCCTTCGTGATGTCCCGTAGTGCGGTGCTGGCTGTAGCTGAATGAATACATGTAGATGATATCATATATATTGAATCTTTAAAGCACGCAATTGCCAGTACTGTCTGATAAATTAAACGGAGTAAACTAGGGTTTTCTCAACCAGGCCTGGTATTGCATAGAGCCCAAATAGCCAGTTAAGCAAGGAACAGGCGAGTAAGAATCTCGGACTTTATTTCATGACTTGGAGTGGGCTATGAAATGCGGCTGAGAGCTAGGTTCCCCGGATCTTTTATCGATAGAAGGACCCATAAATAGAAGATCATGGATCCCGGTCCTTTGTTCTTGTAGTAGATACTAGAGACTTTGCGCAAATGGAGCCAGCTCCATTTTCTGACAACCTGATTGGTGCCTATCACACCATTAACCAATCAGATAATCAAAATATAGAGCTGGCTCTATTTGCGCAAAGTCTCTACTGTGGTGTGACGCTGCTGTGAATAAGGATTCAAGAATTGATACAACCAGCAAGAAATACTTGTTCTTGTTCTCGCCTCAACATCACTTGGCGAGAAACAGTTTGTGATCTGTGGTGTGGGACTAGACTCGTCAACCCTATTTTCGGTAACAACCAACGTCTAAGATTAGATCACAGTACTACTCTAGAGTAGAGCATAGAAAGTCTAGTACACACCTAGGGAGTCATGAGTGAACCGAGTGCGGATCAGATCTCGAGCATGAGATCTCAAGAGTTAGTAGGTAGAGGTGTTGGAAAACATGATCAGGGGAAGAGCGTGTGTCAAAAGGACTTCAGTCCCCCAGAGAAGAGTATTCCCCGGTGGCACTGTCCAGGAAACGGTTCCCCTTTCGCCTTAATGGTTCGGGAGATACCTTAATCTGCACGTCCATGGATGATCCCTTGGTAATTTTGAGGTAAATCCCCAACTTACAGGAAGGGTGTAAAGGTAGGTCTCAGCTACAATGAAACCTCCCTAAAAGTCACGTCCCATTATGGCCTAGCGTGTGTGTGAGACAAACCATGGCTATAGCTACCAACCATCGATCGTGGAAATCAGCGAACCTCACTTCAGGGACACACACGCACAAAAGAAAATAAATAAAAGACTCAAACCTTCCAGCCGTCGGCATGGAGTGCTCTACTAGAGTAGGTGCACAGTACCAGGCACGTATAGCTGTAGGCAGGAGCGGCGTCGGGTCAGCCAACCAAAATCTATGTCTGTCGTACACACTCGGGAATATGCATTCTGGTACTACTAACGCGTGCTTGAAATTATTCCTCCAGATGTATATAAAGGTCTCTAGGACTCACATTTACGGTCTTCCCAACCAGCTCCACAGCACAGACACTCGCTTTACCTTAATACACTCGCTGGAAAGTTGCCAGAGCTGGCAAGACCATCATCATGAGACCGCACTCGTTTAACGTGCTTTCTATAGCACTGGTACTTAGCGGAATTGCGAGAGCGCAAACCTCTGTGTATTCGCCCCTTGCGTATACTTCAGTATACACTATACCACCATACACACCTTCGGGGTCGTCTGAGATTTATACACCTCCTGTTCATACCTCTGTCTACTCTCCCCTGCCCTACACGTCAGTCTACTCGCCTCCGGAGGATAAAGCTTCATCAAGCTATATTAGCAGCAGTGTCAGTGGCAGCATCAAAAGCCCTGTTTACACCCCCCCCAGTACTTCGGATTACACGCCTCCGGCTAACTACAACACTCCTCAATTTACCTCAGTGGCATTTCCTACATATGTAGAGCCAATGCCTTCCGAATATACCCCGCCGACATATGTCCCAGGACCTGGTGAAACCTCATATGTTCCGGCCACAGATGCACCTACATACATTCCTCCAAATCCATATAGCAGTGCTACAACCGTGATTGTCATTGATAATCCAGTCGAGACCGGTACTTCCACCAATGGAACCACCTTTAATACCAGTGGCACGAATGATGGCACTGATGGTACTGATGGCACCGCCAACTTGGGGTTCACGCCCGTTGTTGGGCCCCCGGGGATTGAGCTACGATTGCCTATCGATGAGCTCCAGACCCAGTTCCCCGATGTTTGGAATATGTTCTTGATTGGATTGGAAGCCATGATGACTGTCGATGAATCGAATGATCTTAGCTACTATCAAATTAGTGGAATTCATGGTCTTCCCCATATTCCATGGCAATACCCGATCAGTAGCGCCCAGGATCCCAATCGTGGTTATTGCACTCATGCTAGTGCCCTTTTTTCAACATGGCATCGTCCTTACTTGACACTTGTCGAGCAAACTCTTTACAGCCATGCAGTTGCTGAGGCCAAGAAGTTTACTGGGCCAGATGCGCAGAAATATCAGGATGCTGCGAAGAAAGTTCGACTTCCGTATGTGCCAAGATATATCTTAACGTCATTATGACTAGATAGCTAATTGAGTGGTTTAGATATTGGGATTGGGCTGCTGCGTCAACTAGGTCTCACATTCCGGCATCTATGACAGTTGAAACCATGAACGTCATTAAGCCTGCACCTGGGACTGGAGAGCCTATTACCGCCAATATTCCTAACCCACTGTACTCTTATGCTTTCACCCGGGATGACTATAGGCAGACCTACTTTGATGCGGGCATAGTAAGATTCTTATTTACGATAGATTTCGTCTATCTATACTAATTATATTTCGAATTAGTTCCGTGATACTCCCAGTACGCGCAGGCAGCCAGACGGGTCTGGGTCTTCTCGAAACGCCTTGGCGGATCGAGAAATGGCAAATACATATGACTCGTAAGTTTAGGCCACATGTATAGCTTAACTTAGCTAAATGATTTCAAAATCAGCCGTCGTCAAAATACCTACAATCTTTTCTCGATCCCAACATTCCAAGGGTTTACAAGTAATGCATGGGATGGTGGCTCGTCGCCTAATGCGTGGACCAGTATCGAGGCTATTCACAACGATATTCATTGTAAGCTTTCTGATACTTACAAAACCGTGACTATGCTAATACAGGGATTTAGCCAATTTGGGTGGAGCGGGTGGACACATGTCCTATGTGGATTATGCTGCGTTCGACCCGATATTCTGGCTTCAGTAAGAGCTAACTTAACCCTACCAGTCTATTAGAAATTACTAATATAATTTATAGCCATTGCAATGTTGATCGTCTGACCGCAATGTACCAGGCTATATGGCCTGGTAATGTAGTCCAGCCTCAGCGTGCTAGTGGGACCTTTGCCAGAAGAACCCGACCAGGTGATATGGATGATATCAATACACCCCTTTATCCCTTCCGTCACCTCAACGGCGCGGAGTGGACTTCGAATGATGTTAGCACTGCTGGAAGTATCTTCACATATGGCTATGCCTACCCTGAAGTACCAATGGAATACCGGGAAAAAACCTCAGAAGAGCTCCGCAACTTTACTACAGAAAAGGTTAACGAGCTTTACCGCCCTGAATTGAGAAGCGCTGCCACTACTACACCATCTGGAGATACCGTTCGCCGTGAATGGATCGCCGTCTTGGCTGTTGATACCGCTGATATTTCCGGTGATTTCCAGAACCTAGTTTTCGTTGGTGATGTTCCAAAAGATGTTGCAGACTGGAAGACTGCAGATAACCTCGTCGGCGAATCCGCAACATTTGGGGCTGATAAGCCAATGCATAATGTAATTCAAGCAAGCATTCCATTAACCCAGATTTTGATCGACAAAGGAGTCGGACTGGACCCTGAGAGCGCTGTAAAGTTCCTAAAAGAAGAGTGTCATTGGGTTACAAAACAGGTTAGTTCATATATCAAGTCTCCAATGAATGTTCCTAATATAAGTGCTTATAGGGAGGATACAATGTACCACTCTCTGAACTCAAATCCTTAAAGATCGCCATTACGAGTACAGAGGTTCAATACCCAGAGGACAAATCACAGCTTGCTATCTGGGGCCAGCCTTATGTCCATACCGAGGTTACTGAAGGAAAGGAGGGAGGCATACAACCCAACGAGACCTATCTCGTCCAGGGTGAAGTCGCACCCCCAGTACTCAACGAAACTACTACCGATTCCAGCTCCACTTCTCCGGCCCGTCTCAGGGAGAGATCGAGGCCGTGGAGATTAGTGCTGTAGAGTCAAGTAGTTTATGATCGAAACAGCATCTAGTGTTAAAATTTTGGGTTTCGGGAATGGAATAGTGGATGTTTTACGGATATGAGTGTAATGGTTTGTTTTTTTTGGTTTTTTAATCTGATGAATCTTTAATCTGTTTCAATTTGGCTGTATTCTTTTTATTTTTATTTTATTTTCAATTCGGATCGAGCCACTCTTTATAACTACATATATTTCAAATTAAATAAATTCTATAAACATTACCTCCGAAAATAATCATATACACAACTAAGAAATTAAGAGTGTATGGAAGCGGGTCCACGGCCGATTTGCCTTCAATGTAATTGCGCAAACGATGGCTGTTGGAGATTATCCCTTGGACGGATGAAATTTGACAAATTCGCGACCTATTTGCATAGCCTACTCCGGTAAGTTGTGGCAACTGTTGTAAATTCCTGATTGGCTCTGATGCTGTTGTCAACCATAAAACCCTCCGTAAAAGCAATACTATTGCCTTAATAGATGGTGCACGGTCCAGGTCGCGAATTTGTCAAATTTCATCCGTCCAAGGGATACATGTATGTTAGTCTTGCGAAGGTCGTGCATGCACCCGCCCGCTCTGCATAAGCATTTTAAAGGTGCGGAACAGGTCTGTGAGTAGAATATGTTTCTAATATTGTCTCATTTCTAGACTTACAAGGGTTTCCCCCGGCGGATTGTTATACCGTTTATATAATTAGGCCACAATAACTACACACCAAATAGGAGATGTATGCCGGGCGCAAGACTATATGCATATTTTCTTTAAATCCAGAATCTAAGTAGTAAATCTTTGCGGATGTGACGGCAATCTTACAAGAGATTGCATTCACAAGACTTTGTAGGCCTCACCCGGGGATCTACATACGTGTATAACTTCCAGATCTTAGATGTAAAGATCGGTTGACTACCGGGTAATAATGTATCCCAATGCGGAATAATTAGTAGCGGTATTATTACTGTAGTCAATCCTTGTCGATATTTTATTTGAATTTACGAGTGCCGTGCCCTGTCCGGTGCATCGATTTGCACATAGTTACCCTATAATTCTAATCTCTATGGAAAAAGCAGTTACCGCCAAAACTCGAAAAATTGGCTATCTCCGCCCAGGGATTATCTCCAAAACGATTGGCTGAAGGGTATCGATCAGCATTAGAAGTATCCGTTTGTAGCAAGTTTGATCTTGTATGGATAGAGTTTTGGCAGTATATGGTACACAGATATTTCGCCATACAATTTACCCCCCTGCTTTTCCATAGATCATTCCGGTCGCTGTAGAGTATGTATGTGGATGGGTATCACGCAAGAAGAATACGGGTGTGGTGTTTAGGGTCGTCAGATCCGGTTAGAACTGGCTGGGTGTATGACATAAGGTATCAGATCCGAGTGATGGTTTGTGAAATACACGTGGTTACAGGGGCATGTGTGTGTGCCAACTTAATGACAGTGTGGGGGTACAAAGAGTCGCTCGGTCCCTCCACATTATATTGCGGGTAGCTTTCTAATTTACAGTCTTGGCCTGGCTTTTGCGAGCGTGCCATATTCAGGAAACGGCTCTCGAGAGTCGAGACCTCTCCCCTTATTATTTTATGTTATTTGAACCTTTGGAACTTGGAATGAAGAGGTATGCACGCTGCCGAATTCTCTTTTTAAACACTCTATACCTATGAAATAAATCCCTCAAGGGAATTTATGTAGTTAATCTTGAATCTATATATTATACATGCCGACTATCCACATCTGCACATGCATCCGCGTGTACGTTCGCCAGCCAGGGCAACGGCTACGTATCAATCAATCACTTCTCCTTCGTCTTCTCGCCCTCCTTCGCAAAAATATTCATCGTTTCCAAAAACGCCTGGACCAACAGGACTATTCCCAACCCATTAGCCAACCGGTCACCCGCAACATGGAAGGGGAGGGATAGCATACTGCTGGGAATTACAATCCAGAAGAAATTCGCCAAAAAGAAATAGGCCCAGAAATAGTATCTCTCGGGTCGAACGGTGTCATACATCTCGATCGACGCTGTTGCATAGTACAGCACGTCTCCGTAAAGCTGGCCGAGCGATACGATGATCTGGAGTGGATACCGCGCTGGATGGGATGTCGCAATGGCGTATACGAGGTAGAACGAGAGCGGGCCCCAGAAGATCTGCATAGTACATGGTTACGGGAGAACGGTTAGAGAGAGAGGCCCAGGTGAACGTACAGCGGTGACGCGCTCCATGGCGACTGTGAAGGCATCGTAGGACATGTAGCGTGAATCGGAAAGGGCATATTCTTTCCAGAGCTGTGCAAAGAGGTGGGTGTTTCCGGCGATTCTGGAGGCCGTGTAGCCAAAATAGCCTTCAAAGAACAGGTGTATAAACCCACCTGCAGCGCCAAAAAGTAAGTTAGCTGGGTTACCTGAACGGATATTTTTGTGGTATTTTGTGGGCAACTTACACAGCATAAACCAGGTAGCCACAACCTTCTCATACGTCGTGAGTCTCTTCTTTAGTACTGATCCTACGAGAATTAGAGTTCCAGTGACGATCACTACGCAATAAGCCGCAAATCTAGATATGAGCTCTGGCGTGGTAAGCGTGTTGGGAACATAATGCGGTAAACGGAGATCCTGGGGATAGTAAGGACTGTGGTGATTGTGTAAAGTGATGTTCGACATATTGTTGGAAATTAGGTTTATGAATACTCGATATTTGCGCGACCATGTGGTGTGTATGGAGCGTGATATATATATCAAATAGAGTTGAGGCTCTCGAGCTAGCGTACGTACCCCGGCAAAAACAAGGGTCCCTCAGCATGGAAGCTGTACATATGTATGTACATCCGGTCATCGTACCATACCCGGATCTCCCACATCCGCCCTGGATCAGTCAGCCTTAAATACATGTACCGGGTGCTCAACTTACAATATGATACGAACACGAAGATACGCCTTATTGAGTAAAGTGCAGTCACTCACGGGGTGAAGACGGACACTGGGTGTTGACGGACAGGGGGATCTCAACGAATAAGAACCCTTAAAAAGTGTTTATCACATATGTAGAATCCCTGTCTGTCAACACCTAGTGTGCGTGAACGACTGTACCAAAAAAAACACTGCAAGACTTATAAGTGCGGTATTTCCACGGCATCAAATGCTACGGTATATACGGTATGGTATTGTACCTACTACATCCCCTTTTTTTTTGGTAATATACGTAACTACATGTAGAAGCGCATATACCCATATATAATATATTGTATGTGTTCAAGAGTATGTTTTGCTGCGCGTTCCCGTAATCAAATTTCAAGGAACGGGTAGTAGTGGGAGTTACATTATATGTGCTTGTGAAACTCCCAACACGAGACACAGCAAGGGTATAACCCAACCAGAGGCAGTTTTTGGACGTCAATATGCAACTGAGAACAGAGAGATTCTACAGCCACTCTGCAAAAGTGTTTGTGATTTAGTTTTAATGTTAGTGCGCAGTGCGGCGCACCCGTGAACTTGGTATTACTAAAGTTGAGATTCAAAACAACAAAAAATATTTGTTATAGTTCGTGACTATATATGAAAAAGTAGGTCATTAATCTCCTCCTCCATTTATTTCGGGCACCGTTGATCACTAGGAAAGTCTTCTAATTCGGGGGTTTCGATGGTCCGCCACGGTTACATATGAAGAATCATGAACACTTTTGCAGAGTGGCTGTATTGCGGGTTTCCACAAGTAAGCGTACATTCACAATTTGTATGGGAATGCAACTTCAAAGCGTATTTCTCCACAACCACAAAAAGATGAAACAAAGGAATCTTAAATATTAATTCTCCGGTAGTGATAGTATCTACAGCTAAAATGTCAGTTCGAGAGTGCGACTTTGAAATTTTGACGTTGTTAGGTGGTTTGTATGGTTACCATCTCAATGTTCGGTTACTTGTGGAACCCCGCAATACATACATACAGCCACTCAGCAAGAGTCAGTGCGCCGTGTGGCGCATCCGAAATGTCGATGTTACATACCTTTAATTAATGTTGAGATTCAAAATAGCGGGAAAAATATATAACATAGTTCGTGACTATAGATAAAAGAAGATGGTCATTAATCTTATCCTTCATTGATTTCGGGTGCTATTGGTCATAGGGAAAGCTTAAAGACTTCCCTTGAGGTTTTTTTGATGGTCCGCCACGATTACGTTTCTGTACGTTAAATACTGCGCCAAGCCTATCTTCCTATTCTTCATCACCTAACGACGCATCAGAGTTCGAATTGACGGTAAAGCAGGCTTTTGAATTTTAATTATTGGTGTTAGAGGAGACTAGGGCTCTCCCAGCGCAGAAACCTGGCGGATCTTCGTTCTATTTTTCTACTGGAACTGTAATACGAGAATCCGTGAAGGATAAAAACAGCGTATTACGTGAAGAAAATTGTATTGATTGATTTCCAAGATTACACGATAAAAAGCAGTTTTAAGACGTAATCAGCGCCAAGGCTGATTACGTTACCTGATACGCATACTTTGGATGACAACAACCAAACCACAAAAAGGTTTCCATATATTTCAACAAAACTTCTGGATACATGATAATGTGTCAATAGCCGGAGCATTTCTAGGAGGTTCTATATCAGCAATCATATTCAAAAGTAAACATCGGTGTATTAGTAGTAAATAATCTCGTGTAGGGGTTGACAAAGAGGAAGTTTTGCTAAACCCCCAGCACACACCACTCGGTCTATCTATTGGTGGTGGTGGAAGGGCAGAGCTGCAAAAGGTTCGAACTATACGTGTAATTCCCCGGCCCTCGAGAAGATAAAAGAGGCGTTCAGAAGCACCTGGTAGACTTTTAGGTACTCGGTTCAAAGAGGTAGTTGTCACATCTAACGGTAAGCTGGCAGGCGTTTATGTTTTACTCTAACCAGGTATTGGTTCATTCAGGTCACAAACATGTGTATCTATGGTCTGACCTATGTGGTGGGAAGAGTCTGTAAAAACATAGCTCGTATTGTTTTCGGAGTATAGAGTCCTATGAATACCGCTATTGGGTATCAATATTCGTGAACTAACTCTCAAAGAGATTTTATTGTTGCCTTAATTGCAAAAAATCAATTGACTGTCGCACTACATGTATCCGACGATAACTGAAATTCTGGACATGCGTTTGTTGACAAAAGGTATAATCATACTCATACGGGTAAATGAATCAACAAAATATTACTGAAAGAAGTGGGGGAAGAATGGGGTAGACAAAAAAAGGAAACCTGAGCCAGCCTAACCATTCCAACCTCCGTCAAACCATCCGTAAGAAGAGACTGAACAGACAATCTGTAGGATTGATTCTCCTTCCCTATCCTAAAGTAGTTTACCAATAATAACTGCCTGCTTAGGTTTGTTCAGCCCTTCCTTGGCCTGTTTTTTTACCACCAGCCACCTTCCCATGACCCCCTTCCGTGCTATTTCTCCCCGCCGTTCCTTTATCTTCCTTTGCGATGGCGCCTCCACTTGGCTCACCAGTGAGAACAGTTTCTTCTTTCACCGCACCACCCTTAGAATCTTTTCCCTCGAAGATGTTGCCTGCACCGTTTTCTTCGACGATGCTGTCTTTTGCAACACGAGCCGCATTCTTCTTTCGCCGAGAAGCACATGTAGTGCTGTTTTTGACGAGGTTTAATTCGCCCACTCGGATGGCCTTAAGCTTGTCGATCGGTTCAGCACACACATCCTTGTAATACTCAACTTTACAATAGCCTCTCTTACTATATTCCGGTTTATTGAGAAGAAACCTCTTGAGTTTTACTGCACTCAAAATTTTGATGAATGAGACAATAATTTTGATATCTTTCGGTTTTTGCTTATCAACGTAATTTCCTGCAATTCTTGTTGACTCAGGCATATTTTCAGCACCAATAGCTTCCACATTTTCGAGGTTCGAATCCGCCATACCCCAGGATTCGATATCGGCCTTTACTTTTTTGATAATATCAGATTCGTTGAATGCTATCTCGTTCTTGGCAAGTTTTCCTGACACTGCCTTCCTCTCTTTGATCCAATGCGTGACAGCTTCAGCATTGAATTGTAGCAAAATGCATCTGGTGGCATGCTCGTCCTTCACCGCTCTCGATGTTGCGGGATTGACGAGACGCTGGTCATTATGTCTCCAGCGGACAAGAACTTTGACACCATCAATGATGAAATAACCAGGCGCTTCGTCATCGAACCCCCCGTACAAACTTCTATATGAATTAGATTGCTGATTCCCAGTATTGACCAACTCCCAAAATTTGTTTGCGCCCTCATTCGAGTAAAAGCTAACATGAGCGTACCGAGTTTCATCGCCTCCCCGGTTTTTACCATCGCCCCTTGCGCCTTTCCATGCAGATGGATGTGGTGATAACCCCGAAACATATATATCTTCGAGCATTCCTCCTCTAAGTTGTTGGATAAGCGAATGGTAGGTGACCGTACTTGGGATGGGCTGCAAGAAAAACTTCCGACGAAGACCTACTTCTGTAGAGGGCCCGCTTTCAGAATTATGTTCAACTTGCTGGATCTGAACCTTAGAATTAATTGGTTTTGATAGGGTGTCTTTTTCAATTTTTTGTGTTCGGGGATCTAGGAGAATATTTTTTGTAACATTTTGGACTTGGGGGTTCGGTAAAGTGACAAGTGAGACCTGTGGGGTTTCCACCTTCTTAAGCAAAGCATCACGGTAGTTGAATACCGGTCGTGTAACATCCTTAGTGATCACGATCTTTGCGATTTCCAGGTTTTTCTTTGCAGGAAGTGGTGTCGACATGTTTAAGTGATCATCCTTTTTGAAAGCAGCTGGTGGGTCGATGGCCATCACTTGTGCCTGAACTGGTCGTATAGCTGTTAAGGGTAATGCTGGTTTCGGTTTGTCGTTCATATGTGACTTTTCTTCGACTTCTGATTCTAGCTTGTTATTTAGAAGCATAGTTGAGCCTGTCTTATTTTTCTTTTTTCCCTTAGACTTAGGCTTTTTGCCTCCCAAGGCCTGAGACAGTGTTGGATTTCTTTCAGACTCTGTCCCTTCAGTGTCATCTTTAGAATCGTGGCCAGCAGGACGGTTGCCAAAATTATTACCCATCTTTTCAACTTCAGTAAAAATACCGACGCTATCTTTCTCTCCCCGCTTTATGCAGCCCAGAACCTCAATAGGCCCGAGAAGCTGGCTTTTGTCAGAGCATTTTGATAGATCTTCATTGTTACACTCGGTGCTCCGAACGCCGTCAGTGGTATGCGCATTTCCTATTCGGTTATTGTTGATGACCTGCTCCGACAGTTCATTTGCGATCTCGGTCTTAACAGAAGGACCCAATTCTTCGGAGGTCAGGTTCAGTTTCTCGCTTCCTTGTAGAGATGGGGAAGACCCTGTTGCAGCTAGGCGTGCTTGCACCTCCGCCTCATCCTCAGAGTTCCAGCTTCCCCAGGATCTAACACTACGATCATCCCTGATGATATTAAAAGTGCCGTTTTCCCAATCCATCTTACCCGGAAGTCTTTCAACAAGCTCCTTGGGAAGCCTTCTAACTGTGTTATTATCCGGTAATTGCCAATCCATTGGGTGGCCATTATGTGAAATGGCAGAAACTTTCTCTGTAAGATCCTGAAATTTCTTTACATCTTCAGTCATATAGTAACCAACATATTCATCTTCTCCCCCCGGGGCCTCTGGGAGGGGACTTTTTGGCACCATTTCGAAATTTGAAGCTTTCGGGTTTAGTGTAAAGCTAGAGTGAACTTCCGGGCGTTGTTTTATAGTGATCGGATTTGAGGTGACTATAACTGGTGGTGTATATGGCTTTTCCTCGTAGTCAGTGGAAGTTGGAGGTGGATATTGATTCTCGGAATTATCAATTGTTGCCCTCTGGTTAGGACTTCCATTTTGATCGATTTGCGCATTGTTGACCTTACTTCTACTCTTGACTTCAACCCAGTGGATCGTTGAAGCTGGTGGAAGTAAGCCTTGTCTTTCAAAGTATGGCTTTTGTTTTCGAAACGTAGCTGGGATTGGTTTTCTATTTCCACTAGCCTGTATGTTGGAGTCTTTATATAACCTTCTTCGTCCCTGACCAGCGTCTTGAGAATAAGCTGGGAAATCCCTTGCATACTGATTTGCGAAAGAGTTACAGTGCTCTTCTCTGTTGTTCATATTAGGAGCATTATGATTGAATGAATGACAAATACCACTACTTGATTCGGTCACTTTGGAAGGTGGGCTGCTGCTACCAGAGGAGTCCGACTTCTGTTTGTTTCTCCGAATAAGATCCAATTGATTGCTGTGCACATTCCAGTCTTGTTTCTTCGAGCCCTCAAAATGTTTGGGAGCAGAAGAGCTAGTTCCTGGAAAGGTGCTTCCTCTATTCCTTTTTACCTGGGCAGACTTTGTGTGGAAATCTTTATCATTTGGGACTGGTAAACTCAGTTGAGGCTGATTATCGTGGACTTGTTCAACATATGTCAAATCTGGGGTGTTTTGTGGTACATTCATGTATCCCAAGGGAGGCGATTGACTATAATTCTGCTGAAATCCAAATTTCCTCGAATTTGGATATCTTTCTTGACCATCATCTGAAGAGCATTAGCGAAAACAATCCTAGAAGTCGCGGGTTAATTTACTGACTATGAGGATACTCATTTATAGATTCGCCATGAGGGCGAACAAAGCCTTGGTTCTGTTCCTGGTGGGGTGCGGCATGCAGTGGTGTACCAAAGCCATGTTGATAGTATGGATAAAAATTAGGTGCGGGGTGAGGTCCCGAGTGCCAAAAGGGAAAGTTTACTGATGTGCCATCAGAGTTCATTGCAGGTATCAGGACTCCTGGTTGACATTGCTGATCATAATATGGCACCATGGGGGGAGCGAATAATTGTGGATAGAAGGGCTGGGCTGTTGGCATTAAGCTCCGACGAGACGGTAACCCGCCAGGAGTTTGATCCATATGAGCTAAAAGAGAAGGAAAGAAAAAAATCAATAAGCTTTAATTACTAGTCATCAAGGGTATTCTACTAACCCGAGGAAAAAGCAAGTTGGTCTAGAAAAACAAGGAGCTCAGACAAGACGTATATGGTTACACCTCAGAAAAAAAAGGGTGTAGAAGATGATAGAGAGAAGCTAGCAGAGATTTCAGTGATGGAAAGATAGATGGCGGAGATGAGTCTAAAATTTATCGAGGTAGTAGGTAGATGAAGTAACAACGATGATGGTGGTGCTGAAATAAGGAGGGGAGAGGGGAAGAGGGGATGGGAGGGGGAAGTGGGAAGTGGGAAGTGGGAGCAAGAGGGAAGAGTGGGGCAAAAAAGAAGGAAGGGGAAGAAGGAAAGAGGGGAGAGGGGGGGTTAAGGGATTCTGGTAGTAGTGGGCAATGGCTGATAGTGGGGTAGATTGAGCCGTCCGCCTAGGTAGGGCAAGCTAGATCAACAGTAAAAAAAAAATAAAAAAAAAAATGACTGTTCCAATTACGCATATTTGTGTGTGACGTACCCTCTCCATTCTATGGAAAGCAGCCATTCAAAGCTGGGTCAGAAAATTTACCTATTGTCAGTCGTACCATTCATTGAGTTGGTCCTAATCCTCACATTAAACCAATCCAATCACCTCAGGCTTCTATATACCTACACCTCATAAATATCTGTATCTCTCCGCACAGAATATCCGCAGACCATCTTCTATCATAAATGGAATCTTCGCATCAAAAATTCACACCGACCCGTGCCACAACAATCAATACTGATGGAGAGATGAGTCCATCACGAGGGATTGGCACTTTACAATCTTGGATAAAAGATAAGCTCGATACAATTCCTCCCAGATACAGTGAATACGATGAAGGTATGAAAATAATAAAACATGCCGTTCGACAAGAGTTTGCTCCTCGACATCAGGCTGTTGTAATGCTGGCGTTATCAAAGGAATTCTACACAATGGGTGTAAGAACTACAGACACTAGAGCTGAAATATGGTCCCGCTGGCGATACAAATCTCAAAAACAAATACCGGGAGAGAGCAGCACAACGGGGAACAACCGTTCTAAAAGTCCACTCGCAGTTCAAGAAAAGCCAGAAGATGAAAACTCTGAGTCTAACTCAGATGGAGTTTCTCAGGTTCTGCCAAATAGTGACCCAAATTACTGGGGGGACCTTATACCCCCAGCTTGGCCCCAGAGACATGCTAGAGCAAAGGTGGTATATATACGGCCCAGGTCTCCTAAGCTCACAAATGGGTCTGGGGATGAAGCTCTTAGTGATTCAAGGCTTATTGAACATGGGGATGGATTAAAGAGCCCCCGGACAAACAGCTCAGCACCCCTGCGTGCATCACCAACCGATAATTTCAATAGGGAAGAAAGTTTTGAGAATGATTCCACTCTTACAATTCCCCATAGAGACCTTGAGAGTATCATGGCCACAAAAGACAATGAAACCAAGCTTGCTTCTGCTTATCTTAAGAGGATTATGACCTCTTCTAAGGACATTTCCTCGCTGGGGCACACGTACCCTGACAGCAACGGGCCCTCGCTGGGGCCATTTCTCCCAAAGGATACTGCCATTTCACGAAGCTTTAGCAGTTCTCCAGGCGACGTTAATCCCACTTCTGGCTACCAGATCCCCTCTCAGAGGTCTGGAACACATAAATATTCCACTAATAGAAAGAAAAATGAAATCCATTACAGCCGTCTACCAGACATTCCTGTCGATACTGTTAATAATGGGGCGAATTCTAAGAACTCAGATGTCCAGAGAGGCAATCACATCTCTTCGAACTTAGCAGAGTTTGAGACTTATAGTACCCATCAGAAGTACACCGAAAATAACTGGCCTATCCAAGAGACCCGTGATGAATATGATACTTTGGTTGGAAACTCTGTTGCACCAAATAACCATTTTCCTGATACTCCAGACAGGCGTTCTAAGCGGGAAGCCTCACCTTCCTCGGTATATTCATTTATACCCGACAGCCCCTATAACGACCCAGATGTCAGCAATGATATGCAATCTAAAGATAATTTACCAGAGGACTATCCTGACTATGACCCAGGTAACCCCTATTATAGCACATTCCACACATACCAGCCTGAAAAAGGTATTTTGAGACCCAAGCAACCTAAGGATTTCAGTGATAATTTAGCTTGGCGGAATAAACATATTGGTGAAGGGAGGAAAAGTTTTCAAACAAGGCAGAGTCACCATGGTGAAAACTCACACAAGTTCAAATCGAGGGATGAGATTGGAGGAGATTCTGTAGACCAAGGTGCTACAACAAAATTGTAAGCAGAATCCGTAATTTTCGTTTGCTTACTTCTAGTTTTTTTCCGCCCCTCCAATACCCACAAAAGTCATCCAGGGTTTTTGATTTCTCTTCCACGAATTTATCTTAGATCATTGCTCACATAGATCAACTATAGTTCCAACTCCACCCAGGCTGGTTTTACGGTTACAAAAGAGGTCATCCAAGAAGAGGAAATTGATATCCTCGGAAGATTTAATCGTCCCACATTTGTTGCGCATATACCCCCTTTTGGAAAAGACTCGATGGAAGAAATTCAGAAGATCCATGCCAAAGGTGATAGCAGGCCCACATTTCTGAAGTCGTTTCGTGGGGCAGTCCACGACGGTATCAATATGACATGGAAGGTGTGTTAATGTATCAATGAGATATATGTACAGATTCTGACGGTAGTCCTAGGGCCCCACAAAATCACACCGGAATAATTCAAAGCCACCCTCCAAGCCTAGGACAAGACCTATCGAAAAGAATTCTATCTCTGGGCCAATGCATGATGGAAACCCACTTCAGCTATCTGGTAGCAGGTCCACACCAGATATTTTGAACACTGCCCGTCCTATTCCTGGAGCCGGACAAATTTACAGCAGTCCTTTTCAAAGCATTGGAGAAGACTCCAACACCTCGCTGCTTCAACCCCCTGCAATCGAAGATGTCACAGACTCCGGGAGTTTACCACGGGAATGCGATGCTTCAGCAGAGGACCCAAACGAACACGACAATACGAAACAAGTGAGACTATACGACCCAGAGTCTAAACTGGGGAAGGCGATGCTAGATCCTAAAAATCCTACAATCTCCATCGGTCCATTCCAACAAGCTGCCTTGTACTCCTGGGTTGAATGCTCTGTTGTTCGGGCTTGCAGTGACTTCCTTGGGAAACAGCAAATGTCGCTAAGAGTAAGCCTCTTGAAGAAAGAGGTCAAAAAATGGAGGCGTAACGAGGTTAAACTTACAGAGGGTATTATTAAGAAAAGGGATAGACCCGTTGAGTTCATGTTCGGCATGGAAGTCCAGTGCCGACTCCTCGAAGGAAATTATAAGTGAGTTTTATTCATCATCTGATAATCGCCCTGAGAATACTGACTCACTGACAATCAAAATTAATTAAAGAACACTTATTTTCTCCGGACCATCGAAAATGGATCCGCTGCCAATAATCACATCCTGGAAACAAATGATCCCGTCCTTTTCGCCGCGCAGTTTTTGCATCCCTGACTATGTAATCCTTGAGCATCTCCGTATGGCTGAAAGGGTTCTATGTCTCTTTGGGCCAGGCTATTGGGACAAGACACTCTTTGAGAAAAAGCGCTCAGATGCTGTAAAATGCATCATGAACGCTCGAAAGACACAGGCGGAGAGGAATGCGGAAGAGAAGATAGCAAAGCTACGACAAGAGAGGGTAGAGGCCGAAGAGGAGTTGTTGACGGAGGTTGGCATGCTTTCCACCGCGAGAACATCGTTTGGAGAATCCGAAAGTTAGACAACCGCGGGGACGGGTGGCAATTGGATGTTACGGAGTTCTCGAGTGGTAACGTTGTGGGAAGACGTCAGCTGATATTTTCAATATCAAACATGATATGTATATGGGGGGGGGGGGGTAACTTTCAATGTGACGTTGGCTTGACATCAAATCTTTAATATCACCCAAATTTCTATCTGGTTTGATTTTTTTCTCCTTTTTTCTTGGCTTTAGGCATCCAGTATTCGGGCGAAGATATCTTCGCCGATACAATTTTAATGTATCCATATATACATGTATTAGCACTATTTCGCTATAGGACCACTAGGCACTACTTACATACAGACATTTTAATATCAAAAAGAATTACATTAAATGGAGTTTTCCAAGGCTCTATTCGCAAACCAATGGGTAATAGTAGCTAAAAGTGAATCCTGATATAGCTACTAGTTGTAGTTGAGAGGCTAATCCGAGCTCCATATAATCATAACAATCTCGCCCCTTGATTAACATCTACAGTTAGTTATCGGACTAAACCCGCGCATATTTCAAAATCTTCCAAAAAAAAAAGGGGGGGGGGCGAACGCCGTTATAATTCTATCACATTTTCAACAGAAAATAGTACTAGATGAAACCATATTCTGTGGAAAATCAACAGGCAATACACAACTAAAACACTGCACGAGTTTCTTGCACGTGTTCGTAACCAAAACAGCTTGGCGTGTTTATGTAAGCCAATATTATCATTCCAAATCCGTACACGAGTGATAGGCAATGACTACAGCGTTGTCTACGGCCGAATTTCGCTTGGATTTAGGTTTGTACGCTTTAGAGAGGCTTTTGTGTACAGAAAACTATGTTAAGTATCTAAAGCCTATATTTAGTATAATTGTTGAGAGATTTCAAAATGGCGGATGGGGTAGGAGAGAAGAGACTTATCCCTTAACCCGTCAATTGCTGACCCACAGTAATATAGGGTTGAATCTGTGTGGGAGATCTGTTATTTGATAAAAAAGATAAGAAGATTTGTTAGTAAAGCCACACAAAATTCGCTTTTTTTGGTGGGTCAGCATTTTGTTGACGGTTTAAGGGATAATTAAATTATATTTGTGCATTGGGAAAACGAAATCCAATCCTTTATCCTCGAGTTTAAGATTAACAAAGGTTTTAATAATACATCTGAAGGTTAACATGTTAACAGCAAATAGCGAGGGTGGGAGGAAAGGAGAGGGGGAAACTTAGCTAAGCTGCACCGGATTTTTGCTGCTGTTCAATATTTGGGCTAGAGAGTTCTATATCAGCCGGTATGTATATAGAAGTGCTAGAGCTGATGCTTCTACATACCTAACATTTACGTTAGAAGTGCGTGGAGAGGATAATAAAGTGTATGCGGTAGCTCGAGTACGTACGTACACTCAAAGCCTGGTAGTTCTGAGGGGGGATGGTTGGTGGGGAAGAGGTCGGTACGAACCTAGAACACATCAACTCATATCAGAAGTTTTTAGAATTATCAAAAGAATTCTGAGAAAAAAGAGTTCCTTACCATCATCGAACAGGGGCCAGAAGTAAATCTCAAACTCCCCAAATCATCGAAGAAATCCACAAACCCAAACGGAAAAAAACTCACAGATGAATATGTTTCGGACTCTCGGAGCATGTGAATCCATGCATCCCAGAATGCGAAACTAATTTAAGTGTGGGTTTTAACAAATGCATTTAGTTATCGTTTTCACTATTAGAGAACGGAAGGAATGAAGGAAGATGGAAGAGCTTTAAAGGTTTGAGACCGCCAAGAGTATACGTGTATATGCAAAGCTGGGCGAGCTGGGTTTTCGCCGCCAGAGGGTTAATTCATGTCCTTGTGTTCTCAAATCTGCGGTGAGGCGTGCGTGCAGTGTAGGTAAATGTAGGTATGATCCATGGTTGGAAGATTTCGGCTTTAACTACATATAGCCTCACCTCCTGACGTGGTAAGGCCACTTATTATTTTTGCCTCTAGATGCTGTACTTGATGGTCTATAGTAACAATGCTAGATGTTGCCGGGAGGGTTCCACACACGCATCTGATAGCCATTGCCAAGACCTATGGATCTACATGCATGCGTAATTAACATGCTTAATGATTACATGTACCTACTCTAGTAGATCCCATAGTCCCATAAGTTGGTCAGTCCCACCTATCATCTTCCACTTCACATCCGCGCAGGAAACCTGCAGTACCCACCTCTATAACCTCACAACCTCAACCCGCCTCCCTCGCCCGCCGAACAGTCATTGAGACCCAAGCACTCAGCACATACATATACATATAGCTACATGTATCTCCACCCTTTAGCTTACTATATAGGTGCTTCTACATCGGGGGGTGGGCTGGTCCGGCAGGCAGCAGCACAGCTAAACGTCGCAGCGCCGTTTTCACAACAGAATATATCAATGCATACATACATGTATCGAGCAGAGAAAACTCTGACGTTGTTTACGCCTTCTTCAGAATCTTAGAGAATAGTTCCTAAATCTATCCTCTACCTAGTTCTCCGCCTCCGCAGCTGCACAACGTCCCCACCTGAGACTGCGCCACACACCACACCACACCACACCAACCACCGGAACCGGCTCCAAAGCTTAACCCCCTCCTTGCCGGTCAGAGCAGCTTTGGAGGTCCCCGCGCAGAAAAAACAAAGCCTGAAACTGTGGGGTTTAGTGCTCCATTTGTCTAGTTGTGAATCCAGCGTGGCGCCGTTTCGTGGGATAGGCACCTGGGAGAACATACGATACCAAGATCAGCCAAGGTATTTGCATCAGGCTAATCGGGAGTTTGGCATGTGTAATGGCTCAGTTTACAAGTTTACAAAGAGACATCACGATCATCTCGAGGCACAGTTAAATTTCCTTTTGTTGTTGTTTTGAATAGATTCCCCCGCCCCGATTTTATTTTGTTTTAAAGAAAAAAACGTTGAAAAGATTGATAAAAATATAGACTAGAAATATAAAAAATAGATAAACCGCCCATTTCGTCTTCACCTTGCGGAAGCAACAAAAAAAAAAGCAAACAGTAAAATCAAGATCAAGCACAAGATATATTTTTAATATTTTGTCGCCAATTCCAAAACCAGTAAACCATTCCTCTTTTGTTTGAAAAATCACAACATGAGCAAAAAAAAAAGAGGCCGAAATATCCATGAAAAATGAGAAATGAAAGAAATTATCCAGTAACCAGTAACCAGGTATATATAAGTTTCGCTCTACATGTAGCTATCTAATGAGCTATGCGGGAGCAACGAAAAAAAAAAAACTGAAAAAGACCATTGAAAAAATTAATTGGCAGGGGGAGTCCACTGGGGAGCGTTGATGATGATACCCATAAGACATCCTGAGATGATACCAGCGATGGGGAGTGTGAAGATCCATCCACCGTAACACCATCCGACCATTCTCCAGTTGAGCGCGCGGAAGTCTCCGTTACAGAAGGCAACACCCATAGTGGCACCGACAATGCACTGAGTGGTTGAGACAGGGAGCGAGAGGCGGGTGGCCAAGACGACAGTGATGGCAGATCCAAGCTCCATGGAGAAACCACGGGATGGGGAGTGGAGAGTCAAACGGTTACCAAGGTTGCGCATGATGTTGTATCCGTAAGTCCAGAGACCAATGACGATACCAGCACCACCGTAGGCAAGAATCCAGAGAGGAACCTCGGCCTTGTTTCCACTGTGCCCGGTCTTCCAGACCAAGAAGATGGTGGCGAGAGGTCCGGTGGCATTTGCAACGTCGTTGGCACCGTGGGCGAATGAGGAGGTGGCAGCGGTGAGGACCTGGAGGAAGGAGTAAAGATGCTCGGTCTTGTTGTCAAAGTGGGCAGCGCGGGCGTGGGTGTCAGCGAGGTTACCAGAGAGGAAGTCTTCACGGCCCTGTTCGCCAACGACATCGATACGGACACCGTGCATGAACGCGTTCCAAGCAAACATCACCAGGTTTTTAGGAGTGTACCATGGGCCAGCATCAGCCTTCTCAACCTCTTCGAGGGTCTTTCCGTCAACCTGAGTGCGATGCTTGGAAGAATCACAGTCAACAGGCTCACCAGCCTCGATGTCCTTCAATTTGCGGGCTTCGAGCTCATCGCGAGTAGCGTGGCCAGCGTAGTAGTCCTTGACAATTTCGACGTGGCCATTGGGGCGCTCAGGGACGGGACCACGGCGCAGGAGGAGAGGTCCATAGATGACTTCCCATCCCTTAAGGGTCCAGTCCTCGAGGACAAGAAGACGGTGAAGGTAGGGAAGGAAGAAGATGACACAGAGAACCATAACACCGAAAGCAACCCCGAGAATGGTACCAACAATCTGGGAAGTGTTCCAGTGGTCAAGGTCCAAAGAGGCGGCACCCTTCCAGACGATAAGCATGGTCAAGATACCGGAGGTGATGGCGAAGTAGATCGGAACCATGACCATACCCCATTTGAGGGGGTTCTGGCGCTTTAGAACTCCATACTTGGTGATGGAGAAGAGGATAGCGGCGAATGAACCAGCAAGCGCGGGGGCGATGAGCCAAGATGCAAAGATCTGAGCAACACCCTTTCCATCCCATCCCCAGGTAACACCATCGGCACCGACAGTCGCAATTCCCATTCCGATAACACCACCGACGATACAGTGGGTGGTTGAGACAGGTAAACCGATAGATGTGGCAACTGTGAGCCATGTTGCTGACCCAACCAAGGCGCACAACATTCCCAACATGAGGACGGCAGGCTGGTCAACAAACTGATCAACCTTGACTGTAACGAAATTTTAGCCATCATTCCACTCATCATAGCCATGGTTCTTTTGGTAGACCTACCAATCTTGGATCTGATAGTATCGGCAACACGGGCACCAACGAGCAATGCACCGGCGAATTCCATAACGGAGGCGATCAACATGGCTTGCAAAAGAGTAAGGGACCTGGAAGAGACAGAAGTAGCGAAAGCGTTGGCTACATCGTTGGCGCCAATGTTCCATGCATCCTATTGAATCCAACAATATCAGTGACTAGCCCAGAATATTGCAGTTTATAATGCAAACCCACCAAGAATGCAAAGAGCATCGCAATTGCGAAGATGTAGTCATATTCGGGGAAAGCTTGTCCAACGCTCATCTTGACTGTTGGTGTTGACTGAGGAAATCTCAGTCGGAGGAGTGAGTATTAAAGTTTTGCAGGGAGAACTTCTCGTTCTTGTTGCAGGACCCGTTTTCGACTTTGAGCTGTGGTGACTGGTAGACTCTGAGTAGAGAAGAGAAAAAAAGATCTTGATGGATGCGAGAGGCTGGACATATTTATGAGAGTCTCTCAAAGCTGAGCTGATGTTCGCCAAGCGTATGTACAATCTAGGTTGACCAATCCCCCACCACCCACGCGCATAGTTTTCTATCCTGTTTTGGGAATAGTTGGAGGGAGGGCAGTAAGCATGAAAAAAAAAAGTTGTAACATGAGACTAGGATAGGTACCAAGCTCATGGGTGGTGCAAGCAGCGAGGGGGTTAGAGTAGGCTGCATTTCAGAACTGCCTGCCTGGTAGAACATGTGTTTATCCCTGCTTCCATTGATATTTTAGTCCCGAGATTAGCAGCGGCAAATACCCAATTTGACCCTAAAGGGCAGTAGAAGTTTCCTTCTCTAGATCTAGTCTTTACTCTATACTTAGTATGTCTCCAGTGGATACTTTTGTACCAATTTCAAAAAGAAATCATCGCATGTATCTATCTATAAAGAATCTAACATAATTATATAAGAGTGTTAGAAACACTCACGGCATTTCCCATTCCAGTACCAACTATTCATTAATTCCTCGATTTAGAATTTTAAAATTCACCCCACTCTCTCAGGTCAAAAAGTATGTTATCCAGATCTAAAAAATTTCCCCTCAGCGGCGGCGGAGGCGGTGGTGGCCGTGATGGTAGTCGGCCCTCGATCCTCCTATCAACACAAGTTACACCGCACGTGGAGAAAAGAGCCAAGAAAGGCGAGTTCGGTAAGCCTAATTTTCTCCTATTACAGCTGTTGGTGGCGGCAGTCCCTACAAAGGTTTTTTTCTTTCTTCCTTCCGCAGTGGTTATGATAGGGAGGCGTGTATCTCTTGGCGCCCAGTATTGATGGCTGGTAGGTTTTAGCTTTTTTTGTGTGGTTAGCTGGGCACGAGGTGAATTACCGAGTCCAGTTGTAAGAAAAAGCAAATTGCCATTCTCGCCATAATTACTTCTTTTTCAAACCTTAAAGTCATAACAAGCAGAGACAAACGAAACCTACGATAGGTGAGCCCGGGCTTAAACCAAAAATACAGGGTGAATAACAGCGAAGAAACATAGAGCAACCAATCAGAGAGCTCGGATTCAATATATGAGCCCGGGCTCACATATCGAGTTTTTACGGTACCCCGAGATACTCCGTGGATGTAGATTCAGGATGTAAAATAAAGACCACCCAGTTCTAGTTGGATAAGAGACCGGAATCTACATCTCTAGGGTAGCGGGAGTAACCCCGGTGACTGCCCAATCACTGCATCAGCCGTCAAACGTGGATGAATCGCTCTGGCCGATAGGGTTAGCAACGTGCTCTGTAGGAGCTCTCTGATTGGTCTAATCTAACCTCACTCGCCAAGAGGCCAAGAGTCAGTACATAAGGCGCATCGCTCCCACCTCCCCAATGCCAATGCCAATATTGCCAATACTTTCGCGAAGTGTCTTGACTGCACGGTTATTCGAGATCAACCCCCGCCGCCCCCGTCATGGCTTCACCCTATAATTTTGCGGTTTTACACGTAAGTCTACATAGAGATCTCTACTTGCTTACCAGAAAAAAACCAGTCGCTCAGGGCAAGGGTAATTTGTATGGAGTGGCGCCGTTCTCTCATAGAAATAATCCCTACTTGCATCACTTGCTGGTAAGCAAGCACCTACCTCCCCCCAACCCCCTCCTTCTCCCCGCGTAACAGATTATTTCTGTAGAGAGAATCGTACAATTTAAGTGGGCACATATTAGGTACCTAGGAATTACTACAGATTGTAAAACATCGATCGAAAAGTAACGTACGGACCACCAACCAGCCTCACCTAAGATCAGGCAAATGACAAAGGGTATTGCACCTCTTCACCCCGCCAAACGCGGCCAATTCCAAAATTGTCACCGAACTCAACCCATTGGTGCTGTTCTCTTACCTACAACCTCCTACATACGTTCCTTTCCCCACATACGAAAAGGACACAGGAAATAAAAAAAAGGAAAACTAACGGGTGAATCTCCGCGTGTTACAATCAAAAAAGAATATACACCATATTCCTTCTCCTGGTAACCCAATGATCGGGAGCCTTGCTCAAACTCTAGAACGGCAAATGTTGGAAAGGACTCTTCAAGGTCGACGATCACGATATTATGATGATATATCTAATGTAGAGCGATATCGTATTCCGCCAGCCGCTCTTGCCAGGCTCAATTGTACGATTCTATTTTTCTCACAACCACGAGCAGCTCACCCAAAAGTGAGTGATAAACTAAATTGTTGTCTCTAACACCGGCATCGGCGCCGCCCGGAACATAAACGTGGGCCACAAACGAGAAAAATTCCGGCGACCTGGAACTGGGATTAGCCCTCTATGAGGAGAGATGTAAGGTGGAGTGAGGTGAGGGTGACATATGTCGCCCAGAAGTCGAGCGCAGCAGAGTGAGTTCGTTCCCTCATTAGGCTACGTGCTTTGCCTATCCGCATTCACCACAACCACTAGAATACCTAGGTACCCGAGTGATTTTTTTCTTCTCCTTGTGAATGGATCGTTTAGAGAGCAAACTCTTGCATCTGCGATCGACCGCGCAATCCTCTTGGCTGGCACCTAAGAGATCTGACGGTGGCGTTTTTTCTAGTCCTAGCCACGGGAAAACCGCATGTTGATATAATAGGTCTCTACATAGATGGTGCTCTAGATATAGGGAACTCTCCTTTTCTCAAGAAATCCAACGCCATGTCAATGCTACAGCCCTAATTAGCGAATAAGAATTCACGGAACACCAACGCTTCTCTCTACTTCACCACCTTCGCCAGCCGCTCTGGCCAAGCCAAGTCGGTTCGGCAACCACGGGAGGATGGAGGGGTGTATGTAGAAAGTGGGTAGCGGGATAAGTGGCGCAACGTGTCGCGGTTCTCGTTGGTTCGCAGACGCAATTGCGGGCTCCCCGAATACCCTATCCCGCCTAGCAATTGTTTGGCTCGAACAGACCAATCATGTGGGCGGAAAGCAAGGCGGATAACGGTTCGGGATCCGTGAAATACATCATTTCCTCCCTTCTGGAAGAAAGAGTGCATCGCATCATGCTCCGTACCTGCTCCACCTACTCTAGGTGAGGAGGGAGGCACGTGGGGTATTGGAGTAGGACCCCGAAACGTTTCCAAAGTCTTATTTTGGTTTTTCTAGACAGCCACCTACCTAGATCATGAACACACGTGCACAGATTATGCAGTGAGCCACTTGACACCGGAGCAATTTGCATCTCCTTAGGAAATCCCTCAATTTTAATTACTACTAGCATAGTTCCCAATTTCAGATTTCGTCTGAATCCTGATCCGGAAAGCACCCTTCCAGCTAATTAACCATTTCTGGAAGGATAGTCTCTAATCAGGAGTCTCGTGTTGCCCAAATGATGCTTTTGACGTACATTTCACTTTGGCAAACGAAGGATTCGGACGGACATACGCGAGATAATCAAATAAGCTTTTTTTTTATTCTGTGGCGGCGGGTGGGCGCTGTAGGTTCGTTTGGCGCATTCTTTAGATGAAATCATGGAGTATCACTCGGTCTTGTAGCATTCGTTTGTAGCTTGTAACGCCATTATTGTTTCTTTTAGCCTTCATAGAACGGCAGCCAAATGCTGTAAAACAATTTTTGGGTGTTGTATCTGTGAGTAAAGTGAGACTCTAGTGCGAGATGAGACGAAACAGATGCAAGACATCAAACCCATTAGAGTTGCTTAAAGGCCACCCACATCCATACTTTATGAATCTATGATAGTAGATCGTGACCAGTTCCCAGAGACACATACTAGCTCGTAGCTCGAGATAGAGATCCTCGACCCTTCTACATCTCCTCTTTTTGCGATAAAGTTGTTATCCATATCAAGCCAAACCCACTCTACCTCCACATCCATATAGATGATCTCTACTCTAGATTTCTTCAGATCCTAAACTTTCAGACCAAACCTAAGTAAACTAACGTCTCCAACCTAGCAGATTCGCACTCACTAAGGTCCTTTCGTTCGGCTTCGGCTCCCTAAATACATGTGGTAGGTACTCCACTTCATAGTTCCGAAAAAAAGAAAAACCCGACTACTTGACGAGACACAACAGAGCAACCTTATCACATTTATGGGATATTCTGCATGAATCTCACTCTGCTCCTGTTAGTCAGGGCCAGACACAAGCATGGGTGTGTGGGGGTAAATTACACCAGTAGCTGGTGCCTGCGCTGGTTGGTTGCGCTGGCCCACGTTGCTGCCAAGCGAACATATGCACGCAACGAATTTGGGCCTACCCCCCCCGCTACCGGCCATCGAAGAGACGAGGTTTTTTTGTAAGCCCTTTAGTCATTAGCTTTTGGGCACTAGAAAACAAGAGACGGTAGTTTTCGTGGGAAACCCCGGCTAGAACAGGTATTCTGCGGGCTCTAGTTAAGGGGGATGCTTTCGGAAGGAGTGGTCGTATCGGGAGAGGAGGTTTGCTCCGGTTGTGTGGGCAGTTTTACTTTACGGTTGACAGACGAGGTTGGTAAATTACCACAGCATGATGTACTCTATCGGGTAGAGTACATTGAATGTATGTAGCCTAACAACGCCGGACGACCTAGGCCTTACAACCACCACCACCATTGCCAGTGGCATCATCACCGCAGCTCTATGAATTCATCTGCAAAAGAAGCGACGCAATCTTTACAACGCAATCTTTACAACCCAAAACTCCTTAGCCTACGATGGTGAAACAAGCGAGACTCATCGAACCTATGATTGGCCCACCAGTAACAGTAACCCCACCTCCACGTGTTGAGGCGAGTTAAATTAAAGAAAAATGCATATCAACTACCCTACCCTGCTGTGAAACACAACGAGCAGCAGTGGGCAGATTACTATTTATTTATTTTACTATCTCTATCTCACGGGTACCTCGTAACACAGCAGTGGTTACGATTTACCCAACCATGAACGCCTGCCAGATAGCCCAGGGCTGGCATGGAGATCTACCCTTCCTCCATCCCTTCCTTCCTCCCTTCCTTCCCGCTGTGCGTGGTGGTGGGCTTTAAAGGCCTTCCTGTCCGTATGCATGGTATCGATCGCTATCTGTTACGGCTGCATGCTCTGCGCTGCCACCGGGAGTTTCGGTGCGGGTTCATAACACGATAAAATACGATACGCGAATACTCATGGGCAATTTAGCCAATTATTTCTCTACTTATACAATTCTCCGTCGAGTCGCGTGCAAGAGACTTGAACCTTTCTCCCTTTCTTTGTCATACCTAGTGTATGTATGTACACATAAGTACATAACTCTGCAAACACAAAGTGTTCAATGTGGTGCTACATTGCGGTGAACACTTTATTGTCGGCGAAGCCGAACACTTTCTTTCTTGAAAGCATGCTTTGATATTAACCCGCGACGCACCTGTTAGCGGTGATGAAATGTATTCTTTATTGGACGTCGGTATTACATCTCTCCACCGAGGATGGGTAACGCATACAAATTATGAGATTTCTAGATCTGGACCTATGGATAGTCTGGTCGGTCGGTTTAATTCTGATACTGGGCTGCAATTACTTAAGCCTTATCGCGCCGGTCGTATAGAGAATAAAAGTAGTCACTCACATGCAATCACAGAACATCACTCGATGGATTCAACCCTACCTTCTTATAATAGAAGTCATCTGAAGCTATTGTAAACTCCCATGGAATCAAAGATATCTTAATTATTGTGTTCCGTATTATACCGCATGCTGTTAAGGGATATATAATTATTAGCTGCCTCTATAGCCTCCAGACACCCAACGTCCATACAGATGCACGCATTCACCCACGTGCACATATCCCCTCTATATACGGCCCACAACCATACCATCCGTCGAGTAAAAAAGCAAAACACGGCGAGAAAGACAAAGCGGATGGCCGACGCCGTTGAATTTTTTTTACAATGCTTCTTTTGAATGCATCGTTTCGCGCTGCATACGATGCGCCAGGCCCGAGTCAGTGACTTCGATAGATGGATATCAAGGGATCCCATCGCCACCACCACGTCCATCACAACACGCCTTGTGAGACGTGGCCTTACCCGCGCGCTTTTCAAGTCTCGGGTTCGCGAGGGATATGACAAGTTGCTGTGCTGTGATGGCGATGTTGTGATGGGTGTTCCCTGTGCCGTCATATAATATCACTCGATCCAACACGCATCTGTTTATAGGATCAGCCAAGCGAGAAACCGTTTGAGAGTTCAAAAATGTTGGAGGTTTTTCTTTTTTCCGGGTCTTTCAAGGCGCCCAGGGCGGTGGAAGCTGTAGTTGCCTCAGATATGGTCGGAGATCTTAGTTCTAGCCCCACTATAGACGTGGGGATTGGAATATGGAGGGCGTTACCACACTGACCCAGAGCCGAACGGCATCCTGAAATTATCAGTTTTTCATCCAATAGTAAACGTTTTATAGTGAGTGAGGGGAGAAGGAAAAAAAAACCTTGCCTCGTGCTTGCCTATAAGCCGAAAGCCCATATACCCTCCATCCCTTCCCGACCCATTACAGCGGGCCAATCCTTTCTGCACGCCTGAGGTTATTTTGTTTTGTTCCCGTTTTGATTTTTGTTTTAATCGGACCGAATCGATCTCGCATATGTAGCCCACCCGCCTACCCGTCCACGCACCTACCAAACAACCCCACTCCCCCTCACCTCCCCGCGCATCCCATACCAGGTTCACCACCCAACCCAACTCCCCATACCCCGCAGATATAAGACGCAGCCTTGTAGATCGGCACCGGGCCGGGATCTGCTGCCGCCGTTGTTTGGGCCGTCCGATTCGCGAATCGGGGATATGGACCAGTGTGGGATTAGTGCGTGGCTTGGCGCCAGGAGTGGGGTGTATGATGTGCTGGAACTGGAGAGGTGTGGGTAATCGAAGCAAGGAGAGATGATAGGGTGGGAGTTTGTGTCGTGGATGGAGAGAGGTGTGTGTGCGCGGCGGTGCGCGTGGGCGGAGGTGGAGTCAGTCACGGATTATCACTCGGCTGTGATGTTTAAGCGGGGGCGGGTGTTGGTTAGCATCAGACTCGGAGGCCTGGCGGGGCGATAGAAAAAGTGTGCCCGCAGTAGGGTGCGTATATGTCTGGATACATTGTCTTCTGCCGGGTGGTTCGGTGCTGATGTGGGGCCGGGGATAGCGGAACACATTTCTGCGAAAAAATGCGGTTTACAGTACAAAAGTAATGTCAACGAAAATTTTATCCCCGCAGTACACAAGATGAAGAGAAACTATCTATCATCTTGTTTTTCCGGTTAGTTTTACTTCCCTACGCTAGTGGAAAAACGGGGTTTAGAACACAATCATGAATTATCACTCGTATGTTCTCAAGCTGGAGTGAATTTTAAGCTAGAGTGATTCGTTCATTCATGCATACGGACCCCCGATTATGACACCAGATGTCCCAGAAAAAAAAAAGGGAACAAACGCCTCTAATAATATAGCTGGCTCTCTACTGTCATGTTTTGGTTACTCAAGACAAATTCCGGTTCCAGAACGCTAGGCCGGCTCCTCGATCAGAGAATATATTGGAAAGGAATGATAACACATTTGTTTAGAAAGCGACCTAATGACTAGCTTTTATTTAAAACTGCAAAGCCATGTTTGAATGAGCCACACGCCCCATAGCTAATTACGCTACATAGAAAAACAACCAACTCGGAGGGAATAGGCGCCCTCGGGGATGCGGGGCTTTGCAATCAGCTGGACGTCAGAATGATAGTAAAAGCTCATATTCCGCGCATGAGATCTGTTTTTCACGGGCCGGGTGGGTTTGTGTTAGAGTCACCAGGTATCACTCGACAGGGAAAAGAGGTAAGATGTTATTGGGTTTGATCTAGTCTCGTGCCCAGCCTGTGTGTTTACTTCGTGCTGCGCAGAAATGAAGTAAACACAGGCTGGGCACGAGGCTAGGTTTGATCTAGGCATTATGTGATCTGTCTCGCCTCATTACATGGTTGTAGATACACTATTCGCCTATTGGCCCCTATTCTTGTGGATACTACGATCATCAGATGTCACTCGAACATTCGGTCTGTTCTTGGCGTATATATGGTGCGCACACTCTTAAAGGTAATATGGTGGCATACGGAAGTGGAATAATTGTGGCTGGCCTCAGGGGCCAATAAGAGAGCCCACCCCTAGCCATCTTGCTGCACTACTGCCACGGATCAGTCAGGTTTGCTTCTCTGGGGGTATAAATGGATATAATACTGTTCCAGTTTGTTCAGTCTTGGCGCATTTTACATACAAAAATCCACCACTTCAACTTTCTAAGTCTTTTCAACCCAGATAGATATCGGAATTCTGCAATGATAGAACTAAACTTCATCACTAGTACTAGAGTTCTATCATTACGCTTTTTCTTACGATCTTTTGTTGCAAAGTTATAAGCCATTGACATTTCGTCGCGATCCGATACCTTTAAGCATGGGCGCACCATATGTACAGATCTTTTTTTTCTCTTTTTCTTTTGTTTAATTCATTAAATTGCATATAGATCATAGTCTGTGGCAATTCATATATACAGGTCGGGTTGTGGTAACCTTGGATAGTTATATATGAGTGCTAGAGAAACAAAACCTCGAGGCATCTTTTTTCGTGTCCATTACTAATTCTGCTAGTAGTAGCTAGGATTTTGGCGGATGTTGGTGTTACAAAGAGCTTATGGAATGTCCTGTTTCGACTCATGTTGAGGTGGTCTGACTATGTAGGTTTATATATATATATATACGTCTAGTGTGGTCAAGTCCCGTCGAACCTACTTGACTTTTAAAAAAAAAAAAGTCCCGTCGAACCTGAGTCTTGAGTAGCTACGAGAGGTCGTCACCAATGGTTGGGTTAGCTTGTACCTTTTTGGGGGCTGCTTTTTCGTGCCCGTCCCAATTCCGGTTACGTATCGTGGATATATATACACACAACCCCCGATATTCAACTCGTTGTTTTATGGGAATACTTGGAGGCACGAGCTTAGCCCAGTTTACCCTCTACCTGTGAGCCACTGTTCAAGCCATGGGGGAAGTATAGCCATGGGAAAGTTGCAATCAACATTTCAGACAGCTCACGCCAGGATTAGAACGGGAAAAAATGGGTATACTACGTATGTGTAAACATCAGATCACATTTCAAAGAAGAAATTTAACAGATGGAACCATAGAAAGCACATGTAAAGACGAAAAAAAAAGAAAAAAGGCTAGGACGGATACATAGAAAGGTGGAGATGAGAAAGGACGCTCGAAGCTAGCTAGTTAGAGTTAGAGCTCCATGTTTTAGAAATTCTATGATGGTTTACGTTCTTGCTTTCTTTTCGAGTGAGGGTAATCATGAAATATCACTCGGTGAAATTTAGGTCTTTTTTGTCAAAGGTAACCACTGATTGGGTAAATTAAGACAAGAAGGAGTTATATCTTGAGGGATAATAGGTCTTCTTTAGATTAATTCTTCATGAAGGAGTTCTGCTCCGAGCTCGGCGGCATATCGACACAAAAATATGGAACGAGCTGCACCTTGACTAATATTACATCATTTACCGCACAAAAACTATTCATTATCAAAAATGAGAAGTCCTTAGCTACCTATAATGATTTCAGCATTGACAGCCAGGAATATTTACAGTCATTCCACATAGTATTTCGTTGAGAACGGCCATCACACATATATATCCACCACACCCCATAGTTAGCACTCTTCCATACAAACCGCCCTAGTCACCAAAAAGTCTAGAACCGTATTCTAATGCCGACTTTTCTTCACACTAGCCTGATAAATCTATTCCAAAAACAGGGAATATGGTTTCTCACAGAAACACCCATAGTATAAATCTATCACTATATAATTTCGTCATAAAATCTCCTCCAAGGTGTACCATAGTATCTGAGAGTTTACGCTTTACCGTACCTATATAATAACTAGTTAGAGCGTGATCCAAAACCAAATCAACTGATTTATTCACACAGCCTTTTTTTTCAAATTTTCGTCCCTGAACGGCCAAAACATCACTTTCAGTGTCATCGACTCTTTCCCCGCAGTCCTGGCACTCGAAATTCTTTTTCCTCAGTCATCATCTCAATAGATTCCAGCCCAATTGAAATATTCGCAAAAAGACTCTCCAAAGTTCAACTATATGAGTAAATACGAGTACAAGTCGAATTATAAAAACCAACTAGATGAATGGGCTCGAGGTCAGGAGGCTTGGTCTAAAGATTTAAACCAGCGTCTAGAAGAGCTAGAAGAGGTTGCTGGACCATCAAGCCCCCCACCAGTAATCAATCCAGATGAACAGCAGAAGTACTGGGGGCCAAATATTCTAAATAAATGGACCCTTGACGCCCACGACAGCTCTGGTTTGCATAACTCGATGGGAGAACAACAAACCCAGTTACCTAACGATCCTGTGGGAACCCTGGATGGCCATGAACTTTTCAGTTTTTGGCTAAGCGAAAACCAAGAAATGATCACATCTACAGGACTTTCTTGCCAACAACAACCATCCAACGACAATGGAGAAAGCCAATACCAGGGAATTCCTAACCCTCAAGCCAAAAGCCAACAAGGGGAATTGGGAAGTCAACATCCCGAATTCCCCAACGATACTGGGGCAAGCAAAGCCCAGGGACTCCCTCATTTCTGGAAAAATCAGAACAAAGAAACGATCAAGTCTGGAGGAAGCCAACAAAACCCGCAGAATTTGGGTGAAAGTTCACAAGAGTTGCAAGCTTTTCTGAACAATCACCTAGAAGCACTGAAAGGTTTTGATGGAAGGCAACAAGAACCAATTGACCTGTCGGAGTTGAATGAACCATGGTACGTACTTGGGTTCTTTGCTTCCCTTCATCTCTTTCACCTGTTCCCCTTGGCAAAATGTGTGCGCAATTTGTCCAACAAAACATCTAGCAAATGCAGTAACTAACAGGGGAAACTCCTATCCAGGAACGGCGATCTACCCTCTCCAGCATCGAGACACAAAACTCCAGAGTCCAATGACTATATTTCCACGGTTTCTGATCCCCAGTCTTCTCCTAAGCCAATTGACCTCGAGAAATACCTTCCGGTACGCCCCCCCCCCCCCCATATCTCTATCCCGAGAAGCCGCTGTTAAATAAACCTTTTCAACAGTATCTGGGACCCACCGACGAGATTCTCACCCCCGAGGAACTTAAACAAAAGCTGCAGTTTCAGGACGATGTCTTGACGATGCATCGGTACAACCAGAGCCTCGCAGAGCAAAAGTCAAAAGAAGAGGCCGGAATCAAATGCAAAGATAAGGGCAAGGGTAAAGCGAAGATCCAAAACAGCCTCGTTTACAACCCAGCAATCCATAAATTCGATCCCTCAACAACATATGCACGCCCTTCCAATAAGAAAAAGCGTTTTTATTATGAGATCTCCGATGATGATGAAGAGCCAGACCAACAACGACTGCAGTCGTGCAAAGTAGGGGAGAAACAGGAACCCCCAAAGCAACAAGTACGTGGTGTCACCTTCGAAGAATTCCGGACCAGGTTCATCAAACTCGATCCGAACGTTCAGTACACTCTTCGCGAAGGCGAACAGGAGCCAAGCTCAAAGCGTGTCAAAATGAGCAGTGGCGGGCGCCCTGTACGCCCCCCCAAAGAGGATCCTAGATGGAATATCTGGACAGTCGGAAATCCAAACCTCAGACTCAAGGGATCCAATATATCTGCGGATTATCTGAGGACGGTGCTATTTGAAGATGCGGGTGCCACTGGTGAGCGGAGGACAAAGTGGTCACTGGTAAAGTTGTGCGAGAGATTAGACCAAAGAAGGGAATATAGGGATAAGGAGGCACGCAGGTTGGGATTAATCCGAGCTTATGGGAAACCAAAGAATTGGGACGAGAATCTTGAATGGTGGAATTATTTTGATGATGTTTAGGTGGCGTTGGTAACCCTTTGGGGGATGAAGTTGTTACTACTTTGGATCTTGACCGGTCTATCACTTGCTTGCCAATTGCACATTGGGTGCTGTTTTAGATATTGATTTGGGTTGAGATTTGTGTGGTCCCGCGGAACCAAGGCCCCTCTTGGTATGTGTATTTTCTTTTCTTTTTTTCTTTATTGTATTGGACTTTTCCTTGGTATGACCCCTCACTATATTATTATGCATTTGATACTACTTTTGTAAATTCATGTTACTCTGATTGCTATATATCCTGCTCGAAAAATGTTTCTCATAGAGGCTGTAAGGTGATTTTCTTAGATAGGATGGAAGTTGATCATCTATGACCGGTGGATCCGAAATTATTCTCCTAGATTTGCGTTCCGTACGAGTTGTGATTCACTATGGGATAATCCTAGATGATGATAATGGCATGGACTACGGATATCGCAAAACTACATGTATGTATCTTACTCCTACTGTAACCTCGAGTTCCCGAGTAGTCTTAGACTTAGACCACTTGGAAGACGGAAAATTATCAAGGTCTTGCTTTGACACAATAGATTGGAGGCAATACACCATTGCTTATGTAAAAAGCGCTGAAGTTTCAAGTTATAATACCTGGGATTGTTCTAGACTTCGACGTCATTGTATATGAATTGTAGATTAGTTAATCGTTAACCTGAAGTCTCAACCGCAGGGGGCGCACTAGACAATTGCGGCCCCCTCAGCACTTCACCAAATACATCGCCACACAATTCTCTATGCTAACTCTTCGATGAAAACAGCCTTGCTTAATTTATTTGACATCAAACCTATATAGCCAGAATCTCCAGTAATAATGGACGTTTATGAGACAACGACTACACAATGATACTTTAATGATAATAATACGCGGAGGCTCGGCGGGAATACCGATGTCTCACGAGACTTCCTCTGGCTTAGTTTAGGGCCCAAAGTACACTGAATGCCTGAAATTTACAGGCTATTGAGTTCCTGGGCGGTTGTAAGAGCATGGAAAGACTCATACTGGTCAGCCTGACTCAGGCAGGGAGAAATTTCCTCCAATTTGCGAGACTTTGATGCTGTAGTATTTGGTTTATCTTCCGCAGGCGAACCCAGGCGATGCCTCTTCCTAGCCAGTTTAGGCTTATCTTCGGCTTTCGAGTCGTCTTCGTGCGTGATGGAAGCTAACATAGGAGAATTTACTATCTCCAATTCCTTTATGGCCTTACGAAGATGTGATCTCTAGACCTTATACAGTTCTAAATCCGCCGAATTGACTTCCATGTCCTTCCTGATGGAATCCACGGAGCTTGTCAGATTTCGCATATCAGGAGCTACATAATACTTGATAGACCCGTCAAACTCTTTAATTGTTGATTTTAATTCTTTGTATAGCTTCTTGATTACCCCGAAGGACACCGGTGGCTGAGCATATGTTTCGGGTGGTTCGCATGGTGTGGGGAGTCTGTTGCCGGGTCTGCAAAAAGCCCTTTGATCCCGGTAAGTGCGAGAGTTACTGAATACAAAGGGCTTTGAGGAGGTTCATCCAGTTCTGGTGACTTTGAACCGAATCTGTTTATAATCGCCCCCCAGTCCGAGTCACTATCGTACTCGGCGGTGGCAAGCTCTGATGCGTTCTGAAATTTTAAGAATGGAGGATGAAGAAATGATGCTTGTAGAACTTGGATTTTGTATTCTACAACATGCGAAGAAACCTATTTATATCGATATTCTGTTCTCAGTCATAATGGCATCATCAATTTGTGGTTAGGAGTTTCGCCCCGGTCCTCATCCGAGTGATTTTCTATGATTCACAGCTCAATGGCAAGAATTTTAAACTTAGCCATAAAGTCGTTTTACGAAAACTTATTTTATCATAACTTAACTTTGAAAGTTGTAGATAATCCAACCGGTGTCCAGCAAACTACTAATTGGGGTGAGACTGCGCAAAACTAGAGAGAAATTCTCAGTAGTGACATGACCATTCTCATGAGTTCACGGGAGTGTTGCACACACAGAAACAAGAATATACCGATAACCAAAATCTCTGAAGTATATATGTATGTAGCACGTGTATGTACAGGCTTAACGAACGAAATAGAACCACCTTCAGTGTAAAAAGTACCAGATTGCGTTGCACCAATCATTTTTCGATATTTACAGGAATACGCCATATCATTACCAATTTGTAAGCCGCTGAACGAGATCACTTATTAGAGTTTCTAACCAATCACGTATCGATATATCAACTACATGTATTTACAATGGACGAGAAAAGAAGGGGAAAACCCATACACCATATAAGAAACCCTAACCCACCAAATAATGCTCTGATCGTAGCTTCGTGGTTCTCATTAAAAAAAACATTTTTAAACGGAAAAACCGGTATCAAGGCCATGTTCCAATTCATAAAAGAATTGGGCAGACAGGAAGGCAAATAGAAGATTTTATAGCTAGCTGTTACTCTAGCAAACAGAGAAGTTATTTCTGCAATGTTCTGCAGAGAATACGCCCGAAGCCCGTCAATTTATCGGGCGTATCATTGATAGATACTGCTGCACCGCAGAAGGAGCAAGTATCTCAGGTATTCTTAGGGCATCAGTATATATGTGCAGCGCGGGGTAAAAAAATGAAGGCAGGCAACCAAAAATACACCAAAAATGATACTTTTCGGCGTGGCCCTAGACCACAAATTATCATCAATAATCCCCGAAAATTGGAAGAATTGCCCTATAAGCTCAAAATTAAACTATTATGCCTCTAGCATGAGCTGTGTTGATTTTATTGTGTTGAGTTACCAAAAAACACGCCAAGACCACATATTAATATATTTGTATGGGATGTAGCCGAATCTCCAAATTGCTCTTTCACATCTGACCTGGGAGAGTGCCCTTTTAGATATATTAAATTTGATACCCAAAGTCTTACTCTATAAAGTCTTGTTGATTCCTGATTGCAATTGGGATGTGTGTTTTCGTTCGGTTTAAGCCAATTTTGGCACTTTTTACCTCGCGCTGTATCTATATATAGTGGTAACCGCATGTCCTATATATATGACCGCCGGTGAGGCGGGCGAAGTGACAGCGGCAATTATAGCCTAGCTATTAAAGGTAAGACATGACAGATATGCCCGCCGAAGTAGGGTAGCTAAACCACAAAAGTCATTTTGAGCATCATACTTAATACTGTGCGTACTGGTATAGTGCACGCAGATATCTTTATCCTTTATTTTAGGTTCGTCTTTAGCGAGCTTGGCCGCACTATCACAGTACTTCAGAAGCCTGGTAAAACGTTGGTTGTGGATTGTGAGGATTCTTTATTTTACATGTGCCAACCCGGTCAATCAATTAAATCTTGCTATTTACGAAGGTTTTCTTTCCCTGGACTCATAGGAGATATGAAGGATATTAGGAAATTGTTGAAACATGGGCAGTGGCTTTGATCGAGTCTATACTAATTGATAGTCAGTGATTCACCACTCGGACTTATGCATGGGCATTGCTTTTATTCACCTGTAGCTATAATCCAGATTAGCATGAGCCCGCTATATCCGAGAAGGTAATTAAGTAAAAGCGCTTAGAAATTCATTTTGTTAGTAAGGAATTTTGATTTGAGGATACGTTTCAGGCGATCTAGTTTGAGGCAGCCTTGATTCCTCAGCCGCGCGCTAGCGATGATGGCAACTATAAGCAAAGCATGCTTCAGCGAGATATCTAAAATCAGGGATAACTAGGCTTAAAACTCTACGCAACGGTGTGCGTTCATAAAGCAACGTTAACGGTATGACGCCATACATTGTTGGACCCCACTAGCTATGTAGAGATTCCGATGAAGGAATAATAGGCTATGGTCATAGAAGTCTAGATTTGATGTGTTCTGTTGGTCGAGTTTTACTTCTAGTTTATCCTGCAGTGTGGGTCGAGTGGAGTTTGGCCTCGAAATTAGATGCAGGTAAGAAATCCACTAATCACCGAGTGATACCGCATGACCAACGAGAACGAATGGCCAAACAAAGAAGGGACAGCGGCAGGCGAGTGCTGCAGCCTCGCAATAGAATGCTTTGATTGAAGGAGAGGGATTGTATGTCCGATTGGACCGTGATTCACTGCTTGATTAGTGTAGAGGTTATCACTCCGGATTTTGAACTAGACTTCCGGCAACCCCGGTTCGAGTCCGGGATTGAGCTTCATTGCAATTATTTTTCTCTTTTCGAAAACATGATATCCGACAATCAGAAACTCTAGTGATAGTTGTGTAATCATTGACGTCGGTGGCGGCGCGCAAACCGTTTTCCGGTTGCTCGCAATCCTCTCGATTAACACGGTAGAGAAACATAACGAATAAACTGCAAGATTAACTAAAAATACGGCAGTCGAGAGTATTAGAGATTTATCTGGGTTATAGACATATATGCGTCTCAATGTCTTGATCAATATCATATAATAACATGTGATTAATTCAACCAAGTAACGTGTTATGCAAGTTACAGCCACTCTGCAAAAGTGTTCGTGATTAGTTTTTATGTCAGTGCGCAGTGTGGCGCACCCGTAATATAATGTTGATGTTACTTTTAATGTTAAAATTCAAAACAACGAAAATATATAATACAGTTCATGACTATAGATAAAGAAGGTAGGCCATTGATCACATTCTTCATTGATTCCGGGTACCATTGGTCACTTGGAAACCCTTGAGGGACCTTTTTTTTTGATGGTTCGCCACGATTACATAGTGAAATGTCTCGCTCCGAAATCTGGATCACGAACACTTTTGCAGAGCAGCTGTACTTATTAAAACAAGCCAAAAGGAAGCGACCCAGTTCGCACCTACCTGATCTCGCCATTATTGCATGATCATGGATCCATAGCTGTGTCTCATGATCTTTTCTTACTCAAATCTAACCTATGGAATAATTCAGCCAATATTTCCGACTTTAAATTCCCTTTTCATTCGTGGAATGGATTTCCCACCGTCATTCTAACTACCAGTGTATATATCATTCATCTAATATAATCCTTATGCCGTTGGCGTTGGGGGAGATTGGGGGTTTTGAACACACAAATTAAGCCCCAGGTGTGGAACTAAAGATAAGCGAGGTCCTATTGCTATATCCCACAGTACGGTTTTGGGAACTCCTGATGCTACATATACGCAGACTAAACTCCTAGCGAATGGAAAAGTGTCTGAGCTAGATGGTTGTTACACCCCTAGATGGAAGCAATCGATGATTTTCTATACACTTACCGTAAAAGGCAGTTTTAACAACCTAGCGGATCTTGAATATTTTGATGCAGCAGATGGCTGCAGCGGCATCAATAAAAACAGGCTCATTTAACATCCGTTCTCCAAATTATTCCGTGTCCAGAACGCAGGGTGGTAACTTTTAAACCATGGGTTGGTTCGCTCGGTAATGGGACAATACCACAGCCTGGCCTCGGCCGATCCACGGCGACTCGGGATTGTGGCCCTGGCGTTAATTTATCTGATACCATATCTCCATAAGCTCTGGTGATCGAATTATGTCAAGCGCAAAAATCTCACGAATAATAAAAAGCCTGAAGATCTTAATCAAATATGCGCAGAGCCTGAACCAGATATCTGTTTGACGCAGAAATCATAAGATATCACTCGCTATATTGTATAGTTTGGGCCGATTGGAGGAACGCTTGGAGACGGATACAACCATTTGTTGAAGTGGTTGTCTACTTGTAAGCTAGTGAAGAATTTTACTCTGTCTAGTGGCTATGTGCTCTGTCTAGTGGCTATGTGCTCTGTCTAGTGACTTATAGATGCATCAACGATTAACAAACATGACCAGTAGTATTGAATTGATCTGCACCAAAGACAAAACCACAAATCAAAGAAGAAAAACAAAAGGATCTGGATCCCATCATCAAGAATGCTGACAGATAATATTATGAAATCAATACCTGTTGAACCACTGTGCTTCGTGGGATTATGAGATTCGTTAATTAATCACTGTGTGAGGAATTCCATATAATCCCGAACTTTCCTGTCTCGAGAGACATGAGCGGCAGTGCACCACGTCGTACGTGTGCTGGAAGGGCGCTCTGACATGACTGATTTTATAACTCTGCCTTGCCAATCAAGTATGTATCGATTTGCCTAGATATATCAAACTAGACGGCTCGTAACTATCGAGAGGACCTGAGACCGCCTTACGATCACACCATATTTTCTCCCATATCAAGCTAGGCAGTCAATGATACTATAACCATCATCGCTTGGATTCAACCTGCGCACTATACTATAGGTAGATCCCCCCAGCATTCTGCGAAGCCTGTATTTATCATTACCCCCTTTTCATAGTTTCGTCTTGATTTAGTTAGTAGGAGCCCAGTACCAAATCTCTCGATGTTTCATCTCGTCTTGAATAAGTTAGCTTCCCCGCTAGCGTCCACCTTCTTTCTTCTTTCCTTCGGACGTTCCACTGGGAATTTACTACCGACGTTTGTAAGTGGCGACAGTTGAACCACAAGCTACATGCAGGACAATGACAGCCCGGGCCATGATGTATGCAATCAAGCGCTGGCACGTTAGTATCAAGGACCTTTTGCTCAGTTGGATCTTTTCCCCGCCAAAGGATGCCTGCTTTTTCTTTCTTTCTGGCGGGGGTGTACCAGAACAGCGGGAGGTAGAGTACATATTCAGCGAGCGGCGAATATTCCGATCGTCAATAACATATCAGCACACTTGTCCGGCACATATCCACAACTACATAGAGTTAAGTGTTGTATCCATAAATCCGATTCCACGAAGTGTCCTGGTCCTGGAAAGGAGATCACCCCGGAAACCTGCTATAAATTGCTTTATGAGGGTTTGCCCGCTGAAACGACCCAGAAGAAGACTCCTGAAAAAGCTCATCCTTCCCAGGGAGAGGGGTAGGCTACGGAGCATTCCATCATGCATAACGGCAATATCGATAGTATAATTACTAGCTTCGCTCGGACTAGTTGAAAGAAATCGATACTGAGTTGGCCATTGCATGTGGTTTAATCTAGAAATGAATATATATCCCGAGAAGATTTTTACTTTTTGTTACTGTCTGAAGGTCCAAGAGCCATGTCAATCCAAAGTCGGGGTGCTCTACTAAGTAAAGTTCCAGGAACGGCGATTCACTAAGCTTTCATATTCTTTCCGCACTGACCTCGCTGTCCAAGCGGCATCCCAAAGATCAACATGAATATTTTGTTTCACGGCTGGCACGGTACCGGTATGATAGAACGAACGAGAATTGTTATACTAGTCAAACTAAAAGTAAACGAAACAAGTAGTGTTTTTGTGGGTTTCTCCTATCAGATCCGGATCTTGGAGACTTTTTTCTCCCTCTGCGGATTAGGGGGAGGTACCTAGTCCTCAAGCTCGTCTCAGGGAAGTTTAGATGATACACGTTCCAGAATCAGTCACAGAAGCTTGTCGGACCCATAGGTATTTGATCCTCAAGCATGTCGAACCGAGAGATCGCTTCACCATTTTCCTTAGCCAGATTTCCGAGAGAGCTTCGGTAGTGAGTTTCGGGTGTGAGAAAGAGGGTAGCGGGAAGTTCCGTCCGTTCTCCTGGAGCACGGTCCGGTACTATGAATCCTTACCGGATCCCTCGTCTCTAATGCCGTGTGGCTTTGCGTAGAGTTAGAGTGGGGCTTTAATATTTCATCAGCCACTGTGAATATTTTCTGTTTAAGGATTTTCTTCGTGACTGCCTGAGGACCAGAGCCTCCGGGGTATTAATAGTAACGCTGAGCCTGCCTACAAGCCCTGCAAGCCACACGTGCGCTTTAGCCCCAAACCCTATGTCATACACGAACCAGGGTACGTGACGTAAGCTCCTTAGGAAAGGAAGGACGAAGTAGGTGCCAAGCGCGCCCAGAGTGTCCAGGGTAGGAGAAGTCCATTTGCCTTACAGTCGAGGAGCCGGTAAAGGAAGAAGGACCCAAGGGGTCAAAAGCACTGTAGATAGATATAGTACCCGTATGTAGATTTGCATGATGTAGTTTATAGGTAGTCTAATGAGTGTACATACTTTAAATTCCCTATCTCGCAAAATCTAAGGATACCTATATGTATGTAGTCAGCTATTTCGAACATAACGACTATCTCCAGTTCGGCCGAGAGTGAGGCGGCGTGTAATATGAAGGAGTAGGCAGGTGGAGTAGAGTACAACATGTTGTAAATGATCTTCTGCGGAGACGCCATGATACCCGCCCGCTTTCCCACGATGTGATACTTCCTAGGCTGCAGTCTGCATTTCTCTTTGGTTGTGGGACTCGCTTTCTTACTCGCTCGTTTCCTACAAGCTTGCATCCATAGCCCGCTGCTTCACAGGATTTATTGTTAGAAGCGACAACGGCCGAGAGTGACGGTCAAGTGTACTCAGCCAGCGACTGGTGCAAAAGTACTGGGTGATGGAGTTATTTGGTCCAGTCATCAGCGCCGGCTGTTGAAAATTCGCAGAACAAATGTGAGGAAGAGCCCAAGTAAGAAAAGGAATGCCTGACTTGAGCTTGGGATCTAAGGCGCCAAGCGCTGCAAGGACCGTTTTGAGCATCGCAGAGCGGGTGAACACGAATCCGCCGAGACTAGGCACAGCCTGCTTCCCTCCCCAGATGCCTGCAAGATCCTGGGCTTGCTTTCCCTTGAATCAATCAAATCAGCATCTTCCCCCGAATTTCCTCTTCTTCTTACTTCTCCCACACACCCCTACACAGCCGCCCTTGTAACTTACACATTTGCTGCCATTCCACCTCTCGCTCACGCCGTTCACACCATTCAGCTGTTCCTTCTCCTCCATCATCTCTCTTCCCTCTTCACCATCATCATCGTCACCATAACCACTCCAATACAATAAACATCTATTATTCACTGCTCTCCCAAGATATACATACATACCATAACAACAACCCCCCCCCCCCACCCCATACTTCTTTACTACATCCTCTGTAAGTACCGAAATAATACTTGCTCTCTCGCTTAATCGGTCACTTTTATTCATACGTCTCCCATCTCATCAGCAGCTCCCAGAGGGATACTCAAACCTACTGTACTAAAGTGAACATCGCTGCTCTACCACTGTCTAACTCCCAGCTTCTACAAAGGCTATTGCCTTCACGTTTACAATGTCCAGTATGAGCAGAAACCCCTCAAGCTCTCCCTTTAGCAACCAAGACTTCAATAACGACATCGACTCCTGGATTAATTACGACGGCGCCTTTACATCTCCCTCACCTACCTTACCCCAAGTCTCGTTCTCGTCACAGACTTCGTCCAGTTTGAACCAGACTTCTAACACCCATTCGGCTACCGGCTTCTCTGGCCCTAGTCATCAGTACGACCGTCACCCACAACAAACAGGAAGTCTTCCTGTAGACGCTGGTTATTATAGAGACCTCCTGCCTTCTTCAACGTCGATGTCACCAGATACCAACTCCTACATGTTCAGCAACGACTACCTCTCTCCTTCCAGCAATGACATGATGCCGTCCTATGGCAACTCGTCTACAGACTTTGTAAACCCTGGCACCATCTCGCCCTTCGATGCACTCGAAACCTCAGTGAAGTCAGAGGTGAACTTGGTATCTGCACCACCGCCAGTTCCCGCAGTCGCGCCTATGGCTACGGCTGGAAGATACTACCCTGGGATTCATCAGCAGCAAGCTGTCTTCCAACAGCAACAGATGTGGCTCCAACAGAAGGCTCAGGCAAAGATGGCTTCATCAAACAATGTCGAGGAAAGTGTGGAGAAGATTATGAATTCGCTTAGGATTCAAAAGGCATCGACTGCGACTCGTTCGCCCTCTGTGTTGCCTAATATTCCCAAGTTGAAGAAGAAGGACGAGGACGAGATGGATGAGGATGAGAGACTACTTGCAAGTGAGGAAGGAAAGAAATTGACGAGCAAGGAGAGGAGGCAGTTGAGAAACAAAGTCTCAGCCCGCGCATTCAGGAGCAGGAGGAAGGGTAATTTCCATTACACATTTGTTTTAGGAGGAAGTTGCTAACGTAATATTCATAGGTTACATTATGGATTTGGAGGAGGAAATTAGAAAGTGCAAAGACGAAAACCTCGAGATGCAGAACGAGAATGCTAGATTGAGAGAGGAGAACGCCAAGATCAGTGAATTCACGAAGACACTTCTTGGCTCACCTGCATTCTCGGCATACCTTGCTGCAACCATCGAATCTGGGACCATTGCTGCCACCCCGGCCCCAGAAATGACCACATCTACACCAATGCCCGAACCCGTTCGATCTACCCGTAAAGACATCAACCCTAATGTTGCTGTCTCTGAGGACTCTTGGCCTTTGGCATACCCATGGGGTGGAAGCTCATCTACAGTGTTTGCCGTTACCTCGCTCCCAGAGGGTCCAAACATTCAAGACTTGAGTGGAAAGGTTAATTCTGATTTTGATGATTCATTCACTGAGAATAAACTCAGCCCGCTTCCCCACGTTGCTGATGGCTTCTGCCCATTCCCCCGCGACACGAATAACTTTGTCAACAACAACTACAACTGGGATGATGATGAATATGAAGCACCCGAGGACCTCATGGATGCCTACGAGGAGGAGTATGGCGTTCCTGCTCCTAAGGAGTCTAAGGAGGTGGAAGAGTCCAAGTCGCTGGATGAGCTTTTCCCCGGACAAGGGGTGAACACTCTTCTTGAGAGACTTGAAATGATTGTAGGAGGTCAAGCCAGGCCAGAAGACTTCTTCGAAGAGGCCACCCCAGCCCCGGCGCCGGAAGTTGTTGAGCAAATTGGCCAGAATATTGAGAAGGTCTTTGAGGCGAACGGGATGTTGGACGCTGTTGAGGGTGTGTACCGAAGGGTTGGATTGTTAGTCGGATCATAGTCGTAACAATTTTTCTTCTGGAGAATTGGTCGCCCACAGCGACCATTTTATGTGTGACGATGGGAGTTTGTCTGTCTCGGGGCCGGGCGTATTCGTGTAGCATTAACTGGCTAAGTCTGTGCTTTAGAGAAATGGGTATTTTGCCAGGGGGAAAAAACACGTTCGTTAGAATTTCTCTTTGATTTTTTTTTTCTTGTTCTGAACTACTCTCTGCTTTGCTTTTTACTTTATTGTTATTATTTTAGGCGAATAGCGCTTCCTTATTGCGACAGATTCCCCACCGCTTCTTTGGAGTGACTCCACCTTTTTCTTTATATTCTTCCTGGTCTACTACTTTCTTTTCCCTTTTGTCTTTGGTTTGGGGATCTGTTTATTTGGTTTGGGGAATACAGGGTTGGCTACGTGTTTTTATGCCTTTTATTTTTCTCTATTTCTTTTTTTTTTTTCTCTCTTGGGGAGGGTGTGGTGTATCTTCCAGGATCTAGAGCAGACATGGATATATCTAGGCAATTTATATTGACTTGGAATGAGACCTTAATTTGCTTATTTGGAACTGTTCAGTGTTGTGAATGCTTGTGTAAAAGTAAATATTGGCAGTGATATGAAAACAATACGTACGCCCAGCAACAACGCGAAACCCTATTCCATGAGCTTGGTATAAGTATTTTGAAGGTGTTCGTGAACCTTGGTATCGATGTGTGGCCTAGCGTCAACGTCAACACAATATGAAATGCTGGGCGGTTGGGGGGGGTAGTTGTATATCTTTACAGTTTTCTTCAGAGAGTCGACCCCACGAGCTGCCACCTGGGGATATATCTACGTACTGCTGGGTGTTCCTCTGTGCCATTTGAGTAATGATCATGGAGGAATGGAATGATATGTTACCTATAGCTACCCACTTCATGTATAGATCTCTCGAGTATACGTATGTGAGACGGAGTTGATCCGAGTTGCTCTGTTTTTAGTAGACGAGGTCGATACTGCTACTAGAGTAGCTAGAGCAAAAACTTAAGCTTACTTTGTCTGCGTACGCGACGCATCATCGTCATGAAAAGAGACAAAGCTGCCTCCGTAAAAGCTCCCAATCATCATGAGTCAAAGTTGCACTGCAGGAAAAGGACTCGTAGGTCCCAAGCCTGTTTTCTTTATCCGGCTATGTCGGCAGAGGATTACGACGACGGCAGAGCCAATGGTCGTACAGGTTGCTGCCCCCGGTGCCTGGTTACTGCGGTATATCAACTACCCGCGACTGCGGCATTGTTGGGGACGCAAGCATAGGCATCATCGGGTATCACTCGGGGCTTGGCAAGGCTCAGCCCCCCGAGTGATTACGACGACGTCTCTGTCCGCAGTGAGGGGTTATGGGGGGGGGGGGGGGGGGGTAGGCTTCGAGTATGCTGTGAGGAGAGCTCTATCTGACCTTCGGTAAGTATTGAGAGAAAGGTTGCCAAGATGAGCGAGGTAATGGTGATGATGGACGGCATCACACTCGGTCCAACACCTCCGTCATACACTAACGTATGTACAGCCCTCGATGGAGATACCTTGCCTGGCTATGGAATGGAAAAACTCTTCCCGTTACACGTAACCTGTGATTAGCTCTTTTGGAGTCTCTCCTAATTGTTCCATGGTAAACCCTAATACTCATCATTGCCTAATCAACTAGCTAACGAGACCGAGAGCACAGAACGGACCGGTTGGATGGCGTAAAGTCTTATTGGGACTGCTCGCATACCTTTCTGGAGTCTGGACTTGGTTCAACTTGAATGCTTCCCCCACAACAGACGCTGGTAAAACCTGTAGAGGTGACCACGTCTTTTGCCTGATGCTTACATGTATGCAGGGAGGGTCGTAGTGGGGGGGGGGGAACGGTATTCGCACCCGTTCACTAGTCCTCAGTCAAAGACAGCAGATTGTTTCATTGATCCCAGATCATAACTCTCGCGAGTATCCTATGAAACCTACTCGCTAACAACAGCTTGCGGACGGTTTAGAATCCGTAACGTTTCAGAAAGCTTTTTTCTTTCATTCCAGCGGCCCCATGGCCAATTAACCAACTGCGATCCGTGCAGAGACTCAAATGTCATGCATCAGCTTTTGCCCCCTAACTTATTATGGATTTCAGAGGGAAGTTTTAACCTCTCAGACTGTGCTTTCAAGGCAAGAAATGCCACGATTACACTCGATGTCAGCGTGTAGCTCGCCTGCTAGAGCGGGGGCGGTATTGTTTTGATTACTTTTTCACGAGCTTGAGTGGCGCCAGGAAATGACCAAATTTCCATTGGGGTAAATACCCGAATTTGTTGCTGTGCTATGAATATCAGAAGCTGATCTCACAAGAAAGGGAGTAAGTGGAAGCCATACCACTCTGGAATCTTTACGTAAAGAGTACCTACCCCACCTAGGAAGACCGAAAGGGTCCAATCGTCGGAAGGCTCTATATCTGAAACTTCCCGCTCTACGCAGATGGTAGCAAGATATCTAGTAGCTTGGCTTCGCCGTTTATAGTATTTCAGGTCGGCGGTCAGCCGGAGATTCTCTGCTTCTGGCTGGCTGGCATTACACATCAGGAACAGCCGCAGGGCTAAAAAGCTTGCACAAGCATTTGGGTATTTAAATACATGCATGTAGCTACATGTCAATGTGCACTAATGATCTGTGGTCTAATGGACGGGAAATAACCACATGGTCAAAGCCAGGACTAGCTTTTCGGAGAGATTAACCGCATCAATTCAAAACCCCCCCATCGTATTTCTTTTGCACAGCCTTCCAATTGGGAGAGAAGCAAGTTTTGGCGACTCGATAAGATCTCGAGGAGGAGCCCCGAGAATTAAAGACCGCCCTTCTATATTTATTAATACCTAGATACTAGTACCCAATTGGTACCCGTGCATCCTTAGTTACTGCTGACAGGGCCAAGAAAAATCTAGACCCCTCTGTTGACACCAAGGCATCGATGAGTCTGGACAGCCATAAGAAGATGCTCATCCTAATTTTTACTCCTATAAAGCCCCTTTATCGGTGAAATTACAGCACACAAACGTAAGGCCATCTGGCGATGGACACCAAAAATGTCAAGGAGTTGCCAACTCAGAGTCTGGCCTACCTGTCAGCCTTTTGGACCACCGATAAATTTACTTTTTTTATTCCTTATTCCCTCTCGATGAACGAATTTAAGCCCATCGAGTTGATATGATTCGTTGATATCCAGAATTTTGTTCAGTTCATACCCAACTTACAATGTCTCCATACAACGAAACCACGCAGACAGGACAGTTAAACCAGCAAGAATCTATCTAAAGACTCAAAGTTAGCTGGCAGCCCACAAGGCTGTGTATGAGGACGAGCGCCCAGTGTCTGTTTCCCAGGCCGTTCATCAGTATCAACGCAGGTGCGACTCCGACATAACCTCACCTGTCTAGATAGCTTTTACACAAATATAGATCCTCTGGCACCGTTCCCCTATGGCCTATGTTCTCCTCGCCGTTATTGCCAGTACCAGGAGGTGGCCATACGGCCTGATGGCGGTAGAAACGAAGATGAAGCGGATAGCTGAGATGGAGATTAGATTTCCAGAGATTTGCTATTGCAAGTATGGGAGGCTGGGCGACAGGAGCAACCCAGCTCACCCAGATGGGGGGTAAATAATATTGCCTGGCTACGGTAAACCTCGAAAGAGGGTTTGAGAGTTTGTCTCTGGGATGGGTTGCCATCATCTGCCAACGCGTAGAAAGGAGACCAACGCGTAGAAAGGAGACAAAGAAAGGATGGATGCCTAAACCGCCTTGGCTACAGAAATTGCGAGGCTTCAAAGGTAGGAGACCTGAGAGGGGCTAGGGCCAGGTACTGCACGAACAATCCGTCTCGCCTATCTAGCTACCTGAGGTTGGCCTATAATCTACAAATCTCAATAAGCCTTGGTGGTGTAGCGGTAACACAGCATGTAGACGAAAGATGTGTGAGGAAAAATTGGGCTCAAGCCCAAATCAGGGCAGAATCAACCCCCCCTCTTTTATCAGAATCTAGCTAGCTGATTTACATAAGCAAGTGACATTCACTTTTCCTGACAGCCTAGTAACGGTTTAATTTTAGCTTCTTGTGCTCTCAATCTTGTTTATCTGTCTCGCTGGCGAGTGATCATCTATGAACCATTCGGTGCAAATTACATGTGTCTATCTTGGCTCATCTTATATACAAGAGACACAGTACTACAGTATTGATAAATCAAAATGATATTATATACACTTTACCTTTCCACCCTATGTGTATAATAGCCCCATTCAATTGTAAAGAATCCCTCCAGCACCAAAGAAGGGATATAATAAGTACTTATCAATATGAAATTGTGTAAAACTTCCGAATTAAATCGCAAAACCCTCGAGGACAATTCTTGACATCTTATACACCCATAAAATGTGCCGAATTAAGATGAGGTCAACTAATTAAGGATAGAATATGTTTCTTGATTGAAATAAGGACCGCCTTCTGCTCGCCCGGAATTGTCCTCGAGGTACCTCGAGGATAGCAGTGATCAACCTCGAGGACAGCCAAGGACAAAGGCAACGAGGACTAGGAACCTCGAGGACACCGCCAGGCCTCGCCTCGAGCGTTCTCGTAGACCATGCTGGGCAAAACACACCATTATAGCAACGTGAAATTCAGGAAAGACCCGTAATTATCTTGACTGTTTTGTTTAACCCCCAAAAATAATGGGGAAAGAGAGGTGGGAAGAGGGAGAAGTGCATCCGGATCCAATAACCACACATTGAGGGAACGTATCACATATCATTTAAGACATTGAGCTTAAGCTAAGATGGCATCTATGATACCTTTATTTTCTCTATGATACTATTATCTTTATAAGCGGGTCCGGTTTACTTGACCTGGGATACGTTGAAGTGCATTAGATGACTTCCCAGCCACTCGAACACTCCCCTCACTCGAATATTCAACGCAAAAAAAAGATCTTTGTTATAACCAGCTTCTATACCGTTATTTCACCAATCATCCACTACTCGAGTGAGGGGGGTGTTCGAGTAGCTACTCGTAGCTTGATAGCGTTTCCGAACACGACCAATATTGCATACCATACAAAAAAGCGCCAAATCCACCTTTTTGTATGTCATGTAGTATTGGCCGTGTTCGGAAACGCTATAAAGCTACGAGTAGAGAAGTCGTTTATTCATAGCTTCGATTTAGGTAAGGCACATGCACAGAAGCCAAGCCTGCCCGATATCGAAGCGCGACTGTTGGAAAAGCAAGGCTTTGGGCCAGGATTCCATATGCGCAACTCTAACCCAGCGTTCTGACTTAGACTGGCGATAGTTTATAGATCCTACCGTCCGTAACACAGAAACCCAATTCGCTTGAAACGGGACGAGTCCTGAAGAGGGTTCTTCAAAGGCAAAGCTGTTGGTTGCGGTATTGAATAAATGTTTCTCCCTATGACCACGTTGGCATTCTACCGTCACCGTCACCGTCCGCCAATAGTCTAGTCAGACTACGGGCGGCGGTGGACTCGACTGTGCCAAGACAAGTCCAGTACACTGTTTAGACGGACTGCATGGACTGCATGGACTGCATGGACTGTAGTCGACTGCGATTTTTCAGCCAAACCAGTCCGTCCAAAGAGAGGACAGACCGCAAAGACTGTGGACTGCATGAATTGCCTAAAGGAGTTTAGCAATATTGTTTGTTATGATGTTTATAGTAATTAAATGAATCTCCATCCTCGTGAAGTTTGAAGATTAAAATATGGAACCCTTTTGATATTGATTCAATTCTCTTTGACCATGGTGATACATATTGTCTATGAGCTCCAGGCTGGGGGACACCGCAACCTAGCAAGAAAGAGACTTAGGCGTCACCCCATAATGTAGTCTATAGTCTGACTATAGTCAGGCTGTAGACTGATGCAAGGCAGGCCACCATAAGAACCTAAAAACGCAGGTGCCAATGACAAGGATAATATGTATGGGGTCAAGACAATTCTCCATACAAATTGTCCCTGTCTCCGTCACTCGCATTTTCAGGTTCTTATGGTGGATAGCGAGTACATGTAGGTAAATGTAGGTACTTCCTTGAGAGGGAGGGTTGGTTGGCCTTTGATAACTTAAGGCTATTGTTGCCTGTGATCGCAACTCCAACATCCCTCATTACTCAAGATCGGAGAAAACCTCTCGGTTAATCATGTACTTTATGTGATACCTAGAGACGGAGAAGCGAAGTGCAGCCTCGCCTGGCTTGCATTGATTACTTGAGTTCAGTAACTATATGAGTACGTAAAAAGGGCCCAGCGGCAGTAGAGATTTCGATCCAAGCTTAGACTCGACTCTAGAGAGATCTCACGGCCCTAGAAGTGTGGGGATTATTGTTGTTTCCCTTGGTTAGGCTTCGAGTGTGTTTTTCGTGTTTAATCACCAAAAGTCACTCGCATAATTGAGATTCCAACCATGAGGCATGAACTGTACAAAGCGCTCGTTTATCTCGTCTATTTTGGCCGTGTCGAGAAACCAGGTGATAGTTCTCTCCTACATGGACTGAACGGAGGCAGCGTGCACTAGAGTGCCTGAAATCATCGTTATTGCTTAATAGTCTTCTCTATTGCCTATGTATGTGGCGTGTCCAGTTTAACGCAATGTCCCCGAAGCACATTTTTTACTCATGTTTTCTTTTTTCTATATCGTTCTTCAGCTCCAGCTAAAGACGTAGCACGGGGTTGTAGGACAGACTCAAAAAATTCGCGTCGTAGATACAGCTGCCCGAACAGCTTGCTTCAGTCAGACTTGAGACCATGGTGTTCTATTGAAATCTCCACGGGTAGTATTCGATTAGTGTCGTCTCATCATCAGTATTCTCTGTAAATCCCCATTCGATTGGCCTTTGTTGAGCCCAGTCGTGGGAACGGCCCCATCCCTCGGTATGTGCGTGCCTATCGATTCAATATCGTGAGACGAACAAGCGAGGAATTCTGCACTTTGATACTTGACGTCGTGTTACCTAAAACCCACGTGGGGAGCCGGATTGCGCGATTTGGTGGCTCGAGGGGAAGAATACCTTTTTCCGGTATAGTGGTCTCCAGCTGGTCGCCTATGGAATCATAACTGCTCACTCGGGCTTCATGCGGGGCAGAACTTATCGCCCAGTCATCGTTGCCAACCATTGGGAATGTGATATCATCAGGATGGAGAGGGGGGGTTTGATATAGGCTACTGTGCGTACCGTTGGATATAGAATTTTGTTCGGACACGATTTCCTAAATGTGACCACCGTTGGATATGGTATTTTGGTGGCTCACGGAACAAAGGGTGAGTGGCTGGCTGTATGGCGTTGAATCTCTTTTGAGGATCGACATGGGCTTCCTCCCACCCCCCTTCCCCCCGCAATTTTAGTGGTGAAAAACTAGGATAAGGTTTTTGACGTATCTAGGTACTTCCTAAACAAGTTGCAAGGAGGTGGACCTGGCTTCCTTCCTTGTGCGCAGTGCACGAGGACTGCTCTGCATTGTCGTGACACAGGAATAAGAAAGGCCCCAATCTGAAAAGTCAGAAAACAGCAATATTCCCGAAGTCTAATAAGACAGATTTGTCGAATTAGGAAGAGGGGAACACTACCAATAGCATCTGCTGTTCTGTTATTGTTCTGTTTGTTCGGCTTGCCGAAAGATTGAAGGCAAGGTCACATATGTGGGGCCTAGCACAGTTCTGCGCTCATATCCGCGGTCCGTTAATTTCAACGATGTCTGTTTGAGCAGTAGTAAGGTATGTAACGTTCGCTTGTGCGTGCACCCCATTGGCTGGTGGACGCGAAGATCTTATTAGAATGAGTTTTTTCCCGAAGCCCTGGTTCCTCTCTCGCTTAATTACCCAATCAGCGGTGTGCATTCGCGGGAATTGGCAGTATTGATGGCCCAACTTTGTTCCACCAGCACTTTGGCCAGCACATTCGCTGGTTCTTTAAGCAGAGAGATTTATCATCACCATCACCATCATCACAACCTACAATTGCAGAATGAATAGACGACCAAGCTCTAGATGTGTATGTACATGCAATCACGGTTATATCGAGCCACGTGAATTGATCACGAATGGATACCAATGGCTGGTTGCAGTCCAGGCGTCAATTGGCTTGCCACAATCAATAACAAATAAAGGTCGTACATTTCAACACAGAGTGATCCTATCGGATCCGTTCTGTCTTCTAATATCGAGAAATCGAAGAACATTCCCTCACAAATCTAATTACCCCATTACTTCTAGCGTGTGTTTTGACATTCAATGGTGCATCGGGCTCCATCGAGTTTTGGCCACATGGAGACGGCTTTTGTATCCCTAACTCCCCCACCCCCCAATAGAAATTCTTCAGGGTTGAAGGTTTTTCTATCAAATTGCGAACCATAGGAAGCTCAAGGCCATAATCAACTGCCGCAACTGGTTCCCCAAAGCCGTTTATGAGCTGGGAACCCTTGTGTTTTTCTTCTGCTTTGCAGTGGTTCCCGCGTATCTATCAATGTATCTATCTACCTACCGGGAGAAGATTACATTTTGTCTGATCCTTCGATTAAAATTTCCCAAAGGGGATGGGAAGCTTTTGCCTCTTCTTTCGGGGGCGGCTCAACTGTAACGTCGATAACGAGAAAATTTGCCCTTTAAACGAACATCGGAGGAGAAACCCAAGTACGGATTATAGGAGTTGGGTGCGTGTGCCTTATATAGGGAACTAGCTATGGAATTCTTTTCATCCGATCCGGTGCTCGTACCTACTAATTAACGAAAAAAATTGTGACCTTTAACTACATACATAGAAAGATCATCACAGCCCTCACCACTATCAGCAGAGGACATTTCGCCTCTTCAATCCCACGATGCCTTCCTCAATAATCTCCCGGCTCTTCAAGAAGAAGCAGCGGTCTCAAAAATCAATGCCTGAGATTAGCGGAGACCCAGTGGCTTCGGGGAACAAACGAAGGTTTAGAATGTTTACTACTAGGTCCTCTAGTACATGTATAGCATCAAGGACCCCCACTTCCATGGCAGATAAAACTCGGATATCGAGTGAAACTGAGAGGGAGTGTTTTGGTGATTGGCCGAATTCTGAAGGTGTAAGTTTTTTTTTTATTATACTGTTACCCTAAATTTCTTTTTCCTTTTGATTGAACATGCTTGCTGATATCGATATTAAATGAAGTTTGAAGTGTTCCATGAGGAGAGAACGCCAATAGAACTAAAGGTTACTGGGGAAATACCCGAATATGCTCTGTAAGAACTCTCCTCTAGTTACTATATAGCTATATGAGGCCTTTACTAACAACACTTCTCCAGCGGGGTTCTCTACCGTACAGGACCAGGAGGATATCAAACCACCACCGACAAGGGAGTAGAGATAGGCATGTCTCACTGGTTCGACGCCTTTGCACAAACCCATCGCTTCAACCTGATATCACCAAAGAAGGTGCTCTATAACTCCCGCCACACATGCGACTCAGTCCTCCAAAGCATCCGTGAAACTGGGAAAATACCTTCTGGCTTCTCGTTCGCTCAGCGTGATCCATGTCAAAACTTCTTTCGAAAGTTCATGGCCACATTCGCCCCAAGGCCCCAAGTAAAATCACCTGATGGCGTGAACATATCTGTCACTGTATCTACAGACTACCCAGGATATCCAGCAGACGAAAAAGGCCGGAGTCTGTATGTTAAGACCGATGCCGCAGCAGTGCAACGACTGGATCCAGAAACCCTTGAACCAGTCGGCCTGGCAAGGCAAGCTGTCCTACACCCTGACCTTACTGGCCCATTGTCGGCATCACACTCGCGGACATGTCCAGTGACTGGTGATGTCTTTAACTACAACCTCACTCTCGGACATAAACCTATATACCGTATCTTTAAAGTGGCTAAAAACACGGGTAAAACCGATATACTAGCCACAATCAATGATGCACCGGGGGCATATATCCACTCCTTCTTCCTCACCCCACGATATGTGGTGATCTGCGTTTGGGGATCACACTACGCTTGTGGGGGTATCAAGATGCTGTATCACCGCAATATCATAGATGCACTAGAACCTTATGATCCTCGGAAACGGAACATGTGGTACGTGATTGACCGCACAGATAGCAGGAGGGGTGTCGTATCATCGCATCCCGGTGAGTCTTTCTTTGCATTCCATACCGTAAATGCATGGGAGGAAGGGGAAGAGATTGTTGCAGAGGTGCCGGTGTATGGGGATTTGGATGTGCTGAAGAAGTTTTACGTCAGCAACCTCAAGGGGGATGAGAAGTCTGCGTGGGAGTGGGTGGAGAAGGGACGGGCGGTGCTTACCAGGTGGAGGATGGATACGAGGAGCAGTGGGAGTGACGCTGTGAAGGTATGGGAAAGGGTGAAAGAGCTAGGGGTGGAGCTGCCTACAATCAATCCGAACTTTGTCACGCTACCACATAGGTTTGCATCCCATGTTAGAAATGATAGTTCTGCGGTATTGACTCGGTTTGATAGATTCACGTATGGCCTCCTCAACAGATGCAAGTCCACCCTCCTTGATGGCATCGTCAAGTACGATTCAAGAACACACACCACGATGATATGGGAAGAACACGCGCATACCCCCGGCGAGTGCATATTCGTACCCTCGTCGACCCCAGACGCAGCAGAAGATGACGGCGTACTGCTGACTGTGGTGCTCGACGGACGTGCCAAGAGGAGCTACCTGCTGGTCCTTGACGCACGGGATCTGAGTGAGGTTGCCAGAGCGGAGATGGAGACAGCTGTCGGGCTGGGCTTTCATGGGAAGCATGTTGGCAGGGATGGACCAGCGTCGGCGGAGTTTTGAAGTGTTTTAGTATTGATGGGGGGGCCGGGGGGTTGTGAATATCCTGATATATGCAAGTTTTCTTTTTTGTCGTTTCTTTACCGCTCTTTTTCTTTTCTTTTTTACACTGCATTATTATAACTCTGCATTTTTTTTTAAACTCTGCATATTTTTTTTATACAACTGCATTGATCTTTTAACGCTGCATTTTTATTTATTTTGTTTTAAACAGTGCATTCTTTCCTCGCCTCCCCTCATCTTTCGTTTTTTTTTCCCTTTCTTTTTACTTTACTTTATGAGCGGGGGTTCTATATTTTGTCGGCGTCGGAGTTGATGGTTTAGTTGCGATTGGATTGGATTACACAAGGAGGAGTTGGAAGGGACGTACACGATGATATTTTGAGATTTATTACCTAGAGTACCGGGTGTTGAGGGTAAGTGATCAGAATCTGATAAGTAAATGCTGCGGTGAATACGTGTATCTCTCTTATCAGATTCTGATCACTTTTCGCTACACCCTAGTACTACTTTGTATTTGATTGATTGATTACTTATTACTACTCTACTATGCAATACTACTCTGCATAAATGGGCGATATAATTTAAAAGGTACGCCTTGAGGCACGATTCAGTGGTGTAGTGGTATCACGGGCGCTTGCCAAACAAGTTTGCGCCCGACCCGGGTTCGATTCCCGGCTGATTCATAAGTTTTTGTAGAGATGGCATAAGCTTTTGTAGAGATGGCACAAGCTCTTTTTTTTTTTTCTTTCACTCTTACTACTAGCAATGTAGGTAAATAGGTAACGACCGGGGGTCCTAACAATTCGTCTTGGGGCCGGGGTCATAGCGATTTCGATGTGACCGTTCTTCGACCGGTCATAATTTATATATTCCATGATAGTCTCCCGCCGTTGTATTGCTGTAATATCGTTTTGGGATATGCAGGTTCGCTAGTTAAAACGGCTGAAGGCTGAAACTGACGTATCCCCCTTAGCCCGTCACAGTAATACAGCGAGAGGTAAAATTATTGTAGAAACAGGGGTCTAAAAACAGGGCTTGTATGGCTGGTCAAGCCAATAGGGTTCCCCCCATGTGTCTACAATAATCTTACCACAAGCTGTATAGGGTTGGATTTGTGTGGGAGAGATCTGTGTTATTTGATAAGAAAGATAAGAAGACTTGTTAGTAAAGCCACACACAAAATTTGCTTTTTTTTTGGTGGGGTCAGCATTTTTGTTGGCGGTTTAAGAGTCGTATCAGATCAGTGCCAACAAGCAGACACTTCAGATTGTTCATGGTACGCCCATGTATGTATACTCGCTATCAACTGAAAAATGCAGGTGCCGATGACAAGGATAATTTGTATGGACCAAGACAATGTCTCCATACAGGTTATCCCTGTCTCTGTCACTCGCATCCCCAGGTTCTTATGGTGGATAGCGAGTACTCTAGATATAGGCCGTTACCTTTAATTTTACAACCCAGATCGAAGGTAGGTGCTCGACCGGGTCCCAACCAACACTGACCGGTTGTTAGTATCTATATGGGTCGTGGGACCCATTACCATTAATAGTACAGTGAATTGAATCTTACCTACTCCACTGTAGCTAGCTGGGGTCGGCCAGTCAATTGGTTGGTTGGCTGGCTGGCTGGTTGGCGTAGGTAGTTAGGATTACTCCGCCCTAGAGGCACATTCCCAGGCCCGCACCGCACCACACCGCCTGACTGTAGCTGTGCATACTTTATTTGATATTGCACCTATGCCCTAATAATCTAATAATTACTGTGGGTTGTTATATACATACATGTTTGTATACATGCATGTAATTGTGATTAATAGTCCGTCTTATCAACTGGTCGTCTCTTACCCGGCCCTGCCCAGCCAACCAGGAAGGGTCCCCAACCAACCAACCAACCAACCAACCCTCCCACACACAACCCCACAACACCCCTCCCCCCACGAAAAGAAAAAAAAAGAATGCCCGACCCAACCGACCCCCCGCCGCCGCCGCCCGCAAAACGCCTCAAGCTCGACCTTGGCCCCGCACAGACAGAAGAAGCAGTACTTTCGCGAACACCGCCGACTGAGCATGAAGCCGCGGCCGTGAACCCACAGACGGAGACGGGGGCGGAGACGGGGACGGAGACGGAGGCCGTTTCGCAGGTGGCGCTGGAGCGCGCGGTGGGCATTACCGAGTATGTTGATGCGGGGATCCGCGGGTGGAGCGGGATACTGAAGCAGAGGTATGTGTGTGTGTGTGTGGAGGGGGTGAATTGGGGGAGATTGCCCGGGTAGTGGGGGGGCAATTGGAATTGGGGGGCCAATTGGGACCGTGAAGGGAGAGAGGGGCTGACTGGTGATGGCGGTGGGGCCATGGGAGAGCAGATATACAGATTTCCTGGTCAACGAGATTGACGAGGAGGGCAATGTGATGTATCTCACAAAGCTCACGGTGGACGGCCAGCCCGCGGGGAAGGAGAAGGAGAAGAAGAAGTCGAACCCCGCGCCTGCCGCCCCGCCGGCGCCGCACATACCAGAGCCCACCTCTACTACTATTGCGGCCGTAGTCGCTGCCTCGAGGGCGGCAAAGGCGGCGGAGGCTGCGGCGTTCGAGGTATGCACCACCCCCTCCCCCTCCCCTCCCCTTCTCCTTCTCTCTACCCGCAGATACTAACCCCCGCCACAGCTCAGCGCCGACGACTTGGCCGCGCTCTCAGCCCTCATCACCCCCGAGATCGCCGCCTCCTGCGTCGCCCTCTACCGCGCCATCCTGTCCGCGCCCACCCCCGTCGAGCTCCCAACCACGACACTCACGACCCCCGCCATCCCCACCAAAGACGCGCGCTCGACCCTGCACGCCCTCGTCCGCCGCCTCTTCTCCTCAAAGCTCGAGACAACAACCCTCACCGGCGACAGCGAGAACCAGATCACAATCAAGCCGTCGACAGCGTCATCGCGCAACCCGCGCCAGCACCGCGGCAACCGTGGCGGCGCGCGACAAAAGGCGCCAGCAACAAAGGCGGCGGACCGCGGCGGCGACTACTGCCACTTTCTGCTCTACAAGGAGAACAAGGACACCATGCACGCCATCAAGATCGTGCAGAAGCTGCTTGGCCTGCGCAACGGCGGCGGCGGCGCGCAGATTGGCTTCGCGGGGACAAAGGACAAGCGCGCGGTGACGGTGCAGCGGTGCTCCGTGTACCGTGTTGACGCTGCGCGGCTTGCCCGGCTGAACGGCAACGGCGAGGGCGAGGGCGGCGCCGGGGCGCTGCATGCGGGCACGCGGGTGGGCAACTTTCAGTACAAGACGCACGGGCTGGAGCTGGGCGACCTGGGCGGGAACCAGTTTGTGATTACGCTGCGCGAGTGCGCTGTGGCGGCGGGCGAGACGCGGCCGCTGAGGGAGGTTGTGGAGGAGGTTGTGGACCGCGTGAGGGCGGGCGGGTTCGTCAACTATTTTGGGCTGCAGCGGTTTGGGAGCTACAGCGTGGGGACGTGGGAGGTTGGCGTGAAGCTGCTGGCCGGCGACTGGTGCGGCGCCGTCGGGCAGATATTGCACTACGATGCCGCCCTGCTCCCAGACTCCGACTCTGAAAACACGAGCAGCAGCAGTAACAACCCCAACAACAATAATCGGGACGACATAGCCCGCGCCGCCGCCATCGCCGCCTTCAACTCAAAGGACTACGCCCAAGCCGCAAACCTCATCCCCTACAAGTACTCGGCCGAAAGCGCCATCCTCCACTACTTTGCCGCCCGCCCGGCGTCAACAGACTACTGCGCCGCCCTGGGCACGATCCCGAGGGCCCTCAAGACAATGTATGTCCACGCCCTGCAGAGCTACGTGTGGAACCATGTCGCGAGCGCCCGCGTGCGCATGGGCATGCAGGTGCTGCCGGGCGACCTGGTTCTTATCCCGCAGGACGACGGCGGCGATGCCGCCACCACCACCACCACCACTGAGGACATGGAGGTAGAGGTAGACCAAGACGGCGAAGTTGTCGTCCACGCCCCCACTACCACCACCACCACCACTGGCCGCCGCCGCCGCGTCGCCGGGCAGTTCCAGCGCGCGCGCGCCCTGTCCGCCGCCGAGGCGTGCAGCGGGCGGTGGGGGGTGCGCGACATTGTGCTGCCGACGCCCGGGTGGGACGTTGTGTATCCGCAGAGCGAGGCGCTGCTGGGCGTGTACAAGGATGTGATGGCGCCGCATGGGCTGGACCCGCTGCAGATGCGCAGGGGCGTCAAGGAGTTTAGTCTGCCGGGGAGCTATCGCGGCGTTGTGGCGGGGTTTTTGGGCGGGAGGTGTGGCGCGGAGGTGGTGAGGGGGTGTAGGGGGGTGGAGCAGGTTGTGGCGACGGATCTGGATGCGCTGGTGGAGATGGGGGCGGAGGCGGGGGCGGAGGCGGAGGGGGAGGGATGGGGGGTGGGGCGGGTGATGATGCTGCTGCTGGTGCTGCTGCTGATACGGCTGCTACCACGGCTGGAGACGGGGAGGAGAAGATAGCAGTTGTGCTAAGGATGTGTCTGGGCACCAGCACTTATGCGACAATGGCGCTAAGGGAGTTTATGCGCGAGGGCATCAGGGCCTACAAGCCGGAATACAGCAGGTAGTTTGGTCTAATTGAGGGGGGGGGGGGAAAGCGGTTTGGCATGCGCATGGATGTACTATTAGGGTAGCTGTGCTGTGTACTTGGCTACAAGTTGGCGGAAACAAAAAAAAAACGTTCTGGATTGGAGCAACAGGCAGCAAAGTAGAATGCCGCTGTCTAGCGGGTGAGAGCTGGTGAGGCAGTGGTGGTGGTGGTTGTCGATGTGGATTTATCGCAAAGGACTGTGCGGGGGGAGGTCTAGCCAACGCGACCAACTGACTAGATACCAGTATGTAGCTAGCTACATACCTATCCAGCTCATAAAGCCCCAAACGCACCCCGTCCACGTCCTTCAACTACCTATGTATGTAGGTAGGTACATGTAGCTAGCTAGCTAGCCAGCACACACGCGGTCATTGGCCGGCCGCTCTGAATAGGCATTCATATGGGCCTCTACCCAGGCAGTGCCAATGTATACAACTAAAGCCCACCAGGGCCCGTGGGGGAGGTGGGGGGGACGGCATACTCCAGGCAAACGCAGAGCACAGCAGTACATGTGCCTGCAGCGTATATGTACATGTATATATCCCCCCCCCCCCCCCCCCAAACCCCGCGCTGCCAGGATAGCCGCATCACAGACTCTCACTCGCCCAGCCCATCCCCGGCCCCCATCCCATGTCCGGGGCCTTTTTTGCTTTCCTTTTCGGTGAGTTACATCATGACCGTGGCTTGTGACCGGCTGGCCGCGGGGGGGCTATTTTCTATTTTCTTTGTTTCTCCAGCTGGCTAGCTCATGCAGTACTATAGCTGCTCAGTATTTTCTTCTTATATGGACAGGCAATCAATCTGGTTTTATGTACAAGTACATGTATGTAGAGTCTGATGCTAAGCTCAAGTGGTAGGTATGTAACGTAACCCCAAGATGTACATGTACCTTTACAGCAGAGTACAATGTACATAGATGCTTTGAAAGTGTACATACATGTAGCGTGGCTATCTATGGCTATAACACAAGCCAAACCAGCCACCACCCCCCCCCCCCCCCACCGGCCGTCACACACATGGGCGGAAAAAGAGCAGCCGGGGCCGGTGCAGATCCTTTCTCTTTCTTGTTCTCGTTCTCTTTCTCTTTTCTTTTCTCTTTCTCTTCATTACTCTTCATTACTATATGCACAAACACCACACCACATATACTACTCCCCCCATACCTACCTAGCCAGTATACTGTACTGTGCTATACTGTACTGTTGTAGGTACACTTGGGCTTCTTTACGCCATAGTATTAACTTTATGCGACCATTTTGTACCTAGAAACAGAATTGGCATGACTTAAATAAAAAAAAAAAAGACTGTTGTAGGTTGTAGGTACATACCCATATCCACACTGGCATGCATGTACTGGTGATATAGAAAGAGAAGGAGGAAAGAAGAAAAGGACTTGGAAAACCACTCTGTTTAAACCTTAGGTACCTGTGAATTTGCCATCATGAGCATTAAAAACGGGTACATACATACATACATACATACGTGAACGTGAAAGTAAAACCAAAGCCAAAGCCAAAGCCAAAGCCAAAAAAAAAAAGACTACATACATACATACACACATCCACATCCATCCATACATTCCATATTGTACCTATCTACAAACCGACAAACAAACAAACAAACACACAAACAAACTACATATTACCCACAGAGCAGAGCAGAGCAGAGCAGAGCATACATACACCCCCCACCACCCCCCACCAACCCCACCAGCCCCGAATGACATGACATGGCCCCACCAGCCACCTCCCTCCACAAGGACCATGCAGTCCAGTCCAGCCGGGCGGGCTACATCTACATGTAGGTACATATACGGAGACGCATTTTACCTTATCCACCGCTACTGCCACTGCCACTGCCACTGCTGTCACCGTGCACGACCACCTGTATGTATGTGTGTGTGTGTGTGTGTGCGTGTGTGTGTGTGTATGCAAGCCCGCCACCCTACTAGCTACCCTCGAACTTGACCCCGCGGGCATGGCATGCAAAACAGAAGAGCAAAAGAGCAAAGAAAGTGCCATCAGCCACAAAACAAGTGCCAATTCGTTCGCAATTAACTATATCCCCCCCCCCCCCCCGACCAGTAGCCAATTGCACATAACCATTACTACCAACTACCCCAAAACCCCAAAACCCCAACACTACACTACACTACACTAGCCAACCCAACGCAACCCAACCCACCCCACCCCACCTACCGCCTCCTGCCCCTAAACCTCCCCCCACCCGCACCCGCCTTGGCGCCCTTACTGCCCCTGATATTAACCCTGCGATAGTTCGCATGCGCCGCCTCCGAGATCTTCCTTGCCTTCCTCTCCACGGCAACGACAGGCACGGCCGCCTTCGCCGGCTCGTCGGGCAGGTTATCCAGATCCGACAGGTCCTCGTCCGAGTACCCTGCGCCCGGGAGCTCCGCGTCCTCCGGGTTCGGCGGTGGGGGCGGTGGCGGGGCGTCGTCGTCTGCCTGTGCTGTTGCTGTTGTTGTTGTTGTGGTGGTGGTGGTGGTTTTGGCGGTGGGGCGCACTGGGTGGTTTTGTTAGCGTGGGTTAATGTATAATAGTATATATAATAATAGTAGTGAAAGATGGAATTTCGGGGACATACTGATAACGCGCCTATGCTGTCTCTTCAGCCCCTTCTTCTTCCACTTCCTCCCCTTGTCCTCCTTCTCGTCCCCGCTCTCCTCCTCCTCCACCCGCCGCTCCTCCCTCCACGCCCCCTCGGGCAACGGCGGCAGCCCCGTCTCCGGATCATTCTCCTCCACCACCACCACGGCCGCCGCCGCCGCCGCCGCCTCCACCTCCACCACCCTCTTCTTGACTGGCGCCCCCACATCCGCACCCGCACCCGCACCCTCCATCTCGCGCTCAATCTCGCGCATCGCCTCCTCATCGTCGCGATGCGCATCATCCTCCATCCTCCGCAGCTCCTTCACCATCTGGCTCAGCCCCTTGACCAGCGGCCTCCTCCTCCGCGGGCCCGCCGCCACCGGGCTCTCCTCCTCCAGCGACCCAATAAACGACCTCCGCAGGAACGCCGGCGTCGAAAACACATCCTTCTGCGTGGCGGGCGTCCTCGGGGTGCCCATCTCCCCCGCTTTGCGCTTGCGCGGCGTCGAGAGCGCCGGTGAGGCGGTGGCGGTGGCGGTGGCGGCCTTTCCCTTTCGGGGCGAGGGCCGTAGCGTGCGCTTGTGCGACGGGGTGGCGGCGGTGTCGGTGTCGGCGTCGGCGCCAAAGGACTCGAAGATGCCGAGGACCTTTCCGGTCCTTTGCGGCGTGGGGCCGACCGAGTCGCGCGGGCGGTTTCCAAAGAGGCGGCGGCCGCGGGTGGAGAGCGGGGAGTCGTAGAGGTCGCTGTGGCGCTGCTGGGAGGGCTTTGAGGGCGTGCGGAAGATTGAGGTTGTGGAGACGGAGGTGGAGGTTGTGGGGCGGGAGGGGATTGTCGTGGCTGTGGACCTTGCGCTGCTGCTGCCGGGGGGGGAGGGCCCGGAGGCGAAGGGGTTTGTGGGGCAGTAGGGGATCGCGGTGGGGGTTGTGGTTGTGAATTTTGTTGAGGGGTCTCGGTGCTTTGGCGGGTCGGCCGAGTGCGAGGAGGACTTTGGCTTTGGCGCTTTGGAGGAGGGCTGGATCTTGTAGTACTCTTTGTATTTCGCAGCTGCAGTAGACAATCGTGGCTGTTAGCCACTGCTTCCTGTCCCATGGACCAGTCGACCACCACTAACCAATGACCTTGTCCCTCTTGATCTCCTCCCGCGTCGGCTTCCTGCCGCCATTCGCGTCTGCAAAGGCGCGTTCCCACTCCTTGAGCACCTGCCTGAGGGTCTTGTGGGCCTCTGTGCCTGCCATTCCGTGTGGTTGTGGGTGTGGAGGTTGTGGTGGTAGTGGTGTTTGGTTGTGGTTGTGGTTGTGGTGGTTGTGGTTGTGGTAAGGACAGTCGCAGTTGTCGTTGTCGTTGTCGCTGAGAGAGTTCTCTCCAAAGAGTCGAGGTTGTGTGCCAAGGCCAAGAGGCAGGGAACGCGTCTCGGCTGGGGCTTCTTCTTTGGGGGGGGTCAATGATTGCCGGGCGGGTGTTTGGCTGCGAGGGAGGGAGGGAGGGTGAGGGAGGGTGGTTGTGGTTGTGGTAGTAGTGGTAGTGGTGGTAGTGGTAGTAGTAGTAGAGAGGTAGAGAAGAGAGGTGGAGAGGTGGAGGGAGGGTGGTTGTGGGAGTGGTAGAGGGCAGTGGTGCAGAGGTGGAGATACTATTCCAGGGCGAGGGATAGACTCGGGGCACATCATTGTATTGCATGCACACAACTACCCCCCCTTTCCCCACCCACGGGTCCGTCCCACGAGTCGAGTGAGAATCCATGACCGGCACACAGAAACCCACCTGCAGTCGAAGGCTCATGGGCGTGGGAGCGGGATATAGATACATGTAGATACATACATCACGCTAATTCTCTGTGCGATGCGCGCCTGCCATATACGTCCGTGGTCACAATTCCTTTATTGTCCCAAACATTATATATATATATATATATATACAAGTCGTTTCCAACCCTTCGGCCGGTACGTATACTACATGTAGGTACACGTACATCAGTCAGTTCAATATACAGGCAAGCAGCATTGCGGCTTATTTCTCCATCTGTCTGTCAGTCACGTCGGGGCTCTCAGGCCGCTGCGCGGCGGTTTTATGTGTCTTTTCTAATGTCCCCCCCATATATATATCAGTACCACTGATCGATTCCCAGAACCAGTGGGAAACCTATTAACAATTGCAGTCCAACACTCAGGTACGTAGTCAGCACAATTCCCTACGTTTAAATCCAACACAACATATTTCAAGTGAAACAAAAACCTCTCTCAATGAGCCAATCAAAGGCTTTTAAATGCACATGCATCTCTACCACGGCGGGAAATGCATCAATTGATGCATTGCCCACGTCCACGCGTCAAGTAAATGCATCAATTGATGCATAAGCTGTCGTGAGCTGTGTAAACTCGTACGGTCGATGCATTATTGACTTTTCCCTACATGCAAATTTTATAGTTTAATTCTCTATGTCTTAATTTACTATCGAACTATATCCACCGATGGCTTATACGGTAAAATGCGAGATCCTCAAGCATAATACTCCAGGTTCGACCCCGACAATGTATTTTTTTAAAATTCTATCTCTCACCCTTCAGTAATCTCAGCAGTAAAATCGTAAAGTGGGACTGGGGATGCATTCGCCGATGCATTATACCGATGCATTATATGGGGTCATGATGAGGATGCATTATCACTACACATTTCCCGACGTAGTAGAGGCATATGCAGGTTAGAATTATATACTTATTAGATATATACATATACAGGCAAGAGCGACACCGCAATCGTGGTAGTCATAATTAAGCGACTGTGGTGTATAGTATAGACACCCCCCCCGGGACCAAACGCCAGTGCCAGACTAAAAAACAAAACAACGAGTCCCTCGCACGGCCGCTTACCCACCTAGACCTTCTCCTTCAACGCATCCTCCCTCCTCCTCAGCTCCTCCTGCCCCAACCTCCTCAGCTCCTTCCTCCTCCGCCTGCTCTCCTTGATGCCAAAGCCCCCGCTCAAGATCTCCGCCACCTCCTCCAGCGTAAACCCGCTCAGGTCCGGGTACAGGAAGATGACAAACAGCCACCCCAGGAAGCACAGCACCGCATAGAACCCGAACGCCCCACTAGGCGTCATCCTGTCCATCATGGTCAAGAAGGTCGATCCCAGGATGAGGTTCGCGCCCCAGTTGGTGGCGGTCGCCATGCCTGTTCCGTAGCCGCGCACGTTGTATGGAAACACTTCGCTCTGGCCGACCCATGCAATGTTGCCGATGCCGAGTGCGTAGAACATCACGTAGATGATCTGGGAGGCGAGAATGAGAACGGCCCAGCGGTTGCCGCCGCCGCCAATGACATCTCCGGCGTCGTTGCGGGGAAGGTAGTGGAACGCGATGGCGCAGATTGTGAGGCCGGCGGCACAGCCCCAGAGAGTGCCGATGAGAACTCGCCGGCGGCCTATGCGGTCGACGACGAGGAAGGTGACGCACTAGTAGAGGAACTGCGTGAGCTTTTCGTTGGTGAGGTCTTGGGGGGGGGGGGCTTACGGTCATGACAAAGTTTGTGCCGGCAACAATGAGACTGACGGCGGTAGGGTTCTCGAAGCCGACACTCTTGAAGATGGTGGCAGAGAAATACATCAATGAATTGAAACCGGAAAATTGCTACAACAACAACACATTAGCTGGTGTGTTCCTTATATACACACATTTACGTGCATGTGTGTGTATAGCGAACCTGAATCCCCTGCAATCCGCACGCAATAATCAACGCCCTCAAATTGGATGGCACAGTGTAAAGACTCTTAAAGTCGCTCCATGCCTTCTGTGAAGCTGTCCCAGGCCTTCTGTCCTCGGTGAATTCTTTGATATATGCCACCTTCTCATCCAAATCTCTGTCGGAGGCACCTTTATAGATCTGTGACAAGATGGTCTTTGCCTGACCTTCAATGCCTTTTCGGATCACTGCCGGCATCAACCATGTTAGCTTCAAGCTTATAATAACCCCCATGCTCGGGACGGGGGAGTTACATACAGTAACGAGGGCTTTCCGGAAGCCAGTACAGTATGACAAACTGGGCAGCAGCCGGAACAGCGCCGATACCTACCATGATGCGCCAGCCGCCGTCTACATGCGTAAGGCCTGCACCGATAGCATAGGCAACAACCTGACCAAACGTGATGAAGAGGACATTGATGATGATCACCCGCCCACGGTAATTGGCCTATGACAAACACAGTACTAGGTTAGAACCCGAATTCTACACATCAATGTTTGGTAGATGGATTTAATCCACTTACCGGTGAAAGCTCGGCGAGATACAGTGGAACTATCAAACTTGCCAATCCCACGCCTATACCAATGATAAATCGTCTAAATATGCCCGCCCCGTCAGTAACCAACCCAAGACCATAAAAAAAACAAAAGAAAATGTCAGCTCACCCAGCAACCATCAACCACACACTCCCAGAGAGCGCCTGCATGATCGCCCCGACTATAAACACCACATCCGCAATTGCAACAACCCACTTCCTACCAATCTGATCTGCGAGCGCGCCGGCCACAATACCCGCCAGGAGCGCGCCGAGGGAGGTGGCAGCGGTGATGAACTCCTTCTGCTGGTTCGAGAGCTCGGCAGGGCCGAGGTCACTGCCAATCACTACGAGGGCGCCGGAAATGACTCTGCATGGGGCGCTATTAGTTTTTTTCTTCCCACCCAACCATCCGGACTATTGTTATTCGGAAGAAATCAAATACCCGGTGTCGTATCCAAAAAGTAGCTGCAATTCCCTCAATGTCAGCTTGCGATACCATACTGGCGCAATGCCGGCGGCGGACGGCGGGGGGGGGAGAAAGAAACTTACACCACTGATACCAGCGACAAACGTCAAAACCCACATCCACACCGTCGGTGTCTCAGAAGTCTCCTGCGCCGACTGCGCCGACGCGTCGTCCCGAATGGTAGGGGCCGACCTGGCATCCTCGCGTATCGAAGCCTCGTTGCTTTTCGAGGCCGAGCCAGACCGTGACACTTGGTCTTCAATACCAATGTTGGTGCTCATGATTTGTTGTGCAAAGAAGTTGGTGATGGAAAGAACAGAAGAAGAAGAAGGGAAAAAAAACACCAGGGGGCGACTATCCTTTATGAAGTGCTTTCACTTCATGCCGTTCCCGTTTCCAAGCTATCTTTGCGGGGTACATACACAGCATAGCGGGATCGCTGGGTTGAGCCCGAGGTTGGCATGTTAAACCGCCCGCCCTGGGATGATATCTGAATCCACTCTGTTGCGCCGGGGTGTGTATGTACCTGTCTGTACCTCTCGCCGCTCTGGATACCAAGCCATCCAAAGACTCTCACCCCAATCGTACATGCATCTTACGATGGGCCAATTAGCCATGCCATCATAACTAGCCTATCAGTTCCCGAGTCTCCCCTACCAGCAGAGTAGAACAAGTACATGTACGTACCTACATACCAGTGCTCGCAAAAGAGCATGAACCATAAAGCAACCGAAGTTATCCGCAGCCTTGGCCGGACAGCTTCCCGACTAAGGATTTACAGAAGCAGTAATGACGTTGGAAATCGTTGTTTCTTTTAAAAAAGTTACATTCATCGCGTGATGATCTTTTGTATCGATAAGAAGTACGTTTCCAACATTACCCCATTTTCGGTCCTGGATGCGGTAACTCTTCGCATGCCTTTCTGGTAGCTTCCGTATCGAGCCCAACAACTGCTAAACTCCCGAAACGTTCCCGCCTTCCGGAAGTGGCACGGCTTACTAGTGATAGTAATACGCTCTAGTGGTAATAAACGAGGTGTCAGTCGGCCGTCAACGAAAGCGTAGTCTACCAGCCTTAAGGTTCTCTGGGGATCAGTGCAAAGTTCGATATATCTACAGAGCACCGTACTACGGACAGGTAGAATACCTTAGGGCCAGAGCTATGAAACCCGTAGTAGTACCGGGATTAGTAGGTGTAACGGTTGCTACCCGCCCACGCACGCCAAGGCAACACACAGGGATCGACCTTTCAGTTCGTGAGGATTGTACCGAGGGTAAGTAAGCTACAAGCATCTACATATTTGCGGGGAAAGATCAGTGCTATTTTTTTTATTTTTTTTGCGGGGAACGATGGCGGGGGAGACGGGCGTGGGGTATTAGATAACATATAAGCTAGCTATCTCGGTGATATGTCGGTGGTTCTGCGGGGTGGCACATGGGGGGGGGGGTGCACTGTTCACAAGAAATCATGGAATCTCACTCGCCAGTTGGGAATCTAGCCCCATTCACCCATTTGTGATTCACTGTGATGGATGACGTCTGGTGTGGGGGTCTGGTTGAGAACGGTGAAGTGGCCGCTTCTTGGAGTGCCTTAGTATCTAGGAATGTATCTACTCTATGATAGCCCTCTTCATCGATTGCATTGTCGGACTACTAGCCGGTGGGGTATATATATATATAATTCGATGGTGACTTTAACCGCGACCCAGGAGCTGCTAGACTAATAATTATAAATCCGAGTATGATCACCATTCACCATTCAACTACTGGAGACGAAATGCGTACCTAGATATATGCGTTTCAAAGGATTGCCTCTCTCTCTCGAATCTTAACGATTGCTAGCTATATTATATTCTTATCTAGCAGCGAAATTCCCGACTTCCACTTGTGGGATTGCCGAGAGCCCTACAACCCCCTTGTTAATTTCAAGTCACTGAATCTAAGTACATGTAGTATACAGAGCGGGAAAACATTCATAAATCAATGTTAGGCTTCTTGTCCGGGCCTGCATGATTCCTTACTGCTATCCTGGGAAACGAATAGGGCTCCCTAAGATAAGAATAGCCAGGTTAGCTGTCATAATAATCAGCTTTTGCTATGTACGTATTGTATCTGCTGCTTGGCTAGACCCCTTACCTCTTTTGTCGATGTAATTGTGGAGCAATTCTTAGTAGCATCGTTCTTCCCATACGCACGAAATAGCTCGACTCGGTTCGGTCTTATTGCTCCCGTAAACGCCAAGTTATTACGGTCACAACGAAGGAGTATGGGAACGTGTAGCGGAGAGCCCTTGCGGCTTGCTGGATTCGCTTCCCCCGGTTGGACCCAAAGAATCTCACCGGGCCCAAGGAAGTTTAACGGTAGAAAACCAGTGTCGAAGCAAGGTTTCATGGGTATTTCGATTCTAGCTCTCAGTGCATTCGATCCCCTTCCCCTTCCCAATTAATATTACCATCAGGATATGTGGTGTGGGCAGCCATACGAAGTACTAATGTCCATCTATGACGAGTAATATGGCTACCATCACCGAAAGCCAACAATCCCTTCCCATTCTCGCAACTCCACTAGGTATGGTCCTCAACTTTGAAATCTGGTCCAAAGTGAGACGGCTTGGCGCCGGGGTTAGGTGATATGAGACTGCAGCTGAGCACTGGATCATTTTCTCGCGCCAAGCCGGTCCCCATCTTTTCGGTGAACCAGGTTTGAGAGTCCAATGAAAATGGGAACGGAGTATAATTTGGTTTAGCTGGTGCTGTATATTACAAGTAGTTACATGCATGTAGTGTCTCCCTCCTCTTTAGCTTTAGTCATCAAATGTTTATATTTACTTTTACTTATTATCAGCACCTTAAATACACCTGCATGCATGATTGAATTGCCAAGTATGCCTACATACATATACAGCAAGAGAATAAGGTAAGGTTGATAGGTCGAGCAGGTGCGTTATCGTGATTCTAGTCTCGAGTAACCACTCAGGATCAACATTAAAAGATTTCCAGATATCCTATGTCTATATACATGTGTGCTCCTCTTTACGAACACGCGCTCATAATCACGTCATCGTCCCCTCAGATTCCCTTCTCTGCATCTTCCAGTAGTCTCTTGACAGACTTCATGCCCTCCTTCGCCCAGCCGTCCAACAGCCCACTCTTCTGCTCTTTCGAATGCTCCTCCTCCAGAAATACCTCTACACTAAACCAACCTCTGAACCCCGTTCTCAGTACTGCCTCTACCATATCTAACACTGGTAAATATCCGCCCTGGTAAGGCACCGGTCTACTCGCATGACTCCACCTCGCCCTTGGGGGGGTCTCCCCCTCTCGCTCTAGCGGTGGCACCATGTGGTACGCATCCGATATCTGGAAGAAGAATATCTTTTCTGGATCCACTTCTTTCTCAAGCTTCTTTAACGAGGCTCTATAATTCTCGTCGGCGTTTTCGATCTTCCCGGAAGCAACACAGGGGTCTCCCCATTCTAGCGAGGCTGTCTGGAATGTGTCGAGGCAGAGCCCAAGGTTGGGGCGGTCCGCGAGCTTTATCACTTCATTGATATGTTCCCAGGTATTGACGTGGGCACCCCAGGCCCAGTTCTCATATGCGATACGACGGGGATGGTACAAGTCTGCCAGGGCCGCGAGGTCTCTGGCAATCTCGGGGAATGAGGAAATGCTGGATGGGTCGTCGTTTGATCCGACCTGGTAGTAGATGATAGCCACTTAGTCTCGTAGAGCGCCAGGTATGTTGTCAAAGGGCCAGATATTACCCACTTGAAGCATATCACACCCCACCGCATCCATGATTCTCATCCATCCCCTGGCCTTGTCAAAGGCCTTTTTTCGCTGCTCCGTTCCCTCCGAATATCCTTCAAAGTTTGAGAATGGCTGAAGTACAAGTACCTCAAGTTTCAACTCATCACAAAGGCGTCTAACTTCTTCAGCGGCTTTGCACAGGTTATCATAGTCGTCCTCGGCAAGACCTGAGTTTCGAAGGTATTGGCGTGCGAAAGAGAGGAGGTCGTCGAAGCCAAGTTCGAAGCCTTGGTATCCAGCTGTGGAGATGGCAGAGAGCTTGAGCGGGAGCGTATGCGTAGGGTGCATCCCTAAGGAGGGCGTTGCATAAGACAACTTTATGCTTGAGAGATCAGACTTTAACATTTTACAGGGTACTTGTGAGATTATTCTTTTCGGTCAACTCAGAGGGCGCACCGGGTAAATGTATCGTGGTTTTATTTTCGTCTGAGTCTGCGATGTGTATTTCGGGGAGATTTTTAAACGCTTTATCTCATTATTTACGATACGCAGCTATGTCGTCATGGTTGCGTTCAGAACCCTGCCAAGGCTCAGGGTTGTCTCTTGAGCTTTGGAAGTACTGAAGAAGGTGTTTTTAGAAAGGGATAACAGAAAATGTGGTCATGACATCATTGACGTGGTATTTTTTAAGGATGGCAGATCGTCGCCACGTGCAGCGGAGGTTTTAATTATGTCAGCTGCATGAACGCTCACTCGAATGGATCACACAAGCACCCAAGGTCTAAAGAAACTTTCCGGATAAAACCGTCAGACCCTTCACTCTTTATGGAGGGAGAGAAGATGTTGGAACGTGGGGTAAGGTAGAGCGGGGGCAGCAATATATATTCCCGAGCTTGAGGTGCCACGTGCATAAGTCGAAACTTATCAATCTCCATCCCTACGCATACATCACTCGGGATCTAGAACCCGCTACTCTGGAGAGAAAGGGAGGACAAATGGGTAAGTTGGATGTAGGCTTCCCCTCAATTGCGTACGACACGGCGTCCCGGGATCTTGGATCCGCAGGAATGACAGATACCTACAATATGTCAACTGTGGGGTATGCTGCAATATAAAGAGACACATGGTCAACTCCTATATTATGCAACACTTACATGAAAGAGCCGATACATCCGGCCGAGAACCAAGCAGTATAACCCTGTACTATGGGCTTTAGTGAGCATTGCGCACGGGTTTGAAGCTTGCTATAATTGTCAAAATCGTCCCTCATTTGCCTTACAAAGAAGGATATGACTTATGAAAAGCCTGAGCTTGAAGCTAAGAAAGTTTTCAAAGTCAAATATCCAACGTTATAAGGATGCTTGTTATACGGAAACATCGAGTTCCGGCCCGAAAATATGCGTACAGAAAATGTGTGAATATTAATAACGCATTCGTTATCCACCAAGCTCAACGGCCACTCGAGTCATATGCGATGATTAATACAAATATCAACAACAGAGTTGCCTCTCTATGCATCCTTTTCCCAAGGAACTCGGGCCGACGTCAAAATAATGATATCTATATATCATAATGGAATACTTTAATAAGTTTTTCATTACTCAACAGGCTTATAGTCGATATCACTCAAGCACGGATACGAATCCTCATGACCAAATTCCTATTCGAAAATCGAATTGAATAGAAAGGAAAAAAGGTCACTAATAGTAACTTGACTCAACTATCAGAAGGCAGCATGAAATAAGACTTTAATCAGAGATATTCGCCGGAGATTTTATACCCTACCGTAGATCAGCCTAAAAGCCCCCCCCCCCCCCCCCCGGCTACACGGTGCAAATAAAACCCTACACATAAAGTAAGCATAACTATGAAACTCGCGAGGGGGCGCTTCGGAGCATTATTAAAGCTTGAACACCTGATATTTTACAACCTAGATGGCTCCACTACTTGCTTGGCCAACCCAAAATAGGCCTAGTTAACCACAACCAGAAGGACAAAAGAAGGGTCAACGGCCCGAGGCCGCAAAACCGCTAATATATCAGAGGGAGGGCTTTGTACCTGAACAGAAATTGAAAGTTGGAATTTGTAGGTATATGTCAAATTTACAGGGGCAATAACTCAACGATGCTATTCCGTCGGCCCGAAAGGGTTTTTTTGCTCCCCCATGACTATTTTGCACAGAGGAATTCAATCTTGCGCGCCAAAGAAGGGGAGAATGATCATTTCTTCATCCTGGGAACTCTCCCCTGAAATTTTAGACTAAAAACTATATAAGTTGGATAAACTCTCCCTTCTCCTATAGCCATCAATTGAGAACTATCAACCCACACATACACACATACGTTCATACAGCATTCGATATTATCAATAAGATGGTTTCTGCGTCTTTCATCTTTTCTGCTCTGGCGCTTTTGGCATCTCAAGCTGCTGCACATGGTGGTGTCGGGAAGTATATCATCGGCTCTACTGAATACAAGGGGTATGTATCTTTCTTATCTATAAGAGCTACATGTATGTATTAATTTCTTTGTTCAACTATAGTTGGGAACCTTATAATTCTGCAACTGGGCAGTCTACTATCCAGAGACAATACAGCAGCTACGATCCCATCCTTACTCCTACGGGAACGAATATCAGATGTAACAATGCTGGTGAAACTTCTCAACTCAGTGCGACAATTGCAGGTAAGCTCGAGTCCAATAGCTGAAGTCCACTTTCAACCCTTCACCCCTACGTGCTATTTGTTAATATGATTTATCGCAGCTGGCACTGATATCACTGCGGTCTGGACCCAATGGACCCATGCTGAAGGTCCAGTAACTGTATATATGGCCAAGTGCCCTGCCAGTTGTGCAGACTTTGATGGCAGTGGCGCAGTATGGTTCAAAATCGACGAGGCCGGACTTTTGTCAGGCACTATCAACAATGGAGAATGGGGTAATGGTATTATCTTGGCCACGCTGAAATGGACTACAACTATTCCGGCCAGTCTTGCTCCTGGAAACTACATTATTAGGGTTCGTAAATACATATATGATCGTTTCTTATAGATTTCGACTGTTGATCATTCACTTACCTTACTCATCATGTACAGCACGAAGTCCTAGCCCTTCACCAAGAACTCACCCCCCAATTCTACCCAGAGTGCGCACAACTCACTGTCACTGGAAGCGGTACCGCGTCGCCTTCAGGCTCTTACCTCGTCAGCCTTCCTGGTGCTTTCAGCATGTCTGACCCAGGTGTTTCTGTTTTAATAAACTCAGACACCTCCACCACGTACATTGTTCCTGGCCCTGCAGTCTGGCCTGGTACTGGAACCGGCACTACCCCTGTAGTTACCTCTGCTGTGTCGTCGGCGGCGCCTGCTGCCTCTACATCTGTCGTCACTAGCGCTGCTCCAGCTTCTACTGGTGCTGCTGTAGCGAAGTTCGGCCAGTGGTAAGCTAATCATTTCCCACCCGCTCTTATTTCGGCTATATGTGTCTGATATTATGGCGAATCATTTAGTGGTGGTATTGGGTATTCGGGATCTACAACTTGTGCCTCTGGCTCGACTTGCACAAAAACCAACGATTACTACTCACAGGTACATTCCACATTCATATCTTGGCTCAGAACCATCCCATCGCACAAACCCGATAGCTAACACACCGCGAATTGTATTTAGTGTTTGTAACACCCTCGTATTTGATTGATTGCGGGGTGGGTATATGACGGTAATAGGTCGAGAGGAGAGCCGGAGGGGGTTGCTGGGAGGACTTTTTTTCTTACATTTTTTTTCTATGTAACTATTAACCTATCGATCGTATTCGGTACTGTGTTTTTTTAGCTATCGCATTTAAGAGGTTAAAGGTCGATCGCTATCTTTAGAACAAGCCTTTCCTGCTCGTTTAACTGGAAATCTAATAGGGTTGTGTTCAAGATTCGAGCCTCGGATCCAGCCAATCAGATGGTTGCAGTTGACTTAATAAAGATCTTTCAGCCCCATCTTTATGCACCCCACATAGAAGTGCCGAACGTTTTCCCCTCTATGTAAAGGATCCGCAAATCAGGTAAAAATTTGATGATCGGTGACGGGGTTTAAATTCCGGGGAGGTGTCAGCGAGTCATGGAGTATCACTCATCCCCGATTCTTTCAATGTTGGGACTTCTTTGCACTTTATTTTAAGCCTTATTCAACAATTCGACAGCTGGCAATCACTTCAGTCTCGACCATCCTCTACCGATCTCGATTTCTACGTCACATTATATTATCTTTCTCGTTTCTTTTGGAGTAAGCTCGTACTTGTGTACCTACATGCATATATGTCATGGTCAAGATCTTATTGCAATTGCCCGTCTTCCCGTAAACCTATCGTACGACATTGCATGTGCGCTAGCTACATCTGAAGCACCTAGATCTAACGCACCAATCATGAGTGAAGCATGTTTGATTAGGAGCGCCGATAAACAAACCAGCTTCTAGCTAAATATAACACATATACGAGGTACCTATGATCTAAGTCATGTCTTTGGTAAGTGCAAGATTTTATCTGCAAGATATGGCCATGTACACAGATTCTTACGTACGAGGGTTAGGGTGTTAAATTAAACAACCAATAAAAGAGGTCGACTTGTAATACGAGCGCATCCATACCATGACTGTAGACTGAGTTTGTGGCCAGTAATAATCCTGTATGATCATGCAAAGCGATCCTGGAACCAATTTCAGCTGCGTGCAAGTCTCTGCTGACCTCGAACAATCAAATCCTTGCTATATTACCTGCGTTTATTCAAGCTCTTGTTTCCTACCTTTAGTACACGGGCATGTATACAACCATCGATCTAAGGCGGCGACATAACTTTCATTCCATTGGTTAATACTTATCCAACGGCCAGCTTATGGGACTGTATAGTATAAGTAAATTTATCAGTGCACTTTGAGGAGAGTGCCGTATCTGTGAAGGAACGAGCGAACGAACGACTTCAATGGGATAAGTACTCGCTATCGAGTACACTTAGATATATACACCCCCTAAGCGTGCTTCTGTTTAGCCGCTCTGTGAGGAGTAAAAAGCCATCATTTATGTGCTGTCAAGCTAGTAGAACGTCACTTGGGTGTGTCGGTAGCGATATTTTCGTAGATCCACCAGTACAGTACGAAAAAAGGGGGTGGGGTCCTTACCATAGCATTACCGATACACGTAGATTATAGTAGTGATACTGCAATTATATGAGTGGTAGCATTTGGAACAATATTTATATTTCAGAATACCAGAAATTGAAGAAATACGGTAAGAATACGGTAGTCGTCAGAATACGTATTCCAGAGTATACTGTATTAGTGGTAATACAGTAAGAATACGGTAGTCGTCAGAATACGTATTCCAGAGTATGCTGCATTAGTGGTAATACCGAACTTTACCCAGTACAGTAGTACTACAGTATATACAGATATACTTAAAAATTTCATCACCTAACCCTAATTCCGCATTTCAAGCTTGAAGCATCTCAAATTTGACTATCGCCAGATATTGATTTATCAATAGATACCTGTAGATTCATCCTATGAGGATGGGCGTTCCAGAACTGCGATATACTTTTAAAAAATAAATTTTCCTGATCTAGGCATGATATCTCATGTGAAAGGAGAATAACCCTCTCAGGTAATATAGCGATGATGATACCCAATCACAATCATCGACAGTGCGCCGGTGTAGAATGATGGCGATGGTGATGTTATTAAGGTGTACAGGCAGAGTACGTATATGTACGTATAGGCAGAGTACGTATATGTAGATTACGTGCCCTCAAGGCAAGACTAAGCCCAGAACAAGCAGAACTAGTCCTAATCTGCTGTACCGTAAGGCACTAATTGGTATTCGTTGCAGTATATATTTCACCAAATACCGGCATATTTCACCAAATACCGGAAAAATACCGTCATAAATCGGTACCGGAAAGAATACGGTATAGATAAGAATACCGCAGTACAGATAAGAATACCGCAGTACTACGGTAATGCTACGGTAGGGACCCCACCCCCTTTTTTCTTACTGTAGGTGTTAATGGTTTCTGTGGGAGCACAAAAGTCGGTTTCGATTTGCACCGCAAAGGGCATATTCCGACCCGAATACCTTCGCACTGAGTCTGTAACCAACCATAGTTACATAACCTGAAGCCCTATGGGTATCAAAAGCAAGCACCCACATCCCGACAAACAGGATAAACAGGTGCGGTTTATTTCATATTAATATGGCTTTTACTTAAAATATGTTTTTTTTAGAAGCTTCTTTTAACATCCCCGCTATGGGGAGGCCTTGATTGGACATTCGATTCCTCGGAGTCTAATTCCAGCCTTACCTATGATAACTGGCGGATGCGTGGCATTTGAACAATGGGCTGGGGTCGACCTATCTTACACACGCATATGTGTCTCTCCATGGCCACCAGTTTAACATCCTGAGGCCGAACGGCAGGCGAAATGGAAGTTTATCTGTAGAGATTTGTGGAACTATAGCTGTGAATCTCCTCAACAGAACGCCATTACCTATAGTGGATGAGCACTGATCATGATTGGCTAATCATAGTAGAGAAAACCTGCTCAAACGATCAGTGGTGTTGCAAGACAATTAAGAAACACCGTTAGACATGTTTTGAACCGCTATAACTAGCTATATAATGGTACTCAAGGATGTTAATATCCAAAAATACCACTATCAATTCCATAGTCGCACAGGTTTGGTAGCAATGCTGCAAAGCCAGGGCCTGGCCAGCTGGTCAAGTTCCTTGTGACACTACATCAAGGCCTCCGGCTGTCTATGACTAACTCCAAGAACACTATCTCCATAATCGATGAGTTTCAACCCCTGTATCGTGCTATGGCCGAGAATTGTGTTCCTAGTATATTAAGGTACTGCAAGTGTTCTCGAGCCACCTTTTGGCCTTTAGCTATATATAACTGATGCACATAATATCACGATCATTTACCCACGTGCCCCGTCTACGTTGATAATTTATAATGCCCAAAATCGTAGGTTTTTATAAATCGAGTAAATATACTTAATTCTTCCAGCTTGATTTCGTTTGAGTAATTGCAATTAAGAATGCATGGCAAAAGCGCTGGCATAGAGAAATTCCCTATAAATTAGTGCAGTTCAAAAACAATATTCTTAGAGTAAACATATATACTGATGGCCACATTATAGGTAGAGTAAGATATACTTTTGTAGGCTTACCGGAAAATTTCGTGGTCAGCTTAATCTCATTAATAAGAGTATCTCCAATTGAGGCATTCTTTGACTTGTAATGATACGACTGTAAATTTTTAGCAAACTTGGCAAGTGAGCAGATATCTCTAGTAGTCGCATATAACAATCAAGAGAGGTGTAAATATCCGGTGGCAAGATATGCCGCTGAGTTCATGTTCTCGGTTTTTTTGTGTATAAGGAATCAGCTGACGAACCCGACCACGGACGTAAGGGAGCTAGATGCTTCTTCACGATGCATGTCGAGCATCCAATCTTTTTACAGATATTTCCGGAAATAGTTTTCTCTAGCTAACTTTGATAATTCATCATGGTCGAGCTGACATGTTCCAGCGTAATGGCCAGTGCACACCAGAGAGAAATTCGAAAGTAAGGGCTGATTAGCCTGTGTTGGAAATTTTCAACAGGATCGTGCGATCACAGACTAGATGTACTTTTCCTGTACATGCATGTGCGCGTGGTGTGTGAATACGAGAATTGTGCAAGCTTCATGCCTTTGGGGGTACACCCTTCCGAATAGGATCGAAGGCTAAGGGTGTCTGAATACGAGATCATTGACATCTCTCAAACTATATAAACCATGGCGGAGAGCTCTCGACAATAGCTCTTCACTCCACACCGAGCATCTATCAATCCAGCTTCCTCAAGGCACTTAAAACAACTCTCGCTATCAAAAAACCATTTGTTTTATCTTCCCCCTCAAAAAATTTCTACACATTTAAAATGCAGTTCGCTACTGTCATCATTGCCTTTGTTGCTCTTGCAACCTCCATCTTTGCCAGCCCAATTCTTGAGGAGCGTGAGATCAAATACTGTGGCAGCCAGCCGTACGACCCTGCCAAGGTAAACAATACCAGTGAAATGATAAATTAGGAATCATAGCTAATAAACTCGACCACTAGTACACCTGTTTCCAAAGGCAGTACTTGTGCCCGATTCAGGGCGGTGTCGTCTACCAGAATTGCAGGATTGCCTGCTACAACCCCGCTGAATATGCTTGCAAGAACGGCCAACTTACTCCCGTTACCACTTGCAACGGTCAAGTCTTTGATAAGAACTCAGTAAGTTCTCCCAAAAAGATATATTTATGATTAAAACTCTGGTTTTGACCGTCTCAGTACGTCTGCATCAATAATCAGCAGCTGTGCCCTACTACCCACCCCAACCTTTGCGGGAAAGCGTGCTACAAGACCAGCGAATACAAGTGTGTCAACGGGGTTCTTCAGCAGGTTTAGTTTGACCATTTGGTCTTCATACGGCGGATATACACACGGTATGAGATGATTCGAAAGATGGAGGATATCAGAGTATGGACGCCCCTTGGATATTTCATTTGTTGCTATTGTGGAAACTTTCTGGGCTCTTAATTTAGTCTGGCTTGTCTCTTGATTTACATATATCACTCCTTGAATCTTTATGCACTCAATCATAAAAATCCAAAACAAACTTTTATAGTTATATCGAACTTCCACATATTTCTTTGCACGTGAAATCGATGGGTTACATAGTGCCCATCCCTTCTAGTACTAGTTATATGTAGAGCTATGGGAGTATACTATCACTATTGTCAGTCAAGCGAATTATTAGTACGCACAGAATAAACCAAGGACCAACCACTTCCCAGAAACCTTTTTGATGCGGATATCTCCTGAATCTAGTCTATGTAAGGAACAATCCCAGACTCTATGCCAGTTGGTCAGAATTCTTAGCTGCAGTAGTACATATTGTGCATCTGTACAGCGGTAGGTAATAAGTGATGGAACGCCCTGAGATACGGTTATACCTGCAAACACCGTATGTTGATGGCGTTTTACCCAAAACAGGTATCACTCTGTCTCAGGGCGTTCCATCACTTATTACCTACCGCTGTACAATCGTCCTGACTGGTTGGCAAGTACCTCATCAGGTAACAAAAGGTAATCAACACTATTACATTAGGAGTGACCCCAAACATGTTTGCATGAGTTTCCAGGGCATATTAGTCGAGTCAGCTTCTTGAGCCCCTCTCGAACCGGCCCGTGCTGAAGCGTTGGCCGCTAGGATTTAATTGGCATATACAAGCTTCTAGCTAGCGCTCATATGTATCTACGAACTCAATATAGCCTGGAAATCTCACGAAACAATGATTACTATTATTTCTAGACGTAGATATCATTGCTAGAACAGCATTCCAGGCACTTTGGCTCAGGTATTGTGCACTTTCTAGTTTATTCACTTACATGTATGCATGTATGTCTTTGGGTAACGTAGGACAAGCTGCGACCGGTTTCCAGCATCCAACGACGCTGCCGACGTACCACTTGGTCAACCCGTACTCATACAGCGATAGGAATGATCTATGGAAAAAACAGTTACATGGTACACAGATATTTCGCCATACAATTTCACCCCCCGTTTTTTCCATAGACCATTCCGGTCGCTGTATATAGAATCCCTGGGCACACTTCCGCCATGTGACTACCTATGTGCGTGCATAGATTGTTGTAATAGAATACTACTATAATTTTCATATAGCGGATTCGGCTGCAATACGTGAGTTGAAAGTTTCAGCATGACCAAGAACCAGATTTCATACATTCCAATCATTTCCTCATCAAAACCTGACAGACACTCGCCATTCCAGAAAGTGTTCGCCTATATAGGAAAATACACCAAAAACAGGTATTTTCAACAACACATAATATAGGATACAGTTATATGAGAGAGTTGCCAACAAAGCCTACTCTACTTTAGATACCGAAGATACACATACTATGATTCAAAATCGAACTAGTCAACATAAACTCCATGAAAATCTCACATAATTGTTGATCTTCTGTTTAAATATTCCTACCGTAATAGCTTAACAATAACCAAAGTAAAGGCAACAAGACATGCTCTATAGATTCTTTGAGGTGTCTAGAGAAGATACATATGTCGTCCTAGTAAACTGATATACCCTCAAAATATTGTCTGCATCTGTAATACACCCACCAAGATAGCAGTTATGACATTTTTACCATCCGACACCAGCAAGGCCGCTTGGTCTAGTAATTTCAAACATGAATTTCTGGCCTCTGAAGCATGACATACATGATTGGCAAGTTCATTGTACATATTTTGATATTTCCATCTGTGGGTGAAGATAGTGATTTTTGGTGTGTTTTGGCATGTAGGCGAACACTTTCTGGAATGGTGAGTATATACCATCCGATATCCTCTCTTTCTCTAATGTAAAATTAATCAGTAAATCGTATCCTCGCACTTTACTTGGTACATATATAAAAAGAACAAAACGTACGTAGTGATTGATGATGGACTAGTATGGTCCACGAGACCGCTCGGGGGGTACGGGCGTATGGTGATACGAGGCCGCCCGACTTTACTCAACACTAGCCTTTCCTAGTTTCAAGTTTTCCAGGGGGGTCTTGAGCTCGAGGAAACTTGAAACTGCTAATTCTGGAATCCAGAACCTTGGGTGGGTGATTATAGAGTTGATACCTAGGCCTAAACTTAGTGCGATACGAACCTGAGCATGAGTCTATATTATATTCAAAGAGACACTCTCTATATCCTGGAGTCCTTGAAGCACCTTACGACCTATAAGATTGGTTGTTTCGAGCTTCCTTGGCCTTGTAAGCTCTCGGTATCGTCCAGCCTCGAAGTCATGGTCTCGAAGTAGCCACAAAAAACCTTGTCTTGAGACCTAATTACACGACCCAGGGCAAAGTTTCTTGGGACCTTTATTTTTGAATCTCGAGGTTTCAGCCTCCGAGTGATACTAAATGATCAAAATAAGGCTCCCTATGCTCAGGCCTCTTCTTATTAGCTGCAAATCGAGTTTACCTGGCGGTGCCGGAAAGTGATGCAGCGATCAAATAGTCCATATTCCTCAACAACCAAACTCGCAAATAGAATGTGGAGGGAATCTATAGTAATTTAGAAGCTAGGGATGATATTCATGGTAAGAGTTAATATCAATCGCCATTGCTTCTCCTTTTATTGGTGTCTTTGTCACAAGCTGTCCTTTTTCAGGCTAAAACCCCAAATCAATGACCTGAAAAAATGCAGATTCTATTCTAGAAATTCCGAGTGCCTTTCTGTGTTGCTAGGTCAAACGTTCCCGGGTACACTTTGGCCGTAAATTCAATCTAAAATTCTTGCCAACAATCTCTGGTCCCGCTTTTGCTTTAGGACGTTATTAACGACGAAAGGCTAGATTGGTCATGTACAGGCTCTTACACCAAATTTGGATTGAGTTTGGTTTATATATATCAGTCTCGAGGCAAGGCGAGAGTTGATCCGAAATGGTCTCGATCATCCAATTACTACTTCCATGTCTAATTTGAACCAAGACCTTGGTAACCGGGGCTGGCACGCGATTTCTCAACTGGCTAGGAGATGCACTATATTTCCATTAGACCACTCTTTGGTTGGTATATTTCAGTGACTGGAAATGATACCTGAAAAGCCAGCAGGAACGCCAAATTTCACGCGCGATAGTTATAGATCATTGGATACCTCGAGTCGGGTACATCAAGAACCACCTCTGTTTTGATGGAACGGACATTGGGCGGTGACTTTGTACATATTGAATATACAGCGGGGAAGTGAAATGAACGAACCAGTACAGCAGGATGGCCCGACACAAGCACCCTCTTTCCTTCCGAGGGCGCTGTGGGTTGTGGGTTCGAACCCCGTGTCACGTCCCCCACCGGTCCCCAGTATATATACCTATCTTTCCGGTCGGGCTGGCCGGGCCCCGGAAGTCTCTCCCAGTCACTTGCTCAAATAAGAACAGCGGTAATCCCTTGAACGTTGTCATAACCGCAAGGTTGCATGCAAGTATGAGATTATTACTATTCCGCGAGCCGTATCCAACATCATGATCCATCACTCACTTTCTATTCAAGCAATTTATACACTTAATATGCATTTTGATCGGGATGTGTATTTACTTCACCCACCAACAATGACATCTTAATTCCAGCACTGTCATCCATAGCCCTCTCGGAGCGTCTTTCAGATATTAATTTCGACGTATAAAACCCCATCTCGAAGTTGGTGTGAACTTTATGAAGTTGTATAGGCGTCGCGGCAATATCTACATATCTGTATAACGTATCCCGTCCACGTATTATCACTCGGCAGCGCCAAGAAAAATGAAATTCGTCAGTATTCCACCAGGTACCAATAACGTGATCTTTCTAAACTCCCAAGAGCTTACTTTTCTGGTACTTCTTCTGCTTACAATATCGATCCCAGCCACCGATTTAGCAGCCATGAAATATTTTCTAGGCGTTATCTATGTGGTCCATTTCCTGAAACCAAACGTCCACTACTACCTGGGCCGCGGCTCAGCCTTGCAAATTACTAAATACTAAGTGCATATACGTATATACAGTTTCGATTATAAACCCACATGCCCATGCATGTTTTTAAAAAAGGTTAGGAAAAACAAAATCTCCCGCCAACGATTAGATTCAGTTGATTAAACCATTTCGCCTATCTCCGATAAAAATTTGCAAGGCAATTTCGACAAGGCAGAACTATGCCAAAATTTGCTTTCCTAATGTAGATAGGTGGCATAGCTATATAGCAAGCTTAAGAGGGAACAAGCTGATGTGTCACTTACAGAGAATTTCGACAGTGTATACGCACATTATTTTCAATCATATGAACTCCTCTATCACCTGTTTTAGCAGAGAAAAGGATGCATAGAGTACGCAGTTATGCGTGCACATTACGCATGTCTTCAACATGTTCACTATGCGTGTTCCTCGGGAGCATTTCTCTAAATACTATATACTCGCAACAGCAAAGCAAGCATGCATGCACATGCACGTCCGCCTAGACCTGCCACTTCGAATCTCATATATCATCTCCGCGATTCGATCTACCTGTAGAAAGATAAAAAGATATCAAGATTCACCATCACGGAGAAAGGTTGACTCACTCCCCTCAAAGTTTTTTATTCTGGGGTAACCGTAAGCCGGCGACCACCATTTGGTCGGTTGGGGCGGGTAGTACGTTGATTTATGGTTACCAATGCCACCCTATCCCTGCAATAAGATCACAGCCTCTCACTCGATGCATTTTTACAGCCTTCATCACTGCTGTTACACTGCTGTTACACTGCGTATTCAAAGAGCCAAAGAAGAAACTGTATATCTGAACCTAGAGTAGATCTCCGGGACCATACCAGCAGCTACTCTAACCCCTCCTGCCGATTGTAGGCGGCGCTCTAGGTACTCTACGGCTCTACACCATCATTCCAGAATCCGACACATCAGATCCCTGCCTGACCACTACAGCTAGCTGCATATCTCCTCCGGAAATACAATTTTCCTACTAGCTGCACGACTATTTTCATCCCGATCTTCTGCTATACCCCACCTCATCCGGTCATATTGAGTTTCTCCGTCATAATGGCTTTCGCCCTGCCGTTTTTTCTAGCTGCAGACGGTTATTTTATTTTCTTTTTCTTTTCTCCAAAAGAAACCACTCCAATGGGAACCGTTCCATGCATGTCACCGCATGCCATACGCTATAACTCTTCTCGATATCCGGTAGAGCAGAGTAGGTATATCCCGGCGGGGGAGGGGGGCACCTCAATCGAGTATATGCGCATGTCAAACCCCCTCCTCCATCCTCAGTCGCGCCGACAATAGTTACTCATGTAGAGACAGTGTATATGGTATCACGTCAATCATATCAACCTTCAACCTGTTCCCCAACAACAACAAAATTGAGTTCCTCTCCGCCAAATACCGTACGTACACCCGAACCTCCGGGCAATTGCGCAAGCCAGTGGACACACGTGGTGATTAATCCGAAAGTTTTTTTCCTTCTCTTTGCTGCTTGGGACGATAATACGCACATGATGCATAAAGCCTTACCAGGCGATCCTATAGGTAGGGTACCTACATGGTATAAAGCAGGTATGTAGTTAGGCAACTCTAATAGAGTAGCTTCTGATAACTACAGTAGCTAGCTCACGAAGCTAGAGTATCAAGTCACGTTTAAAACCCGACTCGCAAGATAACTCCATGCGCAGAAGCGATAAGGAAAAAATAAAAAAATAAAAAAATAAAAGAGTCCGATTTTATTTCTCCTAGACCCAAACCATGGGAAATTATACGATAGGCCTGTTATAGTATGCAGAAGATGCAACCCCTCACCCATCTGACGGGGGAGAATTAAGAAAAGAAGAAAAGGAAAAAAGAAAAAAGTGTTCATCCGAGAATCCCATCAAGTATCGTGGGCTAGTATGGAATGCTTAGAGGTTCCACATCGGGAAAGTAACTAGGAGGCAAAGCTGTAACATCGTGCAAGCTGAGACACTGCTCCCCCATAGGTGACGTGACCAGGTAACTCATGTATATGATGTATGTACCTTTCCATAGGGCATTCGTCCCTTTCCTATGTGAGCCCAGCATGAATTCCAATCCGCCGACCGCGAAGAAGCAGAAGAAGCTGTCAGCAGCTACGGGTGCAGAGCTAACTAGAGCTCTGCTGCCATAGCTACATGTATTTAGAGTGAGTAGCTACTCTAGGTTAGGGCTCGATCTCGCGAAACCCAGACCCATGGTGCGAGACAACAGTTGTCAGCAGCTATGTGGTGAGTGTACTCTACTTTAGAGGAAGTAGCTGCTCTATCTTTACGATGCATTGAGGCGGAGGGGGGGAGCTAGCATTGTTCAGGTCGGCTATCGCCATCTATTCAGACCGTAGCTGCTTTGCTTGGTCATTAGCGATCCGTCCTGGAAGCAATCGTGGAATATGCCATAGATGCATGATAGCTAGAGTTAAGTGCCAATGATCCATAAGGCTGTCACGACTCAGTAAGGTGTCACGGTGTGTCAGCATTGATTACAACAGTGATGAGTGGACGAAAGGAATGGGAGGATGCACGTGCCAACCAGTGTCTGTCACGACTCCGTGTTACAGGAACGACCTTCTAACACGGGCGTGATTAGCCATGTCCGTCCTGTCACGTCCAAAGATAGAAAGCTGTCTAAGGTAACCACCAACGTCTCAGATCTACGGATCTCTCTTCCCACCATTGTACGTAGTTACACGCGCGAATAGGTCAAATTGCAAAGTTAGAAAATCCTTACTAAGTAGTCGATCATCAAGCGGCAAGAGCATACCATACCTCAGTAACCGTATTCAAGTCCCCTACCTCTACTCCTACCCAATTCCACCCCCGTACGTTCATCTCCAGCTATCCTACCCGTGACACTCTATCAATATCGCCGGCTGTACCTCCCAGATCTCGCATCTACACCACAAATAAACAATATAACTCTTTTTTATTTTTTTCCTGAACCGCGCCGCCGTAACCTTCAAGTTCGCGTGTCTTGCTCTGAAATTGCGTTGACTCCGTCTATGGCCGACGTCCCTCCCGCAATTGAGCAAGCCCAGCACAGCAGCAGCTTAACGCTCAGGGGAATTGCGCCTTGCCCTCGTGCGTGGGCGACAAATTACGTCGTGAGATGGCAGTACCGCTTTCAGGTCCAATCTTAACAAACACATGTTCCAGGCCCTATAGCAGAGTACCGGATATAGAGCAGGAGGTGCATGTCGCAGGCTTTGATGCCCTTCCTCGATCTCTCTCCTGCGAGGAGGTAAACATCGACTTGGTTAGCTGTGTGTGCTACGTACGGTATATACAGTATTGATCTACCCGGTCGAGCCCCCCCGTATGTCCTCTATGTATCATTGTCATGTCCGAGAACTGAGAATCGGCCAGCACTGTAAGCAATTGCAAGCCGCCCCGAGCCAGAGCGCTTAAACATGGCATCGTGTGGGTATGACGGCTATCTGATCACTCGCGAAAGGAAGTAAGTGATGAGGCCGGGGACCCGAAAGGTTTCAAGATTGTCTTTCCCCGAACGACAATCGAAAGCGACGACGACGACGACGATGACAACAACGACGATGTCGCTCAGTTTCCCATAAAGAAAACATCTGTGCGAGCTACACGGACACATGTCTGCCACGCGCATTGTGCAACTTGAAAACTGGAGATTAGAGATCGAGCTCGAGGCTATGCTCTGCGCTGCCTGCATATTGTACAATAGGGTAGAGTGTGTACAGCTAGCTAGTACATAAGTATGTAGTAAGCTCCACTCTACATGTTTCATACATATCGTGGAGCACAGACCGTGTATACAAGCCAGGCGAAACACCGAGCATGACGTTTATTTAGCTGCGCTGGCTGCCCATAAAACACCAAACTGAAACGGCCAAACCTTGAATGACTTTCCGGCATCACCACCTCCTCCCCACTCGATCTCCACCTCCCCCCCACCCCAAACACAATGTTCATCTCGTCTCGCTTGATCAGCAGCGGGCGTTCGTGACCCTGAGGCTTGAAAGAGAGAAAAAAAGGTCAGACAGGGGGCGGGCAGTGCTGGCCCTGGTCTTGACTCCCTACCTACCCCTACCGTCCTTAGTATCCTTCCCCCCCCCCCCCCTACTCCAGAGTTTCGTACCGCGGTAGGCACTCAGTATCCATGGAAGTATCTACTATACCACAGTACCGTACTTTACCCTGGATCGATGCCAAGTCCTGTATTTCTCCCAACCGAATCCCACGGCAAGTTGCCTGAAGCGGATAAAACTCCTGTTTGGGTCGCGTGATTTTGCGTTTAGATATGGCCCTGCAATCGGATTTTTCTACCTTTTAGAGTACAATCGAAAGCTCGGCAAAGTTCAAACAATTTATGATGGTTAAAAAAACCTAGAATACACCCATGAAGTGATATCCTTAGCTAGCATGTAGCTATGATCATGAAACTAGCCTCCATAGCTGGCGGAATTATAGGATAAAGGAAATAGGATAATGACGTTGCCCCTACGGGCATACCCGGAATTTGATACGATCGTGAGAAGATCTAGAGTTGACTAGCTAAGCAGCTATTTCCACCCCACTCGCAACATCGGGACGGTAGGGCCTTCCAGGAGGGAAGCTCACGAGAGAGAAAAACATAGAGTGATACTCTATGATCCAGCCGGGGCGGCTCTAGTGGGGCCCTCCCCCGCTACAAACCTACTGATTAAGCAACGTCAACACAACGGCTCGCGAAAAAAAAAGTACTAACTAACCCAGAATCACCCTCGCTAGAGCAGAGGGTACATAGGCGCGATTTGCAAACCATGGAGAGTAAACCCAGGCTGAGGCAGGGTCCCCTCCCCCCTTCTCCTCCTCCTCCTCCTCCTCCTCCTCCTCCCCCTTCCTCCGGGCCTCTAGCTCTCCACGTACCGTATGGGGGGCACAATTCCCTTCCCCCTCGACAATCATTTCCTAGTTCTTTCACGAACTGGCCTCCCCAGCAACCAACAACCAGAGATATGGTTAGCTATTATTAGAAAGACAACCAGTGCAGCATGAATTGAACTGGATGATGTGCCTGTCTGTGTCATGTATGTGATGTGGAGGGTCCGTAGGGCAGATATGCAATTTTCCTTATTTCCAGTGTTTTTCCTCGCGCACGGGCGGTATGGGCAACGCGATACTCTCTCTAGGTACCTACTCTACCCTCCAAAACCCTATGTACGAACTAGAGTAGGTAACTCTACTTTCCTAGACTGGGGCACTGGGGCAGGGTGTTTTCCCGGTTCATGTGTTGTTGTGATATCATCCCATCAGCTTACTAGCCCTAGCGTTACCTGATCTGTTGGCGGATCACCGCTCGGCTACCAGATCCGCAAACAGGATATTGGGGGTCCCGGGTGGGCAAAGGGGAGGGGAGAAGCGGGGAAAAAGGTGCGGAAAAGGGAATAAGAAAAAGTACCCTTTATGCTATGCTTTGCGGCGTCCAGCGCCTGCGCGTAGAAAAAAGTAGAACTAGAGACTAGAGTACTCTACTTTACTGGTAAGGGTAGGGGTAGGTAGGGGAAGAGAGTATGTAGAGCGAGCGCTCTGCTGCACAGTGCGCACTTGACTTGCACTGCAGTGCGGGGGACTCCACACATCCAATTTGACGATCTGCAGGCTGGCCCTCTGGGCGGAAGCAAAGCCGAAGGAAGTAGAGAGGGAGCGAGTACGGTATGCACAGGTGAGTACAGGATGTACTACACAAATAGTATGTACCACATACGAGTTGCTATTCTGGCATTAGCAGCAGAACCTCCATCCAGTCTCAACACCACATCCCACGGGACGTTGCCGTGTGGTCGTCCAAAGAAAGAAAGAAAGAAAGAAAAGAACCCACCCCCCCTCCCCTCTTGGCAACGGCATCGTCTGGTCTTTGCTGGCTGGCTGGCTGGTTGCTGCAGAGCATGTATCTAATTGCGCCGAGTCAAGTCGTCGGGCAGGTACATACATACAGCACGACATGATGTATCTTTATCGATACGACGACGTACGCCGTGCCTGTGTGTGTGCCTGCTCTAGGAATTTTTACTCTATCCTATGTAGAGTTTCCATCTGGTTATATCTGTCTGGCTGCCTTGTTATCCCAAGGAGCAGGTAGATAGTAGTTAATTAGATTATTTAGCATAGGTAGGACGGACATCAGAAGTAGAGTATGGCACATATGTACTCTATTCTTACCTACATCTCTAGATTATGCTCGTGCAGTTACGGCCAGAATACATACCCAGTCCAAAGTACCTACATCCCTCTCTCTCTTCGCGAGTATTTGAAAACACCTCCATGCGTCTGCCTTCCTATCTCAGTGATCTCGACGCGAGCATTGCAACAAAAAAATTCCGCAAAGGCCAGGAGGCAAACGGTCGTTCGTCGCTATGGCAACAGTTGAAACCAACACCCCCCCCCCTCCCCCCGGACAAGGCGCGCGCTACAACTGTCTCTATCTACGGTCTACCTCTAGAGAGAGAGAGAGAGCAGACATGCTCTACCTACCTACTCTACTCTAGGCTACTTAGTAATTTCGTATTCCTTCCGAATCAATCTTGGACCAAGATTCTGTCTGTCAGTTGTGTCCCACGAAGCGGCCCTTACTAGTCCTGGTAACTGTAACACGGCCGGTCGTTCGGGGCGGTCGGTCGATCGGCAGCCAGGGAAACAGCAATTGGTGGGTTTTTCTTGAGATAGAGAGGAGGGGGGAACAAGGCTTGCACTTGCAGCAAAACACTCACTGCCCCCCCCCTAGTTACTTTTACTTTTACTCGCTCCTCCACATAATCTAACCCCCGCTCCCTCGGGAACAACCTCTAAATCTCTACAAGGGAGCCAATCATGAAATTGAGAGGAAATATGGAAATCATGATATGTGCACTCTGTGCGGCAGCATCAGGCAGGCGTTCATGTAAGGTATCGCTAAAAACAATATCTTCTGCTGCTGCTTGTTGCTGCGCTGCTCGGGATCGCAAGTTGGTTCATTCACAATTGCAGCTATCGGGGCATCTGGGTCCCGAATTGTAAGTCGAGAAAGTAGATAGATACTGTAGTTGAGTAGGGAACCTTCCGAATCTAGAAATTAGAGTGAGTGATGTTGCTCGTTAGGTCAGTATGAGACAGCCCGCCGCCACCACCACCATCACCACGACCACCACCATCACCACGACCACCACCGCAACGATCATTGACTGTTGTAAACGTGGTAATCGCTTTTTTCTTTCTCTTGCCCTCTTCCCACTTCCTAGGCACAACAACAACGAATGCGGGGTCTTTCTGGGGGCCGGACAACGCATTCATTACCGTGAGATTTTGGCTTTTGGGAGAGAGTCCTTTTTTTTGATCTTCTCTCTTTCCTAACGGATTGGGAGAAGGGAAGAAAAAAGAAAACAAATTCGGTGATAATGACAGCGCCCCACTAGACTGGTTGAGGGCAGGGACAGGGCGTGATTGAGGTGGAGGAAAGAAGGACCCATGGAAAAGTGAGTTACTCTACTTTACTTACTCTGCAGCTGGCTGCTGCTGCTGCTGCTGGGTACATAGGCAGGTGCTGATATGGTACTAGCCAAGCTTGGAACTACGATCACTGATGACCCACTAGCACGAATGAAACTCCTCCGTGGTATATATATACCATGGTTTGGCCGCACCTGCGGTCAAGCAAATCAGTGCACCCCCCCCCAAACCCAATCGATCCTCCCCGCAATTCCTCAATATCAATATATAGTACCTAGGCCCACCCTCCTACCTCACTGTACCTACTATTCAGTATTCAACATATATACGGAGCATCACCACCACAGTCTACTACTACTATATCTACTACAATCACTACCTACCTACCACCACCACTATCAAACATCCTCACAAACAACCTTCGTAATAAGGTCTTCTATTACTTACAACCCACAATTGCAATGTCCATACCATTAACCACCTCGACCTCCACACCCTCACCCATCTCCACACCTCCCTCAATTCCTTCAAGTACACCCTCATCCACAACACCCTCCTCACCCTCACCAAAGATCAACATGAACATCCGGGTACGAGAAGCAACCATCAAGGACCTCAACAGGGTGGCCGACATCAGCAGCCAGGCCTTCCTCCACAACGCTCTCTTTGACAACCTCAACCCCCGGCGGCACGAGTACTACGAGTCCTTCCGCTACACCCGTCTCCGCCACGCGCGCAACGCAATGCTAAAGCCCTCAATGCGCCTGCTAGTCGCCGAGAACGACGACGGCGAGGTTGTCGGATACGCAATGTGGGAGCGCCTAGGCAACGACGCAATCGCACAGAAGGTCAAGGCCGAGCGTGACGGCATTCTTCTCCGTAAGCATTCCCTCTACAACTGCGTCACCCCCCTTTCAATTGAAGTCACAAATAGCTAATTGTTCCACTCTCCAGGCCTTGAAAGATTCCTCGTAAACGTCACAGACCGAATAAACGCCGTCATCGCGCCAGACCCCTCCGCCGACCCCGTCGCCGCCACAAAGCTCCGCATCGCAAGCAACACCCTCGAGAAGCTGCACTGGGACACGGCCGAGCGCAAGACCCGCTGGCACCTGCACTGGCTCGGCGTCGACCCGGCACAGCAGCGCAAGGGCATCGGCAGGCACCTTGTGCAGTGGGGCCTCGACCGCGCCATCGAGGACAAGGTCTGGGCCGGCATCGAGTCGAGCGCCGTGGGTGAGAAGCTCTACTCGAGTATGGGCTTCAAGGTCATTGGCGAGCGCCTGCCCTGCATCGAGGGAATAAATATGGGCACTGTGATGGCATGGGAGCCGAAACGGTCATGACCGCGCGTGCAAAAGAGAAGAAAAAAAACGGTTTTATTTGCTTGATTGTATGATATTTTCTTTCTTTTTTTCTTTTTGGTTGTTTTCCTACGGTTTTCATTTGTCATGTGTGTTTTTATCATGGGTCATCTTTTTTCCGGTTGTATTTTTTTACGTCGATTTAGCGGTCATTGGCAGAGAGGCAAATGGGGAGCAGGTCAAGAGAGCTGGTGACAGAACTCGAGAAAGCAATTGTACAAATAGTAATTGAACAAACAAATTAACAAACACAACCCCAAGTTCCATGAAAGAGAGTCGTAGTAGCAAGGCCAGATTTCATCAATTCAGCCACAAAACAAAACCTCTAGAGAACAATTTGGGCGGGTGAGTTGGCCAATTGGGGGCACATTCGGATGTTTTGGTGGTAGTTGGTGGTGGAGGTGGTGGAGATGGTGGAAGTGGTGGAGGTGGTGGAGGTGGTTTGGTTTGGGTTTGAGGTTGGTGGTTCGCGGTCAGTGGTTCGCGGTCAGTGCTTTGTTCGGCCGGTCGGTCTGTCATACACTACCCCTGCCTTTGGGGAAGTGAGGTGGGGGGGTGGTGGTATGTGGTTCGGCAGCGGGTGTTCGCCAGAGGAAAAGAAAGGGTTCAGTTCACATCACACGAAACTGGATATTCAACTAGGGTAACAACATCTTCTTTTTTTTTCCCACCCCCGTCGTCGACAAAGAAGGCCATGGCCACCAGCCGGGGTGGGCAGCTCGGGAAGTGGGAAAGAGAGCAGGAGAGAGCAGGGCAGAGCAGAGCAGAGCAGGGCAGCGAGAAACGTCAACAAGGTTAATCCCAACAGCTAGCAGAAACCGCCAACGAAACAACAACCCGCACATACATACCCCGATCGCCATAAGAACACCGTCTTAATTGCAAAAAAAATAAAAAAAAAGAAGGGTGGTGTAGTCGAGAGCGCTGGTCGACGACGACGATATCTGCATCTCGTCAAGCACCACCAACAGCATCACCAGCACCACCACCACCACCACCATCCTCCCCCCGATCTCCTGAATGCGGCTCTTGCCTGGGCAGATCACCGACACGACATCCACATCGACAAACAAGATCACGCAGAACAAGAAGAAGGTACCGCCAGTCCATGGCACGCATCCACACACACTCTCACACCCGCATGTACAAACAACAGCTGCTCTACATAAACAATTTATGGAAGTCTTATACCTACCTATGATAGCTATTATCTGTCGAGGTCAGGTAGAGTGGTAAAGTAGAGTGTCACTCTATAGGTGATTATTAGAGCTAGCTAGCCAGCTGCTATGCTGCTTGCCTCGATAGTACTCCACATGTACATCTTCAACTGGAATTGTTATTGGTATACCTTCCTTCCTTCGCCCTTCCTTACTCTACCCACCTGCTCTTCTCTTCTCTACCTACCCTATTTACATGTAGGCAATCAATCCGACCAATCGCCAATCAAGGCAACTTTAAGTCGTGCAGCATCACCAGCAGCAACGCAACAGCAACGCAACAACAGCGACAGTCAGAGCGGTTTGGCACGGATAAATACGCGGGTCACACCAAAGCAGTAAGCCTCCAAACAACACAGGCCGCGAGCAAGCAAGAAAGCAACACTTGCGCAAGTCGAGTCAACAACAACAACGACAGCGGGAACGAGTCCATATGTCACACTTAGACAAATCTCTCTCTCTCTCTCTCTCTCTTTTTTTTTTTTTGACTTTGCTAAACATTTGACTTTTGGTTTTTTGATGCTGATGCACAGCACAAAATGTCCTGCCCTGCAGCTAACCAATGAAAATAATTTCGTGTCCCGCGCGATCCTTTTATCTATGCACCAACGGGTCGACGCGAATGGACATGGCCTCTGCTCCCTAGCTAGTAGCTCGCCTTACCCTACATCTACATACCCATACCTACTGTACCTAGACATCTGGCTGCCTGTTTGCCCGTATCTTCTACTGGCCCTGCTTTCCCACGATGGCATGAATCAATGGGGCGGGGGAAAGAAAGAAGAGCGGGGTTAAATCGTTCGTCCCGTTGTCGATATGTACCCATAGCAGCAGCAGCAACAGCGAGTCTACCTTATGCTCTTCCACCGATCAGTGAGCGGAAAGAGGAAGGCTATCGGAATGCGTGTAGGAGTGACGCCAAAGATCTCGGTAGTGGCGTGTTTATCGGCCTTGTGGTTGACACACGTATCAAAAAGGGAAGATCTTTTTTCTTGCTGTTGACTCTAATCCGCTTATTCAACCAAAATAATTCGTTGAGCGTTAGCGAGATGTACCCGTTATTTAGGCGGTGGCGAATAACATGATCGATGAGAGGGAAAAAAAAAAGATTTTATATGTTTGGAAGGGAACAATAACAACGGCAGCAACAGCGTCGACTGCCAGCTGGTGGTCCTGGCACACGAGCAGCCGGGAGCGGGCCCGTGATTTCGTGAGCAAGGCAAATCGGCAAAACAGCGGCCGGAGGGAGGAGGGTGGGATGAAGAAGCTTAAGCACGGAGCACAGATTGAGCACATGAGAGCTCGGAGCAGAGAGTGGACAGCGAGCGAGTAAATAACCGGTGCGAGTCCTTTGGATGATTTTCCTTAAATTTCTCGATCTCGTGTATCGAGATGCGCCGAAGTCCGACAGCTTCCTTTTTTTTGGCGCGGGAATTCAGCTAGCCGAGTGATACCTTATGAACAAACAAACGCCCCTCCGCATTTCCCTGGTTTTACAAAGTTCTGGATCATCTTGAAAGTAGCCTGAATGCGCCTTACCAGAAATCCGGAATTCCCAGAGGATCACCAATGAATAGAACATGTCATCGATACATCGATGGGCGGTTTTCCCCCCATTTATTATTAGCTAAAAGTCCCGATATCTTGGTACAGGATGATCTCGTCGACCGGGGAAAAAAATAAAAAACGAACAAAAATTGTAGCTTCAAGTCTACCGTATCGATAGATCTACCTGTAATTAACCTAGCTTTGGTACGGATTTCACAAGTCTAAGACGCAGTCTAGAGATCACGATGGGGTTCGGTTCTGCAAGTAATCTAGCCTGCGTCTTGTGGCATATCAGATCTAACATCTGTACCTACACATCCACCATCCTCTTTTCACCCAACTGACGTACAAGGCTGAGAAGCAGCAGCAGCAGGCTGATCACGCATGCAGATACAGGAAAAGGGAGGCTTAAAGGGTTCCAGAGCCATGTGTTCTCTGTGGACCAGGCGTTTTGTGATTCGGATCACCCAGCGGCGCTTGGCATATCCAGAACTGGGCCGCTGCTACCGAAAAAAGGATACTGTGCTGTTAATTAGCTGAGGGTAATTCATTTCATTAGGTAGGTCTTCTTCCAGCAGGTCTTTCCCAAAAAAAATTGGTCGTAAGAAGGAAAGTATGCTGGCCATGGGGGTGATCATTTTATTTTCTTTTGCGCGCACGTGAGCACATGAGGAGAGCGAGTTTATCGAGCCCGGGTTTGCATATTTTTTTGTTAACATTATTCTCTAATACAAATCTTATCAGTCGAGAAAGAAGGAAGGAAATAATCAAAATAAAGAAAAGGAATATATATGCATCTAACTTGAAAAGAAAGAAAAAAAACGCTTGGGATATACTTTCCGAGAGTGTGAACCCATTGACCAACCTTTCCCCAGTAATTCTAATCCTCCCCTCCCCGAAATCTTATCACCGGACCCTGGTACAACGGCATGAGGGTGGAAAAAGGTTTGAAATTGCGGGGGACCGGTAGGTTTGTACCCTTACATGTACCATACATAATTTCAGGGCTGAGAAGTAAAAAAAAAACACGCATTTGTGGTGTAGCCTGTCTAGATAGCGTGGAGTCGAGTAATCCACTCTACTCATGTATTCCAATAAGGCCCGGCGGACGTAACATTGATGTTCATTGAAGTCCTGCAACCTTGTGTAGGTAGAGACAGTAGAGATGCGTAGATGTAGATATTACAAGTGTACTGGTATGTACGGTAGACAGGTAGGTAGTACGAGTTCTGATCAATATCGCGAATAATGCTTGTCGTATCGCAGACGTGTTTCTGCATCGCATATCGCTGCACACCCCCCCCCCCCCCACCGTATTGTTTCCTATTTCTCCATTAGGATTGTTTTTTCTTCTTCTCCCTTTCCCTTTTACCCCCCCCCTTCCTTCCAAGAACGGGATGAATGTACGGAAAAAAAATATTCTGAAAAAACAACCGAAATTATCTTTGTCGGATTCGGGGATGAACGGTACAGTGTAGATTGTAGATGCCCCAAAAATAGTTTACCTCATTTCCACTGCATACAGAATTCTGCGTGCTGGGTATAGTTTAATTTGATTTTACTGTATGCTGTAGGTAGGTACAGTAGAGTCTCCAAGATGTACCGGTGAGAGAAATAACGGGCATGCCATTGCTCTAGAGACCGTCTGGAGCCGCCTTGCCAGCTGTAAACAGTTGGTATCTGTGACACGAATGCGATATCATGGTACATTGCATTTTTAATAGTGGGTAGGGTAGGGGGGGGGGGGAAGGTGAGAAGGTCAGTGATATTAGGGTAGCGATGTGGGCAGAATAGGTATGCAATGCCGACTGCAGCGATATGCACTTCTTTTTCGGGGAAAGAGGACGTGCGCAGACTGTTGCCGAGGTGGATTTTCCTTAAGAAAAAACGGCATCTCGCGGCCCGGGTTGCAATGAGGCGCGCGCTCTCGCTTCCTGCTCGTTTCCTGTGGGGGTACCCGCCTTGTTCCTAGGATCCATACCTCTCGCGAGTCTTGACTCTTGACATCTTTTGCACCCGGTCTATTTACGTCGGTACGTGGCCCCGATATGTATAATACCCTGGCCAGCTAGAGAACACCGCTAATAATGAGTTAGGCTCTCGCTTGGAGGGAAGAGGAAGAGGAAATGTGAATAAGAGGTCCGGGCCAGGGAGGGGCGTTTGCAGACATAACCTACTGCAGAGACCGATGCAGTGGCTGGCAGGCTCATTTCTCAACAGCATGAGTATGATGCTCGTTCTGCTCTTCTCTCTTCCTGCCCGCAGCTAGCCCGCCTAAAACCTCTCACACCGCTTCATGGGGCAGCAAAGAAACATCGCAATATCCGGTCCCGATACCGCGATATATATTTCTCGTTTGAACGCGTTTATGCGCGCCACCAGATATTGCCCCGATTGCTTTGGAAACCGGCCCAGTAGCTGCTTGCGGATTAGATTAATAAGATGTTTTATCCGAAGCAGATTCTGGTGATAATTCATCTTGTTGTTTCTTCTTTCGGTTTTTTGTTTTTCTTATCAGGTTGTGTTTTCCCCTTCCATACCCTGTACTAGTGGCGTGTTCGATCATGGAGATACCTACATGATGTACCTACCTACAAACATGCCTAGTGAAAGAAAAAAAAAATATTTTACACCCACCTTCAAGAATCTCACGGTGATCATCACTTCACAGTGCAATTTCCAATTCCCATCCTAATTTTGTTGGCTCTAGCTTTCTAGCCCGTGTCTTTGAGTGAGTGCTATCTCATGATTTCACTCATTACGTACATATCATAATCGAAGGATCGAAAAAAGTTTATTTGAAATTGCCATTACATGACTGTAATTTTGATAGCAATCTTCTATCAAAAACACAACCAGCTTCAAAACTAGATGATGTAAACAGAATCTCAAACTGGATTTCTCCAAAACAGGAAACCTTAACCCACCTCATCATCGAACGCTTAATGCACGGCCAAAACTGTCATGCTGTTTGACAACTTGGCCGATTGCGTGATTCTCATATGACAGATACGAAGGCTGCAAATCTCTGCAGCTAGAAGATCAATTGGATTTTGTGGCGAATCGATAATCACCCAGAAAACATTTTGCCAGAGAAGATCACTCGGGAATATTCCATGATTGAGTCTTGTGATCGTTTTCTTCTAGTATATTCAGTACCGGTACTTGATTCGTACTTAATTGCCGTAGAACATGGCTCTCCTATCATTCCCGGGATTTGATGTCAGAAGGATGGATAAATTAAAAAAAATCTCCGTACGCTAGCTGCTTTTAAACTGTAAAGATATGAAACATATGTGCTCGTTCATCCCGGCCAGGGATCCTCCCCGCACTTCAGAGCGATGCATAGAAGGGAGGATGCCACATGGGCTTAAGCTCAATTACAAAGAATCGGTCAAGGTGGGTCAAGACTCAAAGGTATGCAGAAGGCCGAAGGCGGAAGAATGTACTTTTTTTTTTCGAATGAGATTTAGGTTTCTGGTATCGTTTTCTGGGGTACTTATCTATAGTAAATAACGACATGCGGGGTTGATATCTCTAGCCAAGGTTGAGTTTATGTAATACCTTTTCTTGATAGCGGGTATGCGAGTGATAGGATATGAATCCAAATCCTCATGGCACCTTGAAAACCAAAGTACTTTGGGGGTACTTGAGAGGGCACTCTTCATGCAATATTGACAGCGTGGTGTCTTCTCACTTATTCTTGATACTAGAGTGCATATTAGCTTTGATTTGAATAAATATGAAATTGAACCCTTTCGAGCATTATATGTAGTTCATGCCTTCCATGTGGTATAATCTGCACCATACCCTCTGGATAGATTTCTCTCTAAAGAAAAATCTTATTCGATCCTACTGCCGACATGACCGGCTCGGTTTGGGTGGAGTAATGATCCCTTATCTTCTTGAGTTTATCATCAGTATATTCCTCGTGGATAGAGCTCTAAGGCTTTTTTTTTTTTTTTGTTTAACTCATGTATAGAGCTCTAAGGCAGTAGTTATGGCCAGCAGAAATTTTGTTGGGAATCGGATCCCCCTAAGGCAGGTAATCCCGAATGAGTCCTAGAGATTCTTAGCACGAGAGTGCTGGCAAGAGATGAGAGGATCACGAGGGGGTGATAACCAGCGGAGTGATGACAGGAGATGAAAAGGAAGGTCAGGAGCTCAAACAAATAAAGAAGTACGTACCTGTTTGTGATTCGCTGGGTTGCCGGACACGTGGACTTGCTAGGTTTAAAGGCGTGTTTTCTGTTTGGACTGGTTTTCTATCGGAACAAAATTAGAAACAAAATTATGCGCAAGTGATATTTATAAGATGAGTAGGAGGGGATGGCCTCCATCAGAAACGGAGAAGGGGCTAGAATACTTATTTGTGAGTATGTAATATTAATTGGCTGGACATCAGCGAAGCGCGGCAAATTAACAATCTAAGGATGTGGATAAAGACCTATATAGGTGCGTGTATTGAATGGCATTGGCCCTGGATCAGAGAGCCATCTAAGGAGACACGATGGGAGTGGGACACATGAGGGTAGAAATATGGGGCCTCGATCGCTGTAGCTAATCCCACAGTAGTACTAGTATATAGCCTGAGTGTTTCGTTACAAGCCTCCAGTGACGTCATTTGATATCTGTACACACCGTCAAGCCGAAATTTTAAACTCGGATACAAATCTCTTTCTGGATATATGCTTCGTCAGCTCGTTCCACATGAATTGATTCCAGAGATTGCGGAAAGTTTGTCTTTCGCAATTGAAGACTGTGTTGTACATAGTATTCATTCATGGCAGTCAGGATTACTGTAAGTCCAGGCTTAGATTGCGATGGACACAATGCAAAGCAAGACGACACTTGGAAATTTTTCGTCTTTCCACCCCAACTACAGAGGGATGTCTCGGGTTGCTAATGCTTGTGCCATACAGTATGAAAAAACGTGGTGAAATCAGTACTGTATGACTACGGGATTTTGTGAATAACACGGAATTAAACCGAAATTACAAAATTAAAGAATACCGCAGTAATTCTGTCTTCTTGCTGCGTTACTAGCGTATTAACGGGATAACACAGCAAATCCATGTACCATTTTTTGGGTCTTGTATATTGTGCGAGGTCTCGAAGCTTGGGGAGCTTATCAAAGTAGGTGGGGCAAAAATTGGAAATTGCTGCTCCTCATGTTATCCTGCCCCTCTGACTAGGTCGGCCCCTAATCATAAAGTCTAGGCAGGCATTTCTATCTATGCAGTGGATATATTAGGGTCATATGGCTGGAGAATTAACGACTTACATGTAGTTTTGGTGCTGGTATCTAGATCATGGACGCTCACTCGTATGGTTCGAAAGGTTTCGAGACTAGACCCCTTTTCTTTGTCTTATTTGGTCTTATATTATTCCCGCGATGTATTGTTTTGTCTCGAGACCTTTGGTCTTGTGCCCATGGATCACTAGGAGGTTGAGAGGAGATAGGCGTACGTATATCCGTCATAAAAACAAAAGATCCAAAGAAATCGGCTCCTTATAACTGACGCTTCTTTTGCTCAAAGGAGGTAGATGGGCCAAAAATCTAGCGCCAAATTCTTGTTAATCATAAACTATCACTCGCACTACACGAGCTTGGTTGGTATCTTCATTGGTTGCATGCAGCGGCTGGGTTATATTACATATTTAGCATTAAAAGGATGCTGGATCCGTAAAGATGATCTGTGCAAGCCTGTTATGCCGACGACACCTGTCATGTCAACGGTATCTGTTAGTGCCAGCTGTCTGATCCGTGACCATAACTACATGTATATGGAGTTAGATAAGTATATAGACTCTTTATCTAGATTAATATCAAAAACTTAATTGTCTATGTCATTCTACTTTTTCCAATTGGTTATGTTTAAAGCAGGATGAGTCGTGGAGTTTCAATTAACATCGGTGTCGAAAAACTAATACAAGCTACGTTGAAGCCTGGGTAGGATGCCATTCATCTTGGCAGCAGGCCCTTCACTGTCTCAAGCTGCGATATTACTGCTTTAAACCGAGCTAACATGAGGTTATACGTTATCATACTCACTAACCAGGAGGGGGGTGAGTCACCAGAATGTTTCCCTTGTTTGGATGCGGGGGCATGAGCTTCTTGGGGTGCTGGTGTATAAGGGCGACTCCCCATGACCTGCTCTCTATGTTTGGAGAGAGCCATATATAATTAGGTAATTAATTGCCAATTAATCAATCATTGGAGAGAATAAATTAAACAAAAAAGAGTCATTGGAGAGAGCCACTTTTACGATGACTAGGAACGAGTGATGTGATATGATTCACTTTATGTCTTGTTCGCCTACGAAAGAAAATAGATTGTAAAATACATTGTAAAATAATGAATATATGTATATATGCTATGCAGACATTTCTCTCCCATGCAGCTTCAAATACATTTCATATACAGCATAGATTACTTTCCGGCGTCTAGTTATTCATCAACACTCTTCTTCGCTGCATCAGCAAAACTTTCCTTCTCCAAGTCTACTTCCTTCCCCTTATTCTCATCCACCTCGCTTGTAGCCTTCTCATCACCAGACTTCGTTTCTTCGCTCGTTACCTCCTCCGCAGTGTGCTCCTCTGTTCCGCTGCCACTTTTGACGACATCACTGCTCTCCTTGATTCCTCCCGAACTCTCCCCGCTCTTCTCTTCGAAGCCGGGGAGTTCTTCGCCGCCAGTAACAAAAACCCTCGCTAATTCCTCTTCGACTGTCTTTAATCGCTCTCGGAGCGCTTTGACATTCTGGACCTTCTCCTTCAGTTCCCTCAGCTCGTTTTCAACGCTACTCCTCTCGCGCTCGGTGCCAATCCGGTCGAACTCCCATCCTCCATTAGGGCCGTCGAGTTGGAGTTGGAATGTATGATATTTCTTCAGCTGGGCACGTGTGGAAATCGTAATTAGTGTGATCCCACGTTCTTTGGCGGTTTCATAGAGGAGGCCTTCAACATCCTGGGAAACAGCGGATGTGCCTTCATCTATGAATGCGTATTTCGGTTCCTGGACGAGTAAGTAAGCTTTGAACGAGCTATAGTAAAGTATCTCTGGGAACTTACGTGGTAAAGCAGGCGTGCGATAGATATACGTTGTTTTTCACCACCGGAGAGAACATCTTTCCATTCCTTTCTACAGTCCCAACCCCCTTCCCGATCAGGTAGATAACCCAACCTGACCGCATCCAGGATCAACCTCAACTCATGATCACTGCGGCTATCGGCTCGCATTTCCATCTCGGTGTGGGGATAAATGACTTGGTCTCTCAGTGTTCCTTGTGCAAGGTAGACACGTTGAGGCAGAAACATGACTCCTCCCATACCGCCTTGTCGGGGACGTGAAACAAGGCCGCGGTAAACTGGCCACAGACCAGCCACTACACGGGAAATGGACGATTTACCAACTCCGTTAGGACCAAGAACGAGAAGGTGCTCGCCTTCCCGGACGGTGACATCGAGGGAGTCGACAAGTTCCTCACCACCCCGTGGCCAAAGCCCTGGGGCAACGATTGGGACGCCCTCGAGCCGCACACCATCGAAACCTTTATGCAGTGTACCTTGAATATCTGCGGCGCTGTACAAATCTGGTCTTGGCGTGGAGTACGAATGAGAGTGGACTCTGTGAAGGGTCGATACTAGTGTGTACACTCTGGAAGTGTAGCCTGCTAACTCAGAAAGATCTTTGAAGGAGTACATCATACGACCACCAGCATCAGCGAGTGAGAGCATGAGACGTTTGTTGGTAATAAACCCCTTCATCCTGTCTGTTTCGCGGCTGGAACCTGTAGCTGCTCCAGCGAGCTCGACAAGGCCACCGAGGCCACCCCAGGCGGGGAGAAACACAGGGAGAGATGTGAAGAGATATCCTAGTGCCGCTGTCAAACCTTTAGATGAGTTATGTCAAATAGATTTAGGGATATGAGACTTACACCAGCCGTACTTCAAGACAAAGTCTTCAAGCATGTTGTAGCGGATCTTCATCTAAGATTTGGATGATATGAGTAAAAATCATGGTAATAAGAGTTGATACCCATACACTGTAAATGCCTTCCATCAGCTGTTTCAGGTCCTTGAAGCCTTTCTCTAGGAATCCCTTCTCCATTTCCGCACCACCATAAAATGCAACCTCCTCGGCATTTCCAATTAAGCGTGCTAGAAGAGAGTGTTGTTAGTAAAGCAAAACCCTAGCTACCGCCCCCCCCGATAACCAAACTTACTATGTAATCCTCTAAAATCACCCTCCATTCTCCCCTGAGCAGCGGCAAGCCTTCCAAAAGGAGGAGAAAATTTCTTCAGCATCCATGCGGTTGCACCATAATTGAACAAAATTCCTGCCAGAGCAAGTGGCCCCAGCGATCTCGCAAGCTGATAATTAAAAACAACCAAATCCAAAAATGGCTTTCCAAGAGATGAGTACAGTGCAGCAGCTGAATCGCAAAATAACGGCAGATCAGACGTTATGAACTGGTCAGCGCCGCCACCTACAAGTCCACCATCGATATTCTGTAGCTTGTAATAAGCTTGTTTATCGTTTAGGTATAGATCGTGGATGTACCGTGTTAGTCGCGTGCGGAAGGCTATAGAGATCTTCGACTGGAGAAATTTAATCTGCACCACGATTGGTCAGTATACAAAAAAAAAAGCTCCGAGGATCTGAAATAGCTCCTGGGGCTGAATTTAGGATTACCATTGCATTGCAATAGACAGCTGGTACGCCGACGCTTAGCCATTTACCAATTCCCCAAGCAAATGCTTTCCCGTTTCCCGCGACAAGATCTCGAACGATCTCACCGTCAAGTCGTGCAACCACCAAGCTCAGGTACCTATTAAGCATGTCAGCTTGGGCTCAGCCCTACACGCCGCAGATCACATGCTAAAAAAAACCTCTACTCACGTCCTGCTGATCAAAAAGAATGTGTGTAGCAACAACAAGAAACTCTCTTTGCTTGTCAACCTCGGTATCATGATACTGAGAAGACTCAGAAATTGGTGCAAAAATGCCAGGTTCAACCCAGGCTTAGTATTCACTGGCGGACCCTCCCCGCCCCCCAGACTACTTTGAGATTTGAAATCCCGACCCCCTGGAGGCTCGAGGAATAGACGTCTATGTGCATCGAAGGTAGTTGACTTTGTCGGGTTTATGACCACTTTTGCAGTGGTCTTCTTGTAGGGGACGTAGATCAATCGCGAACCTGGAGTTATAATGACGATGATGTAAGCGCTTGTGGAGCTGAATCCCAACACAAGTCGTACTTACCATCTTTCAGCTGGATGGCGGAATTCCGTCGGACCAATACCCGTCCCCGACCTTCATCTGCCTTTCTGTAACGGCGGCGGCGCTCCCAGAGCCCACCGAATATTGCGCATAGTATTGTCGCAGCTAGGATGCGGAGAGACTTCGGAGATGAGCGCAGAAGCTTTATATATTGCTGCAGCAGTGAGGATAGAGCTGGTCGGAGGGTTGACTGGTTGGCCATAGCTACAGAGTTTCGTTGGCCAGAGGCAATCACGAGCCCGGCATAAGGTGGAGGAGTTTTGGTTCTACGGCTGCTGCTGGAAGCTAGCTGGAGGGTATGAAGGTACTACAATTTAGCTATATATTACCGAGATGGCGATGCGGTGAGGGGAGAGGACGATGGAGGATTTGAAGCAGATACTAGAGAGAGTAGGGTCCTAGATGACTGTGGGGTAGAGGAATCTGGGGAAGAGGACAAGTTCACATGGGGAGAACGCGCGTGAGCCTCAACAGCCGCCGAGGCATGTGACGAAGGGTGTCCGCCGTTGCACTCTAAGTCGGAGACAGAGGGGTCGCCCACGTAGTACCTAACGCTCTGATTCGGTACTGCATAGATTCTGATTTGGCACTACAGTTGAGATAGGCTCAGATAGCATTATCTTATTCTTAATTGCTGGTTTGGTCATTCGTTATTGAACCCCAAAATACTGTAATTGTTTAGTCATCATTCTGCCAGGCCTACGGATAGATTAATCGACTCTATGATTTACTCCGGATCCCCCCCCCCCCCCCCAAAGGTGCTTCTAATAAAAGATACTTATATGCATACAGGTACATCTTTAAACCACCTTGATGGTACTCTAGGACTTTTGTGTGACACCAGAACGTTGTTCCGAATTATTTTATGAACCAAGAGACAAACAGGTCAATAATTTCCTCTACGAGGATACCGCCAGTTACCAGACCGTGCATGATTTTTGTGGGCTCACCTCTTGGCATCCATACCTGATGACAGCCGGCCTTGGCGTGATGTCAACAGTCAAGTGCAGTGGGGGAGGTTAACGTTAACGTTATAACAGCTCTAGTAACAATCGGAATTCAACTTCACTTTGTAAATTACGCCTATGATTCCAGGGACCGACTGTATAGTCGTCTTGGGGGCAACGACGAAACTGGTTGAACGACGAATAGGGGATTTTGTCGAGTCTGTGTTTTCGTCGTTGTCCCAGGTTCGTAGGTGCTGTGTTGGGGTAGATCTGATGCCAAGATGATTACCCCATTGAGAAAGGACCGGGTTCAAGAGTTATCGCTTGTCTAGCCCGGAGAGCCGTTTAACCCTTCCGCACGCACCGCCACAAATTACGCCACAGCCTTCACCCGGACCTTCGAAACGAAAGAGAAAAAAAAATTAACCGTAGTTCCCCGAATCTCCGATCTATCATCGCATTTGCAAGAAACAACCATCCCATTTATCTCCACACCCCCGCCTCAACCACCATCTCCACAGTCGTGCTCCCCCACCTCCACAACACTCAAAGAAATGCGTTCCTCACTCGTCCGAAGCCCTGCGGTCAGGCAATTGACTGCCCGCCGTTTCGCATCCACTGCCTCGGAGACCGCCGCCAAGACCACTTCCGAGGCCTCTGCGAAGGCCCAGGAAGCGTCAAAGAAGGCCCAGGACGCCGTCAAGGTTGCTGCTGGCAAGCTTGGTGCTGCCGCGAGCGGAGTCGGGAACTCGCTCATGAAGGTTGGAGGCAGAACGGGGAAGCTGATCCACACTGTTAGTGGTGAGTGTTTGTCGTGTGATGCGGAGTCGTTGATGGGGTTTATCCCGGATATATCAAGTTTCCCCCCGCATGATATAGATGGGATAGATGACCTCAATTCTGTGGTATATGCTAACTTGGTATGGTTTTGATAGCTATGATCCCTCCGGCTCAGTACTACAGCCGTGTTGGACTTGAACTGTCGAAATTGGTCTTCCATGGACAGAAGATGGCACCTCCGTAAATACCCCATCCCAATTCACCATATATCACTTATCTATCATCAATCGCTGTATATCAACATTGTTATCACCAAATTCCACGCATCCCCCGAACTATCATTGACCCTTACCCCTTATATTCCCCCTATTATCACACCCAATTAGTAACCCTACATGCCCGCTAACCCACCACTCAGCAAGCTCGAGACATTCCGCACCACCTTTTCTCCAGTAATCAACACCCTCAAAGGCCTCCGCACCGCCCCCTCTGCGACCATTTCTAACATGTCGTCGCAAACCGCCTCCATGAACATGTCCCCGCGCTACCTACTCGAGCGTCTTCAGGGTATCTCCCGTGCCCAGGTTGTCGCCGGGGGCGTGCTGGCCGCCGAGGTCATTGGCTTCTTCACGGTCGGAGAGATCATTGGAAGGAGGAAGTTGATTGGATACAGGGGCGCTGAGCAGCACCACTAGATGTAGTCTAGATAGAAAAAGGGCGTAATCTTTGTAAAGGGGATCTGGGTGTTTTTTCTTTTTGTGGGGTGGGATATGCGTCATGTGATACAATATGATGGGTTTGTGAATTCAAAAAATGAGGTGTAGGGGATGTGGGGAGAGGGCTTTGTATAATCTTTTAGAGTGTTTGCATAAAAGAGCTTTTTATAAACAACATACGTTTTGTTTCTTCCTTTACTAACTACTTAGGTTTGAATCTGGTGGCTATTGGTACTTCGAGGGATGGGGGGACTGTTATCAGTAGCCAGTTTCAATTAGCATTCATTCGATAGTTAGATATATACATAGTTTTGTGGTATATAGGGTTTTCAGGTGACAGAGATACTGATCCTTCATACGAACATGTTGTCCTGATTGATCCGTGATAATCAGCTAGCCGGTCCATTGTGCACTGGTTGTCAGTTCCTGATTTATTGTTACCTCCTCCCCACATCTATTTCCAAAAGGCTATCAATTGCGTCCTGCCAACAAGTTTTAAGTCGGTCGTCCCGTTATGTTTCAGTACCAACTGGGCAACGCCTATCTCTTCCTTAACCGCTCCAAGCCAGCCAGCGGAAAAACCATGCCACCCGCCAGAAATAGTGTAACACCACCACCGCCACTTCCATATTCATATCACAGGAGCACAGTAACAGGAACCCCAAACGGGGCACTGCTTGATCTAGGCAAGAGCTGTACACGGCAGAGTGTAACGTAAAATACAGACGGGCAAGCCTAGCCTTGTTTAGATCTCGAAACCGCCCGTGAACTAGAGTAGACATAGCTTTGGCATCTATAATAAGCTATGAGAGGTCGATTTGGTCTTATGTGTAGTTGCGCTGCGGTTGGCAGCTTGTTCTAACAACAATTCATCCGATCAATGTCTCCCGAGTGCATAAACCTTAAAGGCCATCCAGATACATGCAAGGAGTGTGCGAGAACACTAGAATAGGGTTGGAGATGTTCTTGCAAAACAAAAGCGCACCGTGTAGGTACATACATGCATGTGCGTACCCGCGGCTCTAACTATTACCGTATTGATTCCTTCACCGTTTAGAGGTTCCATACACTTTACATGTCTCGTTATCAAAATTATCCGAACATTGTTGCAACCATATTTTCCCACTTCAACCTCGCCTCTTAAGTTTCAGTATGAGCTCAATTGAAATGGGTCCAAAATTTGGTTATTCTAGCCAATTTGTATGATTGCAACGGGAGCGTTCGGATACCTAGGTTGCGGCATCAAGTTTAAATCTCGGAAGTCCTGCGATGACGGGCCCCTACCAGCTTCGACGGATTGGGAGTGCAGGGAAGAGTAGATGCGGTCCTGTCGTTGGGTGGGGCTGCTGATGTTGGTGGCGATACCCACCTTCTCTTTCTTCTCTTGAGTGAGAATAGGCAATAGGCAGAATGTAGCTTACGTTGCCTACTAACTTCATGGATCTATGGATGTGCTGAAGATTAATCTGGTATGAATCTCGATCCGATAATTATAAGGTTGAGAAAGATACGCAGTATCCTCCCACCCCTAGCTTCTCTTCCAACGACCAGAATGCTGAGCACCGAAAAGGAACTGGCATACAACTTAAGCTCAAAGGCACAACTGTAGCTTTTAGTGATGGCAGTAAAGTTCGAATAATATTCCTACCCGCATAGCTAAGGAAGGTCCAGGCCTTAGCTTTAGGTCTCGGATCTCTTCCGACTGCGTATATGCGGCTATAGAATACTATCATTTTTGAAATTACGTTTCCCGGAGGTTTTTTGTGATCCTACTATGCAGCTTTGGGCCCGACTCCTGTAAGTGCTCTACTCGACTTTCACTTAGAGACGGTCGCCCTTTTCCACACCGCGCCGCGTGTGTGCCTTGGTTATCCACATCAATCTCATTTAATGCGCCTTTCCTTCGATCTTGTCACCTAGGGTATCGGTATTTTCAAAGTCAATCGTTTAACACCACTCCCCCCCCCTTTCAGAGGGCTCTGGTGAGTAAGCCATTGAGCCAAACACTTTATGAGAGAAACTCACATGTAGGATGCCAAAATGGATTATGTAGTATGGCTCAAGCGCCCGAGGATTGTGACCAGGGTTCAGAGGAGCCTCACCCATCCACCTCTCTGTCAGTCTCATCGGAGGGTTCGCCGTTGGCTGCTAGTAAGTGTGCCATTGGAGAAGCGAAATCTGTATTACACACATGAGATAAAGAGAATACTGATTCTACGAATACCTACACTGGAATCCGGTAGATACTCGAGGTATCGTGAGTGCGGGGCCGCTTCATATTAGTGGAGTGGAATTGGGCTGTAATTACCGTGATGGCAATTTAGATGAAGTCCTTGACGGTTGGGCAACACGGTCATTCCCTTCGCGTTTAAAGCGCCTGTCCCCCAAAGTGGGATGGACGGATATCTTAGGTCGATCCCCGCACCAGTCAACCCCTGGCCCTGGCGCGCGGTGGGTGTGGCTGACACCTGCTGTAGGGGCGCGTAATATCTAGTTACATAGCTGCCGGCACCTGCATCTCCTGACCCTGACTGGCATCCACCCCCCATCATCCATAACCCACGACCTTACAACACTTGCATGTCGTAATGTTTCCCCTCCCCTCAAACCCAACCCACTACCCAGACCCAGCCTCAATGAGGGATCATCGTATCTCACCGGCCCCTCCTCAAAGTGCAGAGAATATAATTGCTGGGATGGTAAAAATGTGCATAGCGATCAGACAATACGATCAGGGGGGGCAGTCAGTAGAAGCTCCTCAAGTAAGGAAGGAGTAGGAAGTAGGTGGTCATATAGATCACCCCCCCACCCACCCACTCTCTTCTTTCGTTCATTAAATATAACTTCTGCCCTTTAATCCTTCGCCCGTTTTATAAAATCAATACAGAGCTACTACTAGTACTTCTTTTCACCTTCGTTTTGCAAAATCACTACCTTGAATGCAGTGACCAAGTCAGTTAACCAACTAGCTACGTACCACCACGATGAGTGGTCCAGCCGCCAACGCCCGCAGCCTCCTCGCGGTTCTCCTTGCAACCGGGATTCTCGTTCCTTTTCTCACGGCGCTCCGTTTGTTCATCATCATCCGTAAGGCGCGGATTGGGAAGTTTTCGGCGGCCTATTTTGGAGAGGTGTTTATGGTTGCGGTTGCACTGTTGAACACCGTTGAGACGGTTCTGTGGTTCTGGAACTCATGGGAGGAACTGGATGGTGATGTGGATGCGATTGGCGTTTGGTATCATCAGGTGAGCTTAGCAACCATTAATTAGAGACTGGGGTGGTTTTTCTCTTCCGGATTGTTTTCACCTCTCTCTCTTATTCCGAGGGTTTTCGATTATTTCTTTATAGAAACGAAAAGTGCCATATAGATAAGAGAGAAGGCTTTATGCGTATACTATTTCATGAACAGCTTGTTAATAGAACTTTTCTACCATAGCGAGCATTCTGGGCCTCCATAACATACACCGTACATCTCTGGGCTCTCAAGGGTGCCTTCCTCTCCCTTTACTACGACCTAATACCGACGCTTAACTGGAAGTCTCGATGGCTCCTCTACGTTACCACGGGCTTGACAGTGTTGTCACTCCCGGGAGTTTTGACTGGCCAGGCGTTGTTTTGTAGGCCTATTAACCGGAATTGGTATGTATCTATATTACTCCTCCCACCACCACCGCCACCAACCCTGGTCATTAATTGCCTTGCAGGAAAAGGCTGACGAAAAGGAAAAACAAATAAATATAGGTCTATAGAATCAGACTTCTGCACACACATCACGTCCAGGACCTGGATTGTGGCTTCCTCATGGACTAATATTGCGACCGACCTATTAAGTAAACTTAACCCTATCCGTTTTCATACCACAATTACTATCAATGGCCGGAATATCAATTACGACCTGATATGAGTAATGCGCATACTCATATGAGATTGAAATTGATTTCCTGCATGGCATTGCCAGTACTTAAAACCATGCCACGAATCACCCAACTAATCCAAACAGTTTCCGCAATACCTCTATGCATCATCTCGACGTTAAAACTTAGCACTCGTGAACGTTACGGATTCATCGCCATTTACGGCCTGTGCTCTCTTTCTATCTTCGCCTCCATCTTGCGCTTCTCCGTCCTTACGCACGATGCTACCGCTTCTCCGCCCCCAAATCTCAATACCCTGCACGCGGTGATCTTCTGGTCCACTATCGAGGTTCTCTGCGCGCATATCTGCTTCTGCATTCCAGCTTTCCGTGTTTTAGTGCGTAAGAAAAAGGAACGCCGCCCCAGTAATGCGGCCAGCGAACGGTGTATCGAAAGCCGTGCGACGGTGCGGACTACGCCTGTCACGGGTGGCGGTGGGGAGTGGTTCGATTATGACATTGTGTCCCCGCTAGAGGAGAGCCCTATTACGCCGTTGACTGGAGGTAGCGGCGAAAGCGGAATGCGGGGTGATAGGAGGAGCTGGATTCCGAGAAGATGGTCGATAAGGGGTCCGCCCGAAGTGAGAACTGTGCCGGCGGGGCTGGAAAGGCAGCCTACAACGCTGGATGCGAGTAACAGTAGGGGGAGGGGGTGGACACTAGTTGCGACGGATGAGAGGGTATCGGCGGACTTGGCGTAAATCCTTCATAGGGTCTCTTCTTTGTGGATTGTTTGGAGTTATTTTTTGCTTTTTCTTTCTTGGGACCGGGGCTTGGGTTGGCATTAATTTCTGATTGCACGGTACGGCGTTGTTTTCTTTATGTCTTGGTTTTGATTGGAATGTAATATAATGGGGAATCTATTGGGATTTATTGGCTATAATTGAGATATATAATGAGCTAGGTTAATTAGTCGAAGATTGGACGTATACGTACGTGACGAAGAGTTGATGGAAGCATAATTGATTGGCTCGTAGACTATAACCTAGCAAGTTATAACATAGCAAGATCGTTAAGGAAGACGTGTCTGGTCTTGAAAAGCCAACTTTGACCGGATGCTCCGAGTGATCTCGCATGAGCGGTGGGCAACTAAGCAACGGAAAAACAATATTCCATTTGACTAACTACATGTATGATTATAACAAAAACCACGCTAACCCCAAAGGGTCTTTCCACCCCCCGAAACCTGTCATCTTTATTTAGTACAGTCACTCACAGGGTGAAGGCAGATCCTGTCTGATGGCGGTCAAGGATATTTGAGGCCAATATCAGACACGCTAAGTGTAAGTTACTGCAAACACAACCATCAGACAGGATCCGCCGTCACTAGGTTAGCGACTGTAGCGATCAGGCCAAGATAACCAGAGCCAAGCGCCCGGGGCCGGGCCACAAAGCTTGTTTCAGTCTCTGCAGGTTGTATGTTAACAACTAGACTATATAAATGGACAAAGACTACCGCAAAATCTCGAGTTATTCGGGGGGGTTGCCAAGGCTCCTCAGCTTTTTGCCTTGGCAACCCCCCGAATAACTCCATATTTTGCGGTACTACATTTAGTGCTCTCTAGAGACACATGTACATCTAATTAAGCACAGTTGAGTTATGGGCATTGCATGGGTGTCGGTCCCAGGGGTGGGTATTGGGAGGGGGAGGCGAGGAATGGCGGGGTACCACTTGAGACCTCATGGATTATTAATATGGATGTGGATTTGCAGATGTCTCAAGTCCTATCAATTGATTCTAATATCAAGATATAAGTAGTTTGTGCACGTGGTTGATGTCGGTATTTCTAGATCTAGCGCGCATGCGGATATCCAGCCATTGGAAGTACGCCGATAGCATCATGTAGGCTTCTAGATCCCATGGTTCTCTGGTATGTAAGCCTGCGGTAGTCGTAAATAAAAGTATATATACTAGCTACGGGCGAAAGGTAAGGCTGACAATAAGTACATGTACATAGCTGTATTCTCAATTGGAATTCAAGTTCTCAATACAAAAGCCAGATCATGATACATACTGCTATGGCATCCACTCGTCTCAGTCAGGCAACTTATGCGAATGGTCGCGGAATCACAGGTAATTCCCGCGTTGTGTTGTTGTCTTCTATTTCCTTTTTCCTCTCTCCCGACTATACCAATAGTTTAGCACAAGCATACAAAATGAAGCCTTTTAATCACACAACCGACGTATCTATGGAGGCTTACCATATTTATATTACATCTTGCATATAAACTAGCCATGGACCATTCGAAGCCCCTCGGTATAAATCAGACAGGATGCGGATTCACCATATACAATAGCATCACTTGAGTGTGTTTCGATCGGCTGCGTCTGTGACCGTCTAAGTTCAGTCAGTTGGTACTACATGTACATACATTGTGCCTAGCCAGTATCATGGGTACCAGAGTCACTCACCACGGTGTTTTAAGTTGCGTAAATCCTTCCGTATAAGAGCTACTATATGTATTTAAGGACTCGGGTAAGTATGGTACCGAGAAGGAATGCCTTACATTAATTATAGCTTAAATGAAAGTTGAAACAAGGAATACTGGTAATCTCTACCACTAACAGGCACCAACACAGCCTGGCTACATACATGTATGCATAGGAATGTTGAACCTGAATAATAGAACGGGGCAGTGAACGTCTTGGCAGTCACTGGTTTTGCTGGTCGAGTGATGGGTGATGAAGCAGCTAACTTTCATTGGCTAGTATCATGGGATGAAGAAAGAAAAAAGAATTGTTTTAGCAACACCCCGTTTCGATCGGGGGACCTCCGGGTTATGAGCCCGGCGCGCTTCCGCTGCGCCATGTTGCTTAAGTGAATCAGCCGGGAATCGAACCCGGGTCGGGCGCAATTCATATGAATGGCAAGCGCCCGTGATACCCCTACACCACTGAATCATATTTACGTAAAGGATTAAAAAATATATCAAAGATTTCCTATTGCGCCATCGATCATGTAGCACAGAGAATCATCTACCCAAATCCAATTAGTTGACGTCTGTTTAATTCAATTCCTCGACGTGACGTCGTTTGATTAGGTGATAATAATCAATTGTATTCAGAATGCCTTAGGTAAAGGTCTAAGATTTGCCCCCAAAACAGGATTGAGCGATTGATTGATAATTCATTAATTGTGTGTAGACTAGATTAAGACTAGATATATAATATCTGATGTACAGCAAAATAAAACAGAACAAGCAAAATAACATGATACATATGTACTATAGCCTTTTATAGCAGTCCCTGCTTCTACTTCACCTATTCTGCCTCTTTCCCTAACCTAGTCTCATAGCTATTCCTCCCTTAAGTTACTCCATCCCAACTCCAGCTCTTTCGGCTCACTTTGAGTCTCGCTACCATCTTTCATTGATATTTATAATTATAGTACATGACCACTAGACAATGTACTAAATGATTCCTGGACTGAGTACACGTACGTACAACCTACATACATATACGTATATGTGGTACGTATCAGTCGGCTCTAGCCATGGGCGATTTCAATAACTTTTTTAAGCCCGAGATTTCGGAGGCTAGCTGCTACGAAGAGGTTTGCAATGATCAGATTATCAGCGGAAGAGATAGAAGCTCAATCAGACCTAATTCATTCAATTCGTAGGATAAATGTCTGTAAAGTAATGCATTTCGAATGCCATGAAAGAAAAGAAGAATGCCCCGCATAGCCTACATAACAATACATGTTTATCATACAATTAATAACCAGCATCAAAATTAGAAATTAAACATAACACAGCAACTCATATAATCATATCATTAAATCCAATTCCCCTCTGGCTTCTCCACAACAGGAGACCCAGTAGCCATGCTGTTCCTCCCATTAACCCCCTCACACGATACCTCAAACGGATTCCTATCACCTCCCCTCATTCTTGGCCAGCCATAAGCTGGATGGCGAGGAGCATCTGCTACCACGTTCGCTCTCTGCATCCCAAGGCTACTAAAAAGCTCCTGAAAGACTCCATTTGGAGGAGGGGTTTTTGCTGGTAGTTCCGGCTCTGCGGGTTGGGAATAGGAACTGGAATTTTTGATGCAGAAGTGGTGGTAGAGATAGTATATTATGAACATTGCGAGAAGCACCGCAAGAGAAAGGCTAACAGAGAGACCGATTACGGCGGGTTTGGAGAGAGTTTTCCGGGCGGGTTCTAAGGATGCGGTTTCTGGGCCAGGGTAGACCTCGCCAGACATGAATACCGCCTCGAGCCCTGGGGCCCATGTTTCTGGTACGTTTAGAGTTGCGTCTCCATTAAACCTATGAAATTCCCATTAGATATTTCTATTCAAGGTCTAGACTGTTCGTTACTTACCCTCCACCAATCTTGTCCGATATAGGTTTCGGCACTTCCCACTTTGTCCCGTTCGGCTTATATTCCGGAACCCAATTCAAAGTGACCATATCAAATAACGAAATTGTATTTGGTTGCCAATCACACTCACCCGGTAGCGTCCTTCCCCGGCGGCCGCCAACTGTCATGAGTTGCCTGTTACCGACAACGTGACAGGTATGGGAGCGGCGTTCGTCTTTCCCTTCAAAGATTTTAATCCACCGGAAGGAGGGTATTGAGAGAACGTAAACTTGGTCGAAATTGTTAACACCGTCCCAACCACCATATATGAAGCTTTGTACATTAGTTTGTGTTTCCAGGATGATGTGATAATTTAAATCAGGAAACGTACATGTTATGACTAGATTTATCGGGTGCAGAGACAATAACCATGCAAAAATCTATGCGTGGGCTTGGAACATCACCAGTGGCAGTTTGGTTATACCAAGTTCCGCCGACAGCGATGGAGTTAATGTCGAAAATGCCTATATTACTCATTGAAATCTGTTATGGTTACTAAGGAAGCTGCGGTCGTTATTTGCGGAGAAATTAATACAAACCAGGTCACCTGATGTGATATAAATACACGTTAGAACTATCCTTGACTAAGGACCGGAGGAAACTAACCTTTCCAGTCCATCTCGTTGGCGGATGAGTTCTTGTAACCGCCTCCTAGGAGAACCAAAATCCCTTTACTACCAAGATCGGGGATATTGACCATCTGCGCATTTGTCCTGTAAGATGTATCGCCCAAGCCGTCTGTTCCGAGTTTCGAGGCACTTTCGTCCGTGAGATTGAATGCGTAGAAGGAATTGACGAATGAAACCCCAGATCCTGATACAGGCAGCGTCCCATTATCAATTACACCACCGAGATGAAACGCAAGCCCTTGATTTGAGACAACAGTGCTTGCACCGTTGGACAGGCGTGGCATTATTGCTGAATTATTTCGGAAGCTGATCGGGGCCCATATTGTTTTTTCTATATCGTATTTCCACATCACAACGTTGTCTGTGGTAGGGGTAGCGTGGCCAACAAAGGAATCGTTGAGTCTATTTGTGGTACCGCCAAAGAGATACAGGAAATCTTTCCATGGCCATAGTGCACCACTCGTCAACGAGGGCGGACGAGTGCTTTGCTGTTGCTTTTGATCATCCAAGACTCTAAGCGGCATATCGTCGTCTCGCCAGGACCATTGTTGGGTCATGTCTAATGATAATAAATTTTTGTCTGGGGAGTTTAGCAAATGGTTAAAGAGTGACATGAACCCTGAACAGAGTAGACAAAAAACTAACTTGTTCCTACTTGTTGGGTACCGGGTTGTTTTTCTCCAGTCGAGTTTAGGTCGACGAAGACTTCCACGCCGCCGTCAATGTAGATTTTTCCATTCAGGATTGCAGCTTTAATTTGGTGTTAATGTCAAAGCCGAAACAAATAGGTTGGCAAGACTACTTACATTGATGATCCCACCGACTGCATACATTTTTGATAGGATCTAACTGCTGCGAACGAACCAGCAAAGACTGAAAAACGACAGTAACTACGAATACGACTAGGAAATTACTAGCGCCCAAATTTCTAGGATAGAAGGGTCCAAGAATCATTGCAAAGTATCGGTCGGCGAAAAGAAGGTATATTGTAGGACAATTAAAAGGGCCGGCACGACAGGTTGGAATTTCTAAAATATGGAACAAGACAGCCGCGCGTAGAGGAGCTGGTGGGCATCTTACAGCCTTTATCAAACCTTAGGGAGAAGCGGGGGTATTGAGAAAGCTGCACCCTTCCTCACATATGTAGGACGGGCGAATAGCTACATGATGAGATATTGATGTGGTTCGCCTAATCGTTGGGCTGTAGCCTGGAATCATACCTACATGTAGTGTGTGCGTATGTGCGGACATATGTAGCCGGAAACCAATGGGACCGTTCAGAAGGCGAAAATTCTAAGGTTTCTAATTTTTATTCCGTGGGGCGCAGTAATAATTTCTTTTCTTTCTAGAACGCACATAGTACCGAGTCTGATGGTTGGCGTGGACATGTGCAGACCGCGCGGGATTGAAGCATAACAATTTTTCAGTCCCTAAGCGGATACAACAGGGTGCGCTGAAGTGCCACTTGATCGTATATCCTCAAGTATGAGGATTATAAGCTTTTACTGTTCTGGTTTTACTATGTTTGGGCGTTCCCGGATCGGATTGCTATGAATACCGATTTGTACGTAATCTTTCTGCTTTCACGTCAAACCTCATATGCAAACTTAGGGGGAACATACTAGATGGCTTATTTAGAGTATCAGAGTACATGCACGCCATCGTTTCCACAGGTTATCGCACCATCATGAACGTCTACTCTAGACTAAGGTGAGGAACGTGAAGTGACTAAGTACCTTCACGAGCATACGCATTATGCTTCTGTACAACTTAAGATGTGGATTACTGATGGGTTTGCTTCTGAGAGCGCCTAAAACTGCTTCTTAGAATGATCCTTGAAACCTATTGCTATCTGTTGCTACTTATCCCAAATAATGCGTTGCAACGGACAGAACAATGAATCTATTGGTTAATGGTCTGTGTCTATGCCGGCTGCTTAGGAAAGTAATAAGATCAAACCCTAACAAAGCCGAGAATCGTATGTGATTATGAACTTAGGGACCAGAACCCCGTTTTAGTGCTGAGATGGAGTTACAACTGGTGGGCAGAAGGCCGAGACGGTAACTGGGATTGAAGCTCAATAAAATATCCCCGAGGGAGATTTTTCCATGGGCCTCATAAAGTATGCATGCCATTGAACTCGTTAGAGCTTCTTGGCTGCACATGTACTGAATGCATGGCGTGAAGATTGACGTCGACGACATGACATGTGCATGTGCATGCATCCCTCCTGAGTTCTTTTCGCAATGTACCTACATGTAATCTATTCGCTCTGCTGAAACATCTTCTTGTATTTGATGATTTTCTCCGTATCCCCCTTATTTGCGCATGAATGATAAGGATAATTCCATTCGGCCGAACTAAATTATTTCCATCAACAAATATCCCTTTGTGGTGTTTCTAACTAAGACTTTCCAAAGAATTACTCACAAAAAGACAGTAGAAGACTTAGTCTCGTTTCCATGAAATTTGATATATGACATGTACAGCGCGACCTCGAAAGTGAGGGCATGACACCTATTTTACACCAAAGATGCTACTTTTCAACGTGGCCCTAGACCACCAATTATCATGAACAATCCCCGAGGATTGGAGAAGTATATTTCTTGCATGTTAAGAATTACCTTATCAGCTCAAAATTAAACTATTATGCCTCTAGCATGAGCTGTGTTGATTTTATTGTGTTGAGTTGCCAAAAACACGCCAAGACCACATATTTGTATGGGATGCAGCCGAATCTCCAAATTACTCTACTTCTAGGCAGCTCATGTACTTTCTTTCACATCTGATCTAAGGGGGTGCCCTTTTAGATATATTAAATTCGATACCCAAAGTCTTACTATATAAAGCCTTGTTGATTCCTGATCGCAATTGGATTGTGGGTGTGTTTTGGTTGCCATGCCCTCACTTTCGAGATCGTGCTGTACAACAAGTGCACTATGCAAGGGGCCCTCTCGGAATAAAGTGACATGGCCAGTGGGTACGTGCCGTGATCAAGTTTTGTTTTCTACAAGCAATCTGTATTTTACATCAGTCAAACACTCGGCATATTTCTCTGCCACGTGCTTGGATAGTTATAACTGGTGCTGAAAGTGATCAAGATAAGATAATAATAAAAACACGCGTTCTAATACCCTCTTATTAGATCTTGATATATAACATATCTATACGTATATACGCACAGCTGTACGGAATCTTCCACCTCTAAGCTCTCATCGACTCCTCAGGGCTTTTTGGGGGTCGTTGCCCAGAGCTATTGGTAAAATAGAGTATATTTCCTGGCGTCCGATGAGTGGCTTGAACTTAAACTCATTAATTGGAATGCTAGTATCGGGGCTTAAGGGCCTGAGAATGGACGGGGATATAGATGCGTGTGTTTGAAAGACAAACACGAGACCGAGTTGCTCTATGGCATACCGTGGATGGATACTGGCATACAAGGGACCCGAGTTGTTTTTTCTTTCTCCTATGTGAACGGAGAGTAGAGTGGGTAGAGCGAGTAGAGTGGAGCACCATCTGGCTATGCGTAAAGCCTTTAACTCGCGGGGTTTGTAGCCTCTGGTTGTGCTAGTACACCACAAAAAAATTAAGGTTTACAGGGTCACTTCTCTAAGGCGTGGTGGGTCCTCGTGCAGATGCAGCCCTTTGTTCATGACTAGAAAAAATGGGAAACTGGAATAGAAATTTATTATTGATCTTTCTTTGTCCCCATTCGGCTCTAAATCAAATACGCACAATCTCTAGTCAATTTCCCTATTAGTTCGTCTATTCCAAGCAGATATAATTAGAGATCTAATAGTAAGTACATGTACTTAAGTATGTATACATGTAGCTATAAGTTAAGCTAGTATATACAATACTTAGAGACCACGATAGAGAAATGCTCATCAGTTCTCCGTCTTCTCCGAGTGCATGATATGTAGAGAAATCATTTATCTCCCTATCTCCTTCTCTTTGTGCTTGTGAGTTTCGTCCTGCTGCTAACCTTCGGTAGCTCATGTGAGCGATGACCAACGGCATTAATCGCTACCTACATCATACGTATACATATGATTAAGCCCGGCCTTGCTGACCCTTGATTGTTTCTTCTCAAGCGGCCTCACTCTAAGATCACGTTGCATCTCATTCCGTCATCCGAGGGAATGCAAAGAACTTTGTAGTCGAGTTTCGGACTTTCACTCTTGACGGCTGGGTGCTAACGTCGAGTTCGGATGTCTTTGTTGGGCGATGTTTCTCCGGCGCGCTGGAATCCCCAGGCCCATTTGATAATATATAGAGGATAAAAGAACTTTAATTGTTCAATCTATGCCATACTTTTATTGATCTATATATAACAATGGGTGTTACATCCGACCTCAATTGAGAGCCACCGCCGAGGTATTTTCTACTTATACCTATCAGCGTCTTACAATTTATATTTCCCTTTTGTGTGAGTAGTTCAACCGTTAATTTTTTAACGCCTTATGGTTTATGCCGTAGTGGCTAATATCCGTGTCAAATCAGGCAAGCACACCACTTGGCAACAAATATTAGTAGCATATGGGTCTTATAGGAAGCTGCCTGTTACTCATAAACCAACACATGGTCGAAGATTTTCTCCATAAAGAATAATCAAAGGATATTGAGAGCCCCCCAGTGTAGCCTTCGGAATGAGACTAGAACCTTGTGCCTTCCAGTTTAAATATTTTCCGACACGTATACCAACACTCCTACACTATAACAAAGATTTCCCTCTCTTTCCTGCTACTATAATGTCACAATATACCCACGAAGAACCAAGGGAGTGTAGCTACGCTGCTTTCCCCACGGATATCCCAATGACGACAGTGTCCACAATTGCAGCCAGACGTCTAGGCACACCTCCGATGCAGATAATCAAACCAGAAAGCCTACAATGCGGCCATGAGATCTATGTACAAACTCTAACACCGCCTGTGGATGTTGTATCTCCAACTGTTGTTGCTGCAAGAGACTACTACTTGAATCTCAACTACCAGCTAGATACACCACCATATTCTGGCACAGAGGCGGACGCACTACAGATGAGAATTCATCCAGCATTAAGAAAAATCGCACAAGCGTCGACCATTCCCCGCAGACATTCTGCCGCGTTAGAGCCATATCCAAGGCCTGGGATGGCGAATTTCAAAGCTGATGATATCCAGTTACCTCGGCGGGGAAGTACATCCCCGCAGAATTTCAGTGAAGATGGGCACCAAGACGTAAAGAATGATGTGGATCGAGAGTGGTGGAAACAGAGGGTAAAGGACGAGGATTTTGACGACTCCAACATGCCGTCCATCTCAAACGCTCAGCAGGTTGTAGGCACGCAAAATATTGTTCAAGGTGCAGCTGTGCCAGAACAGCAAATACACAATCCACTTGATCCTAGATTGCTTGGAAATATTCCCTTCTCATATACAGCAAACAAACTACGCGAATGGGGTGACGTATATCTCTTCAATTCGTCGACCGCAGATGCATTTGTCCGAGCTATTGCTATCTCACCCGCTCAGTCGTCCAGAGTCCGTGACGCTCATGTCTCTCCAAATGATCTTCAGCGGGCTCTATCAGACTTTTCAATATCCTCTAAGAGCATCAAACAGGACGAGGAGGAGGAGCAAGATGAATACGAACCGAACACTGCAAAGCAGCTTGTCAAAGTGAGGATTATCCCACAGTCAAGATTGAGCAGGCCGTTTTACATGCAGAAATACTTTTCGATAAGAAAATCAAGTTCATGTAGAATCAGCAAACACATTTCCTCGCCACGGCATCACATCAAAAATCGGGAAGAGCACTATCACAGGGCCAACGTGGAAATTTTGCAGAACGTAGTTAATGCTAAAACTCAGAGGAGATCGGCTGTGCCAATACGTTAGTCTTACCCCTTAAGCTCCTCCAATTAACCTTTTTTGTACTTACTTTCAAAACATATACCAGATATCGAATATGCCCTGCACCGTGCACCGCTTCTGGCAGCGATACTTCTAAGTGAGCATGTAAAGAGAGGTGCAACTGTAGAGATTCCATTATTATTCCCGGAGGTCTGGGAAGACGTTGTAGAGTGGATGTACACTGGCAGTTCAGGCTCAAATGTCAGTGCAAAGGTTAGGAAGACGATCGAATATCTTGGAGGGACGATTTGATATGGTTTCTTAATTGTTTCATTTTCTGTAATGGTATTTACCCTTTTCACATTATTTATCATTTATTTTTGATGAATTTCTCAGAAAGCTGTTTGTAGCGAGCGAGCGAAATGATGATGTATACGTATCTACTATGTACAAGGCAATGGATTAAGTGAGCGAACTAAACGGGGTGTTGACAGGTGAGGATCCGTTCACTCACTTTATCCCAGCGCCGGTACAGTCCCTACCCAGATGTCTTCGTGATTCGGGTGGTACGGCGCGCAATGGCAACGAACGCTCGTCGACGCTCGGCATTCAACGATCAACAATCAATAGGTACTCAATGAATTAGTTAAAACATATATCATAATATTTAGTTTGCCACCCGCCCGCTGCAATTACTGCAGCAACTCTATCAGGTTGCCGCCGAGCCTCCGGAATCACGAAGACATCTGGGTAGGAACTGTACATACTAGAATTTGATTTTTCTCGAATTGTTGCAGTCTGATTGGTCGACAACGACAGGGTTGTTTAGTAAGCAGGACACATCATATTTGATCCGGTTACCCTGCCTGCCTTTGGGCGGTTACCCTGCCTCCTTTCCTGCTGGCACGCCCGCTGAAACCCTAACCCTTACCATTTCCTGCATGGAAACCAGCCCACCCAACGGAACTCTGGATAATTAAATAATAAAATATAATTATTAAATAGTCAACTATGAGCAGTGGGAGTGAAAGTGGAGGTGGAGGAGCGGTGGGGGAGAGAAGGTGGACCCAGAATACCTTGTTATAAATTCACCCCATCATTGAGAATAATTAAAATAATTTAGGGCGGTGTTTTTTGTTCTTTGATTTGATAGTTGCGTACATCGCGCCTCTATCGAGAAACAGGCCTGGAAGGATAAACCTACGCGTACTTTAAAAATACTACATGTAGATAGGAAAAAGTGCCAAGTGCTATACACTCTAGCTAGCCGCTTGCTAATTACTACAATCAATGAAGTGATCAATCAATCAATCAATCATTCATTAATTACGGCTGTGCTGGTAAAAGTACCACCAAAACTCGAAAAATTGGTTATGCATACAAGATCAAACTTGCTACAAACGGATACTGCTGAGGCTGATCGATACCTTTCAGCCGATCGTTTTAGAGATAATCCAATTTTTCGAGTTTTGGCGGTAGGGGGGTGAGTGAGGGTTCATGTCCAAAAACTACAAGTATAAAAGCCCAGGCCCCCAAAAGCCAATATACTTTATTGTACCTAGGAATAGACATCCGTGAAACCTAAAAGTGGCGCTGGAGGTAACCACCAAAGTACTGCGAACAACTTCAACCACGGCGGCCATAGGACTGCAGCTGCGAAACAAAGAGCAAAGGTCAATTAACTCCGCTACTCAAACAAAAACTCAAATAAAGAGAATCAAATCACACCCTTAAGCTTCTTCTGGCCTTGGATTCTACAACCCGTTATCTGAAAAAAGAAAATCCAGATCCAAGGTGTGACTTTTGATGGTTATTGTGCGCACTAAGGGTTCTTTGATGATGGTCACATCTTAATCAGTAGTGACAAATGAAAAAAGAAAACTTGTTCTTGTAGCTTCGCGTGGAGTTTCTGCGATGTCCTGGCTGGTCTGAATTCGGCCACATGTACAATGGCCTGGCGTTCTTTCCTTCCTCGCGGTATCTGTGAGCCGTCTGAACCAGGAGTTAACCCTCATGAAACCAGAGCGTCATTGAAAGTGACGTACGTATAAACATGCTTTGTTCAGATCTGTAAATCATATCGAACGCACGTAAAAGAAAGGAATGGAAAGTTCATTGCGCACGTGCACGGAGATAGGACTGCGTCTGTACAGCGATAGGTAATAAGTGATGGAACGCCCTGCCTGCAAACACCGTATGTTGGTCGAGTTTTACACAAAACAGGTATCACTCCGTCTTAGCCCGTTTCATCATTTATTACCTACCGCTATACATAAGACATGCGAACGGGTTCATCAATAATCACTCGATGGTTCTAACCTGATGGAGACTTTGTTAATTTAAGGTGATGGAGTCGATGTTGGAGCACTTGAATTCAACCCTACCATACTTCCAGCAGAATTCTGCCACGCTCGTGGTGGAATTATGGTAGGTTTTGCTGTATTAACCTACTCAGTACGGGGTCTCACCATAAGTATTAATGACGGCGGTTACTTGTGTCAATGATCTTGAGGTTGGGAAAGTACTATGATAGCACATAAGTACATGTCTTTAGTACATGTAGTTGTATGAGTAAATACATTAGAACCAACAATACATCAAGAAACGCAAATACTATATGCCTCCTTACTCCTGGGTTACACCGCCTCCCATTCCTCACAAAGCAACAATATATACTCGAATAAAAAAAAAGCCCTATAGTACTACTAGCTCTACAAACATCCAAACAACCTTATACATCCCTACTCCATAAAATCCCCACTCCTCCCCCCCTCCTTCCTCGTAACCCTCACCTCCCCTATCACCATCCGCTTATCCACCGCCTTACACATGTCCACCACCGTCAGCCCTGCACCTACCACCGCCGTCAGCGCCTCCATCTCAACGCCCGTCTGCCCCACACACTCGACTGTCGCCTCAATGTGCACATACCCATGCTCGCCCTCGCCGCCGCACGCCTCGACACTGACATTGACGCCACTGACGAGGATGGGGTGGCAGAGCGGGATGAGATCGGGGCACTTCTTGACGGCCATGATGCCAGCGATGCGTGCAGTGGCGAGGACATCGCCTTTTTTGAGCGCGTTGGTGCGGATGAGGGTTAGGGGGGTGGGGTTGGAGAAGTGGACGCGCCCGGCGGCGCTGGCGGTGCGAGATGTGACGGCTTTTTGAGTGATGTTGACCATGTGCGCTTCGCCAGTGGGGGTGAGGTGGGTGAGTTTGAGTGGTTCGGGAGATAGTGGGGGAGTGGTAGGTTTGGTGGAGTATGTTCGTACTTGGAGGAAGGATGGGGATGGGAATTGGAATGGGGGTGATATTAGTGTGCTTGAAAATGAAGAACTCCGCATAAAGTCTGAGAAAGAATGATGCCCCCAAAGAGCCGACTTGCTCCCCACTGCTGCTGCCACCGCTGCCGCCCCTACTTCCCTATGATCCTCATCTATATACATCGTCAATCTAAGAAGTTGTAAGGACTGGCAGATTTATAAAGACCTACCCACCAATCAAGATCATAGGGCGGTTCTTCATATTCTCCAGTTCACCCATGCCCGCATGTTTATCCTTCTTTCTCCCCACTGCCACGCCCACGACTTCCAGCAGCTCCCTCTCCATTACTGCTCTATCACCTGCACCAACCTCGGCCTCACGGTCTCGGTATTTCCTCATCATGTCACGTAGGCTGACCTCCGCATCCCCAAATAGGCACACCTTGAGGTTGCCGTCTCCCGTGATGCGGAGCCTGTTACAACTTCCACAAAAGTTGTGTGTCATGCTTGTAATGAAGCCGACTCGGCCCTGGTATCCAGGGACATGCCAGCTCTTGCTGGTGTCGTTGGGCCGCTGGGATGCCATCTTCTGTAAACTGGGATGTGTAGTGTGAATGATGTCCACCATGTCTTTGTATGAAACCATCTTCTTCTTATTCCATTTGTTGCCATCGAATGGCATGTACTCAATAAAACGCACTTCAATAGGCTTATCGCGCGTCAGCTCGACAAAGTCGCCAATCTCGTTATCGTTAACGCCTTTCATGACGACCGAGTTAATCTTGAGGATCCTATCAGAGCCCGGGGCGCCGAAGCCAAGAGAGAGTGCATTATCGATTGTTTTAAGCACCTGTTCAAGCCCTGCATCTCATTCATTAGTCTCCGTATTCCAAACAACCAAGATTCACACCAAAGAAGGGAGCGACATACCTTTCCTCCGAGTCATGAACTGAAATTTCCACGGATCCAGTGTATCCAGGCTCAGGTTCAGTCCCGTCAAGCCCGCGTCCACCATGCGCTCTAGCTTGCGATTCAACGCAATCCCATTACTCGTCATCGCCACCTCTTTCAACCCCATACTCCTCAACTTCCCTAGCTCCTCCACTAGCTCTACTATATCTTTCCGCACGGTGGGCTCTCCGCCTGTTAGTCTAATCTTTGTGACGCCCTGTGAGACAAATAGACGTGCGATTTCGAGTATCTCGGGAGTAGTGAGAAGGTGAGCTGGGGGTGAGAGCGGGACGCCCTCTTCGGGCATGCAGTAGACACCTATATCAAACTATCAGCATCCACGGAAATACTGCTAGGTGGGGGGGTGAGCTGGGCGCATACATCGTAGGTTACAGCGCTCAGTAACAGATATTCGGAGATATGTGTGCTGGCGCCCGAATGTATCGGTCAGGAACTCTGAGAACGGTTTTGCAGACTTCCTGAGTTGGTCTAATCGGGGTGTCGTCGTCGTCGTCGTCGGAGCTGAAAATGGGAGCTGTAAACTAGTATCTTCACCCTCCTCGACAGCAGCAGGGAGACCTGTTGCGATTGTTCTCCTCCGTACCGCTGGTACTGGTTTTGACGGGAGCCTGCATAAGGATCTTATTGTGGGGAGGCGGGAGCACCGCGATAATAGTGTCGAGCTCGCCATCGCTGTTTAAACTGAATCGGTATATATGCCCAAATCACTATATCCTTCTGTGGCACTCAGGGTCCGGTAGGTAAAAGCACGAACAAGCAGCTCCGAAAAAAAATGTAGATATAACCTGCAGGAGAATAATAAACACAATCAGGAATTTAAGGAAGCGACTCGACCCCACTCAATTAAAGTAGGTAGCTAATTGCTGCTTATCGATAAATGCCTAACCGCCAAGCCCCATTATGCCAGGGTTCTGGCGTGCCCGCCGCATCCCGGGAAAGGGTCCCGGAGAAACACTCCCGCGAAGAAATTTCGTGATAATACGTAACGAAAGAAATAATTTTTTTCGGAGTTCCTGGCTTTGGAGATAAAGTACCTGGGCTGTTTGCCTCTCTAATTGATATGCCCGGCAATTCTGTGTCCGCGATTACTGAATGTGCTTGGCGACAGTTTCAAGCGATCTCTACTAGATATCAACCCGCGGTCGTTTAGTAACGGGACACCTGCCTAGCTGTTATCGCCCAAATTTGGGGGACTACCTTTTTTTTTTTTAAAAATTCTCAACACCAAGGAATAACTTCAGCTTTTATGGACTTGTAGGCATGCTCATGAAGCTTTATAGAAATAATTCTGATTTTTGAAGCTATAAGAATATTGGGAGTTTATTTTCCCTCCAATCATTGGGGTGAAAGTTGTGATTTGACGGTTGTCCCGTTACCAAGCGACCTGTGCAAGATCTTTGAAAAGACCCTTTGCGCAGATAGAGCTGGCTCTAAATTCCACGTGTATGATTGGTTGACGGGATGATCGGCGCCAATCAGGTTACCGGAATTTGGAGCTGGAGTCTTTTGCGCAAAGTCTCTAATACCCCCTCGAATAATAGACGAGAAAATTAGAGGCCCGAAATACTTATATATAGTAGCCGGCGATGTTCTTTAAACTCAAATTACTGCCATTGAGGTGCTCGATACTCATTTTGATAGACCGCGGCGACAAAACAGGATATACATGTAGTTTGGGATTTTGGATGCCAGCGGTCATTTACATGTAGATACACTGCCCCGTTCAATACATGTAGGTGTGTATAGAACTCTGTTTTTCCGGCCCATCAAGCCATACCAATTCTCCCAAGAGTGTTTTTCAAGATTAATCGAGTGATTATGTATGATTCAGACCTATCTTATAAACCCGAATCACGCAAAGACCCAGTGCTTTAAAAGAGTCTGCAATGTAGAAATATTTAACTTCCACGAGCCTGGCTTCTGCTGTAACTATAGAAGGACATCGAGTTTAAAAAGGAGGCTTGTTCTGCAACTCTAAAAGATATCCAGTTTCAGATACAATACGAAAGTTGACAAGTTACATAGGCTAGAACTGAACAAGAACCCCGCTCTAGAATCAATCTTAACCGCCACATGATTCAGTACCGGGGTTTACCATTTCCTGCAGTTCCCAAGTGCTTTGAAACTCTGGCCAGAGAAACAGAAAGGAAAAAGGCGGTATCATAGGCCACTGGAAGCTCAATACATACATAGGTACATGTAGTACATAAATGAAGCAATCTCCTGGGTACTCCTGGTCGTCATTCATAATAAGGGTTAGGTTAAAAATAAGAAGGATTTCATAAATCAAGTTCCCACCTCATTCCTCATCACTTTAATTTTAACGTTGTGTTTTTAGCGGGATTATTGGTCCAACGCATCTAGGCGCCGCTGTAGCAGCACATACATAGAGTACTCGCGTTTCCGAACACGACCAATATTGCATGACATACAAAAAGGTGGATTTGGAACTTTTTTGTATGGTATGCAATATTGGTCGTGTTCGGAAACGCTATTTAAGCTATGGGTAGAGTACAGTGCGAGATCCGAGCGAATGGTGAACCCGAGAACAATGCCATGCAGGTGAGTATTGAATACCTACATGTAGGTACTCTCCTACTCTACGAGTTTAGGTAGAGTAGGACAGGAAGGATAAGCAGGCGAACAGTCCTATCGATATCTACCTATGACACGTAGAATAGAATAGGCACCCATACCCTAGGTCCCTAGCTATACATTCTGGTGGCTGTATGACGCCTGATTACTCTTTGAAAAAAGTTACTTTACATACAACCCACCTACCGACATACTGTACAGGCTCCCGCTACTTTACTACAACCACATACTCCTACTGCTAACCTCTTCATCCCCGCAGTACAGAGCTCTCGGAAAACAGACAACCTAGAAAAAAAAGAGATAGATCGTTGCTTGTTGGCCTAGCATGCAGTCGCCATCCTCGGAGACCATCCTCCGCAACGTAACGGATAAGATTCGGGATGTTTCTCTGTCCGGCGAAACAAATAGGCTTGTTGTCGGGGTTGACTTTGGAACAACATATAGCGGGTGAGAACGCACTCTCCTTCCCTTCCCCACCTCTTCTTCCCCACTACATTACACGGTCCACTAGTTCCCGTGCCTGTCCCTGAGGAAACCAAAAGGCTTATCATCTTCTCTGCAGAGTCGCCTGGGGCTACACTGGTTCTCCCACCGAGATTCACGTAATCCAGGTCCGTCCCAAACTCCACAACACAACTCCTCTTCTCCCCGCCAAGCCCCCACATCCTCACTGACAGACATCCCTCCAGAGCTGGCCCGGCGGCGTAAACCTCACCTCTCCCAAGGTCCCCTCCAAGATCGCCTACGAAAAAGACGGCATAAAATGGGGCTTCCAAATCAAGCCTTACCAGAACTGCATCGAGTGCTTCAAGCTTTGCCTCGACCCCAACTTGCGACCACCAGATTTTGTTTCCCTCCCCAACATTTACGCGCAGCTACAGCAACACGAGAAGACTGTTCAGGATGTAGTCAGGGACTATCTACAGATGCTCTACGACCACACCATCACCATGCTGACCCGGTCCCTCGGACAGACATTTGTGGAGAATACTAAGATCGAGTTTATCCTCACGTGTCCGGCCGTATGGAGCGACCGATCGAAGAACGCGACGCTGCAGGCGGCGGAGGGCACGGGTATGGCAAAGTCTTGTAAGATTAGGCTAATCTCTGAGCCCGAGGCTGCGGCGTTATATACCTTGAAAACAATACGGCCAAAGAATTTGTCGGCGAACGATGATTCTTGCTTTGTCGTTTGTGATGCGGGTGGCGGTACGGTGGATCTAATCTCGTATGAGATTTTACAGACGGAGCCATTGCAAGTGAAGGAGAGTGTTACAGGCACAGGTATGGTCCCTTACTTTGAACCCCCATTTGTGGCGGGAGGTTAATATTGTAAAGGTGAACTATGCGGATCTGCATTCCTGAACCGCCGGTTCGAGAGCTTCGTGAAGGAGCGGTTAGGCCCCGTCGCTTATTTAGCCATGAAGGAGAAGACCAAGATTGCCGCTCTAAAGTCGTGGGAGGAGTACGTGAAGCGGGTCTTTGTAGACGGCGAGGACCAGGACGTATTCCCGATACAATTCCCCGGGCTTCCCGACGACGAAGCGCGAGGGATTGACTGCGGCTTCATGACCGTTACAAGGGAAGAGGTGCAGGGTATATTTGAGCCCGTGATTGAAGAGGTTGTGCGACTTGTAGACGGACAGATTACAGCGGTGCAGTCAAAGGGGAAGCGAGTAAAGGTAATTCATGGCCCTTCCTAATCTTCCCAGCTCGTCGGTAGCGGGCACGTATCAGCTCTAAAGGTCGAGGTATCCGGTGTCAACTGCTTTAGATATCTGCGGGGTTGATACCGGATATTTCGACCTTTGGATTAGACTACCTACCATGTGCCCGCTACTGAAAAGCGGCAAGCTATCCTGGAGGATTGGCTAAGTGCTAATTACGGCCTCCAAAGAGTATTCTCCTCGTTGGCGGATTTGGTTCCTCAGAATACCTCTTTATGCGTCTTCAGAACAAATACACCGATGTTCTTTCCACTCCCGACAACCCAGACGTCGTGCTCCAACCTGTAGATTCCTGGACTGCCGTCGTTCGGGGCGCTGTAATTCGTGGAATGGAAACTATTGTGCAGACACGCAAGTCGCGATACCATTACGGCGTCAAATACTGGGAGTACTTTGATGAGAATATTCACTCTGAGGAGCACAAGTACTGGGACACGACAAGGGAGAAATGGCTTGCTGAGAACCAGATTAAGTGGTATATCGCAAAGGTTCTAGCTATAACCCTAGCCCTTATTTATATCTGTAAGTGCTGACAGGCAGTTAAAGGGGACGGAAATGTCCGAGGATGAGAGCATTGCGTTCCCATTCTACATCACCTTTGAGGACCACCATAGTAGGGTTTTATTGGATGAGCTAGTCTGCTGCCAGGAAACGTTCCCACCGAAATGCATCGATAGCAGTATGCAGTCCCTTTCCACCTATATGAAGCTGTGTAACTTTAACTAACCCCTCCTAGCGGTCAAAACTGTGTGTAAGCTCCGCTCAGACCTAACAAACGTGCCCAAGAGCATGTACACCAAGGGCAGGAACTCCAAAGACGTGGAATATGAAGGCTTGCACTTTACGATGGAAATGACGGTGTTGAGCGCGTCATTGCTGTTTGAGCTGAGCGTCGACGGTGTCCGGTATGAAGATGATTCCCTCGAGCTCAGCTGGCATTGAGTTGTAGTGGCTTTTTTATTTATTTTACTTGTTGGGACGTTTGCTGATTGTTCTTCTCTTCTCTTGCGGGTTTCATTGTAGGTATGGCGAGGTTACAGCGGACTTTGCTACTTGATATACATACCAGGTCTATTGAAATTCGGGTCGCGGGGAAGGGAGGGGGGGGGGGGGTTCAGGGCGCTGTTATTATTTCTTTTATCATATTATCATCACTTTTTCTTTCTCTATTTCTCATCATGCCGTGAGAAATTCCGATGCGATTGGGGTAATTGGATTTGCATGGCAGAACAAAGGCAGCTATAGATTAGGGTGTGATGGGCCCAGTAATCTTTTTTTTTTCCCTTGCTCTTTCTTTCTCTTACAATTAGGAGCTAGCTAGAGCCTGGGGGGGCGTTGAGGGATAATCCGCTATTTCATACGTACCTACTTGAGAAGTGGTGCCTCGTCTCTAGCTGTGAATTAATCGAGCCTTGAGTAGGTCTGCAATTGGCTCGAGACTAGGCTCCAGTGAGTCGGGGCAACGTGGTGAGCAGGCCAGTCTCTAGATATACATGTAGAGTAGAGTACATGTACCTACATGGTGCCCCACAAGCCATACATGTATGTATCTGATGGTAGATGTGGTCCAGTTCCTCTAGGCCAGGGTGGAGGGGGCACGTGTGGGGCACTGTGAGGCGCCAAACCTTAAATTTAGACTGGTTCGCAGCTAGGCTTGTTATGTAAGGTGCTTTATGTCTGGCCCCTCCCTTGCTCGTTCGTTTCCTCCCGCCGGGCCCTGTGAGTGGTGTGGGAGGCTTGGCTGACGTGCCGTGACGTAGTAGGCAAGAGCGAGCAACAGAACACAGCAACGCACAACCTATCCCTCCCTACGTATTGTACCTACAGATATTTATCAAGATGCCAGGTTTCTGTGCGTGAGTGACGGACGGGGCTTTATCTCCTCTACAGCTACAGGCCTAGAGTAGGTATGGGGGGAGCAGGGGTTTTCTTGATTTGTAGCTGTGGCCAGTTTGAGTATAAATCCAGCTTTCCCACAGAGCATAGATTGAGTAGGTACTCTAGATTCCTGATCGCCATCTGTCCGCATACACATCTCCACCCATAAACCGCACAGAAGAAAGAAAGAAGATGTCAAACTTCCTTGGCCGCCTCCGGCCCAGCCACGACTCGACTGCCACGGATAACCCAACAACGTTCTCCGGCGCCACGCCCCGCGCGAGCACAAACGACCCCAGCGGCTTGGACCAGACGACAAGTAACACGACGGTGGTGCGTGAGAAGCGGTCACGAAGGGACCTGGAGGCCGCCGAGGAGGAGGGCGAGGAGGAGTATGAGGGGTGGGTGGACCCATATGGGCCGGCGCCGACGGTGTTGCAGTGGTTCAAGTGGTATTGGCATGATCTGCTTGCGTAAGTATAGATATCCCCCTTCCCCACCCACCCTGTTTGTGTTTGTATATTGTTTTTCTTTTCTTTTCTTTTCTTTTCTTTTTGTGAATAATTGCTGATTTCAGAATATGCAGATTTATAATCTTGGGCGCGATTGCTCTGTGGTTATTGATGTGGAGTCCGGTCCCTTACCGGAAGCTCTTTGCGGTGTCATATAATCCTGAGTCTGGGTTCACGCCGTGAGTGTTTCCCTCTCCCCAGCTACCCCCCCCCATATTCAATGTACTGACAGTCCCCCACAGAAGCTCCACCGTGATCTACCCCTCCTTCGCGCACCCCAAGCAGTCCCAAATCATCCCCATCGTCCCTGACGCCATGGTCGCCATCTTCGTCCCCTTCATCTCCATCTGGCTCATCAACTTCTTCGGCATCGGCACCCACGTCCCCAGCGGCCGCCGCCTCAAGACCCGCGGCAACGGCACCTTCCTCCTCGGCCGCGGCTCCTTCTGGAACGTCAACAATGGCTGCTGGGGTGTAATCTACTCCGTCATGACGGGCGCAACGCTCCAGATCATCATCAAGCTCGTCATTGGCGGCCTGCGCCCTCACTTCCTCACCGTGTGCGACCCGCAGATTGAGGGCGTCGAGGGGCAGGGCTACGGCGGCCTGTATTTTGACGTCACCGTCTGCCGCGACTTTGAGAACCGAAAGGACCTCATTGCGAACGCCATGCAGAGCTTTCCTAGCGGCCATAGCATCGCGGCATGGGCGGGGCTCTTTTATGTCAGCCTCTACTACAATGCGCATCTCAAGATCTTTGCAAACTACCACCCCTCGTTCCTGAAGCTGCTGCTGTTTGTGGCGCCCATGCTCGCCGCAACACTCATCGTTGGCAGCCTGACACTGGACATGAGCCACAACTGGTACGACATCGCCGTCGGCTCGGCGATTGGCGTGGTGATGGCCATCCTGGGGTATCGCATGTGCTTTGCGTCCGTGTGGGATTGGCGCTGCAACCATATCCCGCTGCCGCGGAATCGCGAGGTGGGCGGGTTCGGGTATGGGGTGCGCGAGATGGAGATGTGGAGCGGCGGTGCGGCGACCAGGAACGGTGGATGGGGCGTGGCCGAGAGGTATTCGCATAGGAGCTGGGGCGCGCCGGGGGATTTTGCGAGTAGTGCGGGTGTAGGTTCGGGGTGGAATGGTGGTGATGGGAGACATCATGGGCATGGGCATGGGCATGGGCACTCGGGGAGAGGGCATCGCGGCGGGGAGGTGTATATGCATGCGCCTCCGGCAGGAGAGGGCGCGAGGACTGTGGGCGATGGGAGCGCGGTGAATAATCGGTAGTTGGGCTATAGGTACTATACGCGATATTGAGCGCGGGCGGGTCGGGCTTGAGATACCACTTTTTTCTTCTTCTTTGGCTTCTTTGTAACTAGTATTGTTCCCCTTATTGTATGATCCCCCGGGGGAGTTGCCCTCCTTCCTTTCTGTCTGTTAATAGGCGGTGCTGTGGGTTCTGGGAAAGGACCTGCATGGTGGTGGTGGCGGTTGTGGTAATAATGAAGCTGTAATGTAATGAATGATCCTGATATTGCGAAGTGAAGCAAAAGCCAGGAAGACCAGCACTTGGTACTTGTATGTCTGTAGTCGCAGGCACCCCTGCCCCTGTCGTCCACCCCAACAACCCCACCATGCTCAACCCCTCCAAGACCCCGGCCATGCCACTAAACTACCAGCATAAGCTAAACGAAATAGCCCAACAAACACAAGCCAGCCCAAGACATCGTGGCCGAGTGGTTAAGGCGACAGACTCGAATCCTCCCCCCCTCCTCTCTTGACCGAGACTAGGGGCCCTAGTTCGTGATCATCTGTTGGGTTCGCCCGCATAGGTTCAAATCCTGTCGATGTCGTTACTCGCTTTCATTCTTTCTTTTCTCTCTCTCTCTTTTCATGCATGGGGTGTCACTCGTGCGGCGGCGGCGGCGGCGATGACGGCCGGGGGGGGCCAAATAAACGCTAGTAGAGGCGCATCCAGCGAGGGAAATGCCTCTTTTGGTTTTGAGTTTTTTTTTTATACCACAGATACAGAGAAAAATACCAGCTGGGGGATCGATCCGGAGGGATAGGATACTAAAGACAGACAGAATCTCCTGTGTTTGCACAAATCACAAAAAATAAAAAAACAAAAAACGTACAATATCCACCCCCCCCCCCCCTTCCTGCACAAAGCAAGCAGCCCACGAAAGAAAAAAACAACCAGAACTCCGCAAAAAAAATAAAAAAAAGAAAGAAAAAAAAAGGGCTAAAGGTATGGTAATGTAATGTATGTAGCAATAATGTAGGAGGTATAATCTGATAGAGCCACCGACTGACTGACTGACTGACGTGGCTGGCTGCTTTGCAATTGGAACTGCGCAATGAAGAAGAAAAAAAGTAGGGAAATGAGGGAAGAAAAGAGGAAAAGAAGAAAAGAAGAAGTACATGTACTAACTCTCTAGCAAGGTCTCGAGGGAATGAATGTAGGAGTTTTAGTTAAAGGCGCCGCCAGAAAGAGATAGAAAGAAGCCAAAAGAGATATAAAACAAAAAAAACAAAAAAACAAAACAAAACAAAAAACAAGCAACCCCTCCCCCTCCCCCCCCGGCCCCAGGAAAAACAAGCATCAAAGGCAAGACCCAATATAAAAACACCGTAAAGCAATTAGCACCCATTCCCCCTCCCGTCCGATCCCCCCAGCCCAACCCAACCCAGCCCCCACTCCCACTCTTAATCATCCAACGGCGAATAATCCTTCCCATCTTGCACCCCATCCCCCAGTACACTATCCACCTTCAGCAACAAATCCACACTCCCATCCCGCTCATCATCGCCATCATTCTCGTGCGGCGACTGCCCATCGTCGCTCCTACGATCCAGCAGACTAAGCCTTACCCCCGGCGGCGCCGGGCTCAAGCTCTTCCGCAACGAGCCGAGCTTGCGCACGCCGCCGACGCCCGGCACGAAGCCGCCAAGGCCGCTGCGAAGGGAGCTGCGCGACTGCGTCATTGCCGCACTGCTGCTATTGCTGCGCTCGTCGTGCTGGCTGCCGCCGCTGCCGCCGCCGTCGGAAGAGTCTTTGGACGCCTCCGTGCTTGAGAGGGTGCTCTTTGCGGCGCGGTCGCTCTCCATGCTCCTCTTCATGACCTCTCTCGCCTCGAGAAACACCTGCAGCTCTGCGCCCACGCAGCAGCACAGCAGCTTCCAGTTCTTGTCTTCTGCGAGCGCTAGTATCTCTTCTAGCTTCGCAATCGTCTCCTCAATGTCGTGCAGGATCCGTGCCTTGACGTCCGCCGTGTTGACCCGCTTCCCGGCGCCGGCGGCCGCAGCGGTGGCCATGTGTACGCGCAGTGACCCCTCGAACCCGGCTACGAGCTGCAGTGTGTCTTCCCAGAGGACGATGCCATCCCGCAGCGCGTCGCCCTCCGCACCCGCCTGCGAACGCTTCTCGGCTAGCGCTTCGCACTCCCGTGTCCATGACTCGACGGCCGTCGCCGGTGACGCATATCGGTGCGACGCCAGGAGGCCCGAAGTCTTGTTCTTCAGCGCAGTCAGTGCCGCCCTGTATGACGATGTTTTCGCGCCGACGACCGACTCGCCCTCAGACAGCTGGATGGACACTACCGCGAGCTTATCCTCCATCTTGGCAAGATGAACTCGAATCCGCTGGATCTCGGTCTCGAGCTCGCCCTTTTCTGTCCGGAGCGCCTCCATGCGCCGTCCCTCGTCCCCGTCCTCGATGCTGTGGATCTCTGCTTCTAGAAGCTTCGTTTTCGTGCCCCAGGTGTTGACTGTCTTGATGAGGCTCTGCCGGTCAGAGACCTGCGAGGCGTAGATGTCCGATTCGACGTCCTTGATCTCGGCGAGCTCCTTCATGCTTCGTGTTATGCCGTGGCGGGCCTCGCCGAGTGACATTGGCGGTGGCCCCTGCCCCTGCCCCTGCCCCTGTCCCTGTCCCTTCCGCCCACTGCGCTGCGGGGGCTTTGGCGGTGCGGGAGCGAAGGTGCCGCCGGACATGAGGGCGGCGGACTGTGCGTCGAGGAGGACCTGGAGCTGCTCGGTGAGATGCTTGGCCTGCTGGCGGAGGGAGTGCAGCGGTGAGCGCTGGTTGGAGTGGGCCGAGTAGCTGCGGGCGTATGCATAGTTTGTCACGGCCGGTGGGGGGAGCATTATGCTTCCTGGAAGAGAAGAAATCTCGGTGCTTGCGGAGAACGGTTCGCGGCGGGGTTTGTGGGTGGGGAGGTGAAGGGCAGAGGTGGACGAGGTAGTATTAGTGGCAACAGTAGTAGTAGTAGTAGTAGCAGCAGTAGTAAAGCGAGATTTACGGCGGGGAGGAGGCGAGGAGGAGGAGATGAAGGGGTCGGAGTAATTTCTGGGCGGGGAGCCGCGGAGATAGCTGGGGGGGCTGAGGTCGTCGGGGGAGGTCATTTTGATAGTCGAGTCGTTTCTCGGGCGAGACACAGCTAGTGTATGTGAGTAAATTATGAAAAACGAACAGAGCAAGGGCTTGACAGGAACGAAGCTGGTATCCGGGAGTCTGCAAGCTCTCCAGAGACTGTCTGATATCTCGAGACTGTGATGACGGGCCGAGGGATTCTGTTTGGTTGATGGCGTGGAGCTGATTGAGAGCTGTCAGAGCTCACGTTGGTTGTTGTTGTCTGTCAGTCAGTCAGTCTGCAGCCACGGGGTTCAACAACGGCGAGGTCACAGGCACGCCAAGACCGTCAAGGGCCGTGGGATCTGCAGAGCCAGCCAGCCCTAACCCTCCTCGCCTGTCCTGTGCTGTCAATGATTGTTTGCATGTCGTGGCTGCTTGGGGCGGGCATCTGCTGCGGCCAGAGAAGAGTAGAGGTGCATGTATGTATCATGTATGTAGTCTTTCTCTTATCAGAAGCACCGCCGTGGAGGGCAGCCATCGCGGTAGACATCTCCATACATGTCCTTATCACCATGCTGTTTCTCGGGCATGCTGTGAGGTTAGGCACCTACATACACGTAGTATGGTGGCAGATCCCAGGCTCTCGCTATATATATGTGAGGATATCTGATATAAGGATATACACACTCGCTATAAGGATGTTTGAGATAAGGATACACATACATGTACTCGCTACAAGGATACATATTAATCCTGGTCCCAACCGTATCCTTGTAGCGAGATCTAGAAAGCCTTCCCCAGAGTCGAAAGCTTGAGCCTCGGGAGCTCTAAACTCCCGCTGCCCGGACAAGGGGAATCATACAGCCGTGTTAAAAAAGTCCTGGCAATCAGCACCACACGAGATATTAAAATCCTTCCCACTCAGCAACCATCAAGTGGATTAGATTAAAACAGGATAATTATGCATCACAGGCATTCAGAGTACAGCTATTCTTGCCTACAACATCAGATCTATATTCCTGCTCTTGTGACATAGTGATTACATGTAGTAAATATTGTGATTTTGACACCCCCGAGAGAATAGCTACACAAGCATTAGCCGGGGCATTTCTGCAATCTTACCAAGGGTATCCAGGATTATATACTCAAGATTGCAATTTAGTCCTTGAAGAAAACTCCTATCGTTGTTGAGATATCGTGGGTTCAGCATTTGGGCCCAAATCACCATTTACAGCTGGAATTTCTCATTGAAGCAACACATTTAATATTAATTGCAGATTCACAGGACTTCAAAGTATAATAAATAGTATCCTAAATACATATGTGTTCTATCCTCCAAGTTTCAGGCACCTTGGTGTCATGGTTGTTGAGGAGAGCGGTGTTAAATGTGCCGCAAAACTTATTTAACACGGCTGTACAATGTTGCAGAGCACTCAGATCGCAGGCCGAGTTGCCTTTCAACGAGCAAGGGATTATTTCATATGATCATACTAGGTAAACAAGTATGACCGTTTCCGCTCAGCACCTTCAGGAACGCACTTGCACCCCCACCAAATCACTGCCCACGGTTCCGTGCAAACATCCAAACACGGCACCGGCATCTACTGTATCGTATCATTCCCTAACTGGTACTGTACAGCGGATGTCAATCTGACACCTTGGCAGAAAATACCTCGCTCTACGTAGGGCACTCTACTCGCTTTGCGCAGGGCAAGGATAATTTGTATGGAGAGTACTACCGAGGCGGCGGGGAACGGGGGAGAGGCACGAGTATCTACTCTATTTAACCTCCTCCTCTCTGGATCGTCAAACAACCCACCGTCACCGGTCATCACTCACTCAGGCAGGGATTGCAATTGCACTCTGTTTTTCATTCGCGGGGCTGCCGGTGACGTCACATGCCTGTTCCTGCTTGCAAGAACGAGGAGAAAAGCCGTCGTTACCGATGCCGATGCCTGCGTGCTTGCCTATTGCTTCACAGCAGCGTCATAAGGCTGATGCTTTATTGGTGATGTGGGACAAGGGTAGGGAGTGTATGGGAAGAATGCAAGACAGATTCTTGCTCTCTCCGCCTGTCTCTCTGTCTGTGGGGGAAAAGAGAGAATAGGGAAGAGTAGATCAGGCCATAAAGACCCCATTTATCTAGTCTATAACTACCCGTGCAATTGCCACCATCCCGTCAATTCCACGCCGTTCACCGCCTGCTCTTGGCTATCACGTCTCCCAGCCATTCCCGACCCATAATCATTGGCCCTAGCTCTGGCCACCAAACCATTTCCACTCCTCCAACACAACCCACTCCCCCCACGATGGCCAAAAGCACCGGCGCCTCAACGGCCCTCACCATCGTCCGGGTCTTTCAAATCCTCACCCTGATCGCCTGCTGGGGCATCCTCGCCGCCCTCGTCAACGTCTACAGCAGCAATGGCGCCGCCGCCCCCGCCGGCGTCCTCTGCCTCTTCATCGTCGCCCTCCTCGCCTCCATCTGGGCCTTCTGCGTCGTGGTAACGCAAGCGCGCGCGCGCAACACCGCCTTCTGGATGACCGCCGGCGACGTCATCCTCCTCGCCGCCCTCATCGCAGGCGTGGTCCTCATCTCAAACATAATCTCCTCGCGCTGCAACGCGCCCCAGCAGCAGCAGATTGTCTACACCACGAGCGCGGACGGCACAAAGGTCTACACCACCACCGCCGCCACCACGGTGGTGGGCGCCGACAGCAACACCGTCGACCCCGTGTGGCACGGCCACAACTGCAACCTGGCAAAGGCCGCCATGGGCCTGGGCATCGCAAACATCATCCTGTTCTTCATCTCGGCGGTCCTGGCGGCGCTGGTGGTGGTGCAGAACCGCAAGGAGGACGAGGAGCTGGTGCGCGAGAAGATCTATACCGCGAGCATGGGGGGCACGGGCAGGCGCGGCAGCGGGAGCGTGGGGTATGTCGAGCGCAGCGAGAGGAGCAGGAGCAGGAGTCGTGGTCGGAGGCATCGCCACCGCCATCACAGCCCGAGGTCGGGGGAGTATATCATTGAGGAGAGGATTGTATAGAGTGTGTTTGTGGTGTTTGTGGTCGGCGTCGTGGTGGGTGTTTTTTTTTACAGGCTTTGGCCGGTTTTATGAGGACTTTACGAATGCCATGTCTCTCCCATAAAGGGTCGCACACTGATTTCCGATTTTATGTATAATTAGTTATGGCCGCATCCGAAATACATAATAATTTTCATCTCATTAAGCCTTTAATTGCTAATGAATAAAATCGAAGTAGAAAAGACCCAGAAATTTCCAATTTTTCGCTTAGGATGAGTGAGCATTGAGTTGATGTTTCTTGGCACAAGGCTGAAAAGTAGATAGCTGCTGAAATTTGTAAAAATATTTGTCGCAACCAGCTGGCCGGTTGGCGCAATGGTAGCGCGTGGTCCTCCTACGAGGTTCAGACCGAGGTTGAGGGTTCGAGTCCCTTGCTGGTCGTTATCTTTTTTATTGGATTTTTTATTTTGTCTATCTCGACTTCTTGTTTCCGAAACATTTGTGTCCGATGGCGGGAGAGAAAGCGTAGTCTTAACTGTTTAGCCACCACTTAGCGGGCTGGGAGATCCCTGTGGTTAGTTGTTGGTTGGTTGGCTGGTACATGTAGTTACTACTACTACATGTACTCGCTATCCCATAAGAACCTGAATGCGAGTGACGGAGACAGGGATAACTAGTATAGAGAATCGTTTTTGTCTATACAAATTACCCTTGTCATCAGCACCTGCATTTTCAGGTTCTTATGGTAGTAACGGTCCTGGGCGTTTTAAGTGGCTTGCTAGGGGTTGTAACCTATGTAGTACTCACCAATTCTGGAGATATACATGTAGTTGGTTAGCCAGATAGCCTGCTAGTATTTGAGTACATATTTCATTAGAAGAATTGTAAGCTAGTACTCCCCAACCGTTCTTCAATCCCAATATTAACGCCGTTCCCAACCCTGATATAAAGACAAATAGAGCTATTTAACAAACACCCACTGCCCCCCCTCCACAATATCCCTCTCCCCTCTCTCCCCTTCTGCCTCCGCTCCGTTCTGTTCCACCCCCTTTCTCCCCTCCCCTTCCTCTCTTTCACACCACCTCTCCAACCACTCGCCCGCCCACCACCTAACAACCCCCTCCAGCACCCCACACGCACCCAACCCAACCCCCCACCACCCCAGCGCCTGTTTCCCCCACAGCCCCACATCAAACACATCCACATGCCTCCCCACCATGCCTTCGCACAGCGTCACTCTCGCCACAACGTCGTTGTGCACCTTGCGCTTCTCGGTGCCGAAGATATAGTCGCTCGTATACCGCACCACGAACCCGCTACCGTCAGGGGCAGGCTCCGCCCGCGTGGGTACGAGGCGGAGCTCGGACTTGGCCATGGTTGCGCAGAAGAGGGCGAAGATGGCGCGGGAGCGCTGGGGGGTTGGCGTGGGGAAGGAAGGGTCGGAGAAGGTGAAGGTGGGGTGGAGGAAGGGTGTTATTCGGTCATATTGTCTGGGGAGGCACGTTAGTATGGATAATGCATGGATGGGGAGAGGAGGAGGAGGGGGAGGGGGAGGGGGAGAAGACGTACCCGCTCTGGTAGGCGGCGAAATATGAGTTTACAATATCAATGTCCTGCTCGCCCGACAGCTCCGGCATCTTCAGTTGGTTGCGGCCGGTATATATATGTGTGGACAGTTAAATGATCCTCACTGCACTCGGGCCAGAATCAAACAGCCAGCTGGCTGGCAGGAAGGGCTGCTTATAAAAACTCCTCTTCCCCACCGGATGCGGCCCCCACTACCATTACTCCAGCAAGCGAGGTAAGGAATATCAAATCTAAAAAACTACCCTGGGCGGTACGGGTACGGGTACGGGTACGGGCTTGCGGACACCTTACTCCCGACTGACAGCTATCAGTTATCCATGTCCATGCAAGGGAAGAAAGACAAAGAAAAAAAACTCTATTCCAGCTCAAGTGCAGAAACGAAGGGCCAGTCCTTACATCTTACCTCCCAAGCCAAATAAATTAAATACGAGCACATATCTGCCGTAAATAGAGATTGTGCTACCCAACACTGCCCGACCCATAGCGCGGCCACACGGCGCAGGGGAAAATCAACCCTGACAGTTCGTTAACGTTAATCCTTAAGCCTAAATATTTCTGGGGCAAGTAATCATTACCCATGTAAAGATCTGCGATATAAGTAAGCCCTGCGGTAGAGGAGCACATTCCTTACTCTGACTGACAAAGCTTCGGCTAGCCGCCGGGCGGGCATCGGGCCGCTGATAGGGCAGATAGAGAGACGGCGCAAATGGTAAACGGGCTTTGCAACTAGCTATCAGCAGCTGTCTGGTTGGTCTAGCGACGCCAGTATCCAACCGAGTGAGAAGCCATGAATTCAATCGTTGAAGCGAGTTGTGTGTCGGCGGTTGCATCCAAGACCCAAATTTATCTACCTTCATTATCCGGACACCTGACTCTATCTTTCTAAAGAAGATCGGTAAAAAAGAACGACCAGCAAGGGACTCGAACCCTCAACCTCGGTCTGAACCTCATAGGAGGACCACGCGCTACCATTGCGCCAACCGGCCAACTGCTATGAAAATAGAATTTTTTACATAATGATGCTATTGCCAAGCAGACATCCAGGCATAATTGATCCCTGCACCCCCCCCCAGCAATAACGACATGAGGCCCCAGAAATTTTAAACCTGGTCCTCGGTGAGTTTTATTTTCGTTTCTATGCTCTAGTATGTATACCGGGTTTAGAGGTTCCGGAATTGTACCACAAGGGATACTGTAGTACAGCGGTGGGTAATAAGTCATCGGACGGCGTAGCCACAACTTGGTGGTGTTCCGTCTGATGACTTATTACCCACCGCTGTACAGAGCTAACATACCACACACGGATCTATAGAACCCCTGGGTTAGTATTTGAAGAAACTGAGACGGTGTCTTCGTACTAACTAAGTAATTGTAAGGTTTCTGCTAGACCGGGAGTCCAATGAAATGCACTCCAACATACAGGGGAATCTTATCAAGGTATATATAGTTTTATCGGTACATAATAGAAAATATTACAAGTAGTAAAAATGCTTGCTAAGGCCTTAACAGGGCATTAAAATACATGTATACATGGACTTATAGCCAACTTAGCCTAGCCCGTGCTATCCAATTCTGCTGGTGGATAATCACAGTATATCACTCGACAAAACGACACACCTGCATCTTGATCAACATCGTCAGAATTAAACACCCTCGAATGCGTGAAGTGCAAGAACATCTTTAATAGGCTTTAAAGGAGGAATCTTAAAACAGGAAAGGTCAAAAGATGAATCAGCCGGGAATCGAACCCGGGTCGGGCGCAAACTTTCGTTTGATGGCAAGCGCCCGTGATACCACTACACCACTGAATCATGTCCGCAGGTTATCAAAATAGCATCATAATCCTAGATTCTGAAGCATTTGATACTCAGACCGAAAGACCACCCGCACCTTAAAACGAACCTAAGATATCAATGCCAAGCGCTAAATCTCTGTCTACGTCCTCAAGTTCTCCCATCAGAGCGGGTAATATTTCCATTATGTTACCCTACTCCATCCATGACGTCTTCATGTACCCTGGTCTGGCTGGTGCTGGATATCGATATAACTCAAGACCAATCACCAGATCAGTTCGATACCCACAATGGGCTCCAAAGCCTCAAAAATAACGAAAGCGGCAGCATCAGCTGGCACTCGAAAATATCCCACTCGTACCCCCAACCTCCTCTCGTCACAGACCACTTCTTCAACGGGGCCGTCTTCAATCTCAGTCGGCAAAGGACCCTCAGTACACCCAGAGACATATGCCAGTTCCACCAAAGACGATGGTAGGGTTTTAAAAGAATCTAAGGCTATAAAATGGATTTGATTGATTATGTGGCATATGTAGCGATTCGACAGGATGCTCAGGACCCCGACTTCGCAAACATGCTACGGGCTGTAGGGTCAGTGCAGCAGCAGCAGACGATCCCAGATCCAGCGAGAAACGTGGCTTTGAACTCGGAGGTATGGCATTGTTCTGGTGGTTGTCTCAGAACTTGTGAGGATAATTCTTACTGGCGTGGCGGCGGTAATCTAGAGCTCTAATGATCTTCGGACACTGTCGCGCCGCTCAATGTTCGATAGCCGGCAGGCGAGCGAGACGGAGACAGCAAATGCAGGTGGAAACCGCACGATGGCAGATACGAGTACGATATTACAGATACTATCGCTGAGGGATGAGAAAGGTTGGAGTCCCGAAAGGATTGAGAAGGATTTTAAGCTGGCGCCAGGATTCCTAAAAAGATTGGGAACAAAGGTTGCGAAGCCGTAGCTAGCGGGGTAATGACTTGAGTAGTTCCCCCAAAAGGCCATAGTACATACTATTTCCGAAACCAATTAATAAACAAATACTCATGCTAGCTGTGTTAACAATATCATGGAATTTGGTATGTGCATTCCCGAAAATTCCCAAGGGCAGCTCATAGTGCCATTGCAATATTGTAAATCCTAGTAGATCCGAATAATGGGTTTGATACGCTTTCGATGGGTTTCAAAGTTATGCACAGACAACCAGATAATTTCACTTTCAGTTGAGCACCATCCTCAGCTGAATAGTAGTGAAGCACGGTGCTGCTTGATTTGTTTTTGTTTTTCTAGCAAATCGCGGCAATAACCTACTATGGTGATGAAAACAATGAAATGAGACCGAAAGGGCTGCGTTCTCTTCAAGCAAGACATTTATGTAACCACAGGTGGGAAACCACCATACTCATGATCAACCAATCATTATTACTCATATGTGTGCTATCATAGGCGTGCACACCATGCATCATTAACCTCGTCAGAACTCCATTCCACAGATGCCTTAATACGCTAAAACAGATCGTTGTGTGACATGTCCTACAATGCTGCATATTGGCTGCCGAGGGACATTGTGGACTGTGACCGACAACGAATTTCAGCTGAAAAAATGGCTCAGATCTATCGATATGGTTTGATAAGAGAACAGCTCTGTAAATAAACTCCTCCAAAAGACGGTCGGCTAAAAAAAATCATGAGCTCATGTGCTTCTTTGAGTCAGTTTGATTGGTCACAACTACTATCGTGGACCAAAGGCAATTAAGATCATCAATCAACAAAAGCCCGCGGTCGTTCCACATTATATAGGTACTGTCGTTCACGAGGTATTGGCGGATACAGATTACAGGCAAAACTTAGATTAGCTGTCTCTCTTTGGGCCTGTCCGTCAATTCCCGGGGCCCGCCAATACCCCGTGAACGACAGTAAGTACAGTAACAGAAACATGGGTAGAGTGACTGCCGCAGTTTTTGGCAATGCCGTACCACTGCGGTAACACTACCGTATAGTTCGCTGAAATACGGAGATAAAGCGGCATATTCTCAAAATGCCGTACTAATACGGTATCAGTTTTACCCCCATTTCTGATACTGTATGTTCCGTGCCGCGCGTGTTTGGCGCCATTAGAATTATGGCCGGCTGTAGAATAATGATGCATGGAGAAATGTAAGGTAACATACCTTTTTGTGATTCGCTAAACCGTGAGCGTGTATTGGGTCCACGTACATGTGTGTTTTTTCTGTTTGAGAACCTCGACAAACAACTCCAGGCTAGAACGAGAGGAGCTCCGGAGTCGAAAAGCCTCGAGAACAACTATAGCGACACAGCTCTAGTGTAATCTATCTGCACTGCATTTTGGTTTGCTAATTAGCTAATCTATTAATTCTATACGTAGAATTAAATCTATGTACATACTGTCGTCCTTGTAATTTATGTATTGGAAACTGATGTGACGTTAATTAGATCTATTCTTTATTGGCATCCACCAATGGCGAAGCTTACCATTAGACCGGAAATAGGCTCATTGTATGTACCACATCTGGCTTCTCCACTCCTAAACATCCGGGTATTATGTATTAACTATGTATGTATGTATGTACATGTACCGACTTGGATAGCTAGCTGGCTCAATCGACGAGCATTTAAAACGAGTTCGAAAAATTTCACCACGCTGCGTGTCTCTTAATGCACTCTACAGCTAACGTAGGTACTGATATATGCTCGAGTAGATACTTCACTGGTAGGGGAACGGGTTGTCCTTCCATATATGCCATGCGTCAGAGCTAGAGAAAAGGCTTTTTTGCGCTTCGGATCTTTGCTTATTGTGTGGAAAGTTAGGCTGAGTTGATATCTTAAGCTGAGATATGCATACATAGGCCAATATAGACGCGTATCTATATTACCACACAATAATGAGATACCTATGGGACGCTGCGCTACTTGGCCGCGCAGGGTAGATCTAGAGTAATTAATGTATGGTTCTATCTTGATGAACCGCGTAGAGCAGATATCTAATTGCAGGAGCTACGACAAAGATCTAGGGATGAGACGGTGTATGTTTCTAGATATGGAAATATCCGATAGTAACCAGTCACGTCATGAAATCTCACTTGGTATATTAAGTAGTGTTTTTTTTAATAGTTGTTAGGGTCATATTGTATGGACTTCACATACATACATACATGTACTCTACTTTACAAGAGTTTATATCATGCATACATAGCTATTCAACCTACAATACGTATACTCGAACACCGCAAAAAGTCAAGGTAAACCCGCAGTTAGAATTCATCTATGGTGCAAGAGGCCTTGGGGGCGACCTTGTAATCCCTGTTCACATCAGTTCAGTATTGTAGCCATAAAGTCGAGTTAGAGGTGAGGTTCGATGTTTGCTTCCCAGAGCCAATGAAAGAATTGACTGAAGTGGTGTATACAGGGTTGACAAGGTCGCCCTCTATTCCTTCTTGCACCATACTAGAATTGAGCCATATACACATGTGTGTGTGTATCAGCAGTCTATATAGTACTACAATACAGTGTGTCTAGCTCAGAAGTACTAAAATGAGACCCTTTGGGTGGTTTGGTTGGTCCATCGTGCATATCGATAGGGATCATTGAGAAGGTACCTTACTAAGCATGCCCCATCAAAATACGATTGAGCAGGACCGAAGGTCCCCCATGAGTATAGAGAAGAGTAGGGTAGCAGAAGAGGTGGAGGGGGCCGAAGGCCCCTCATAATTCTTGAGGGGGAATTAAACAGAGGAGGTGGAATGGGGGGGGGCCGAAGGCCCCCATTTAAAACCTTTGATCTTTATTACTTGACACCACAAACTCGCGGTCGCGAGGTGGCCCACTGCTAGTATGTACGTACTCCACTCTGATAGAGTAGGGGCGTATGCACTCTGATAGAGTCGGGGCGTATGCACTCTACTTTTCTGCCCTTACTTAAACATCTACTCGCGACCAGCAACAAGAACCCGAATATGCAGCTGCAAGTCTTTGGTGTATTTTTGACTTCTACTCCAATGGAAATTGCAGATTGGGACGTGCATTTTCGGGTTCTTGTTGCTGGTCGCGAGTACAATAAAGGTTAAATTAATCGGAATTCCTCGTATCCTCCAACTGGAGCTAAGAATTCAAAAAAGCAATTTCCAGCCAGGCAGGGACTGTATGTACGTGATGCATGTTGCACTCGAGTCACAGTTAAGCTTAAGCATCGGGTCAGAAGTGGAGAACCCTTGCATCCCGAACCATTCCCCGCATGAATGGAGATCCTAAGAAGCTGTGAAACCTCGATCGGGTTGGCGCGCCAGTGGTCAACACAACGGTTTTCGAATTTCAATTAGAAAGAGTAAATAAATCAATTGAAATATTCCAGAATGTTTAATTTAACCGACTTCAAACACCAAAAATTCCACGTTATGCGCGCCAAGCCCAATAAAAGCAACAATTGTTCTGGTCCCCAATAGCGTTATTACCAGGAGTGGTGTCCTCCATCCATGATAAGATCCGCACCAGTCATGTACGTGCTCGCATCACTAAGTAAAAAGACTGCCGCCCCCCTGAAGAATAAAACACCATCGTCAGCAGCAATTATTGAAAGACGTGTAGGCATGAAATAAGGAGACGTTTCTTACCGATATTCCTTAGGTTGGCTGAGTCTTCCAAGCATGTTCTGTGTTGACCACTCCGCTCTCCTCTCCGGAAATTTTACGAAGAGGTCCTCCACCATGGCTGTCAGAATGTATCCCGGAGAGATTGTATTTACCCTGATTCCATGGACGCCCCATTCGGAGGCCAGGTTACGGGCCAATTGAAGAACAGCCGATTTAGATGTGTTGTAGGCAGGGCAAGCAAGTCCCTGATTGATTCCTGAGTTAGTATCTACAATGACAGCGCCACTATTGGATTTAGAAAACACAAGGTTTGTTCGCTACCTTATTCGCAATTGTTCCTGACATTGAGGCTATCATGACAATGCTACCTCCATTACCAAACTTGACCATTTGTTTGGCAGCTGCTTGAGCTGTAAGGAATACACCAGTGACATTGACCTCCAACATCCTGTTGAAATCTGCCGCATTATAGTCGAAAGCGGTAGTCTCTTGCTGGATACCAGCTGCTGCGATCAGCCCATCTAACCGGCCATTCTCCTTACCGATTTTCTCAATTGTTTTGTTGAGATTGACTTCGTCACGGACATCGATTTGGTGGTAATGCAATGATGTCCCAAGGTCTTTTTGAGCCTTGGCTTGAACCTGGTAGAACTCAGGGCTCGGTTTTTCGAGTCTGTCGAGTGCATAGACTGTGGTTAGGATATAAGTCAGCATTGGTGTTTAAAACGAAGTCTAGATGGTGGTCTAAGTTTTAAACCTTTGGCCCCAGCTTCAAGAAGAGCTTCTGACTGTGCCAATCCCAGACCACGAGCACCACCAGAAACAAGCACAACTCTATCGACCAGATTGAATTCAGGAAGACGTTTCTGTGTACCGAGGAAAGTAGGTGCCTCATTCCCGGTCCGCAGGTTGTCGGCCTCTTGAGCAGGAGCCTTTGGTGGACCCCTCATGGCTTTGGCAGAGATCGAGAATGGCCTGATAGTGGTGGTAGCATTGAAGAAAAGTGGTCTCCGTGAGGCTATCGTTCCATTCTGCCTGAGCGCTCGCATAAAGTGTGGGGTAATGCGAGTACTATAGCTCATTGTGTCTCTTGAAATGGTCTTGCGAGAGTGTATAGGGTGTAGTTGAGCAAAATTAACTTTCGAATTCGAAGTTATGATAACTGGTGGGTGGCTGTATACGAACTCGGCTTGTATCGAGGGAGGTCATTGCTAGGTATTTATGCAAAAGAGGAGAGCCTGATTGCGTTTGGTTTCTAAGAAGCCAATTGCCGTGGAACGCCCGGCAGCTCAGACAAGGAAGGGATTAAAAAACAGATAATGTGGAGGAATCATGTCCTTGGGTCTTTACTCAAAAGGTAAGCGTGAGGTATTGGCGCCCAAAAGCGTGGTATGGATCCGGTGAAAGTGATTCAAAAACTATAGAATGACCTGATATATAAATCTTCTGCAGAATCCTGTGCTACAGCTTTTATTCTCCTCGGGCAATGCCATCTTTCCTGTAAAGGCCTTTCTACAATTGACACCCACAGATTTATCTAACAAATTATAGGCATTATGTATTCAACCACGATTTTCCAAGCCCAAATCTAAGGTCATCGAATGCTCTGATTTGAAGAGAAAGAAAAAAACTCACGAACAGAAGTCTCGACTTGGTTCCCACAAAACGGTTGATATTAGCTTGCACTCGCTTGACTCTTAGCGCATCTACGTCACATGGATGGCGTGCGTTGCACATGCACATGGGTAGCACCCCCACAAACCCCACAAAACACCAACGCCTTAGAAGGAACTCGGCCGGGATTCCATTTCGAGTCATCCGGTGGGGTATCGTGGACTTCAAACCCCTAGATAACGATCGTAGACGTCGCGGGGATGTGAGCCCCGAACCTTGTCAAGCGCCGGCTTCACTGAATTGGTCTCTTGCTGAACTGCAAGCTGGGCTCGATGCAGTAGAATAATGATTACATTACATTACTGAGCTGAGTAAATCTGGTGATTCCTCGCCAAGCTACGATACATCTCCGGTTGGTATCAGGCCGAATCCGCGATGCGGTTCAGACATTCGGTAACGGATGAACTTCCAAAGTTAGGGGCAGTGCAGAGTCAAGAGCTGTCTCAAATAGAGCGAGCCTGATCGATTTCGTGCCCTGAAGGATATCAAAGAATAATTGTCGAGATGTCATCAGCATTTTTAACCTCGCTGGATGAGGAAAGGAGAAGCTGCTTTCTAAGATTTCAATTTATTCTCCTGCGTGTGGAGCTTAATTGTAAATTACCTATCATATTTGGAAACCCAACTCTTATTATGTATTATGAAACATAGTAACCCTAACCCAATGCACGAATCAGTGCTCATGATCAGGGCCAGCTAGTGCACTGGTGACATGCGTGCATTCTCTCCCATATACATGTATCTATCCTCTCTGCAGAAGACCCATTTATTCGCATATAGATCGAATGGTTTGCCACTCCATCTAATCACCGCCTAATAGACTCACAACACCAGACTTCTACTTGTAGACATGAGATATCTCAGACTCTAGCGGCCCTAATCCCCCCGGCCCACAGACGTCGATTCATTTGTATTATTGGAGATAATATCATACTATTGAGCCACATACACGCGGTATAATATTATGTTTCTCTTTATATCCTCATTTCATAAACCAATGCCAATGTCGTCATAGGGGTAAAGACTGCATGTTTTTTTTCACCACTGTGTTTCCGATTCCACGGGTATATATATGTATGGTTAACATAACTCCGCGAAATGGGCTTACAAAGGTTTGAATGATAACCTACCAATATGTATACATGATAAATCACAGGACGGTTTTGTTACTTTGTAACACATCCAAGATACATTATGCTGACAAATTTGGCACCCATTTGGGTAGTAAACATACATATACTACTACAGTATGAGGGGACATTCTATCGAGACCGAAGCCCCCATTCTGTTTATTTCCAAGACATAGCGCGCTCAAGTCATTTGTAGATGTGTTCGGGTGCATTGGATATCCTAATTCGCTTCGGAAGCGGCACGTAAGACTTTCTTGAACTAATTCTAAATTGATGGTTCATCTTTGGTTCCAGAGTCTAGGAGAGCATGTGTGTACTCCAAGGGTCTTCTAACAATTATTCATTAACATCAATTGCTCACCCTGCGTCATCGTCCAGTCTTATCTTAGAGACAAAACTAGTATAGTAATACAAGGGAAGTCATTAACTACAACTATCCATATGGAACTAATAAAGATACTTCTATTATGTCACTGGGTTGTTGCGGGTCACTATATTTTTACTATTTCATTTTCGTGTTATTTTACTGTTATCCTGTGCGAGGTGGAGGAAGAGGGCGGATGGTTCAGGGGCTTGTACCATATTGCCATAAACTACGGTCTGCATGCAAATAATGAATTATACAAAAAAAAAATATATATATAGAACTAACATTTTGAGAACTGCAAAGAAGTCTCAATACCTGGCCATGGCCATGGGCTATGTGACACCCAAAACCTCTACACTCATGGTATTTTCTAGAGAATTACATTAATAAGTTTAGAAACGATTATCGAACCAGTTAGATACAACAAATAGATCTCTCTAGAGCAATATTTACGCCAGTACATGCACATACGTTTGTAGCTGATTTGGATCATGGAGTATCACTCGCATTTCAGTAAACTCTCATGACCGGATATTTTCACGTTTTATATTATCAATATTATTCAGCACATCAATGCGCTGTTTCACTTCGCATCTCGAGAAAGAGTCTCGATACATCCTGTTTTGTGCTGGCTAGTTTCCTCTCGTTTTGGGGGACCCTGGATTCTATGTGAGGCTTTCCTCGCTTCACTGGATTATTTCTTTATTTGGGTCTTGCAACACTAATTACAAAACACAGTTATTCGATATTATAGGTAAATATTATATTTATATTTGTAAACTGAGATATGTTGTCAATAGTCGCGCTACTATAGTGCGAGTGATCTTCTATGATTAATAGCTCCTGCGACAGTTCGATGAGGTGTAGCTTAGGCCACCCTTTAACTACTCAGCTCTTTAAAATACTCCAGCTAAGTACGTATCTCTGTGCTGGCTGGTCTGAACTCGTCTAAGAAACCGTAGTAAGTGATCTAGTAACTAACAGACTAAACCATCTTTAAGCGCTATTTTGGGGTCCCCAGATAGTCGTTACCCTTTTTGGTAAAGATGGCTTCAATATAACTGCGCCAGTACATCTAATAAGTATATAATTATAACCTGCATATGAAATGTACATTTATAGTCTTCTGGTTGGCTCATTGAGAGAGATTTTGTTTCACTTGAAACATGTTGTGTTAGATATCAACATAGGGAGGGTATTGCCTCTAGTAGCCGTGTAAATGCATAAATATTGACGTTTCCCATACAAAAGGTTGCGAAATACACATTATTTAATGCAATAACCGCATTACTTTGTGTTAAAGGCATTCCTGTACCATTACCGACACTTTACGAACACTTTACTGACGACTTTACTGACGACTTTGCCAAATAAATGTAATTTTAAAGGCATTACTGTCCCATTACCGACGACTTTACCAGGTAAAGGGATGTTAAATGTATGGTTTCTGGCAGATAAAGGCATGTTAAATGCATGTTAAATGCATGGTTTCTGGCGTTTCCTGTTTTCTAATGAAGCTCACCCTCAAGATCTCGAGATAGTTGAGTATTCAAACAAAAAAATTCCATAGGGTTATTAAATGGTATCTGGCATCAATGGGCTTGTAAAAGTTGCGGAATACAATTTCATTTTGGTGGATCCATTGTTTGGCATATACTAGTTACATGCAGGGTACGGGTATAATAGTAGGATGTCTTCTGATAATTCGTTTCATTGCGATGGTTTTCGTCATGATCAATCATGTGAAGCATCATCGGTGCACTCGCTAAAACGTATCCCCCCCTCTGTATACGCCCAAGCGGGTGACAGGAGTGTGACAGGCAAATACCGCTGTATAGTCGTCTGTATAGTCGTCTGTATAGTCGTCCGATTTCCCTTAAAACGACTTTCCCCCCACCAAAATATTGACATTTCCCAGCGAAAATTAAACCCCCAGAAACGACTTTCCCGACGAATTTACTGAATATTCTGGGTACACATTTACACGGCTCCTAGAGTGTGTTGAGTGGCCATGGTGTTAGATTGTTAATAGGGTTTCTACTGATTCTGGGATTCGATTAATAGTTGGATTTTAGAGGCTTGGTGGCTGTTAAGTATATACTTGCAGCCTGAACAGGAGAAATTTCTGACTGATATATGGGGGGGATGTCAGAAAAGGCACATATAGATCGATCAGAGCAGATATATTGATGGACTTTGGAGAGAGCCCCTTCTGACAGGCAAAATATAGAGAAATAAGCCGCAAGGCGCCTTGCTTGTATATTGGACTGATTGATATATGGCTCGAGAAGCTATGGTAAATCTCGGCGTTTGCAGCCAATCAATCTATAGAGATCAGAAGATCTACTCCCATAATAGTACTAGCACCTAGCCTAACGTTGGAATATTCTCTACTTCCCATACAAAAAAGGTTCCTCTGAAGTTGACACACCCACCCCCATGCCTTCTCGCACCATACGTATAGTACCGGCCGAAGGCCGGAAACCACTTGTATATGTATATCTTCCTCTTAAATTTAAAGCTGAAACTGCCAGAGACTTTTGTGTTACAGTGGCTTCCTCGGCACATACAAAAGGAAGAACATCTCGTGCACCACAGACTGTCTGTACATACCTAGTGTGGTTTTTAAAAGCCAAGATACTTTTTGCCACAAGCTTGGAGTTTGGAAATGGGGTTAGTTATAGTACTAGGACAGACGTTTTGGCGATATACCCTTTTTACAGCGAAAGTAGCCATGTTGGGCTGCCCGAAACAACCACCCAACCTCATCAAAAAATTGTAACCCTTCAAGGGCAATTGGAAATTATCTCAAGATAGAGCTTAGAGAATTCTAGAATTTTGTGTCCCTTCTTCAGGCGTGTGCCCTCCAACTTTAAAGTGATGATTTAGGTGTTTCTGGGTTTGTATGGTGTCCCCATACAAATTTCGCGTTGCACCGGCAGCACAAATACTGATAAGATCTATGCACACCTCGAGTTTCATGTGATTTCCCCGCAATTGGAGTTCTTCGAAAAACACGGACGAGACGTCTTCATATGTGCTCACACTTCCGATATCCCCCCCCCCCCAAAAAAAAAAAACTGCTCGGTTTCATGCATCTGAAGAAATCTGCATTTAATCATTATAAAAGATTACGTATATACCATCTTTCCCCGACTACTTAGTATCCATGTTTATAATTATCCCTCCTTGAATGACCAATTCATTCCAAATTAACTATCCGATAATCACCATAATAACCCAGCTTAGGCATAGCTTAGGCATCAAGGTGTGGGAACCGGCGTGGTCTTTAGTGCCCTATCTTTCCCACTTCAAAGTCTTACATGACTCATGAAGGCAATTCGAACGGTGTACAAATTGCCCACGAACCATCACCACACATCGACCAGGCTAGGTTTTCAAGTTGCCACGATTTCCTATTTATTAAATCAGCCAATAATTCCAAGTTAAATAGGACAGTTGAGCGCACCTTAGCAAACGCGCTCCGTGCTCTAATCCTAGTTCCGAAGAATACCAAGACCCATGGCACGATTGTTAACAGTGCTGCAACTCCTCCAAGGAAACTTGAGGCCCCTGCAAAGGTCATACGATGAAACATTGCGTTCGTAACCAACGGGAAACATCCGGCAAGCATATTGCGACCTAAGATCTATTGTTAGTTCTCCTTTCAGGTGAATTTTGGTATGGGGTGAATACAAAAGCTTTGAGCAGCAATTGCACTACTAGAATAGCGGTGGTATACGTCTGCAAGGTAGTTGAATACGGCGAGATATATCGCATATATCCCAATCGTTGCACATCCAACTCCCATGCTTGGGAGGATCCAATGCTGCGATGAAAATGATGTCCAACCAAACCAAAACATTCCGATAGGAAGACAGCACCCGATAATACAGCTAGAATACAATCTCCATTCAGGATCTGGTTGGGGGTTTCCTGCTAGAAAATATTTCTTTGTGAAGTGTTCTATCAATGTATTAAGGCCAAGTGCGATAAGAGTACCAACGACCATTGCTGGTAAACAAATGTTAGCTGCATCCAATCAAACATATGATAAGCTTGCTGTGGAATTGGCTTAAGCTTACCGATGAAAACCATTCCAGTCTGTGAAGTATCAAATCCGTGGTTCTCTTTAAAGACTAAAGGAACACCCTGGAGGAATCTTTGACCACACAACGTTAGCTATCAATTCTCAATGCTTCATGATATAAGAAAGCCTGAACAAAAAAACTCACAGGAACAAAAGTGCCCAAGCAAATGACACCCACATACTAAACCAGAAAACCACTGACTCGGTAAAAAGCAAGCGGAAGGGCCGAGTTAATGAAACTGATATTACTATTGCCATGCTCTCTCTTTCTTCATCTGCGAGTACTTTCCACCTAACTCTCATTCCTCCGGCTTTTTCCAACTCCTTTTGCCCTTCCTCCGACTCCTCGTTCTCATCTAGCCAACGATTCAACGCTCTTGCTCTACGACTGAGTAGCACACTCCCTCTGGTCTCTTTGAGGACAAAATAGGCGATCGGCATAGCAACACCATTAAGTATCAATTGTATCCAGTGAATCCATCGCCAAGAAAGATTGTCATTCACAAAACCACTAACAAGAGGTCCTATGCCAGTAAAGGCCAACCCACAAGTCGAAAATAAACTCATGGGAAGACCGCGATCTGGCGCGTGATAAATATCTGAAATAATTCCACCTACCATCGTGCTGAATGTAGATCCGCCAACACCGAGAAAGAAACGCGCTACCATCATACCTGGATAACTCTGACAAAGTGCAGATGAAAGGTGGCATACTGCAACTCCCATGTCAGAAATCCGGAAGTACATGTGGCTATCAAGGAAGGGGCAACTAACTGTTGAATAGTCCGAATGTCCATAGAAATACTTGTCTTCTTCCGTACACCTAAGGTATATTATCAGTATATCATTCCAGGCCAGACTAATACTGGGAAATGTAAAAAACGGCCGTTTATATCAATTTCAAGTTTCAATAGGAGTTTACATTCTCATCGTCACTAAAAACTCCCCTGCCTGCTACATATAGTGTAAAATGTTTGTCTCATAAGAAAAAGCCGTACCTCTGACAAAGGTGCTAGAAATAGCGGTGCAATTGCAAAGCCTGTTGTATATGTAGTGACTCCAACCAATAATGCAGTCCTGCCAACTCCCCATTCCTTTGACATCTGGCTAATTCCACTTGTATAAGCCCCTGCAGCGTACGCCGTCATCCCTGTTGAAAAACAAGCCAATGCCAATATCATGCTCTTATGCTCTTTTTTCCATGTGAAGGGGTCGGTCTGCTTCATCACTGAGGCTGGAAGTCTCTCGGGGAATGGGTAAATATCGCTGGGAAGTGTGCTCCATTCAAGATACCTATATGTCTTTTGTACGGTGTTTGTTGACGTCTGCGAAGACTGTTGTCCAGATTTTGAAAGCTCGGGCTCGAAGTTCTTTTTAACTGCTGAGTAGCTTGTGTTTTGGGCGTGTTGGGCAATTGCTAAAGCCCCTTGAGGGAGTGTATCCTGTGTCATTGTTGAAAGACGATTGGTCACGGTTTTCTTGGAGGAAACCAAAAGACTGAAGAAGCTTTTAGTACAACTGTAGAAGGAAAGAGGGCACGGGTTATGAAGAATTGTAGAGCCCTTGTCTTTTGTTATTTTTTAATTTTCGTGGACGCCTTCCAGAAGCATTTTGAGCCACTCGGCTATCTCTTGACTATCATCGGCAATTGGAGTTCGGATTTCAGGAGTGGGGCGCGAATGGGACGCTAAAAACGCTATGTTATGTATGTACATGTGCGGATAGGATGCATAACCCCGACATGGACCTTTGAAAAGAAACCCGTGCTGCGGTACAGGCGGAGGGCGGTAGTTGAGTAGACATGAAGTGCAACTTAAGAGCTTATGATAAGAATATGTAAGAGCATCCAGTTAGCTTTAATTTTCTTTCGATCGAACTCTGCGATTAGTGAAATTGAGCTGCTGATGATAAGGAACTCAAATACGCCCTCGAAAGAAAGAAAGAACTTGAATGCTGAACTCAATCTGTCGTGAGGTGGGAGTGTGAGGACTGAAGAACATTGAGATCTGCATATATAGCCAAGCTAAATTTATTTATAATATGGCAAATTTGTCTTTTTGTAGCCGAAAATGTCTAAAACAGTCCGTTCCTGGTGATATGTCGCCGTTTGACCCAAACAAGTAACGTGCGGCTCTTTAAAAGGCTGCAAGAACGTCTAAACCAGCCAATAAACAGTGTCCCTGATGATGCGATTTCCCGGCACACTGGTTCCAAGCATGATATGAGATGCTCGAACCATCCAAACAGAGTATTGCGTGCACGATGGCGGGGCAGAAAGTTAATATAGTGGGGGAAGTTTTTTTCCCTCTGCCCCTCTTTATAATCCGCCCCTTCCTTTATCACTTGCACTTCCCGCACCATTTCTTTACAAACATCATCCACTCATCTCCAATTAAATCTCAAACAAAATCATCACTACAATGGCTGAAGAACGTGCTACTCCGTATGTTCAAGCTCCTCTTCTCGTGAACGATTCATCTAAAATAAAATCCACTAACTATCTATTATCAATACAGTCTCCGTCTTGGAAGCATTGCTCCTGACTTCGAGGCTGAGACCACCAACGTTAGCTTTCTCTTTTTCCTATTCCTATTAGTTGACATCTTCAGCTCTAACTAAACTCCTTTTGCAATAGGGTAACATCAAGTTCCACGAGTTCATTGGCGACAACTGGGTCGTTTTCTTCTCTCACCCTGAGGGTATGTTTACTCTGATCATACTTCATACTTCATATTATTTACTGATATCTTTGAAGACTTTACTCCCGTCTGCACCACTGAGTTGGGTGCTTTCGCAAAGCTCGAGCCCGAGTTCAACAAGCGCGGTGTCAAGCTCATTGGTCTCTCAGCAAACACCATCCAGTCCCACGGCGAATGGATCAAGGATATCGATGAGATCTCTGGCTCCACCCTCAAATTCCCTATCATTGGTGACAAGGACCGCAAGATCTCTTGGGCCTACGATATGTAAGCTTTCACCCACCTCTTCGTATCAAATTTCAACATTCATGTTTCTAATTATCCTCTCAAACAGGATCGACCACCAGGACACCACCAACGTCGATTCTAAGGGCATCGCCTTCACCATCCGTTCTGTCTTTATCATTGACCCCAAGAAGACTATCCGCACCATTCTCTCCTACCCTGCCTCTACCGGTCGTAACGCCGCTGAGGTCTTGAGAATTGTTGACTCTCTCCAGACTGGTGACAAGCACCGGTAAGAACCCATATTCACCAGCTAAATCATGAAATATCACTTACTGACATGACGTAGTATCACCACCCCCATTAACTGGGTCCCTGGTGATGATGTCATTGTTCACCCCGGCGTCAGCAACGAGCTCGCCAAGGAGCTCTTCCCTAACTTCCGTATTGTCAAGCCATACCTCCGCTTCACTCCTCTTCCCAAGGAGAAGACCACTGCTGCTTAAATGGGCAGAACCTAAAATGAAGAGCGTTTTTCTTACTTTATTCTTTTTCTTTTTACTTTAATATAGTCGACCTATTGTATGCTACGATGATGCCTCTCGGGGAACTGTATGCCAAATCCCGCTTTTTGCTAAAGAAATATGGCTTTAGCACATTTTGAGTGAACCCATGATACCGTTTTTGTGAAGGCAGAAATTCGCTTGCCGAAATCTGACAGTATTCTGTTTTGAATTTCGCATGAAGAGTGCATATTAGTGGACATTTTTGTGAAATCTGAATTCATCTATACTACCTAACAATAGGTTCAAATCATCTATTGCTTTTGTCTCCTAAATTAATATGATATGTTGGAAAATGACAGTATTTACTTGAAAGCTAGAGAAGAGCTTATCACGACCTGCCATCGTAACACCGAAACTCCATTCAGGACAATCACATTTAGGCATGAATTGTAAGCGTATACTAGCTACATCGTGGTAGTGTATGAGGGCCGGGGTCGAGCTAAGGTGGTCCACGAGGCTGCTTGAGGTGCCTCATACCTTTGCCCTCTCATGCAAGCAGAGGTGATACGTCTGTTGAAATTTATGTAGTAATTACATGTATCTGCGCATGCACTAGAGGTAGAATCATCGATATCAGAAATATCAATCCCACTGAATACATGCCAATAGTACAGCGGGTGTCAGAAAGTCAAGGCTGGCAACCAAAAATACACCAAAAATGCTACTTTTCACCGTGGCCCTAGACCACCAATTTTCATTAATAATCCCCGAGAATTGGAGAAATATACTTGTTGCATGTGAAAAATCGTTCTATCAACTCAGATTTCAACTATTATGCTTCTATCATGAGCTGTGTTGATTTTATTGTGTTGAGTTACCAAAAAACACGCCAAGACCACATGCTTCTGCCAGGCCAGGGTGTTTAGTAAGTGAACACATTTCTACCTGTCAGCACCCAATTTTGTTCATTTACTTAATGCAAGACGTAGTATTGGATGTAGTCGAAGCTCCAAATTGCTCTACTTCTAGCTCATGTGATTTCCTTCACATCTGACCTGGGAGAGTGCCCTTTTAGATATATTAAATTTGATATCCAAAGTCTTTGCTTATATAGTCTTGTTGCTTCCTGATTGTAATTGGGATTTGTATCTTCATTCCTTTTAAGCTAGTTTTGGTGTATTTTTGGTTGCCAGCCTTGACTTTCTGACACCCGCTGTACATATACCTTTACTTCAACCTCGAGCGAGCAAGAGGGTTCGCCTAGAGTATGCTCACAAGCCTTGTGGGCCCCATGCACATGACTTAAGCTCTCTCAAGCCAAGGCTCGTGACCACACATAATGAGGCTCTCCAAGACCCATGTATTGTGGGCGCGCGGGAAGGTACGTGCGGAAATGCATAAGTGTATATTTCTCGGAGGGTGACACGTCGTGTTGAAAACTCGGGAGAGTACTCGTATTTTCCTGCGCTAAGTCCACAATTTAGTATGGTATGCAATAGCGGTCCTTTTACAAACGTCAGGAAAATGCAAGTAGAGTACAGTCGCCCGCCGTTGTAACGAACGCTCCTATACCGAATATTTGCTGTATCGAACCACTTAGCTGGCTTTTATTTTTCCCCAAGCAAAGTGTTTGGTCTGCTGTACCGAATAATCTGCTATACCGAGCGGAAAGTTGCTCAATATGCACGTTCGTTATAGCGGCGGGCAACTGTACTCGTATTTCGCTGACGTTTTTAAAAAGGGCCATTATTGCATACACTCAAAATCATGAGCTTGGCGTATTTTTTGTATGGCATGCAATATTAGTCGCGTCCACAAACGTCAGCGAAATACGAGTAGAGTAGGTACCCTACATGTATGTGCCGACAGAACTTTAAGCTATCAACTCAGCTTGTCCGCTCCTTGCATCTTTCTCGTCGGAATTGATCCGAGCAAATCAATAAACCGGAGGAAGGCCTCCATAGGTATGTACTCGCTACCAACCATAAGGACCTGAAAATGCAGGTGCCGATGATCAAGATAGTTTGTATGGACCAAGACAACTCTCCATACAAATTATCCCTATCTTCGTCACTCGCATTTTCAGGTTCTTATAGTGGATAGCGAGTACCTACATGTATACAGCTCACCAGCCAACGATAGAACCCAGCCAGGTGTCCAATCACCGCTGCAGACTCAAACCCCGATTCGAGCTCTAGCCCCGATTCTGACCTCCAACTCAGACTCTGTGATATGAGAACATATCACATATTGGATAAGTAGTGCACATATGAGTCTATTGGTGCTAGTCCCAGAATGCTAACCTTGTGTCGTTGAATTAACATCCGGGGTGCATGCAATTAATGGAGTCAATCCAGCTGAGCTTGTCTCATTTTATGATATCGAGTGATAGGACATGATCCGGTTTGATTATCGTTCTTAACAAAGGCTAGAAAGACATTCAAAATTCTAACATTTGTGCTCCTCCGTTCTCAGCCACGCGATCGACCGGACTACACACGGGAGTTTATCAATGGCCTTGATCAATAGGAGTTCCAATGAAAATGCTTTCTACCCTTACGCTCTACTGGCCGCAACTAGCACATAAGATAGTCCAATATGTTTCTAATTGAGTGCCTTGAAGTGAACCATCTTCACTCATCGTCAATATGAAACGCCTGCTAATCGGAGGGTATGGCTTTATTTATTTTACACATCGGTGAGTGCCTCAGGTTCTAAACTCAGTTATGAGAAATCTCCTGCCATAAGTGTCGTATCTGGAGCCGTGGGTGGGTAGCTATTGTAGATATACGTAAAGCTTTTATGAACCAGTTACCGCCAAGATGCCCCCCTTCACAAACGTTTCCTAACTCCGGCATTACTCAATCCCTCCCGAGGTGAGACAAGACAAACGTTTCCGAAAGGTCTGTTAAGCCCGAGGGCAAATACCAATGGGCGGAGCAAAGAAATTTAGGGCGGGTCTTGTCAAAGCACTAACTAAGATGTTTCCCTCCCACGCTCAGGCTTTTGAAGTAGAGACGCGTCACGGCCACTTACTAACGTAGTAGCCCGAACCGGCGCGAAGATTTGAGAATTAAACCAAAATTGTGAGGCGCACGTGCACGAGAGCGCCCGCGCATTGTCTATGCTTAGCGATAAGCTACTAGAGTATGTGTAACATGTACCTACTGCACGTCATTTCGGATCTAGACCGGGGGGTTGCTGAGGTCATGAGGGATCACTCGTAGTCACACGTTGGATACATGTAGGTACTCGCGACAGGTAAGAGGTACCCGAATATGCAAGTGCTGGTCGCGAGTACCTATATAGAGACGTGATTACAGGTCTACATCTACATGTAGCTATGTGCATACATGTTATCATTAGTTTTGATTCACAATTTCTTATTCTGAGCCCGACGAGTCTTAGGCTTGTTACTTTTATTTCAGCTCAAAAATCCATTATGCGCAGCTGCATCGAAACATCCAGCCTACCCCGCAGCTATGGTGGCTTTATGAAACAATAACCTTAACCAGTAACAATTGCATTTTACGAAATACCTACATGCAGTCCTGCGATTCGTCACATAAGGCACAAAATCGAGGCCTTCTTTATCCAGTTGGTCTGATGGTAGGTCGGCGTGTGCTCAGTACCAAGACTACATTTTTGTATGGCATGCAATAGCGGTTGTGTTCAGAAACGCTATGAAGTTGCGAGTACTCGCAATGTCCTGACGTTTGCGAATAGGACTACTATTACATACACCAAAAACCAGAAGCTTGGCGTATTTTTGTATGGTATGTAATAGTGGTCCTATTCGCAAACGTCAGGACATTGCGAGTAGATACATCAGCGGACCTAAGTACTTTTGAATAAGCAATATTAAATATATCGCTTAGAGTCTGCATAAGATGGGCTACTTTAAGTCAAGAGACATACCAAATGGGAGGCACAGCCCTTCCGTACATACAGCGAGAGGTAAAATTATTGTAGAAACAGGGGTCTAAAAACAGGGTTTGTGTGGCTGGTCAAGCCAATAGGATTCCCCCCATGTTTCTACAATAATCTTACCACAAGCTGTACAGCGAGAGGTAGAAACAAGGGTCTAAAAGCAAGGTTTGTATGGCTGGTCAAGCCAATAGGGTTCCTCCCATATTTCTACATGCACATATGTACATAACTGACCCGATCTTCGATTAGACTATAGGGCTATGTATGTACCCTCGCTATCAACCATAAGAACCTGAAAATGCGAGTGATGGAGACAGGGATAATTGGTATGGAGAATTGTTTTTGTCCATACAAAGTATCCTTGTCATCGGCACCTGCATTTTCAGGTTCTTATGGTTGATAGCGAGTACATGTATGTAGATCGTTTAAAATACTCTGTTCTTAGCAAATCTGGCTACGACAGTAGCTTTAACTTTCACCCAGGCCCTGGGGGTTGACTGATTCTCTACCAAGTGATTTGTTTGTGTCTGTGGCTGGGTTAAGTGATCATTGGCAATACGATTACGAGTCCATTTGAGCCTACTAGCGATGTATACATACATGTACATATGTACCTGGTAGCTTCCTCAGCTTTGGTATCCTCTAGCTCGAACTCGCAACAGCCAAATTGTTACCAATTTCCAATCTCTAGCTTGGCTCCCTGGATTGGAATCTCATCCATATTACTAGGGTTATAAGGCATACTCTACATATGCACATGGAGATGGCAAAAGGAAACCATCACTTGGTGCACGCAGTGCAATAAAACAGCCGGGTTTGCATTAGAGTGTTTTTAGTCCTTCCTATCTACCGTCCATAATTCAGACACGCAGCACCGAGCGGCCTGTAAGAGTGCAAAAGCAGCCTGTTATTGGTCTATTTTGGACTTTTACAGGACTCGACTCAGGACTCGAAAGATGGAGAGCTGGAGCACTGTATTACTGGCTGGACCATCTCATATTTCTCTGATTTCTAGAGTAAAAGCTGCGCGCTCGCTATATGTAATGCCACGACATCAGTTTAATTTTAGGGGGGGTACAAACTCAAAATGCCGATCTGTACCTAGTGTCCCCTATGATGGGCTGCGGTGAATTTAAGTCTATATACCTACCTGGATGCTTTTGGGAGCAAGAGGTTATCTCAAGTAAGCGTGTCCATAAGCATACTGTTATACTCCTTAAGCATAACCGCCTGCATTACAATGAATGAATTAATCCGCGATACAGACTGCACCCTTAAATTACTGCACAGCCCACCCCGGGAGACGGATCGTTCCTAATCCTAGGACCACCCGGGTAACAGGCACCCGACAAGGCAGGGGAAGAGGGTTTATCGATGTCATTGGAATGTTGACTGTACGTACCAGCGAGCCGGTTGAGGTTAGAGGCTTTTCTGTTCTCTCTTGTGGAGCATACTGTAATATTGCGTAGGGATAGTCAGATATGTCAAGTCGACGGGGTTCAAAAGTAATTGCGGAAGATTGGTTGGAGTAGCGTAGTGGTAAATAGAGCTAAGGGTCTTTACTGAGTATAACAGTAGTGTGTGTTCTGGAAAAAACAATTTTTTCTTGCCCTTGGATCCTATTTGTCGGTAGGCGCCGACTGTGCGTCGAGCACATGGCGGGCGGGGGGGTGGGGGATATGAACCATGGCAGTGAAACGCGGTGCTGCGAGGTCTAAGAGGGTGATAGCTCCCGCTACTAAAGCAGCATACAGTCACTCACAGGGCGGATCTTGTCTGATGGCGGTCAGGGATATTTGAGGCCATAAGCAGAGACGCCAAGTGTAGATTACTGCAAACACAGCCATCAGACAGGATCCGCCGTCACTAGGTTAGCGACCGTATCCGTGTACTCCACGGGGACTAGAACTGGATTTGGGCTGCAGCTGTGCAGACTTGCACTCAAGAGGGGGGGCTCTAACCATACAAGTCAAAAGGTCACGGTCGATCCAAGACTCAAATGAAAGCACAAGGCAATTCTGTCTACATGTAGGTACCTACCTCTCCTAGCAGTACTTGCTCTCATCATCGTATCACAACCTCCTGTTTATTTTTGCACTTTACACATATACATATTCGATTCGGGATCAGGACAGCCACGGTTCGGTCAACTCATACTCAGCTGTTAATTAGTTGTTCAAATATTCAGCTTTCGAATGCGTTGACGGCAGGGCTGCTAGTCCTTAACCTGCCCTTCCCAATCATATAACAGTCACTCTTTTATCCAGCTAGTTTCCTTCTTCTGTTCTCTTTATTTGTTTTTGTAGTTGGTTGAGATATATATCCCAGCCTTTCTCCCAGCCTTCTGATTGTGGAGGCGGATCTCTGAGTAGTCGCCCAAACCCCCCCCCCCCTCTCCCCCCTCCCCCGCTATCTCTTCTTCCTACTACATCCTTTTTTTTTGGACCATTTGTTTGCCACGAGAAATCCTGTTACTATGGTTGTGATCTCGGGCCCTTCAGTGCTGTTGACAGCTGCCCTGATAATTTCTGGTAAGGCGTTAATCATTTCACACCACATCGTTGTTGCCTACGACACCGGGGGGACAACTTGTTCATAAACATCGAGAGAGGAGCATCAGCTAACGTTTCGGGAAATTCGACAACAGCTGTTCAATCCAGTGCCATACCAAACGCACTTCCTAGACGCGCAGCAGTAAATGATCCCACCAAGCGTGCTGTATCCGACTCGCCCAGCGGTGGCTATGCTCCAGGCCAAGTCGATTGCCCAAACACCCCGCTGGTTCGCGGCGCAAGCAATATTTCCGACAGCGAGCGCGAATGGGTAGACAAGCGCCATGCAGTCACAGATGTGGCACTGACCGAGTTTCTGAACCGTGCGTCGATGGTTGATTTCGATGTGGGCAATTTCATGTCATCGTACTCGCCAACCATTGGCATCGCATTTTCGGGAGGTGGTTACAGGGCGCTTCTCTCTGGTGGGGGTGAGTTCGCAGCGTTCGACAGCAGGACACCAGGGTCAACAGCGGCAGGCCATCTAGGGGGATTGCTCCAGAGCGCAACTTATGTGGCGGGTTTGTCAGGCGGGAGTTGGTTGTTGGGAAGTATCGTTATCAACAACTTCACCACGGTCGATAGACTACAAGGAGACGGGCAGGTGTGGGATTTCGAAGAGAGCATTTTGGCCCCCGAGGGAGCGCTGCATATTATTGATACAACTCAGTACTATAACGATCTGAACAACGAGGTCATGGCCAAGCAGGATGCGGGCTTCGATGTTTCGTTGACTGATTACTGGGCGCGAGCGCTGTCAAGGCAGTTTGTGGACTGGCCTGATGGTGGCCCGGGCGTGACTTATTCTTCAATTGCGGAGAGTGACGACTTTGTAGCGGCGACGATGCCGTTCCCGATTATTGTGGCCGATGGAAGGAATCCGGGAGAGACTATCATTTCAAGCAACGCGACAGTTTATGAGTATAACGTATTTGAATTTGGATCGTTTGATCCAACTTTATATGCATTCGCGCAAATGAAATATCTGGGAACCAACATGTCCAATGGTACTCCCATCCGGGACAATGTGTGCATTAATGGTTTCGACAATGTTGGGTAGGTCGAATTACGTAGTTTGTTGACCGGAATCGAGTTCGATGGCTAACGATCTAATAGATTCATCATGGGAACTTCATCATCTCTGTTTAACATCGGGCTCATGCAGCTCGACAGTTTTGGTATTACTGGTATTTTCGAGGATCTCATAAGGTCAACACTCGAGCTTCTATCAGAATCGGAAAACGATATTGCGGACTACAGCCCGAACCCGTTTTACGATGTCAATCCTGAAATTAACCCCTCGGCCAAAACCACTGATTTGACTCTCGTTGATGGTGGTCTTGACGGGCAGAACGTTCCCTTACATCCTCTGATCCAACCACCACGCAATGTCGACGTTATCTTTGCTATGGACAACTCGGCCGACACCGTTCGGCCCGATGGTAGCTTGAGCAACTGGCCCAATGGCACTGCCATTATTGCAACGTACCAGAGGCATTTGAATCCCGAAATGGCCAACGGAACATTATTTCCCGCCATCCCAGACGTGAACACCTTCGTCGCCCTGGGCCTTAATAACCGCCCCACGTTCTTTGGATGCGATTCTAGCAACATCACAACCGACCCAGACCGAGCCCCCCCATTGATCGTATACATCCCCAACTCGCCCTACTCGTTCAACTCCAATACCTCCACCCAGAAAATGGACTACACCCAACGCGAGCGTGACAATATGATCGAGAACGGATACAACATTGTTACCCAGGGCAACGGAACAGTTGACGAGAGGTGGCACGCATGTGTTGGATGCGCCATCATTCACAGACAGCAGGAGCGAACAGGCGCCACACAGACTCCACAGTGCCAGGAGTGTTTCCAGCAATATTGCTGGAATGGAACAACGGTGGCCACCGAGTCGGCCGTGTATGACCCGGCCGGACGGCTCACGATAAAGAGCGCCGGGAGCAGGAGATCGCAGGCATGGGGTATGGGTATGGTTATCGCCGCGATTGCTACGACAGCAGTGGGCATATTAGCGTATTGAGCGGCCACAATTTAGTAGCCTTTCCTAGACTCATTTCTTTTTTGTAATATTTATTTGAATCGATTTTCCCCTCTTGTTGGAAAACAGGTCACTCTTTCCTTTTTCTTCTTCTATTGCTCTTTCCTCCAGAAATCATTTTCTGTCTCTCTCTCTCTCCCTCCGTCTGTTTTTTTTTGTTTATTTTGCCCAGCGGTTTTTGTTTTCTTATGGATTAAACTGTATATTTTTTTCTCAATGGCTAGGGAAATAGGGATCATATCAAGATGTCAAGTGCGGTTGGGTCTGGATTCGCGATCGTGCGGTGTTAATCGAAAAAGCGAGCTCGAGAGAGGGAGGAGAGTGTACTACGTATAAAAAGATACTTACCACACCGCCCTACGGGCTCAATCATTAACTTGCGCAATTGCGTCTTGGCATTGAAAAAGGAAACTATCTAAAGTAGAAAAGGGTCAGAACTATGGGTTTGAAATGAGGCGTTACTGAGATATTTGGTAGAAACAGGGGTCTGAAAACCATGTTGTATGGCTGGTTAGTTGATGCATGCAGTACCTACTCTACGTGCTCTAGGTGTCATGGTCAGTCTGCTCTGCTGTTTGAAGTGTTTGTTGGGGTGGTACGGTACATGTAGGCTTCGGTACATGAGGCTGATGTTCATGTATGTATGTTACGGTATGTAGAGTACATGTAGCTCTGCCGGGGCAGTGATCGATTTGCTGGTTCGGGTAGCTAGACTGCCAAGAGAAACGGGTCCCAGGGAATGGGCAATTTACATATGTAGCCTCAACACTCACACACACACACAAAAGAGCGACCACACCCTGCAATCCTTTTCTCTTCCCCGCCATCATACACCATTCTGATACTGCAACATCCTATACACTCACACACACTCACTCACACTCACTCACAAAGTACCATATATACCGAGACCTATACCTACATAAATAAATAATAAAAAACTATACGCCCGCAATGGATATCGTCCTCCAACAGCTCGAGCCTCTCCTCGCCACTCTCCGCCCTCACTTGACCCCCATCACTGCACAGCTCCCCGCAAGCATCGCAAACCCAATCTCAGACCTCATCACCCCCGTCTGCTACCACACCCTCATCCTGAAACTCGACCCCGCCTCATCCCCCGCCTGCACACAGCTCGCCCTCTCAAAGGCAATCGGCGTCGGCATCATAACCCTCTCCACAATCGTAAAGATCCCGCAGCTCATCAAGCTCCTCAAGTCTGGCTCCGCCCGCGGCGTCTCCTTCTCCTCATACGCCCTCGAGACCGCGAGCTACTTGTGCACCCTCGCGTACAACTTCCGCTCGGGAAACCCAATCAGCACGTATGGTGAGATTGGCCTGATCGCGGTCCAGAATGTGGTCATTGCTGTCCTGATCCTGCACTACTCGGGCAAGGATATGTGGGCGGCAGCGTTTGTGCCTGTGGTGGCTGGCGCGCTCTATGCGCTCTTTAACGAGGGCATGGTGGACCCAAAGCTTATGGGGTACCTGCAGGCGGCAACGATCCCCTTGACGCTGGCGAGTAAGGTGCCGCAGATTATCACTGTGGCCAGAAATAAGTCTACGGGAAGTCTTTCGGCGTTTGCGGTATGTATTGAAATGCCGATTGAAGAATTAGTACTCGGCGGCTGATCTTATGCGTGTGATAGGTGTTCAATTACCTCTTTGGCTCACTCGCTCGTGTCTTTACAACACTGGCGGAGGTTCAGGACCCGCTCATCCTGTACGGATTCCTTGGCGGTGCGTTCTTGAACTTTGTGCTGGCGGCACAGATGCTCTGGTACTGGAACTCGGGGAAGAAGCTCGGCGCCCCGACGCCGGCAAAGAAGAGGTTCACCGGTGGCCGGAGCCCTGCGAAGGGCAAGGGCGCCCCAAAGAGAAAGGGTTAAGCGTCTCTTCTTATTAATATGTAGCTGTGAATTAATTCACCCTGGAGCTTGATTGGGCAGCTGGATATTTGGATGTAGTTAATTGCGATTTTAGTTTTGCGGGCTTGAGCTGGTTTAATTTGGCTTGCCTGGACTGTTTTTGTTTATTGTTGTCTTGTATGTGGTAGAAGGCAGAAATGTAATTGTCTATCTATTCTGTAGCCGCAAAAGCGTCGAAGATACCTCTCGAAAGGAAAATGCATACATTTTACGTAACTTGAAATAATTAATAAATTAAACAAACACAACCGGAGTGGTCCCGGGGGTGCGAGTGCTATTTCATGACTGGAAAATTCGAACGAATCACTGCTTATGATGCCACCGTCAACCACAAAAAGGGAGCTACCAAGAAGAACAAGCAGCTAGCTAAACCCCTAATATGGCCCACGAGAGGTAGTGAGAGCGAGGCCAACCATCAACACACCAAGCCAGCCCGCCGACCTAACCTAGGTCTCATGTAGGTACATGTAGGTACATGTACCTAACAAGCCCACCAAACCCATCGATCCATCACTTCACCGACCATGGCCCGAGTATAGCTACTCGCTTGCCACGGAAAGAAGCAGAAAACGGAGGTGGCGGAGGCAGGGATAATTTGTATGAGAGATCACCGCCACTGCATTTTCTGCAGCTGTGGCCGTAAAATCCGAGTACTCGCAATGTCCTGACGTTTGCGAATAGGACTACTATTACATACACCAAAAACCAGAAGCTTGGCGTATTTTTGTATGGTATGTAATAGTGGTCCTATTCGCAAACGTCAGGACATTGCGAGTATATATATGTAGGTACATGTTGCGAGACAGCAGGGGTATATATAGGCCAACCAGAGGCAGTCTTTGGACACCAATATGCAAGTTTTGGTGTAAAATATCCCTGCTGCAGCGCAGCATATATCCTCAGATTTTAGCGGTAATCATATATCCCTTAGCTAGCTAGCTAGCTAGCTAGGCAGATGTCTCGTTGGAGCTATGTATAAGCTATAAGCCCTCGCTGTTTAGTAATTGGCAAGTAGGTACTGCTGGACCCGATTGGCGGCGCCCTGGCTTCTGGCTAGCTAGAGTACTGGACACTGCAGAGGGGGGAAGAAAAGAAAGTGAAATTATAATTATAATTATTCAACGTCAATTGAGATGCGTGCACGGGCCATGCTGTGGGTTTTGGCTGTCTGTCTCGTGGCCATCTATCTACATCTGGCACGCGGTAGATACATCGATGTATGTAGGTACAGCGATAGGTGGTAAGTGATGGAACGCCCTGAGATACGGTTATACCTGCAAGCACCGTCCGTATCTTGGTGACGTTTTACTCAAAACAGGTATCACTCTGTCTCAGGGCGTTCCATCACTTATCACCTACCGCTGTACATACAGCTTGGGGAACCCTATTGGCTTGACCAGCCATTCAAACCCTGTTTTTAGACCCCCTGTTTCTGTGGTAATCTTATCTCTCGCTGTATGTACCTACTCGCAACCTTTTTTTTTTTTTTTTTGGCGTTTCCGGACTGGACTGGGTATGCATATGGGGGGCGTAAATCGTGCGTGAGAACCATATTTTGGTGCTATGCAGACCCAGTCCAGTCCGGGAACGCTAAAAAAAAAAAGGTATCAGATTCTGGCTACTTACCTACCCTCGACACCCGATGCATGTATGTAGGTAGAGTAGAGTAGGTATATGTAGGTATGTGTGTGTGGGGTACCTAAGTAGGCACTACATGTAGTGCTGGTGCCCCCGGGGAGTGTGGGGGGGGGGGTACTTGTACATAGCTAGCTAGCTAGCTGGTCGGTTGACACAATAAATCTGGATTGTCAGCTGTTACTGAATGACATGAGATGGCCTAGTTGAGCTGAGCTGAGCTGAGCTGGGCTGAGCTGACATGTCGACAGGACTTGCTTGGTTGGTTGGCTGGCTTGTAATGGATGATGATGTACCTGCCAGTGTCTAGAGTACTAGAGTACATCTAACTCTATATATAGGGTGGGTGAGGTCTCTCGCTGTAGCCTTGAATTTTATGCCGCCTTTTCAGGGCAGATGTGCTTTTTTCTTTCTTTTCCATGCCTAGTACTTGTTACGATTGCACAAGCTCATGTTGGTACTAGGTTGTTAACCCTTGTAAAGGTGATGTTTTTGGAAGTACTATAATATTTGACTAAAATCATGTACAAGTGGGGCGACATGACAGTTTAGTGCGCATTCTGACGTACGAACTGGCAGTAGTATCTAGCCCCCCCCCCCCCCGCGCGCGCGCAGCGTAAGTGTAATAGTAATATTCGTAACTGTAATTTCAATCTCACTTATCTGGCGAGTGGCGTCTTGGAAACTTGCTCCCAGGTCATGGAAATACAGTGCAAAAAAGAAGGTGGGGGCGGGGGGTGTAATAGGTACTGTATCAATATTACGGAATTGTGTAGGACTTGCGTTTTAGGCCGGAATCCTACCTAACAACATGTCTTATACCGTAGCAATATATAACCGTAATCCTACCTAACAACATGTCTTATACCGTAGGGACACCGTAGCAATATATACCGTAATATTGCAGTACTCTGCTGGGCGAGGCACTAGTACTGGGTCCACCCGCTTTTTTTTTCTTTTTTTCTTTTTTCTTTTTTGATACTGTCGATTTTTGGTAGGTGATTCACATGGTTGGGAGTTTCTGAATATCCCCCCCCCTTATAATGCGTGCGTGGGAAGAACGTACATACTTGATTGTCAGCCGCAACTGCAATGGAGATCGAATGTACCTTTCTTCTATCAGCTAAATCATGGAGGGATGTGTCCGAGACTGGTGCCCTAGTATATATATGTACCTCGAAGAACAGCGGTATATGTATAGATAGGCCGGTTTAGCTGTAGCCTATATGTATATATACAAGTACTTGCAAAAAAAAGATAATAGGTTACACCTTAGATCTATAGAGCACACCGACCGCATTCTTGCAAATGCATATTATCGTAGTCAAAAAGCCATATATACAAGCTCTGGGATTAAGTGAGCGAACTAAACGGGTGTTGACAGGTGAGTATCCGTTGACTCACTTTATCCCAGATCCTTGTATATACATACATGTAGTATTGCAGACTGTATCAAACAAACAATGCACCACAGCAAGTTTCCTACTACTACTTCTACACGCATATATATAGTGTGATTGTTCGAACTTTAAGCTTTAAGGGGGGGAGGAATAGCCTACTTGGGATCGAAGCCCGAGCCCGGGCCCGAAAGAAAAAAGGCAATTTCAAGCACTGCCTACATGACTGTAGCCTACAATACCAAAAACGGGGGGGCATGGCAGAGATTGGTGCCGTAGTGCTTAATGCTACGGTAGCACTGCAATGGAGTATTCCCAGCGCAGAATTTCGAGGAATATCCTTTTTTCTCTCTTTTTTTTCTGCAGAGCACTACCGCACCAATATAGCTAGGCGTGCCCTTTGACATGAAATGTATGTTAATAACTTACATAGCTACATGTAGCTATAGCTATAGCTAGGGACCCGCGGGCACACTGTGACCAGCGCCAGGTACCGGTCCCAGCATGATATGAGAGCATGCACCAGGTCTGGTACTAGCTGCAGAGCCAGGTGGGCCCAGCTAGAACCATCTAGGAGCTGACTACATGTAGACAACATACATGTATGTGACCTATATATATACATGTATACACCACTCCATCACCATATACCGTCACCGTCATCACGAGCTATATATAAGCATTTCATGGCTATATCACCATCTTCTTGATCAAGATTAACCACAGGCATATATATATATGTACATATATGTGTGTGCCTACAAGCCCCAAAATCATTTTTTTCCAAAAGTATGAGCATGAGAGCTAGATCCAGCTAGAGAATTGACGGATTGGTAAATGAGAAGCAATATCCGGTGACTCTTTGATGCCGAAAGATGCACATGTGTATGTATATTGGTAAGCTCCAATACCAAACACGACAACATTCCAGTAGGGTTAATTAGGGGAATATATAAATGGCCCTATGCATATCTGATATAGATATGTAGGCACCACATTCACAGGAATGCCGTATTCTGGGGAAATGCGGGATTTATAGGCAAGCAAAGGGTGGGTATAAGCATAATCCATTAGATACCACCCACACTACATATAGCCATGTACCTGTAGCTAGATGTATGTATGTATGTAGTAACCGGGATATATGACATGTACATGCAGTTGCGTGTACTTGTATGTGTAGGGACATGATAAGGCGCGTCCCACGGTACACAGTACGTTTGTGATAAATTCATCCTTGGCCGCCATGCCGCGAGTGATGGTTTGTGACGCGGCTTTCCTTTCGTATATATATACATGTATGTTTCACGAAACCAACGGGTGCGGCGTCTATACATGTAGCTACATGTACACAAGTACTTTCTGTCTGTCTGTCTGTCTGTCTGTCTGTCTGTCTGTATGTCTGTATGTACGGAGGCGGGATCTAGACCAGCTCGAGGCCCACAGGAGACCAATCGGGTGGTGGGGAAGGAAACGGAAAAGGAGAAAGGACACCCGCAACCTCCTAGCCGGCCAGCCATCAGTCCCTAGCTAGCTGGGCGCGCCACTGGTGTGTGTGTGCATGGCCGGCCGGGCAAGTCCATAGATGTATGTATGTCTTTAGTTTTCAGTACGTTATATCACTGGCCAGCTGGGCATTCTTGTGTGCATGGCATATTTCTTTTATAATTTTTCTTTCTCTTTGATTTGAGTCTGGTGCACCAGATCCATAGACCATGGGGCCTAGGCCCCCGCAATACTCATGGCCAGCCAGTCATTGGGAGGGGGGGGGGGGTGCATACTTTGTACGGTATGGTGGTACATACGTACATAGTGCACCTCACGGGGTTTATAATTCCCCACAACAACCCCCCCCCCCCCCCATTCCCGCCGCCGCACACGACCGGATGGTCGCCGGTGAGTGCTAGATTAGCTATAGCATAGTGTTGTGGGGAAGCCTTGCTGGGGTTGAGCTGGGTTGGTGTCGAGTGGGGGCGGGCGATGGAGGAGATGGCAATGGGGGACCGGGTTACTGTTGCGCTTATGGGTGGTGGGCTGGTTTGGTATGGCTAGATGTGTAGATGTGTGCATGTAATGTAGAGAGCTAGAAGGAGGCGTTGAAGCCATCAAAGCCGAAGCCGTGAGCAAGCTCTGGTTGTAGAGAGATGTAAAGTGCCATTGGAGCCATTGGAGCATCAAAGCCGTGAGCAAGCTTCAGTAGAACATGCCGGTTTCACGAGAGCAACGCAACGACTGAAGAGAATCCACAATTGGTATTAATACTTTCATTAACCCGCCCTCCCCCTCCCCCCACCGCCGCCCCACCCGCTAAATACAAACCCCACTACCGCTTCAGCCCCACAACCCCGCTCGGCAGCGGCGCCTGATCCCTCGGCGCCACCCCCGTCTCCATAAACCTCAGCATCGCCTCGAGCCTCAGCGCGCCGGGCACCACCCCCGCCTTGGCCCCCAGCTCGCCCTCGCCCCTCCTCACCGGCACGCCGCCCGCCATCTCCAGCCCCGTCACCACGCTCTCCACCCCGGCCTCGCGCTCCTCGGCGGTGTACAGGTCGTCGTACCAGCTGCGCTCCACCTGCTGCTCCTGCACCACGTCGTACACGGCGGCCCAAAAGTCGTCCTGGGCGCGGCGGTCGGCGGGCGTGAGCGCGCCGACGGCCGCGTCGTGCAGCGCGGCGTGGTGCCAGTCGGCGACGGCGGCGTTGGGCTTCTTGTTGCACAGCATGGACAGCAGGATGGACTGCGTGGGCGCGGGGAAGGAGGGGAGGGGGTAGGAGACGAGGGCGGTGGGGGTGGTGGTGGCGGGCGGAAAGTGGGTGGTGAGGGTGTGGGAGAGGGAGTCGAGGGTGGAGGAGAGGACGTTGAAGTGGGACTGGAGGGTAGTCCTGTGGGGGAGGGGGGGTGTTAGCAGTGTATGTATGTGGGGGAGGGGGGGAGGGGTAGATGAGTGGTGAGGGGCGTGTCTTGTGTATGGAGGCAGGAGGAGTACCACGCGGGGAGGGCGTCGGGGGGCCCGTGGTGCAGCACGTCGTTGAAGGTGCGCAGGGCGGAGGCGAGCTGGTTGAAGCGCTGGCGGGCGGTCTCGAGGGACTTTTGGGGGTTGTCCATTGTGTTTGTGTTGAGAGTCTGCGGGGAGAGCGGGGAGAGCGGGGAGTCTGTAGAGCGAGTCTGCGGAGAGTCTGTGTTGAATCTGTAGAGAGCCCGCAGTCAGAGCTGTCTGAGAGTCTCAGTGTCTCAGATGGCTGGCCGTGTGACCTGTGTGACCTGTATCACATGCATCTCGCATAGCCGAGCTACGGTACAAGGAGGGGCTGTGGCTGTGCTGTGACTGTGGCTGCGGCTGTCTCTGTCTCTGTCTGTGTCTGTGTCTCTGTCTCCCTATCTACGCCTCTCCCCCCCCCGCTCTCTCTCACGCTCAACGCCCGGGCGAGCGAGGGCTTTCTGTGAATCTTGCTCTTCCTCTTCCTCTTCTTCTTGTTCTTCTTCTTCTCCGACCTCTCCGACTGCCGGGGGAATTGGCTCTTTGTGTGTCCATATCTACATCTCTCTCAGGTACATCAATCTACTATTCTACAGCTGCCAATTCACACATACAGACCCCCCCCCTCCCTCCGCCAACATGTCCAAACCCGCCCCCTCCGCCCCCGACATCGACATCCTCCCCCCCACAGCCCTCATCCACCCGCCCTCGTCCTCGCAGCCCCCACCCTCCACCACCACCACCACCACCACCACCGCTCTCACCGCCGAGGAGTCGCGCGACCTCATCACCGCCAGCTTCACGCACTTCCGCGACGACCCCTTCTCGTTCCTGCGCGAGATCTCGCTCCACTACAGCGGCACGGGCTGGCGCGCCTACGACGCGCCCGTCGGCCAGCGCGTCTTCTACAAGGGCTTCAGCGAGGAGATGAAGGCGCGCGTCCTGCGCAGCCCCATGCTCGTGCGCAAGCTGCACGAGCTGGCCGAGCGCCGCGTGCTGGTCGAGGAGCGCCAGCGCGGGGGCGTGGCTGAGCCGGACGCCGACGCCGCGGGGAGGAGGGAGAGGCGCCGAAGGGAGGTGGAGGCGCAGCTGGGCGAGGTGACGGAGCGCATTGTGGATGGCATGATTTGCAAGTTTGAGAGCAAGAGCTTTATTCGGGTAGGTCTCATTGTGTTTCTGTTTTGTCTTGGTGAGGGGGGGGGGGGGTTGATCATTGGCTTTTACGGTACTCCATGTACTTTGGGGGCGGGGATAAATGAAGAGACACCACTCTTCACGCAACCTTGGCAGCGTGGTGTCTTTTCACTTACCGCTGCCCCTGCAAAGTACATGTAGCTGCGGTCATGGCGGTTTTGCACTCTGCCTGTCAATGATTGTTCCGCCCGCCCCTCCCGTCACAGTCCCTCACCCGCCCCCGTCACAGTCCCTCACCCGCCCCCGTCACAGTCCCTCACCCGCCCCCGTCACAGTCCCTCACCCGCCTCCGTCACAGTCCCTCACCCGCCCCCGTCACAGTCCCTTACCCGCCCCATCACAACCCCTCACTCGCCCCAATCACAAGCTCTCACTCACTAACCCCCCGCAGGGCGCCTACTTCCTCGTCGTCCAGCTCCTCGCCCGCGCCTACCACCAGGGCATCCACGTCTCCACACACGAGATCCACAACCTCCGCCACATCGCCGCCCTCGCAGCGCCGCGCCACCAGTCCCTCATCTTCCTCCCCTGCCACCGCTCGCACATCGACTACGTCTCCCTGCAGGTCATCTGCTACCGCCTGGGCCTCACCCTCCCCGTCGTCGTCGCCGGCGACAACCTCAACTTCCCGCTCGTGGGCCCGTTCCTGCAGCACGCCGGCGCAATGTACATCCGCCGCAGCTTCGCCGGCGACGAGGTGTACGCGGCCACCGTGCAGGCCTACATCGACACGCTGCTCGCGCGCGGCTACAACTTTGAGTGCTTCATCGAGGGCGGCCGCTCGCGCACGGGCAAGCTGCTGCCACCCAAATTCGGCATCCTCAGCTTCATCCTCGACTCGGTGCTCAGCGGCCGCGTGCGCGACGCATATGTCATCCCCGTCAGCACGCAGTACGACAAGGTCATCGAGACGGAGGCCTATGTCAGCGAGCTGCTCGGCATCCCAAAGGTCAAGGAGAACCTGTGGGACTTTCTCGGCAGCTCAAAGTTCCTGAACCTCAACATGGGCCGCGTGGACGTGCGCTTCCACGAGCCGTGGTCGCTGCGCGACTTTGTCGAGGCGCAGATTGCAAAGGCGGCCAGCGAGATGGGGGCAGCGGCAGGAGCGGCAGGAGCGGCGGGAGCGGCGGGAGCGGCGGGAGCGGCGGCGGCGGCGGCGCCGGTGGTGGTGGACCGCGATGCGCCCGAGGTGCGGCTCAAGGTGCTGCGCTCGCTGGGATACAAGGTGCTCGGCGACATCAACCGCGTGTCTGTTGTGATGCCGACCTCGCTGATTGGCACGATCCTGCTGACGCTGCGCGGGCGCGGCGTGGGGCTGTCGGAGCTCGTGCGGCGCATCGAGTGGCTGCGCGGGCGCATCCGTGCCAAGGGCGGGCGCGTGGCGGACTTTGGCACGCTGGACACGGCCATGGTTGTGGAGCGCGGGCTCGAGGTGCTGGGCGGGCTGGTGGGCCGCGTGGGCGGGCTGGCCGAGGAGACCTTCTACGCCGTGGACCGCTTCCAGCTCTCCTTCTACCGGAACATGGTCATCCACCTGTTCATCTCCGAGACGATCGTGGCCGCGGCCATGTACACGCGCGTCAAGCAGGGCGGCGGGCCGTCGAACCAGCGCGTGGGCTATGCGGACCTGCTGCGCCAGGTGGCCTTCCTGTCGCAGCTGTTTCGCGGCGAGTTTGTGTTTCCGACGGAGGGCATCAGGATGAACCTTGAGAAGACGGTGCGCGGGCTGCAGGCCGACGGCGTCATCAATGTCGGCGCCGCCACTACTACCGCTACCACTGCTGCTGCTGACGGCGGCGGCGGCGGCGACGGCGACGGCGAGTCAGGCATCGGCTACGTGGAGCTCAGCGAGCAGGAGCGCCGCTGCGGGCGCGAGAACTTTGACTTTTACTGCTTCCTCATCTGGCCGTTCATTGAGAGCAGCTGGCTCGCCGGCGTAGCCATCATCGGGCTCACGCCGCCGCCCGGCATGGACGACGTGTGGGTCGGCCTCACGCAGGCGCAGGACATGGCACAGCTCGTAACTCCCCCCCCCTCCTTCCTGACACACACACACACACACACAAGAGACACACACTAACACGCGCGCGCGCAAAAAAAACCACAGCTGGGTAAGACGCTCTACCACCAGGGCGACCTGAGCTACTTTGAGGCTGTCAACAAGGAGACGCTCAAGAACGCGTTCCAGCGCTTCCAGGAGGAGGGGATCCTGCTCGTGCGCAGCGGCGCCAACAGGGCTGCCGCGCGCTGCCACATTGCGCCCGAGTGGATGCCGGCGTGGGATACCACCAGCGGCGGGGGCGGTCTGGGCGCGCGCATCGACGAGGGTGGCCGGCTGTGGGGCTTTGTGGAGAGGATTGCGGTGTCGCGCAGGGAGGGGAAGAATCGTCGTGATAATGCGAGCGTGTCGACGCGGGTGCTGGGGCTGGCGGCGAGGTGTGGGGCGGAGCTGTTTGTGAAGGGGAGGGAGGAGGGGGTGGGTGCGGGCGAGGATGAGGCTGGGGTGGAGGGGGTGGAGGGTGTGAAGAGGGGGAGGAGGAGGGGGAGGGCGAAGTTGTAGTTGGGCTTGGACTTGGGGGTGGGTGTGTTGCGGGCGTTGTTGTTTAATATGTTGGTTTTTGTGTTTGATGTCGTCTTTTGCGTGTTGGCTTTTTTTTGTGTATTATGTGTATCCATTGCGAGGGGTTGAGGTGAGGTTAAGGGAGGGGCTGTGGTAGTGACCATGATGATATGACATGACGGCTAGAATAAAATAAATAGCTTCCTTTTTCTTTCGTTTTTTACATGTATGTACATAGATTGTTGTGTGCATGGCTCTCTCTATATGTCCCCCATGCATGTGATATCACTCGGCCGTCAAGCCGGGAGAAAAAGTGGAGAAACAATCCTTGGTCTTGGTGCCCGCTCCATACTCACACACCTAGGGCCCCGGCCGGCTTGCATGCGTGAGTGCATCTAAGGCTTCCAATACTTGACTACGGTATATATATATAGTGGTGACCAACAAAAAAAGAAAAAGACATCCGGCGCGGCGGGGATGGGCAGTTGCGTGCGCCGCTAATGGGGGGCTTCAACTGGTGTTGTTGTTGCAAGTTTTGGGGTTGGGGTTGGGCTTGGGCTTGTGTGGAGGATATTTGGATATGTGGACTTGAGGTGTGGGGGTTGGTTGGTTACTTTAAATTTATTTCTTCTATATGTGAGGATGTATATATATATGAGGTGGGTTTATAATTTGGATCTTGATGCCAAGTGCATACGAGTATACTACATGTATATATACTGGCTTTGGGTTATATACACATGTGTATAGTGTGTACATTTTGGAATAGGCGTATTTGTGTAGTCTATAGTCGGTCTATATATGTGCAGATTGATGTTTTGCATGATGTGGGTACTTTATTAGAGTTCTTGATGCTACCTACATGTAGTATTACAAGTTTCCACAAGTAAGCGTACATTCACATTTTTTTTTTTTTTTTTTTTTTTTTTTTTTTTTTTTTTTTTTTTGTATCAAGTCCATTTGTTTCTAGGTACAATGTATCGCATAAAGTTAAAAACTATGGCGTAAAGACCTATCCCCAAAAAGCCAGTTCCCCCAGTTATAGTAACTATGGTATGCTACCAACCGCACTCCTCTTACAAGGTTGATGACTAAGGAAACCCCCGCCTAAGAAAAATAAAAGAAAAAAAAGACAATAAAATCAAAAGCGATGCAACAAAAAGAAAGCGAACGAAGATCGTATAATGCCGAGCGCATGATGGGACTTTTTGGTGTGGCCGAGGCCATAAAGGCTGGAGGAGGTGACGAGCGACGAAGCTTAACGAAGTATCGCCTCTATTAGGGAGGGCTGATAAGACACGCCAGTAGGAGAGGAACTTGTCAACGAAGACAAGAATCCAGGATGCGGTTGATTTAACGCTTCCGCGCGATCGGCGAAATGTCCACTTTTTTATGCGACCAGCCATGGGAGAAAAGGATCGCGACTAATCTTTGGTGATGAAGCCGAAAAAGTCTTTATTAGAGCGATACCCCGCCTCGCCAAGTCTTTGGCGGTGTTGACGAGGCGTTGTCAGAGGATGAGAGGATGGCGACATTCACATCAAGAATGGCCACTTCGCATCGCGGGCGAGGGTTCTGGAAACCTGGCCATTATGCTGTTGGGCGAGATTGCCGCAACTTCAAGTTGGGGTTGGGCGGTTACTGCTGCAACTTCAAGTTGGGGTTGGCGGGTTATTGCCGCTCCAATTACGTATAACAGAGCCAAGAATCCCCCTTATCCAGTTCATCCATCATCATATCCAGTTCATCCATCATCAACGAATAATGTCTACTACTGCTACCCCCATCATGCCTACTAAGACCATCAAACCGCAAGCTGCTCGCGCGCCAAGACCCGGCTGCCAAGCCTGTCGAAATCGCCGAGCAGGCTGCCAAGCCTTCCGATTCAGGCACCCCTGTCGGTTCCGCCAAGCCTCCCGCCAAGCGCACCCGGGCTGCCAAGGTTTCCGCGACCGCCGAGAGTTCTAAAACCGCCGAGCTTTCCGCCAAGTCATCCGAGACCGCCAAGCCTGCCGTTTCAGACACCCCTGTCGCTTCTGCCAAGACTCCCGCCAAGCGGACCCGGGCTGCCAAGGTTTCCAAGACCGCCGAGAGTTCTAAAACCGCCGAGCTTTCCGCCAAGTCTTCCGAAACCGCTTAAGCCTCAGGTTCCGCCGAGCCGGCTGCCAAGCTTTCTGATTCCGGCACCCCTGCTGCCAAGCCCACCCCTGCTGCCAAGCCTTCCGATGCCGCCGAGCCGGTTGCCAAGCTTTCCAATACCGCCAAGACCCTTGGCGCCAAGACACGCCCAATTCAGTATCATGAGACAGCTGCTGAAGCATTAGTAATGGGTGGTGTAACCAATACTGCTACTGCTAAGAAATTGGCTAGTATGGATTGGATTAGGACTGTTTTAGTTAAGGAAGACAGGGGTCTCAATATGGCTAGGCCAGTTAATGTTGAGGCTATCTTGGGATATAGCAGGGGTGAACTTGCAGAGGCAGGTTGTGACTGTTGTACTGACGGTAAAGGCCCTTTTGTTGAATGTGTCACTGTGGAAGGCATGTTTGCAGGTAGTTGCACCAATTGCCACTACAATAGCCAAGGCAAATATTGCACTTCGCCCCTGGTAAAGTAATCTACAATTCTACAACGTCTTACAATTGGTTTACAGTGACTTACAAACACTTGCAACAGAAATCAAGCCTTGCGAACGTTCTGCGCCCATTGCAAGCTCTTCTGCAGGTCCTGCGGAGGTTGCAGACAGGCATAGGAGAGTTGCAAAGAGAAAGCGTACTTCTACTAAAGAAAAATGGCGGAGGCTTTTGATGGCGGTGGAGGGGGTGGCTGATGCAATTGAGGATATCATGGAAGACATGGAAGACTAAATGTAATCAGACTCCTTATTAGTTGTAAACATTTGCAATAGTTATAACAAAATAAAGTCTGTGTTTGCAACTCTCGCAACCTTCTTGCAGCTGTTTACAATTGGTATTTCATTATTGCAAGTTCATGTAATGAGTCGTATATAATTGCAAGCTTTGATTTGTTCCTGCAAGAGTGCAAAGTATACCGTAACCCACTGTAATTAAAGTATATGAAACGGTAAAGGGCCTTCTGTAATGTATAACTGTCATCCTCAACAAGACTCCGGATACACTATATTCTCTGCTTTCTCTCTCCTCCGTCATAAGATTCGCAACTTATTTACATCTGTTGCCCTTGACAATGCGACATATAATTGTCCATGCCAGAACGTGGCGCAAATCAATCCCTACAACGCTGCCGATTGCCCCTCGCCTTTATTTACAGTCATTGAAAGCACAATCTACGGAAATTGTTTTCGAAGTTAAGATAAAGGCAATTCCCCTTCAGTTGTAGAAAGCTTGATGCGAGGAATAATCTTCACTTGCCCATCATTATCGCCTCCTAATATTCGCACCTCAACGCAACGCCTTTTCCATACGAATCACTGTCATTCTGCTCCATCGCAAAGTTCTGCTTTGGATATAGCAGCGCAGAAGATAACTGCGCCAATCTTAAGTCGCAGTGAGAAGGTGGCAGAATGCAGCGGATTCAGGCTTTGCAAGTACTCTGCAGGAGTTCATTTGACGCTTCTTCTGAATTGTTGAAGTCTGCACTATCGATAGAATAATATGTTTTAGCTTCACCGTGCACTGTATTGAGAACAGTATCATTGAACTCCGCGACTAAATCATTCCGCATTGCAAGGATTGCACGCCCTTTGAATGCCGTGTAATTGGTGTGAGCTGATGCAAGTATCACCGCAGGGAATATACGCCGCAGAGATCTGATCACAGCAAATGGAGATGAATTCGAAACGATTCGACCATTCCATTGTGGATTGTATGATAATTGCAAAGAGCTAATTGGCAAATTCCTTATTTGCCTCTCCTTCCCTTACTCGCATATTTGTTTTCAACGAAAGCTGCTGTAAACGCAGCCCAAGGAACGACTGCAGAAGACGCTGCAATCTGTTGCACCACGGTTACCCTGCCTTACACCAAGAAGAAGCAAAGTCTCCGCCAACACTATTGGTATATTGCCAAATAATGCATCCTCCCCAGCACCACAAATATCATTGAGAGACCTATTTACAGCCTCAAAACAATTTTTATTTGCATACCTCATCCCATATAATAAGACTTGCTTGTATGAGACGGCTTAGCGCGATTGCAGTAAATAGAGCACGCCGATGATTCATTAATAACAATGGGTATCTTGAACCTTGAATGCGACGTTTGCCACCGGAGAAGTAGCTGCCGCACAATACCGGAAGATGCAACGCAAAGAACAATTTTGCTTCAGACCGAAAATGGTAAATGGCCTTATAAAGGAACGTTTTCCTGCTCCATGGGCCTTGCAAGAAGAACTGTGCTGTTGCGGGTTCTCAACACTTACAATCGACAGAAGCATTGCAATTGTTCGCCGCTCAGCTTTGCAACTCTCTCATCACGCAGCCCTGTTCGCTTTGTTGACGATACCGAGTTCCGACGCAATCATCTCATTGCCAGCACGGTTCCACATGTGAATATATGGAGGCAAATCAAGTCTGTAAGAGTTTTGCCTGAATCTGCAAGATTCTGCGAGATCAAATAAAGTCCATAATCAAGATTCGGGTCCTGCAAATCAGCTGGGACGACAAACGCTTCGGTTCTCCCAAGGATGCGAGGTATATCATCGCAAATGTTGGTTGCAAACTCTGACCAAAGAGCTCTTGCATCTGTGAGATCTCCAAACAGTAGGGCCACAGAAATAATGCGCAGCCCAGTTCATGAATAGCACAGCCTCTGTAAAACACTGTACCCATTCGCGATCATCCTCCAGTAGTCCAAGGGCAACGCATGCAGCCTTGAAAGTAGGTTGCAATGCTCCCACAACAGTCCGCAAATGATCAAATGATGCAGCACCCCGCACAACCGTGAGCAGGAGTCGAATAGTATTTCACCCATCATAGGGTTGCAATGATACATTCGCCCAATTGACACACCTGCTTTTCTCCGTGACCATTTGGCGATTGGGTTTGTTGTAGGTAAAATGAGTTGGGAACTCTTGATATAGGTATGGGTGACCATCAACATTCTCCGTGATTATATTGAAAGAATGCCATCAGTGTCGACTTTTATGGATTCCATTCTTTGCAAAGATCTCGCCGCGTTTGCATCCATATCGAATACACTGCCTGTTCACCCGCATACGACCGCCAGATGCATGAGCTTCCTCATGCATTCCAAATTCAAAATCCTCCAGACAGCTTCTGTTACTAACGTAATGACCTTGCAAATAGCGCTTGACCTCATCGGTTTCATCGCTAACTTGCAAAGTGGTGCGATCAAGACTTCAGATATATACTTACGATATACTTGATTGCGTGAATAGACGACAAACCTCAACATTGATATGTGCTTTATACCGCCAGAAAGGTACGGATTATAAGGTACAACCCAACGATTATCAAATGCAAAGTTTTCAGTACCACCGAGCCTCGCGAACGGTATTGTATGTGTCCGCCCATCATCAAGGCTCATGTAAAGGGATATCCGCTTTCCTGCATCAATGTCTCATCTTGGAATGCCTTTGGAAACCTCTTTGCACACTTTCGGAAGCCTGAATCGGATATTGTCATGCATGGTGCGTTTGGCATTCGCTCGCCGCAGGGACCATGTACCATGCAGGTGGTTATAATTGCGCGCAACTCCCCATTAGGGTCTGCGATAGGATCCGCAACTCAAGACATACTATTTCATCAACGCGTCTGCTGTAAAGAAACCGATCATCAGGGTGCAAGAATAGCAGGAGATGCATGTGTGGTAAACCACGCTTTTGGTACTCAATTGTCCATACGCAACCCAGATAACGAATCAAAATGTTTTTACGCTGATTTCGCAGGAGCTGTTGTTGCTTCATATAATACTTTGCAGTGAGGTCGGGCCTATCGACACTGTTTGCCCTGAAGCAACTCTGCAACAATCTCCTGCCATTTGCTTTGTAAATGCGATGAACAGAGTTAAGGCGTCCGAAATGCCGTAACAATAGCCATCGAATCCCAGATAACTGTTGACGATCGATCACCGCCGGTATAACTGCTGGGAAGTATTACACGCCGTCCGGTCTCCTCCGCATTAAAGTCTTGCTGCAGCATAGCATCTGCAAGACCATTGTAAAGGTCTGCACGCAATTGTGATTGGTTTACACGAATCCAATTAAGCTTATTTTGATCGCAGACAGCCCATGCGTCAACCAAATATTGTTGAAATAAGCGTTGAGAATAAAAGAGAGTTGAAGTCTCAGATTGACGGTATGCAAACGATATCTGTTATCTATGTCAATTGCGCCATTCTGCATACTGTTTGCACTATATTCTATACCTATAAAAAGGTCGTTGACTGAGACGAAATTTTTGTAGCTTAGTAATCATTTCGAACCTCAAACCCCAATGCCAACCAGCATCACCATGTGGAAAGAGCAATACATAGTGCAAGCACAAGTTATTGGGATTAATTAGGTTGAAGGATTCATTGCCATTGTTATCACGGTTTGCGAGTACAATATCCCGAAATCCTGCTTGTCCATACTCATCAGGTATGATAACAGCAATCTCATTGCTGGTTGGCAGGTTGTTGCGACGCTTGTCAGCACCTGATTCCATTATCAATTGCAACTGCGGATTTAACAATATTCTTGCAGGCCCTTGCAAACGCTCTGCATCCATCAATCGTTCCCGAGCTGTCTTGTAGATTGCTATGTAAGGATTCACCTCATGCAACTCAGTCAGAAGACGCTGCAGTACCTCGGTTTAAGCAGGATGCGCTTCATGTCTTACGCCACCGATAGTTGCGTCAGAAATATAAGAAAGCTTGTGACGATTTTCCCTGGTTGCAAAGGTCCTCGCATGTGGTAAAGTTCCACGTATCTGAAAACAATGGACGCCACCACTCATACCGCCGCTGCAGGTCGTTAAAGATATTTTAGAGATGTAAATGTGAGTGCTGAGTTGTATTCACGAATACTACTGCGGAAATTTCTCGCAACAGTATCCGTGGATTGAAGAAGATATTGTAGATAGTTGGGCGGTGCTCGCAAAGATGGCAGTTGAACATCCCCCTTTTTGCAACAGATTTCAAAGCGGGGCTTAGCCTTCGAACTCGCTGCAACCCGTTCATCGATCCAATGTAAAGCTCTACATTGATCGCAAACTATATTCATCAAGCCCAAATCTAATTGCTTCCATTGTAAACGGGAACTGGAAAATGCGCAAGGAAATGCAGATTGCTGTCTTTGTCTAGCAGCCCTCGGAGGTGATGTCTATAAAGCAAAAAAAGTCACTGGCAAACCCTATGAAACACAAAGCTTCAAATTGCATATTAAATACCAGAATTTTCTGCCGCTTGTTCTGCTCAGAAGCTGCGTTGTCGCCTCATTTCTGCTAATCGCCTCGCAAACTATTAGAAAGACTTACAAACGCTAAGTCGACACATACCAAACAAACCCTACAGCGTTTAAATTGCCCATGCGATTGATATCGAATTCAAGAAGTTTTATAATGTTTACAACTGGCAAGATCTGGCTGTAGACATTATTGCTAACAATTGTAACGCGGATGTAGTGATGCCAGTGGTTATCAAAAATGAATTACCTGGCTATTATATAAAAAATATTTACAGCAGTCACTATCAGTTACCCTGCTTTATTACCCTGCTTTATAAAACCGGATTTTTTTTCTCCTGTTACCCTACCTTCCTACCCCTGTCTCCCACCCCTGTCCGATCCCTGCTATGACCAATCAGAACGCTCAAAAGTCTGACATCTGAGACATACTGTATTGTAGTACTATATAGATTACAACCAAAATTTATATATATGGGAATGCAACTTCAAAAGCGTATTTCTCCACAACCACAAGGAGATGGAGCAAAGGAATCTTAGATATGGATTCTCCGGTAGTGATAGTATCTACAGCTAAAATGTCAGTTCGAGAGTGCGACTTTGAAATTTTGATGTTGTTAGGTGGTTTGTATGGTTACCATCTCAATGTTCGGTTACTTGTGGAAACCCGCAATACATATACTTCGATTTCGTGATGTCGAGAACTTGATATATGAATCATTGTAGAATCCAGATATTGATATTGGTATTGGTGGGTGACGGGGCTATACGCTAGACCCCCTGAACCCCATTGATTGATTAATTACTTCATTACCCGTGTGCAAACCCGGAGGTTATAGCGAGGACCCTAAACCCAATTGTAGTGATAGGCGGACATAAACCAAGAGAAATAATAACTCTCCAGTGAGAATTTACTTTACTTCTCCCGTAACTGTTCCGATACGAACGGTAGTTTGTTTTCTTGGTGATGGGCCATGGACATATCAAGTCCTAAGGCTTTGTGTCCTCGTTCAAATATCGAGCCCTTTCAAAACACGCGAGTGGTCCTATGTGTTCCAGGAGATGGAGTAGAAAAAAAGGGCTAAAGCCGGAAAACTTTCGGTTTCGTCCGGCAGCGACATTCGGACAGATCATGTATTGATCGAAGACTTCGCACTGTACGTAGCTCAAGTTCAAAGATGAAAAAGATCACATAACTCACGTGTTCGGTCATAGAATGCTGAAAGTGGGGCATCCCGTCCGCTCTGCCATACCCAAGCCGCATATCGTCCAGTTAGTACTGCAGTGGGTGACCATGTGGGAATCCTGGATACCGAACTCTTTTGCTGCTTCTTTTTTGCCTAGCGAGTGGACGAATGGGCTTGCGGTTTGGGGTCTGTTTGGAGCCTGTTTAGCTCCAAATGTGGGTCCGGGTTTTACAGCCTAGCAGGGACCACGGTATTCACCAGGTAAGAAACCAAGTCTCAGATCTTAGGATCCGCTCGAGCGTTTTTAACCAACCACAAATTAAAGTGATGACTTGGAATTTGCAGAGTGTGGAGGGACGATCTAGGCACCCCGTATTCGATCTCTTATCTAAACTTGCACTGCTCAAGATATTTCATAGTTATAGGGCATTTCGGGAGAATCTCGCTAGCAGATATTACTCAAAACTCTGTAATTCTTGTGGCCAATGAGCCAAGCCGTGTATTCAATCCTTAGGCACCACCCACCCGCCCCCACCTAGCTCTGTGGGTGTGCATCTCGATCATCGTATCCCACATTACCTTGTATGATAATGTCGTATATCAACGACTATCTAGTCAGACCCTAACCATGACGGGACCCCGGCCACAGGCTCCGGTAAGACCTTTCCTTTCCCGATGTCCAGGATCCCGCATATTAAGGAACAATCATCGCGGGGCTGTCATATCCCTCAAAAACCGGCGGAGTAATAGTCTTATGCAGCTGAGGAATGCTGTTGTGATGATGTGACATGGGTGTAGCCAAGTCAGGGCTGAATGCTGGTGTCAACGAGTGATGTTCTATGATTGACACGTGATCGAGTGATAGTTAGTGAGTGCGATCGTACTAGTAGACCCAGCTTGTGGGACGTACGTCACGGGACAGGTCTCCGTTGGGGTGTTGTTTCGGTGTTTGAACCGTTGCTTTGTAACAAAGACCAAGAGTTTTCGTTCCTGGGGGGGGTCGTTATCAAGGGCTTAAGGCGTGGTTATGTCCAAGTACAGCGACAGGAAATAAGTGATGCAACGCCCTGAGGTATGGCTATACCTGAAAACACGGTATATTGGTGGCGTTCTACTCAAAACAGGTATCACTCTGTCTCAGCCCGTTCCATCACTTATTACCTACCGCTGTACACATGTAGCTTATTGGAGGCGAGTGTGGGAAGCGATTTCTTAGGTGTGGGTGTGCGGTCTGTGCGCGTCTCATGGGGTGTATGGGTTTGATGTGAGAAGCTTAAACGTCCGAGAGGATAGATGGATACATGTAGGGAAATGTATGTCTACATGTACTCGTATGCGACTGTCTCGAGACTTCGTAACATGATGTACAGCCGCATCCGTAAGGTTTTGGCACACCCAGCCTCGAATTGAAGCTCATGAGTTGAAATCATGATATCAACAACCGGATAAGAATGACTACAAAGAGGAAGTCATAGATAGATATTTCTATGCTGCTGTATATCACAACACTTTGTATGACCATCTTTCGAGGAAGAGGGCCAAGATACATACTTTGTTTGTTGCAATCGCGGACGTTTTACAGGGTGCCAAAACTTTGCGGGCGTGGCTGTACATGCATGTACGGAATTCTATTTCTTGGAGTAGGCCACATCCCGCGTGCATCTACTCAAGACACACGACGCACGGATATTTAGTATATTGTCAACAGTGATCAATGGTCCCTTGCAGGAAGAGTTGCTTTCCTCCGCCCCCCTTTCGATGCACCTTGAGGTACTACTATCACAATGGAAACGATGTTCTGCTCTTGTAACCACATATAGATGGACTACCTGAGCGCCCCTCTACCTTGAGTTGCCTGACTTTGAACTGCCATGTACAGCCGCGTCCGCAATGTTTTGGCACCCCCAGTCTCGAAGCTCATGAGTTCAAATCATGATATCAACAACCGGATAAGAATAACTACAAAGAGAAATTTATAGGTAGGTATTTGCATACTGCTGTATATCACAACACTTTGTATGATCATCTTTCGAGGAAGAGGATCAATCTACTTTGGTTGTTGCAATCGTGGACGTTTTGCAGGGTGCCGAAACTTTGCGGGCGTGGCTGTACGTATCTAACTGAGACAAACTTGTGAGACAGAGTTATCTTCCCAGATCAATAATCTACGACCAGAAAGCTGGCCCGGAGCTCGGAAGACCAGAAAACGTTCTGCATAGATTGAAGACTCCTTGATATGTGCGCATCTCGTACCTATCGATATCCTGACATCTCGATATCCATACATTACTTGGCGGGCCGGGTCGGAAACACTAAATCCCGGAATCAGCTAGCAGAACCTCACGTAGAGGAGAGTACATGTATGTTCTAGACGATCTAGGTTAAAAGCGCAGTGAGTGTGAAACCCTCTCACTATCCATTTTAGGAATTCGATAGTTAAAGGACTTGTAGATATTGACATGCACATCAATCTGGGCGTAGCTCCGTTACGGTCTGTGTTTTCGACTGGTAATTTGACACGTCCAGGGAATAGTTCTATCTCATGCTGGAGTCTAGAGATGGTCCTTCAACCAAGGGGACATGCACTAAATACATGTATGTGTTCTTTACACCTTGACTAGACCACGCGTGCGAGATCATATATGACCTCTATTGGCATATGGTCAGTTGTGCGAGTTTTTGAATTGGGATACAGTCTCTCCTTCCCGGGACGGGTTGATGTACGGATCTTGTGCCATTGGATAAGTACAGGAAGTTGTGCATAATGGATAATGTCGCGGGCCCTGATATTGAAAAAAGGTGGGTCGCGCGAAACCTTTCATACCGCTTGGGTATATGTGAGAACTGGGAAAGTGAAGGTTGGAACATGAGGTAAGCGTGGCTGGTATACGTGGCTGGTAGTGTTGTTGCTATGTAGGTACATACAACGGGTACTTCTAAGGCTAATCGAGACCTTTCAGCCAATCGTTTTCGAGATAATCCCTGGGCGGAGGTAGCAAATTTCCAGTCCTCTATTGATTTATGACGTCAAATCGGTCACACTTTCGCAACGTACACTTCTACGACTCTACTAAGCCCAACGATACTCTCGGTGGACTCATATAGAATGGCTCGGTTACGGAAGTGGATTTCCTCCAGATGCTAGGGATTATTCTTATTACTGGGACTCAACCTATACGTGTTTAATATAGAGCTTCGGGCGACATGGTATCGATGAGCGACAATCCTCTGCAGCTTGGGATATACGATATTTATTGTGATGGTACGGCACTGTACTTACTCATAGCTATAGTGGGGTGAAAATAGCTAATGTCAACAGGCATGATTAGAACCAGTGACGAACCATGAGTGCAACGCATTATTTCGTATGATGTGTCGGGCCGAGACTGCGTTTCGTGAAGGAATACGTGCTCGTGAAGGAATACGTGCTCGTAATGGAAAGTGTGTTATCACGGGTGTGGTGAAAGCGATGGCCCCATATGAATGGTATTCTTTTGAAGCAGCCCATATTTTTCCTACTGGAGGAGAAAGAGAATCTGTCAATCGATATTACGGGTATGGACGATACTACGAGAGAGTCGAAAATCAACTCGTGTCAGAATGGGTTTCTGCTGCTAGCGAGCATTCACCAGCCTTTTAATCAGTATCGTCTTTCGGTGAATCCTGATCTAAGTTTTATTCCACATTTATTGTCTAAATTATGATTTATCCTAACGATTAATAGGTCAACTACAAGATCGTGGTGTTTGGTATAGATATGCTAGGCGTAGATGGATGACATCTGGATCCTGTGTGTCGAGATCCGGCGGATCCTCATAGAGTGTCTGATAGGCTTTTGCGGTGGCACTTTCGGTAGTCCGTGCTTGCGAATATGAGAGGTGCTGGAGAGCCAGTATTCGAGCGTGACTTTCCACCGGAGGCGGGTATGATGAAAGAGATACGAGAGCAAAAGGGAGGTTCGAGTTTCGGGTAGATTCAGAGTGGCTGCTTGAGATGCTTAATTAATGATAATGTTCGTGGAGTGTCTCCCAGGTATCAGAAATAGAGCCAGCTCCATTTTCTGACAACCTGATTGGTGCCGATCACATCATTAACCAATCAGATAATCAACATATAGAGCTGGCTCCATTTGCGCAAAGTTTCTAATAGGGAGCGTGAGCGACCGTCGCAGTTGACAATGAGCATACTTGATCCGCACTTAATAACAGATGTTGGGAGAAGAACCAGAAAATGCAATAGGGTTATTTGTATGGCAGAGCAGCGCCACTCCATACAAATAACCCCTGTATTGTCACTTGCATTTTCTAGTTCTTATTCCTGTACCCGAGTATCAAGCCAAGGCCAAGGAATCTTGACCCGTGGCGGGTTAAGCGCAGGCCGCCCAAGACGCTTGGCCTGATACGTACGACCCAGTAAGTTGGCAGTAACTACATTTAATTCCACACTTTTCTTGTGGTGGCCGCACAAAACAGGGAGAAAACTCTTGGTTCATTAACTGGTACCGGAAAGTCGCTGTTCCGAGAGCTTTCACACGGAACTTTGTGTTTCCGGGCAGCCTAACATACATGTAGACACGATGGCGGAAGCCAAGTACCACAGAATCCGACCTAAACCCCCGTGGCGGTACTGGGCAATACATAGATGGCATTTTTTTTTCTTTCTCTGCGTTTCCGTGTTTTCGCATGTGAGCCAGCATCATAGGGAGAAGAGAAAGCTGCTGTTGGTGGAAGGTTAAAGCCGCTCATGCTGATGATGATTACATTGGACCTGCCTGCATGCGCAGGAAAGGTGCTAAACAAATGATTTTGTCCAGTGACAACATATATACCCAAGCGAAGTTCTTAAAATTCCAACTGGGGGAAACATAGTCACTTAGCTTTTGCGGATCCGTTAACTTTATCTCTAGCCGTCTGTCAAGCAAGCTCGAAGCAGGACTGGAGGGAGTAGGGGAGTTTAGGTACAGTGCAGTAGTAGTAGGTGCATGTAGATAACCTAAAGTGCTAACTAACGTTTCACCTCAGCCCTACCTACCATGCCTGGTCCATCCACTGAGGTCCCCGCGTCTTTCCCCCAATCACATCCGGCGTAATTGGACTGCGAATAACAATGAAAGGATGCACCATTACGCTGCTTCCGACCGGAGAGATATTTAACCGAGCATCAGGCAATACTAAACTGTTCTCGGGACGCACAGAACCCGTGTGCAGGCTGGACAGCTTAATCAATTGAAGTTCCTTCCCTCGACGTTAATCCTGGTGTGGGGGTGGAAGATGGTAAGCAGCCCGTCAGGTTGGTAGTGATAATGATAACTGGCCTGGTATAGCATTTGATCTTTCCTAGCTGTCCCGCCCTACTGGCTGGTAGTCTAATGATGATGGCTTACAGTACCTTTACTTACATACATAGCGCTCTAGGATGATACCTATAATCCTTGCTCCAATTGCCCCTGGTCAGTTTATTAGTTGGGGGCGTACTATAGCAGCAGCAGCAGCAGCAGCAGCAGCAGCTCAGGAATAGAAGAAAAAGTCTTTGCCAAATGAGGAAGACAAAGGTACGAGGCCAAGTAATGTGAGGTTTGAGCCTGAGAAACCCGCCGGAAGACCTACGACCCGGTAAGAATTTGCGGAAGGCCTAGGAAGACGTATGCACACGTGCTCCTTGATAGTGTGATATGTAGCTACAAAAAGTCTAATGTCCCCCGGTTTTGGGTTTTATACATATTCCGCAGTTGAGTATCAGCGAAGGAAAAGGTCGTTATCAGACCATAATAATACGGCCGGCTTTTCTCAAGCTGATTCTCTTCCCAGATCAATTGTGTGCTGAATAAACATTCTTTGAGTTCGATTTTTTCCCCTCATCTCACCAAGTATTCAATACTACTGGGCCATTTCTACCGCCTCTCATAATGGCCAGCGAGTCCGAAAAGATACGTCCTCCCTCAGGCTCCACTACGGACGCCCTACGGGTCGAAAAAGACGAAGCGGACGGGATTTCTTATAACAGCGGAACCGTCACGCCGTCCCCCTCCGGCCATGGCTACGAAGATATTCAAGCTCACCCGCGCCGGAAGTCTACAATAGACCCCTCAGGAAGAGACGAGATCATTGAACTCGCTCGACGCTTCTCCAGACTCTCCACATACACAGTGCCAAAAGATGGTGAGGTCGAGAGTCCGTTCAACTCGGACAACCCGTTGCTGCAGCCAGGATCGGGCAAGTTTAACCCAAGAGCGTGGGTGAAGACAATGATGCATTTGCACAACGACCCCAATAAATATCCGCATAGGACGGCAGGTGTCGCATTTAAAAATCTGTCTGTCCATGGGTTTGGAAGTGCGCTGGATTATCAGAAGGATGTGTCTAATGGGTGGAGAGATGCGGTGAGCGGGGTGGCAAAGATACTTTCTGGAGATAGGCATAAGGGCGAGACAAAGATTCAGATCTTGAAGGATTTTGATGGGGTGGTGAAGAATGGAGAGATGTTGGTTGTGTTGGGAAGGCCTGGAAGGTAAGTCGTTGATTTACTGATGTGCAGCTTGGAGACATGTGCTAATTGAGGTTGGTTTATAGTGGTTGTTCAACTTTCTTGAAGACTATTGCTGGGCGCACTCATGGTCTGTATATTGGCTCAGAATCAGACATCGAATACCAAGGTTAGTAAACAAAAAATATCTCGACGAAGCTGTAGGGTACGGATATTAACATGGGTTAATGATAGGAATCCCACGAGAAATGATGCACCACAATTTCCGCGGTGAAGCGATTTACAACGCTGAGACAGATGTCCACTTCCCTCACCTAACAGTCGGACAGACGCTCTCTTTTGCTGCACAGACCCGCACCCCTCACAATCGTTTACCCGGTATAACTCGTGAACAGTATAGCGACCACATGCGAGACGTTGTCATGGCCGTCTTTGGCCTCTCACACACCTTCAACACCAAGGTCGGAGATGACTTTGTCAGAGGTGTGAGTGGTGGTGAGAGAAAGAGAGTCAGTATTGCGGAGGCCTCTCTTGGCGGAAGCCCGCTTCAATGCTGGGATAACAGCACAAGAGGCTTGGACAGTGCTACTGCACTCGAGTTTGTCAAGACCTTAAGACTGCAGAGTGAACTGGCGGGATCAACGATGCTGGTGTCCATGTACCAGGCTTCCCAGAGTTCCTATGAGGTAAAATAGTTTCGAGCAGAATTATCTGAGATACCTTTTTAAAGCTAACGGTTCTTTAGTTGTTCGATAAAGTTATCGTGCTCTATGAGGGTAGGCAGATCTATTTTGGCCCCACAGAGAGCGCAAAGGCCTTCTTCATAAATATGGGTTTCCACTGCCCGCAACGACAGACAACCGCAGATTTCCTTACATCTCTGACCAGCCCGAGCGAACGTGAAGTCAAGCCTGGCTTCGAAAACAGGGTGCCCCGTACCCCCGATGAGTTTGCAGATGTCTGGAGGAAGAGTGCAGAGTACAAAGGGCTTCTGCAGGATATTGACTCTTATAAGCAGCAGTACCCGGTCGACGGCGAGCAGTTAGAGAAGTTCAAACTCTCAAGAGCAGCCCAACAAGCGAAAAGCATGCGGGTTGAGTCTCCCTACACCATCTCTGTACTCATGCAGATCAAGTTGTGTATACGACGTGGTTTCCAGCGGCTAAGGGGTGATTTGACGAACTTTTGCAATACGGTATTCGGAAACATGATTATTGGATTGATCGTTGGTAGTGTTTTTTACAATCTTCAAGATAACACCTCTAGTTTCTTCTTGAGGGGAGCACTGCTGTTTTTCGCGGTTCTGATGAATGCTTTTTCTAGTATTTTGGAAGTGCGTACGCTCTTGGACATTTGCATGGTTGTTGTGGTGGTTCTAACTCTGATCATAGATTCTCACTCTCTACGCTCAACGCCCCATCGTCGAAAAACACACGCAATATGCTCTTTATCATCCGTTTGCCGAAGCCGTTTCATCCATGATATGTGACCTCCCGGCGAAAATTATCGTGACGTTCAGTTTCAATACAACAGTATATTTCATGGCCAACCTTCGCCGCGAGGCCGACCACTTCTTCATCTTCCTGCTTTTCTCATTCACAGTCACGCTCTGCATGTCTATGATGTTCCGTACCATTGCCGCCTTTTCACGTACCATTTCTCAAGCCATGGCGCCCGCCGCTGTATTGATTCTCCTGTTGGTGGTCTATACTGGTTTTGCCATTCCCGTCCGCGATATGGTTGTTTTCCTGCGCTGGATTAACTATATCAACCCAATTGGATATGCTTTTGAGAGTTTGATGGTCAATGAGTTCTACGGCCGCGAGTTTGCATGTTCTGTCTATATTCCATCGGGGCCTGGATACGAGAACGTCACCGCAGATCAACAATCCTGCAGTGTCAAGGGCGCCGTTACTGGAAGCCTCACAGTTAACGGTGGTAACTATATTAGCACCACATATAAATACGAGCACGCACATCTATGGCGCAATTTGGGAATCATAATCGCATTCATGGTTTTCTTTCTATTTACGTATCTTGCTGGCACAGAGTACATTGCTGCGGCGAGGTCCAAGGGCGAAGTTCTGCTGTTCCGTAAAAAGCATCTCCAGAAAATGAGGAAACAGGGTGCAGATGGAGAGGCCATTGCTACGGGGCGGCCGGTGGTGGCACAAAATGCGACGAGCGAGAAGTTGGCGGCGATTCAGCAGCAGACAGATATATTCATGTGGAGAGATGTGTGTTACGATATTCAGATCAAGAATGAACACAGACGTCTCTTGGACCACGTGGATGGATGGGTTAAGCCTGGAACTTTAACTGCGTTGATGGGTGTCTCGGGAGCTGGAAAGACCACGCTCTTGGATGTTCTTGCTAGTCGAGTTACAATGGGTGTTGTTAGTGGTGATATGCTCGTCAATGGCAACCAGCGGGATGAATCTTTCCAGCGGAAAACTGGATATGTTCAGCAGCAGGATTTACATCTTCAGACCACCACTGTGCGAGAGGCTCTGATATTCAGTGCTTTGTTGCGGCAACCAAAAACTACGCCCGAGAAGGAGAAACTAGACTATGTTGAAGAGGTCATCAAGCTTCTGGAGATGGAGGAATACGCGGAGGCAGTTGTTGGTGTACCTGGAGAAGGACTGAACGTGGAGCAGCGGAAACGCTTGACGATTGGTGTTGAGCTTGCCGCAAAACCTGCACTCCTACTCTTCCTCGACGAACCTACTTCTGGTCTTGACAGTCAAACAGCTTGGTCAATTTGCGACTTGATGAGGAAACTGGCAAACAGCGGGCAGGCAATTCTGTGCACTATTCATCAGCCGTCAGCCCTTTTAGTCCAAAACTTTGATCGCCTATTGTTCCTTGCTAAAGGTGGTAGGACAGTGTACTTTGGAGAGATTGGCGAGAACTCACACGTCTTGACTGGATACTTTGAGAAGAACGGAGCGCACCCTTGTCCTCCTGAAGCAAACCCGGCTGAATGGATGCTTGAGGTTATTGGTGCTGCACCGGGAGCTGTTTCTGCCAGGGACTGGCCACAGGTTTGGTTGGATAGTCCTGAGCGGGCTGCGGTTAGAAAGGAATTGGATGATATGCAAGCAGAGCTTGGAGGCCACGGAGACTCAACAGATGGACATGGCCATGAGGAATTTGCGATGCCGTTCTCGTACCAGTTCAAGGCGTGTCTCACGCGCGTATTCCAGCAAACTTGGCGCACACCGTCTTACATCTACTCGAAGATCTTCCTTTGTACAGCGACATCTCTCCTGATTGGTCTCTCCTTCCTTAACTCCGAGAACACCCTACAAGGCCTCCAGAACCAGATGTTCTCCGTCTTCTTGTTTATGACAATCTTCGGTACCATCGTTCAACAGATCATGCCTCATTTTGTAATCCAACGAAGTCTTTACGAGGCTCGAGAGCGTCCCTCAAAGGCCTATTCGTGGAAAGCATTCATCCTCTCCTCCATCATTGTCGAGCTCCCGTGGCAGACGATGATGTGTGTCATTAGTTTCTTCCTCTGGTATTACCCCATTGGGATGTTCAGGAACGCTGAAGCTACTGGCACTACCAGTGAGCGTGGTGCTTTGATGTTCCTATTGCTATGGGCGTTCTACATGTTTACGTCCACGTTCACACACATGTTGATTGCTGGGATTGAAACCGCAGAGGCGGGAAGCAATTTAGCGAACTTACTTTTCATGCTAGTATTTATGTTTTGCGGGTACGTCTCCTTTCCTCCCTTACGCATTTTCTTCAGATTTAGCTGCTAACCTAACCCTAAAATAGTGTCCTCGCTACTGTAGACAGCCTTCCAGGGTTCTGGATCTTCATGTACCGCGTCTCGCCATTCACATATCTTATCAGTGCTATGCTTTCAACGGCCATAGCCAATTCCGAGGTCCACTGCTCCAATATCGAGTTCACAATCTTCAACCCGCCCTCAAGCCAGACATGTGCGGAGTATTTGGAGCCCTTCATGTCAGTTGCTGGCGGAGCCATTGCAAACCCGTCGGCAACAGCGGACTGTAGGTATTGCTCAATCGCGGATACCAACACGTTCTTGTCGGCACTGTCAATTGATTACAGCGACCGCTGGAGAAACTTTGGGTTGATGTTGTGCTACTCTGTGTTCAATCTTTCGATGGCCATCTTTATTTACTGGCTGGCGAGGGTGCCAAAGGGTAGCAAGAAGAAGGTGGTAGCCAAATAGATGGTGGGGGGTGGTGATGGTGGGGGGTGATGATGGTGGGGGTGGTCACAAATGGTGGTTATTAGACGTAGACGGGTTCGGTACTTGTCGGTTAGTCGGTTGGTTGTGTGGATTACTTTTTAGGTGCTTTGGAGGAATCTCTCCCTCTTTTTGGGTTTATTTTTTTATTTTCTTTATTCCTTATTTTCCAACTTCTTACTAGACCTTCTTTGGGATGGCTTTTATTTATTTATTCTTTATGTCGTTAATATATATGTATAATTACGAACTCCAACACCTTATCCTGAATCCCCTTGCGCCAATTGATGCGGTGGTATTGCCGAGTGATATCCCATGAAGCCACACAGTAATCATCACTTGGCTCTTCAAACCGATTACCAAACAAACCTCTGTTGTAACAAGCCGGTGGAATTACAGCTACTCCATCAAAAAATAAATAAGCCCATATACAAATCCACACGCTGCGCTCGTTACGCATAGTAGGGCATGTCGGAGAACAGGGTGGGGGCTAGTTTCGGGGTAGCGTATCTCTACCTGATGCACGCGCCATAATCACTCATAGTAGTCAATTTGATTCGGCTCGCTATATTAAAATGATGATGATAGTTGCAATCTCTACCAATCAGGAATGTGGCATGGGTCAATGATATATCAGCCAGAAATCGTGATACTGTGGCGCATGAAGTCGACAAATTTTTTATTTTTTATTTTTCTTTTATTTTTTAATTAGAAAGAAGGGTTTTAATGAGATTCATAGCAAAATGCTTTGTTCAAAGATTAGTGTTAGACCCATTTTCGGTAGTATGTAGATTTGAGATGATCGCGAGGATAAGAGAGGCGGCATCGACAGCACTAGGAGCGACATGAGCGCCGGTAGTGGGGGGCCGTGAGAGACGACGGCGCTTGGGTGCGGGGACAGACGTGTCCGTATCACTCCCCTCCCCCTCTTTTTCCTCTTCCTCTTCGCCCTGTTTCTCCATCTCCTGCCCCCCCTCCGGCTCCCCCTCCTCTTCAGGCAGGTTAATGATACGGGACTCTAGATCCGTGGAAGCACCGGCGCTCTCGGCAGCAGCCTGTATCTGGACAGCGTGAGTAGGAAGTGCTGTAGCGGCTCGTAAGGCGGCTCGCGCATGCATGGGTCTGGGCAATATCTGAAGACACGCGTGGAAGGCAGCTAGGTAGCCAGTTTGAAAACCCTCTTTGTAAGCAAGGAATTCTTCGTCCATGATTGGAGAAGTGGTTGGATGGCAGTTTTTTGGTTTGGTTGTGGGCTGGTTTGGTTTGGTTTGGTTTGGTTTGGGGTGGGCCGTTCTATTTATTTGTTTCTAGTCAAGTGTACTTTTGTTTGGCATAGGTACATACTTATATAGGTGATAGAGGAGGTGGGCTGGCGGTCTTTGTTCTTATTTAGTTCTTTCTGCTGCTTCTTTTCTTCTTTTTCTTTCTCCTGTTCTCTGGAATATTTCTGGCTTGTAGTATTTGAAGGCACCATCTCAGCTCCTGGAATAGATTAAGCAGCTCTACGTCCAATCATACAGCGTAGTGTTTAGAATCTATTATGATGCTCATAATGTTGATATGGTTTGGGTCTCTTAAAGGATAGCTAGTAAAAAGGATTTTAAGAGTTAAAACAGATCCAGTATATTCCCTTTGACGTATCCGGACCTTTCTCACCCTTTCCTGCCTAGCTATGTGACTTATTTGACAAACCTTGTGTAATTATCACGGATGAAGCTAGCCCACGAGTACTTAAGGTATAACCTCGACAAACCCCTCCTCCTCCCAATCAACCTCCTCTCCCGATCTCTCCAGAAATTCCAGAATGAAGTCCTGCGACAGGATATTTCCATTGGTACCATTATAGCGCAACTTGGTCCCCTTCCCATACCAGCTCTTCTCCACGATAAACTTTTTCCTCACCATCGCCATAAACTTCGCGGCAAGGCCCATCCCATACGTGAGCTCGCTCTCGCGCCACTTCCGTGCCACGCCGCTCTGTGCCCCCAGCTTGTAGGCCGGGTCGGCGATGACGATATTGCGGTTCTTGTAGATGACCACGTAGGTGTGGAAGGCGACCGTGCGCTCTTGCAGCTGGATGGGATTCCAGATTGGGGCGCTGAACATCAAGATGGTGCCGGTGGTGCGGACGCTGTAGAGCGCGCTGCTGAGGCACGAGCGGAGGGACCAGTCGTGCTTTTCGGCATCTTTGAAGTCCTGTGGGAGGGCGCTGCGGGCGATGCGGGAAAGCTCGTTGAGCTTGCGTTGGCGGTCGGTGTAGGTGACGAGGCGTGTGTGGATGTGCCAATCGAGATGCTTGTTGTTCATGTGGGCCAGCCAATTGTTGATTTCAGCACAGCTAGTGTGCGCGGTGAAGTTGAGGCGTGCAGCTGGTGGTATATTAGTGGCTAGTTTGGGGAAGAGAGGGAGGGGGAGTGACGGACATGAACGAAGAATGTCACTGCTAGCATCGCGGGCAGCGAGCTCCTCGGGGGTGGGGCCTGGGACCTTGAGCTTACGCTTCTTCTTCACGTGGACGAGCTTCATGTTGCCGGCGCCTGTTTGCTGTGTTAGTGGAGATTTTATACTGTAGGAATGAATTATTCGACTTACTATCCATTTCGACCTCGTCGAAAGAAGGATGATAGAACTCTTCCTTGTCGACTTCAGGTACTGGCGTTGGTTCCTTTTCGACTTCAGGTGCTGACAGCCCTTCCTTCTCGACTTCAGGTACTGACATTGCTTCCTCGTCGGCTTTAGATACTGGCCTTGCTCTATTGTTAGCTTTAGGTACTGGCCTTGCTCTCTTGTTAACTTTAGGTGCTGATGTTGCTTCCTTGTTGAGTTCAGGTGCTGATGTTGCTTCCTTGTTGAGTTTAGGTGCCGGCACTGTTTTCTTGTCGACCTTAGGTAAGGACGTTGGTTCCTTTTTGATCCTTTTGACTTTAGGTAACGATGCTGGTTCCTTTTTGATCTTTTTTCCCTCAGGTAACGACGATGGTTCTTTTTCTTTTTTGATGCTTTTGCCCTCAGGTAGCGACGACATCGACATTGGCTTCATCATCATGGGGGTGTCATCTTCTTTTTCTTCCTTTACTGGAAAGCTGTACTCCCTCCAATTGCCTGATGGGGGAGTTTCGATGAGAACGCAACGCATCTCATTCTGCTTTGGGGTGGCCATAGACATTGTAAGCAATGCGTTTGGTTCCAAAGACATTTGAAAGTTGTGTTGTGGATCCGGAGGTGGAGAGAGGCTATACGTACTTACGGGTGTTTTATTCTATTTAAGAGGCAGTTGGGTGATGGTCGAGGGGGCTTGGCCGGGCTGGGTAACCGCAACTACAAACGAAGGATTGTGCCCTGAATGCCAATAGTATTTAGTAAGATATGGCGGACTTTATTTGAGGTACATTGCACTAAGCTTTATGCGAGTGATAATCTGTGATATAGGTGTGCCAAGCCTGGATTCTAAGTACCAATGATTATCGAACAGGAAGCGTAAAAGTAATATAATTGGGACAGCCTTAGAGAGAAATATCGATCTATATACGCAAGTCCTTTATTTTGAGCCTATGCTATTTGATTAGAAATATTATCATTGCGAGCACTAGTGGTATAACCTCTGACCCTATACCCCAGAAATTGCAAGCCCTAAAGACTCTATCAGCAATATATACTGCCGCTTTATATTCAGTACCTGTACTCTACATGAGGTTTATATCCTGTTAATATGGCATCTATTACAGGCCCTCAACCTGCACCCATCACACACATAAATGTAATTAGGCAGATAATCCGAGCACATCTCGCAACTCGCCCCAGTCCGGGTGTACGTCCACCCCTCCGTATGCTCGCACTCATAGCTAGACCTGAGGTCCTGCACAATCGTTCTCGCGGCCATCGCTAGCGCCCGTGATCCAGCACTGGCGCCTACCTCGCGGATGGCTAGATCCTCCGCTCGCCGGTGGAGATGGTCCTCGTCCCAGTCGCCACACTCACACGTCTTCCATTTGACGCCGCAGCGGTAGCACCATTCGGCTTTACATCTATGATGCGGTCTTTGTATTAGCTAAGTCTACTACATTGTCCGGACTACTAACCTGCACGTCATATGCTGGCATCCATGCGATCTCTCCACAAGCGAATGGCATTGCTGGCACCTCTGCCATCCGTTTGCTGCCGCCGTCTCAAGCGTAAGCATCATACTTGGATCTTCAGGACAGTCCTCACTGTCATGCTCCTCCTTCTTGCACAGTTTGCATGTCAGTGAATAGCAATCCATACAGGTCGCTACATCGCGCGAAATGTTCTGGGCCGGGATGAAGCGGGAACATGATGGCTGGAAGCAGTACGTGCGGTCCTTGCAGGTGTACTCCTCGCTTTTTTCAAGGAATTCGACTACTTGATTGTCGGTCAAGAGGGGGAGCGCAAGCTCGATGGAGAGCTCTTTCTTGCAGCACCGAGGGGGGAAGAGTTGTTCGTCTTTGCAAGCGCGGACGAAGAGGTCTTTGAGGTCGGTGAAGCAGTAGGAGTGCGTGCAGGGGGCGGTAATAGTGTGTTCGGCAGAGAAAGACTCGAGACAGATAGCGCAGTTTGCGCAGGACTTTCGGAGACCGGGCTTGTACTTATTGGCGCCGGAGTAGGTGGTTCCGGAGTTGGCAGTTCCAGAGTGAGGGGTTTTGGCCCCAGATTTGGGGTTTCTAGAACCAGAGTAGGAGGGGCCTGCGTTCGACTGCTGTGGTTTTCCCTGTCAGTGTGTGGTCTCAATGGGTTAACAATATATATGTAGTGAATTGCAGCCGTGTTTCACTGGATTACATGTATTTCGAGCTTTGAGTGCAAAAGAGAATAAAAACACACAAAAACATCAGGCAGACCGTCCCCACCAATAGACAACGACTTAATGGAATATCTACCTTCTGCTCAAGCTCATCCACTAAATCCCACTCTTGACACCTCCTCTCCAACTCCGCAATCGCCTCATCCGTCATCTCCACTCCCGTTCCAACAGCCATACTCCTCCACATATCATTCCTACTCTTCTCCTCTGGCACCACCATCACCGCCTCCTCCGATAACTGCATCGCCAGCTGCCGACTCCCTTCATCCCCCAGCTCAAGCTTCGTCAGCTCTTCGAGCAGCCCGCCATCACTCCTGACAGCCCGATCAAGGCTCTCTGCGAGCCGCTCATCGGCGAACATGCGCGCTGTGGCGAGAAGGTGCTCACGATAATCATTGAATGCGACCTCGTCGCTGGAGCTGACGGCGTCACCGAGACGGCCTTTGCCTTTGCGGCTGGAGAGTGCTTCTTCGACATCGCTTAGCTGTAGCTGAATTGCGAGGGCGAAGGAGAGTTCATCCATGGCTAAGTTGGATTTTAACTATTGCTCTTCGGTGAGAGACGTTTTGAATTGCGGGCCTTTTTTGTCCTGCCGGTGTATAGTATCTATAGTGGCTTCAATGTGGAATTGAGAGGAGGAAAGAAAGAGCTAACTAACGGCCCATTGACTAAATAGGCATCCTTGTCGAAGGGGGGTTAAGGGAGTTTTTGCCTCAGGCCTTCCCATCTTCCGTGCAGAGAATTGTGGAATTGTGGGGTGCCTGAACTGTGTGTAACGGAGATCGTAGTTTTCTAACGTTTCCGAACTGAACTGGGTCTGCATACCACCAAAATCTAGTTGCCAAGCACGATTTACGCCCATATGCAGATCCAGCCCAGTTCGGAAACGTAAAAAAACTACGAGTAGTATACTCGCATATCAAATATGTATTTGCGCAGCCATCAAAACACACGCAGAATCCTGAGAGCTTTCCCATCTCCCTTGAAATTATCTTCTATCTAGGTACCTGTAAGACTCTACAGGTCGCTTTTAGGCCATATCTACAAAGAACAAATTCTGAAGGTGAAATGTGTCTAAAAAGGTCCTTTTACTGTACATTTACGAATGTCTCAATTAGGCCAAGAATTTGGAGCATGAGTATCCCTTGTCAAAACTATTATACTATACTTGGTCGTTGACATTTTGGTATAGATATGGGGCCTTTTATAAGTTGTTGAAAACCTCGATTTTTGGTGTTGGGCAAATACATAGTTGACAAGCGAGTACATACCTAACCCAAACTTCGCAAACCACCTCTTTGCAGATTGGGTTTTCCGTGACCCGAAAGTCCCATTGGCACTGTCAAAGTCGCTGGGGCGAACGGAGGGACGAAGCAAGAAAGGCCATTACGAAGAACCAGCAGCCCAAGTGGATTAACTGAGTGTTATCCGAGAGACTAGCAGGAAAAGACAAATAATAAAAATTGCGCCGAGAAGCTGATAATTTAAGGCACGACGGATTAGTGGCATATTTTGGTACTGCGAGCGTGGTAGCGGATATGTGGTATATCAGGCGCTACGCAGCTAGGGCCGCTGATATATATATCTAGATCTCGTCTATGCGCAAAATATCTATAGCTCGAGAAGCTATGGTGGGTAGGTGTGTAAACTTCGGCGTTTGCAGCCAATCAATCTATAGAAATCTGGAGATCTACCCCCATACTGGTATGTACATACTAACGTCCAGCCTATCCGTGGAATTTTCTCCAGTTCCCATACAAAAAAAGCTCCTCTGAAGTTGACACACCCACCCCTTATGCCTTCTCGCGCCATATCTGATAGAATGAATAGGCCCGGTAAACCTCCACCCCAAACGAATGTTTTGTCCTAGACAACCCATCTTGGATCTAAGGGGAGATTCTAGATGAGAATCTGGTTCTAAGAGCGGCCGTAGAGGAAGCTTTCCTCTGGTACGGGTGCTTCATACACGCAGGGCCCAATAGTGGTTTCTTAAGTACTAGTACTTGAACGACCACCAGATATCGAGTCGACCCAGGGCTCATAACTAATCTGTAGACATAGGGCTCGAATTTTTGTGTTTCCAAGGTAGAGTATAAATGGCTGGTTGGAAGCAGTGATATGGGGTGAATGCTTGTACTTGACGCTCATACTTTTAGAGGAGTAATGTCAACTTCTCCCATTTTCACTAGATTAGTAAATGTATAATCTAGTATTTCGAGAACTAGAGTCATTCGCAAATTCATCCTAATAGATAAAAAATGACGCGGGGAGTTCCGGGGAGTACATATCTCGATCAATTCTCTAGTCCTGGCTTAAGTGATCAAGCATTGATCCGCTGTATCCATGACCCCTGAATATCTGGGGTATTTAGCTGGAAAACCGGGGTTCTCCAGATTCTTCGCTTCAGATTAGTCCGTTTGTTCCTGCTGCGGGAAGCTAGTTCTTCTCCCAATTAATCCGTGGTGTCCGTTTATCATATTTACCGGTTTGAACAAAGTACTTTGGCCTCCTCTTTAAGCATACACGAAGGCCCCCACGGGCCGATCCCCCGGGGCCCCCTAGTTAACTTAGCTTAAAGAAGTATCAAGTTAATAAACCGGGTATAATAAATACCCAGACATTGCACCATATTCTAAAGACTTGCTACATGATTATTACAAATAGAAAAACTCAATCAATTTTCAGTGATGAGCTCTCATCTCCTTTCCTCCGTAATACCCACAACTTCGGTATCGGCTTCCCTACCCATGATTCACGGTTGAACCTTCTTGATGTCGGCGCAATTGAGGTTTTTAATCAAAGTTCTCCAGCCCGTGGTAAAAAGGTTTCCCACTGAAGACCTGCCAGTACGGGAGGTACAAATAGGTGGTGCTGATCCAGCTCTCTGCGCCCATCCCACTCATCCAGGAATTCTTCGCCTTCCACAGATCTCAATAGCTCAGTCCTAACATCATGTTCCCCTCATTATCATCTACCGCAGTGGTCGCTTTGAGCTTGTGCTCTGCATTTGGGTCTGCAAGTGTGCTGCCAAGGGCATCGAAACAGGTCTACCCAGGTTTCAAGAACTTGAAATACCTCTTCACCTTGTAGGTCTTTCTTATCGTAGATCCGAGGGCACGCAATAATTAACAGCTTGATGCAGAGGTGATTCTTACACAGCCAGCGGTTTTAACTTGACGAACGGGTCACCTCTGCCAACATCAGGAAACCCGCTGGGGAACCCAGTATACCCTGGATGGACCTCAGCAAAGTATGTGTTTGTGAATGAATGAAACTCAACTCTTGCCGTAGCTAACCAAAACCTAGCGGTCCAAATTGGGTTGACTACCTGACCGTCGAGTTCAATAAGACTGAGCTGTTGACGTACAACCTTGCCTATGGTATTAAGCCCTCTTAATCCCATAAGCTGTTCTGTCAATAACTGGTAACCTCAGGTGGTGCAACAATCGATGCCGACCTCGTCACTCCATACACCCCAACGGTATGGTCTCTCAAAGACCAAGTCGAAGGACTCTTCGTCCCCATCCTTGGGCCCAAGCCTTCCTATGCACCATGGAAGTCGTCCGACAGTCTCTTCTTGATCTGGATCGGCATCAACGATATCGGGGGCAGCTACTGGAATGGGGACTTTGAAAACTTCCACACAGTGTTGATGGATGAGTACTTCGCTTTGATCGAACAGCTATACACCACTGGCGCGAGGAACTTCGTCTTCGTTAATGTTCCACCGGTTGACCGCTCCCCGCTCATCATCGGGCAGGGCGCACAGTCTGTGGCTTTGGAAGCGGAAGCGTTGGAGAGCTATAACGGGATGGTTGAGACGAGGGTCAAGGCGTTGAAGAAGGCCCATAAAGACGTGTGGGCTCAGGTATTTGACTCAAGCAAATTATTCAACAAGATTTTGGACCACCCGAGTGAATATGGATTGAAGAACACCACTGGGTACTGTGAGAGTTATCAAAAGTATGAGCCTCCGGTCCATCATTCATCCCCCCATCTAGTGTCTCGTGCTAACCAACTTATTTTCTGAAATAGTGGCACCCCCGCTCAAGACACGCTGTATGATGAGTGTCTTATCCCAGTTAACGAGTACTTTTGGCTCAACAATCTACATCCAACAGCCCCTGTACACAAGGTCATGGCCGAAGAGTTAGCAAAGACCTTGTGATCCTTTTATAAATTACTATGTATGTTCAAGGGATTAATATGCGTATACAATATGGGACATTTCCATAGCTTTGATGAGGATGAGATGTTTTTGATGTTTAGGTGTATTAAAATTATACATGTAACTACTCGCATATCAAATATGTATTTGCGCAGCCATCAAAACACACGCAGAATCCTGAGAGCTTTGCCATCTCCCTTGAAATTGTGCATCTTCTATCTAGGCACCTGTAAGACTCTACAGTTCGCTTTTAGGCCATATCTACAAAAGAACAAATTCTGAAGGTGAAATGTGTCTAAAAGGTCCTTTTACTGCACCTTTACGAATGTCTCAATTAGGCCAGGAATTTGGAGCATGAATCTCCCTTGCCAAAATTATACTAAGTTGTTGAAAACCTCAATTCTTGGTGTGTTTTGCTGGTTGAGCAAGTACCTAGTTGACAAGCGAGTACATGTACACACTATTAATACATGTATGTTGTCCGAGTGTTATTAGTGTGTGAAGCGTCGGGAATGCATGAAGACGTGACCGTCCTCATGAGACCTATGTACCGGGTGTTCACCATTAGTCTCAAGAACTCGGATTTATTGGTTGAAAATGCAGAGATTTAGATGAGAGCAACCAATCATTACCAACCACACTGGCCTTAGCGCACCAAATTTGTATGGGGGAAAAGTCTGAAGAACTTTCATATGCCTCCATTCAAAAATCTAAATATTTTGCTAAAAATACAAATTATCCTTGTCATCGTCACCTGCATTTTCAGGTTCTTACGGTGGATATCGAGTATGTAATTACATGTAGTGTGGCTTGATTTCTGTTACACAGTATGGTGCTAGTGGCCGTGTGATAGCTTGTGATTCCCTTATCAGTGGTCAGATGAAGCTTGGTTCAAATTGACTCTGACAGAACGGATGAGCTTACATTCTCTAACGCCTGTGATTACTGATATTTCGAAAGGGGCGGAGGTGAAAGCTTAATTGAAACATCCAAACAGGAAAAGGCTTAAATTTCATTTGGAGGATTTCTTGGACCTAGCCCAAATGCAACTCCTACCTACATGTAGTTTCACCAAATTTACAAATTCCACCTGCATACTTACATGTACCTTCTACATCTCCACCCCACATATATCTCATGCTTAACCAGCCCACCCCGAGATAGGCGAGTCAGTCATTCAGCACCCACTGTGGACTTGCTGAAAAACTAAGCAGAATCGTCTAATATATATATTGGCTCCTACAAGGTCGCAAATAGATATCAACAATACCTCAATAGTAAAATGTTATTACCGCTGGTAATAAGTGAGAATGGGAATAGTATTGTACTAGTACGGAGTATAAAGCCTAAACGTATAATATGGAGTCGAGAAACCGGAAACGAACTCCTAACGAAAACATAGAATCGCGAGAAATGAACTACAGGCAGACGACAAAATCCAGAAATGACCAACTATTTTTAAAGAAAGAAAAGCCCGGAGCACTTTTAAAGGTATCTATACTTCCCGTTTGCAGATACTTTCTCGGGTGGATAGTCCCTACTTCGAGTGTTGGTAAGTAGTTTCTTCGTACGGTCTTGGACTAATAGATCTCATGTTCACATACCCTGTAGGTTGTGGGGCCGTTGCGCTCCTATGTAGCGGAGGTGGAGGAAAATATGAATTTCCGTTACCATTGGACGAGCCATTGAAACCTTGCGTGCCCTGAACATGGCCATAAGAAGGTGGTGCGGCATTCCCAAATCCAACCTCGCTTCCATACCCACCTGGGGTAGTTACTCCACTTGCTGGAAGAGAGCCAGTACTGAGTCCTTGACCAATCTGCAGTTGTTGGCCCGGAATAGAATCCTGCGGAGCAGGGACAATGACATCACCGCCTCCGCGCACTTTTCCAATAACCATGCCCTTCGCTACACCCCTAATAATGGCCTTCCGAGAAACTCCAGAAGCGTCAACATAGACGAGGCCCACATTGGTGACAGAGCCAGTCAGATCTTGAGCAACTGATCTTGCTTCTTCGCCATACCTATGACCAACTACGGTTGTCGCAGCACTAGCACCCGAGCTTAACAGGTTTTTAGATGCGTGGTCAATTCCATCTGCAATAGTAGAGAATGCAATGAGCCCCTTGTTTAGCAACCCAGGGTTTGGAATCTGCCCCCTGGAGGGTCGGTCTTGGTTTTTGCCGGCAATGCGAGCTCCGAGGTTTTGAGCGTGCTTCGTTACCTGCCCAATCGTTTGTGCGGAAATCTTAGCAGCGCTGCTAGAAGCATTGTGGATTTGACGGACTCTGTCATGAGTGCTTGGGTCGAACTCCATCGGTACTTCGTTCGGCTTTGTGCGTCTCACATAGGCATCTGCTCCAGACTGGATCGCGTTGGCGACATAGGAACTCGTGGTCACGATCAAGCGCGAAGCCGTTGCAGCTGTGCTGACGAGAGTCGATTTGGCGTATGCTGGGTGCAATGAGTCCCTAAGATATTCCGGCTGCGCAGGGCGAACCTAACCAAATCATTCAGTCACTATATATGGTCAGAAATTTCAATTTAGCTAAACTCACGGTTACAGTCCCTTGTTGATTTTCTGGCAACTGGATTTCCACTGGGTCTGCTTTAATGTCAGTATCATATTCATAGTTGATAGCCGCCAATGTCACTCATAGCAAGGAATACCTTTGCTTCCTGGAGTTACGCCGATAGCGTGGACGTGGTACGAGTTGACCTCGCCAACCTCCTGCCCATTCTCTTCATCAACAAGAACTAACCTTCCCTCTTTGTTGTCCTGGTGATCGCTTGGGTGATAGGCAGCCATGGCCTTACTACTACTAGCATATGCAGGAGCATCTATATCACGAGATAGTACAGTCTTCTCGTTTGGATACTGAGAGCTCTTCTCGGGGTTGTTCCCAGAGGTATTTCTTTTGCTGTTATCTATCCTTTTGAGTTCGATCTCAAAGAAACCTACTACAACACCCCAGGTCGAATTCGTTATTTTGAGTTCTTGACCGATTCTGGGATCATTATGTGGTATGAGGATGTCAGTTGGAGGAAAGATGATGGTGAGGGCCTCCTTTGAGTTAGTGGCAGTTCCCTTCCCTGAATCTGTCATAGGCTCGATTTTGAATGTCGACGGATCAAGTTTCGTCACCACATCGCCCTTGCAGAGTCGAATATCGATATCTGCGTAAAAATCCGAAGTGCTGAAGAATCTGAGATTCAGATATTCCTTGGTATCTTCCGGGACGTTTTCGACTGAAAGAACAAGCACACCGGGGCCTGAAAGTGGCCCGTTGCCCTTGATCACCTTGATTTCGGGGAAATTGAAGAGAATATCTGTCATTTCTGGTTCTCGAGATGAAAGAAGTCTGCCGGAGACGAGTGTAGTTTTTTTGAGATGAGTGATGAGAATTAGGGGGTAAAGAGCTTGTTTCTAGGTCTAGGACGCCTCTACATATAAATACATGTACTTGGCCGGTAACTACATCACGTACGCACATGTTCGCTGATCACCTACCTACCGATAACTTTGCTTGGGGTGGCCAAAGAGGCTTGCGTATGCACCCATCAACGTGGAAAATTATTTACCTGGGCGAAACCATGAAAATTTAAAAGATAGCACAGACCTACATACATTAAGCAAAAACGAGGGGCAAATCGAAGGAATGATGGGGGGCGGTGCAAGCGCCCGCCAAGGGGCTGTGGTGGCTACATGTCACCAATTACAGGGTCCTCCTGTTCCATACAAGATCCAACCTGTTCACATGGTGACGTAACCTGATAAAGAGGGAGCTGACCTTTATCAGCGTGGCCCAACTACATACATGATATATCTATCACATGTGTAATATCCGTTCTCAGGGCGGGCATGGGAGTAAAATAACATACATACATGTAGGTACTCTAGAGTCGTTGACGAATACTGCCACTTGACGAAAAGAAAAACAGTCAAGCTGCGAGATCTTCAGTTCTTTTAATTCTATTTGCTCAAAGTCCCCTGTTTCAACTGACAGTATTCGTCAAAAGACGGTAAACGACTGTACCTCATGATATAGGTCTGTTGAATTTTGCCAAGACCCAACACAAATTAGCGGTCTTGGCGCCTTTCTCTACTATGTAGTCCATATACTCACTCGTTAATTAAAAGGTCGGACCAAATCCCCATCCAAAATTCCGATTTTTTAATTAATGCGCGAGTATACTACGTCTACTAATCAGAACCCTTGAAACTCTAAAGCTTAACCGGGAACGTGGCTGTCGCGAAAACCAATTCAGCCACTTGCTCAATGTGATTGACAGAATGGCTTTCGATGCCATGAATGCTTTGGCCACTGCTGCACCGCCATCGGATGACACTGTTGAGCATGCTTGATTTCACCCAGGTGCTCTAATGCTAACCTAGATTTAGAATAGTCCCCGAGTACCTAAAACCACCCGCAGGACCAGCCGAACCACACGCACTCACGGGGGTGTGGCGACCACGGGGGTATGGGGATTTATTGTTTATTTCTTTCCACAGGACAACTAAATTGATAAAAACAAGTGAATTCGAAATACCACATAAAATATGAGTAGATCATGCATGGTCTTGAATTCTGAGTTCTTGCAAATCGATTTTGGTACTCACCACACCCCCGTGGTCGTCACCCCCCCGTGAGTGCATCTATATCAACCTTAGCGAGGCCCTGGAATTAATCTTTTCATCCATCAGCAGATGCTGTAAGGCGCAGTTACGAACTGGCGAGATTTTAATAAGGTAACATATATACGGTCCGGACAGTTTACCAATATAATTCGGCAATACATGTATGTACATACATATAGCACCCTACCAAAATTGCAACGCTGCGACACCGCGACAAATTTTTCACAACCCGATGGCGCCGCCCCATACCCAAAAGGACAAGGGAAGATGGCCGGAGTTTCTACAAATTATCAGCTCTTCAAAGGATCACTTGTAATTGTTGTGCTCATAATCGTGGTCTAGCAAGCTGTTTCTGCGCGCATTTCCCACGAATTTTGGTAGGGTGCTGTATATATAAACCTATGGCGGTGGGAAATTTCTTTAATAGAGCGTTTTGGTAACACCCAAATTTCCAAATTTCGAGCTCAAATTTCGAGCTCTTGGCGGGCTATCCACACCAAAAACCGGTCGCCAAGAACTAAATATTTAGACACAGAAGTTGGTTGCCAAAACACTCTAATTACTGATTAAATAAAGCTAGATGGCCCTCATCTCCAACTATAAAGCTTAGACACAAGCGGATTAAAAGGCACCAGGATCTGGTTTAATTATACTCAACCCCTCAAAAATACTACTGGGCTTACACCTGAATAGATCGGATGCATGATTATACATGAGCTGGATGACCACATGGCCACGTAGCCTGGGACCTTAAAGAGCTACTGTAGAGTAGAGTACCTACATATACAGGAATAACGAATCGAACTGGACTGGAACCTTGAGCTTCGGATTGGTCAAATACTTATTGAGCCTCAATCCGACAGACCCAAAGCGTAACTTTTGGTCGTCTTGACCAATGGGTAAGTGGTATTCCAGCCCAGTCAGATTCGTTATTCCTGAGATTCTGCGGTACCTATATCTGTAGAGTTGCACGACCGAATTCTAGCGCCTCATCCATAGCTCGCAAATGCGGGCGGCAAAAGCTAGCGTTGTCCAGGAGCATAACCTGCTACCCCCTCTCTAAGCGCCGGCGCGACACTCGCGATAAGAGGCATCCCGTATATATTACCCATCCCCATGATGGGAAACTTGAACCTAGAGAACAGATCCTAACTTTTATACAATCTTTTATTCTCTTTGCTGGTGAACCTTTCTCCCGACATCTAAATGACCACAGGAAATCAAAGTTCAAGCCAACAGTCCTCTCCAGGGCAGACAGGAGGAAACCAGAGCCCCCCTCACAATATTGGGGGATCAATTCCAACCATACCTACTGTAACAATAACCTATGTTGCGCCTACAGTCCCAACGGTCCAGAAGGTATCCACTGGCATTCCTTATCAATGGGTCACGCCAGGTACTGTTGTCAATACTGCATATTTATGGAACAACCCGGCCGTTGTGGGGGATTTAGAATTTTGGGTTGAATCTCAGAGAGCAAAGCTTTCGGACGACGAAAGAGCAAGACTTGATAGCATTGATGAGACTATGAAAGCGTTGGAAGACCCGGCTTGGTACTGTAAGTTTATAACGTGATGGACTGCACAAAAAAGGAGATATATTCTATTCCGGCCAGGGACTGATCATCGGAATGCAAACAAAGTCTGGCCGACTTGGGATCAGGCCTTACAATGTGGAAGGCACGGTACAGAACAGGAACTACGTCGCTTAATACCTACATTAATGTGGACAAACCAACAGCCTATGAGCGAAATATATACCCCGATTGCTCAAATCCTGCAGGATACAATTAAAAAGAACTTTCCACTTGAAGGGAATTATTGGGTTGCTTTCAAGGACAGACCATTAGATAATCTGAGCTTCATCGAAAATCTGTCAATACACAAAATTGTTTACCTCGTGGGCGAGAAGGGAGGTGGTATGGACTTCGATTGTAAGCGTTGGCCTAAAAGAGGCAATTCATATCGACATATGTAAGTACGCCTGCATCAATGGTATCGGTTCCTTGGTAATGATATGATTATACTCATTATGTCCGTTTAAAGAATGTTCCCTATCAACAAATACCTGTGGATTCAAGTAAGTACCTTCATGATACAGAACCATACATTTACATAGTTACACATTACTAGTGTCTAAAAGATCTCTGTCAATAGAAGCTTCGTCATTTTTTCAAGGATCTCAACTTACCTCCACCGCACGGGCCTGTCCTCAATCCAGATCCTTTTCGTGCCTTCATGTGCAGAGGCTACTTCAATAGTTTTATAAAACCAGTTGTCGAATGCCAGCCATCAGTTGGGAAGGCGTACAAAATTACAATATCAATACCTATATTAAATGTCACCTTGGGCTCAAAACTTATTCCGAGGAAAACAGCTGAGAGGGTGCTAAGGCATCATCCATCGTTTCTTAGAGCACCAGGGTATGAGTACGCAGAGACCTATATTGATCAAGACGGCAAGGAGCAGCCTAAGCCTGGCGTTTGGATATATGGAAGCGCACTTGACGATCCTAGTATCGGTTTCTCTGGTGACTACGACGGAAGTAATTTTGGCACCCCTCCTACCGTTTTTACCGGGCGTACGCTGTTCGAATACCATCATCCAAAAATGGACGCACTCATCCTGGACCTTAGGCAGACTATGCGAAGAGGAAATAGGGGTCACTATGACGACGACGAGTTTCTTGTGGTTGAACAGCTTTGGGCGGTTATTATTCCAACAAAAGGTATGCTTAGTTTTATGAGAAACGCCTTCATATAAAATGTTAACCGCAGTCCTGCCAATACCAATAGAAACCCTCATTACCTTTCAGTCAATGAAACCGGCTGTTGTTCCTGGCCAAGTTGGTGGATTCAATGAGTACATGTTCGAACCTACCGTATGTCTCCCTGCTCAACCCGACATGTGATTCTTTGATTAGTTGAGTAGGTCTAACATCTATCATTTCTTTAGAAAGGCATGGATGTGACACCTCAAGGGCCAGTCCATGGTTTCTTTATATACTTCGCTGATTTTGTTTTATTACAACACTATCATATACTAGAGGCCTTCAAAGAAGGCACTGCTGCACTGGTACCCATTCTCACTAATAATTTACATTACATGTCAAAAAACAAATGCTTAGTCTGTTCAGAACTTTCGAGTAGCGCACAAACCTATCGCCGATGAAGAGTTGGTTGCCGATTGCAATGCCGTTATCTCTGAAGTTGCAATAATTTTAGAAATCACAAGGAAGCAGATGGAGATTCTGAGCATGATAAAGGAAGCTGCGATAGACAACACTCTCCGACCCGAGGAGCTCTCAGCTGCAAATGAATTCTACAAGTATATGATGGGCCGGTTTGAAATTGTGGCAGCGACTTTCGAAGAAATTAGAGCGGAAGCAAAGCAAGCTCAAGATTTGGTAGGAGATTAAGCCTACTCCACATAATTAATGATAGAAGTCAGATATATCTCCATGGACCTACCTACTGATAATAATTGCTTCATATAGCTCTTCCAGCTTCTTAACATCGAGGCATCAAAAAAGCAGGTGGCGATGGCGATACAGCAAGAAATCATTGCAAAACAAACAGCTGAAGAAACGGCAGTTCAACTTGAATTGGCAAAGCAATCCGCGGAACAATCGGAATTCCAACTTGAATTAGCAAAACAATCCACTGAACAGAATAAGTCATTCTTAGTCTTTACTATTATAACTACCATCTTCCTTCCGTTGTCGTTCTTTACTTCGGTACGCCAACCGCCTCCTCACCCCTCATTAAAAAGAAATATACTCTAACAATCATTGCCCAATGTAGTATTTTGGTATGAATACGGCGGACATCCGGGATATGGAGTGGGACCAACGTTACTTTTGGAAAACTGCAGGGCCATCATCAGCGATGATCATTTTGGTGGTGATGTGCTGGGCGTTCAGGGCACAGATGAAGAGGGGGGTTGGTATTGTATTTCAATCGAAATCGAAGCCTGTCCAGATTGATGAAGAATGTGCGATAGGCAGTCCAGAAAAAGGTAGCCAGGTTCCGGGAAAACGAGGCAAAGGCTCTTGGAATCCTTTTGGCCGGGGCGTGGACAAGAATGATTGACGAATCACGATTAATTATAGTATCATCTATCTCATATATATATTACTACATGCAGAAAATTTATTTAATGATTAACGAATTTCTTTAAAACCCAAGCCGGAATATACGGAGCTGTAAGTACAGCGGTAGGTAATAAGTGATGGAACGGGCTGGGACAGAGTGGTACCTGTTTTAGGTAAAACGCCACCAACATACGGTGTTTGCAGGTATAACCGTATCTCAGGGCGTTCCATCACTTATTACCTATCGCTGCACTGCAGACAGTGAATACTCGATATATTATCTCTTAAACTTAAGACGGACTCGAATACTCGGGTTAAGGGAGCGACCATGCGCCAAGCATTCAGATTTGAATAACTACATAGACCTTATGGCACCTTTATGTCAGAAACCAAGCAGCCACCCATATATGCATATGTGCAATAACCGGCCCGGCGGCTAGATACATGTGTGTACCGCCAAAACTCGATAAATTGGCTATCTCCGGCCAGGGATTATCTCTTTAACGATTGGTTGAAGGCTATAGATCAGCCTCAGAAGTGCCCATTAGTACCTAATCATTGGGCCTTTCATGCATAGGTCGAGTATGGTAACGATCAAGCTGTAATGGATCCACGCATACAGTTCTAATCTCTACTTCGCCTGTAATTTGCGCGCTGAAATTTGAATGCCACTTTACTTTATTCTAGGCACCAAGCTTACATGCATAATATTAATGTGCATATCCAGAGTAAATAGTGCACCTTAGTTGCAAGATTAATTCCATAGACCTAGGCAGCCGAGACATTGAGCGTTTCCGGGCGTGAGGTGCTCTCACCTGGTAGGCGGCCTGGCTGGCACCCTCGATTTCCATGGTACCCCATCTCTCCAGCCTCGGGCACATAGCTAGTTCCAACACGAAATGATATCATTGGCCCGATATCTTAACTACATACCTATATATCATCTTATTATTGACTGTGAACCGAGACGGTTTAATGCCCAATTACAAAGATACAGCGGAAAATGTTCGTGATATGATTGGGAGACACCATTATATCAGAATATGACAGAGGTACTGCTGGGCGCAAAGACTATCAAAAATTAAACCCGTGACCCCCCCCCCCCCCCCCACGTGGTCAGCTATCGGCCAAGCTTATACGTATCATGTTAATTCCAAAGCTACTAGTAAGCTAATGTCTGTTCATAGATGACAGACGACACCGCAAAGTTGTGGCATACATGACTCTTAAAAAACTCAGTCATCCTCAGTACAACACAGTTCTAAGCAACATGTAGCTGCCATATCCCAAAAGCCTCGTATGCCATGGCAAAGTAAGCTAGCACACTAGGTTTATTGTAACTCCTAATAAAAGAAGGACGATGGAGCTGTTGCACGTTGTGGTCCTTGAAAGGGGCATATACATATCCCTGGATAGCTGACACTCATGGATGGACTAGAGCCATGGTCGAGTGATATATTATGAAGGACAATCCCTGGCAATCTTGGTTTATAGAGTGAGGTGATGTAATATACCTGGCGACATATTATTATGATGATTTATGACGAGTGAGAAAATATGACGCGAATCTCTACTAGTTAGTACCGCAGCTAGTTAGTAAAATTATACAGCTGATTCAGCGTCAGATCCCCAAGCTAATGAAGCCTACTACTTAACCCAGCATAACACGAGTGCCTACAATATATATCCGCCGCACCTTCTTCACAACCGCATATATCTTCATCAAACAATCATTACGAAACCGAAACCGAAAAAGAAAGAAGAAAAAAATTGGAAAGAAAACTACGTTACAGTTTCGCCTCGATGCTCTCACTCTTCTTAGCACACTCCTTCACCTCCTTCATCATCAACGCCTCCACGTCCTCAACCGTCAATCCACCCAATGCCAACTCCGCCCTATCTACAGCTACCTCATCCAGCGTCACCGGATGAATCCGATACTCGCCAGTCTTCACCGCCCCCAGCTGACCCTTCGACCGCGCAAACACAGCGTCCAGGAACTCTGCCATATCCTCAAAGCTCCTTCTCGACACCGCCAGATGAGCCACCGTCGCCTGGAACACATGCGGCATCGCCGTGAAGTGGAGGAACCGGAGCGGCGCCCCGGACTCCACCAGCCGGTGCGCAAAGTAGAAATTCGCATCGCGAAGACACTCATCGCCCACGCTAATCCACATTGGCGGAGAGCCGGACCAGCTCTCCGCCATGATGGGCGACACAAGCGGGTGCGTGATAAGGGCGTCGTGTGCGTAGAACTGTATATTGTATATATATATGTCTCTAGTCAGGAACTAGCCACCATTGCCAACTACTACTTATATACGAGCCCTGGGGGGGGGGGGGGGGGGGGAATACTGACATGCGACCTCCCAACATCCTCCGGCCACGCAGGCGAGGGTTTGTACTTCCGTGCACGCTCCTCGCGCGGAGTGGGGATATAGTCATAGGCCTTGCAAGACTCCTCGCTCCCCGCCGTGCCGTCCTTGTGCGTGAAGCGCTCGCCAAAGCAGCGGCTCACGTCTACCCACGGGCTTGCGCCCACAATTCCGGCCGGGAGCGGGGCCTCGCGGGGTGCGCCTTGCCAGGTTACCTTGGGCGCCTGTATGGAGCCGGATGATGGTATCACCTCGTAGCCGTCTTCGTTGTCGCCCGCGCGGTGGAGATGGAGGAGCAGCTGCAGGAGGGCAAATGCGAGATTTCCGCCGGCGGAGTCACCGGCAATGGTGATCTTGGAGGCGGGGATGGGCTTGTGGAGCGCGCCGGGGGGCGGGTGGAGGAGGTAAAGGTAGGCGACGAGGGCGTCAAGAAGGGCGGCGGGGAATGGGTTCTGGGGTGCAAGGCGGTAGCGTGCCATGAATACTCGGCCTATAGATGGGAATAGGTGGTAAGTCTCTAGTCTATCGAAGCTAACCAAGTGATATAGGCCGAGTTCTGGGCCTCATTCCCAGACTCGTAGGTGCAGATTTTAAAATATGCATGGATCAACAGAAGATAGTCCGGGAATGGGGCTACACGTGCGAGTTATTAGGATCAACTACCTTTGAAAGATTTTGCAACCTTACGTGCTATTGGCCGATGAGTAGAGGGGTCACAGAGCCTATCAAGTCAGTAATATATCTCAAAAGTCAAGCCAAAAGAGCTCTATGGAAATTACCAATACGCGCCTAGAAACTGGCATTAGAATCATTGACATCAACCACATCTTTAAGTCAGGGAAAATATACCTCCATGCAGCCATAGCACAACACCACTCTCCTCACCGCCCTCCACCTCTTTCATCATACTCTCATACTTCTCCTCCTCACTCCACTTCTCCCTCTCCTCCGCAACCTCCCCCTTCACCGTCGTCCTGCTCCCGATCCACTCTCCTGTCGCAGCACTCACCCCAACCCTCGGTATAGCCCGCTCCACATCCTCACCTCTTGCCAGGTCGACAATAACCTTCCTCACCATATCCTCCAGCGCACGTTGCTCCTCGTCACTGCCGACAGGAACGTCCACATCCACCTTCCAGGTATTAGCCGCGACAGCCAGCGGCTTCAGCGTCATGGCCTGGACCTCCTCGACGGTGGCCCCCTGGTTGTCGCGGCCGAGGTATGAGCGCAGGAACTCGACGGTCAGCGTGGTGCGCAAGTCCCAGTAGCTTGACTGCGGCGTCAGCGAGAGGAAGTGTCCGGCGGACTTGTAGAGCATTTTTGGGACGGCGGGGGCGACGAGGCGGAGGAGCGCGAGCCGGGAGGGCTTGCTGGGGGGGTGAGGTTCGATGGACATGGTGTGTGTGTTGGGAGTTTTACAGGAAGGAAGTCACTGGCGCTGGCGCTGGTGCTGGTAGAGGGGGGAGAGGAGCGGGGAGAAATAAGAGAAGGCGTGTAATGGAGAGAGAGGGAGCTAGAGGGGGAGAACAGCTGCTAGCCTGCCATGAGACCTTCCACCACCTAAGTACCCAGAAACCCCGTGCTTCTTGACATAGCCATTTTTGCCATTGCCACGGCCTGCCTGCCCATTCGTTATCTCTGTCTGCTTTCCTTTTGGCAAAAGCCGACAGCAGGAAGAGGTGGGGCTTTATCTCTATTTCCAATCCATTATTGTGCATACATATAGAGTGCAGGAGCTGCCACTCGGTCTGTTTGTCCCCCACAGCCCCCCATGGCCCCCATACCATACGTTGGTTGGCTTGTCAAACTGTCCAAGGAGAACCGTGGAGAGAGGAGAGAGTTCCAAGTCCCTCCCCATGCCTCGGCCCAACTACGCCGCTCTCCCACATGTCTTTCTGGGGATACAGACCAGGGAGGGAGGGCCAGATCGATGAACCGAGGTGGGGGGCGTGGCAGACTAGGCCTAGTCGGTGAGGCTCGGTTAGATGGCGCGTTGTCGCTAATCTGGCGGTTACATAAACATACAGGGGTCTTGGCGGCGGTGAGTGAGATTCTGTGAAGATCAGTATATATATATTGTAGGATTGATCATTTATACTCTGGCAGAGTGGTGGGGAGGAGGATTGGGAGGATTAGGAGGACGAGGAGGAGAACATGCCGACTCCAGCTTTCAAACGCCGCCGTGTCGTCGCTGCCTCCTCATGATCAGTTCAATCACGTATTCAGTAAAAATGAAAAAAAAGAAAGGTTAGAGTAGAGTAGAGCTGTATTTTACAACACATTAACCTAACCCCCGGCATTTCATAGCAATCTAAAAATACAGTCGTCATATCATGAATTGGGTTGTTGCCCCATTAATTGCATCAAGCCGATTAATTACCTCTATGTACCCCGTCCGCCCCCCCAGTTAGATACCCGAAACGCCCCAATAACCGTCACAAAAGAAAGAAGAAGAAAAACCCCATGATCGTAATCAAGAATGAAAGAAGAAGAGAGAAAAAAACAGCCTATATCTGCTGCCGCGCAATAATGCCGATAGCCAATGTGCCAATCAATCCATCTCCAGTCCATAACCAACCCCCCCCCAAAAAAAACCCTCGAACCTCCACATCAACGCTTCTTCCTCAGACCCCTCCCCCCGGGCATCGCCCAGTCCCTAATCTCGCCCTGCACCGCCCCCACCGTGGGGTTCGGAAACGGCCTCTTGAGCCTGTTGCTCCCGGCCTCGGACTCCCACCGCGCAACCTTGAGCTCATCCGAGTTCCTTGTCAGGATGTCGGGGATGGAGAAGTACTGCGCCGAGAGATTGTCGGGCGTGAGCGTGAGCTCAAAGTAGCCGCGGTAGTAGCCCTCGGCCCATTTGAGCTCCGCGTTGTCGGCGACGAGGTTGGCGGCGACAGTGTGTGCATCATCGTATGAGAGCGCGCCGTAGCCTGTTTGTTCACTGTCAGATATGATTTGGGGGGGGGGGGTCAATGATTGGATTTTGTGTGTATTATACGCACCACAAGAGCTCGTGACAGACGTAACCGCCAGTTCAATCCCCAAAGACCCATTGCCGCCCACCGGCTCATACCCGCCCCTTCCACCCTCATCCTCATCCCACGTTAAATCCGCCGTCCAAAGTGTATGATAGTCCCCCGTGAGCACCACCAGGTTCTCCACCCCATACTCGACAACCTTCTCCAGCACCCTCCTCCTGTTTGCGCGGTAGCCCGCCCAGCCGTCGTAGTAGAGCGGCGCGTCCTTGGACCACGGGATTGACGTCTCGTTGAGGTTCGAGAACTGGATCTGCTGGCCGAGGATGTTCCACGTTGCGTTGCGGGACTGCGAGTCGGAGAGCTGGCCATAGAGCCATTGCTCCTGCGTGGCGCCGAGGATGGAGCGGTGCTCGGAGGCGATGGTGGCGGCGTTTTCGCTGCCGGCGTCGCGCGAGTAGTAGCGTGTGTCGAGCATGACGAGCGACGCCAGCTTACCAAACTTGAAAGTGCGCCAGATCCGGAGCGAGTCGTCGGCCTGGACCTGGCGGATGGGCATCCATTCAAAGTATGCGCGGATGCCATTGTGCATGCGCTGCTCCCACGAGGTCCATTCAAGGTACATCCAGATCTGGGAAGCGGTGCTGCCGCCCGTGTAGCCGTTGTTGGCCACCTCATGGTCGTCCCAGACGGGGATCCAGGGGAAGAGCTTGTGGTTGAGGAGCAGGTCCTCGTCGGTGCGGTAGGTGGCGATGCGGAGGCGGTAGTCGCGCAATTGGATGGCTTCTTTGTAGGGCTTCGGGATGCGCTCTTTGAGGATTATGGGCAGGGGAAGCTCGTAGATGTAGTCACTGTATGGCGTACTTGTTAGTACTGCAAAAATAGTTGTGAAAAAAAAGGCAAGGGCCAATGATCGAGATGTACATACCCAAGATGCAGCACATAGTCCACAGAGTCCTTCCTCGCGACATTGCCATAGGCGTTGAAATACCCCTCTGCGTAATTCGCACACGAATACACGGCAAACCGCAGACCTCCCGGCACCTCATCATCCTCCGCGGGTATGGTCTTTGTGCGACCCACCTCACTCACCTCCCCGCCCGCCCCGCACCCCCGAAACCGGTACCAGTAGGTGGTAAACGGCTGCAGCCCCTTCGCCTCCACCTTGACCGTGTAGTCAACCTCCCCGGACGTCTCTGTCTCCCCGCCGTCCACAAGGCTCATAAAGTCCTCCGCGGCCGAGATCTCCCACGCCACGCAGACACGGGCCGAGGCGGAGGCCCCGCGGTAGAGGTGCTTGGTGGGGTCGACGCCCACAGGCACGGCGCGCGTCCATAGGATCACGGAGGTGTCGTAGGGATCGCCGCTGGCGACGCCGTGCGTGAACTGGAGGGGTGTGACGGCGGGGGTGGAGCGCTTGGTGAGGTGTGCAGCGGGGCGGGGGATCTCGAGGCCGGGGTGGTTGGTGGAGGGGGAGCGAAAGTTTAGGTTCTCGGCGAGTGCGAGGGCACACAGGCACAGGAGAAGGAATGTGAGCTGCTGCTGCTGCATCGCTTGTGGCTGGGTGGCTTGCTGGATGGCTGGATCGTTGTGTCAAAAAAGCAACAAGATGGCGCTCTCCACGCAGCACTGGACCGGGGGTGGGGGGAGTGGGGGGAGTGGGGGGAGGAGGAGGGAAGAGGAGGGAAGAGGAGGGAAGAGATGGAGATGGAGATGGAGATGAAGATGGAGATGGAGATAGATCACAAAGCCATATTATAACATAAAGAACTTACTGTGGGAAGAGGATGCCTGGTTCTTCTTCTCCTTCTTCTTCCTCCTCCTCCTTGTCTTCGATCTCCTCGCTGGGACGCACGTGTGGGCCTATTTACTCTTCCCCACCTCCGCCCCTAATTCCCGGCTCCTGGATGTTCGTCTTCCCGGTCGTGAGATATTATGATGCAGAGAGAATCATGTCCCGGGATTCAGGAATCTCTGGTGACGTGCGAGGCTTAAAGCAACCAGGGGACGCTGATTACTCCATACCTACTACATGAGGATCCGTCCACTCATCCCAGAGCCTTGTTAATGTAAGTATGTAGGTAGGTAAATGAGGTACATACTCTAGCAGCTCTCCTCTCTCCTCTCTCTAGTACCCTCAACCTAGCTCTGCTCTGCTAGCTGACGGGGTCTTATCCTATCGGGATTTGGTGCGGCATATGCATATCTACCCTACATCCATGTACCATATGTATCTACCGGCTCCTGTTTGACCTTAGGTAAATTGTAAACCTCACTGCTAGCTCGCAGTCGACAAGACAGACAGGTCCATATCGTCAAGTCCGGGCCGGTGACTAGGGGGGAGTAATAAGCCAACTGGGACAAAAGAGACTTGCTCTGCCAGCTTCATGGTGGTTGGAAGAACCTCAGAACTACATGTAGCTGCATGGGCATTCGGGGCCGGGGTTACGCCGACCGACTATCTGACACAGGGTTGAAGTAGCTCAGGAACGATTTGTAGAAGCAGCTGGCCATGTTCAGAGCGTTTCATTTCATGTATGTTCACTCAAATACGGTGCTGTAAGCGTAGACCGAGCCATGGGATGATGTACTCCATTAGTTGGGTGCACCAACGTAGTACATCATGTAGCTTTATACGACATCAAGAAGCCACAGTCGATCACGTATAAATGAACTGATCTTCACCTAGGCCTGTCAGCACCCCAACATTGTAGTTTGCTCACTGCATGACAGCACTACCGTGCCCTATGAGTAACCGTAATGGCATATATTCCCATAGCCATACGCACACCATCTCTGAATTCACCGCTCTCGAGCTCTCCATTATACTCTGGCATCACCCAGGTAGTTTTAAGGTTAAAACAAAATCGCCAAGCTTAGATAATTATACCAGCAGTGCTCCCATGGAGAGCCCATGTATGTATATACATGGTCAATGTTGAAATTCAAGTGTGAGGCACAGAGGGACACGCATTTTTACCAGGTAACCCCATGCGCGGGTATACGACTGAGCATTAGAGTATTCTCCTCTGCTCAATAACGTATTTCACCGGGAAAGCAACCAAGGGCGACAATGGGATGATCCAAAATTGCTGAGGAAAGTTGGATTCATATACAATTACAGAACCAAGTAGCCAAAAGTGTTATTTAGATGTATCCCAACTATCTTTGACATGATTTACCTCTGTCTAGCGAGAGTATTGTTTCAGAGAGGTCGTTGACTGGGTTAGGGAGTGTAAGCTTTATCGACTTTACCAAATTTTGGTTTATATTCATTATATAAACTGAAACCTCTTATATGTGACTCCCTTCATATATTGTGTTTTTCCCGGTGAAATCCGTTACTGACATATAGGTACGTACCTACATGTACATGTACGTACTCTACTCTGCCCCACCCCCTTGCAGTTGATGTCACACTCACCCCAGCTTCGTATTGTGTATGTACCACCGTGGCGCTGTTGGCTATATAGGCCCTTGGAACGAGACTTGGCTTAAGCGTATAAGTGTAGATCTAGATATAGTAGAGCGTTTTGGCAACGCCCAAATTTGCAAATTCCGAGCTCACTTTTCGAGCTCTTGGCGGGCTATCCACACCAAAAACCGGTCGCCAAGAACCAAATATTTAGACACAGAAGTTGGTTGCCAAAACGCTCTAGTACAACTAGTGTTCACCAAGAGCTTGGAGCGAGCCGCCCTTGACGACCAGTTAATTGGGCGACACAAGCTAGCAGCGAGTGAGAAAAACTAAAGTGGGAATGAAAGTGTAGCTATGGAAGAGTCATCTGTAAGCCAAAGTGCAAAGGATGCACACCCCACGAGTGCTGTGAGGCCCTTTGTATATAAACACGGACCGTGAGAATCCTGGAAAATAGGTGACTCGCTCGGCTCTTTGTAGAATCAGGTGCTCTAATATTCTGGCCGGGATACAAGTACTAGCTGGTGGTTGTTGACTGCCAGTCGTTGACCTCTGGCTTCTGGGACATACAATCAATTCAAAAAGCCAACCTCAACTATATTGTACAATACATATATATATACATACACAGAGAAACCTATCATATAGACAGTGCACCATAGATATCCTACCTCTTCATCCTCAATGTGATCAGCTGATACAATCTCGGCCTTGAGGCCTACAGTTTACCAACGGCAAATACTGCTTTTATGGACCAGGAAACCTTTACACTGTCTCTCAACTAGCTATAGTCGTGTGGGTACCTCCGGATATTATGCGAGAAATAAGGCTCCTTGAGTCTACAAGTTGATAGGATATAAAGTATCGCGGCTGAACGGAGAATCGAAAGGTGAGATACAAGGGTGGGGGGCCTGTTTATTGTCTCAAAGTGCTTCGAGACGAATTGCTGCACAAGACGGTTGGGAAATTGATGGTGAGATGAGTGGTTTCTATATATTTGTTTAACATGTATACAAAATGACTATTTCCCAATGACATTCTCATTACTGATTATGTACTATAAGGTATGTCAACACAAAGTATAGCTATCTCCACATTTTTTCTACCTACTCCCCCCAAACTGCAATCCTCCAGAACACACACAAAGATCACACCCAAGTCCGCGCGGTGGTAATATATATTGTCAATCCACCTACACCTAGCTAGCATCCAGACCAGACACCGCTCACCACCCCCGTCTACCTAGGATTCCCGCGACTATACTCATTATCCCACACTCCATTATCAATATTGGGCAAAACCGGCCTCTCGCCACTCTCCAGCTGCCCTTGCGTCTCATACGTAGCCTCGCCATTATTGAGCAGCCTCGAGTTCTCGTCAATAACGCTCTCGATATCATCGTCCTCATTCCCAAGCGCCCTCGCCCTCTCATCCGGCCTAATCCTCAGTCCCGCAATAGCGCGGCTCGTCCCATTGTTCTGCTCACCATTGCTCGAACCATCCGCCAACAGCCTCCGCGTGGCCGACGCCTGCTTTTTGCTGTTTACACGGTACGCAACAAAGATAATCCCCTTGGTTCACATAGTTAGCTAGCTATAACCCCCATCCCCCCCAACACGCTATAGATAGTAGCTATACCTTGCTCAGCAGCGTTACCGCCGCGACCGCCATAAACACGCTGGCCGACAGCTGGTGCTTCTGGCTCCACGGCTCATAGCACGACGTATGCGTCTTGCTCTGCAACGAGCACTGGTTTGGACGCGTATTCTTGTCCGGGAACGGCCACGCAGAGTCAAGATACGTGTTGAACCCGCAGCACTTTAGTGCCTCCTGGACAGCCTTGATATGGACCGCGTCCTTTGCGCGGAACCAGGCCCGCCATGTCCGCTCGAGCGGGCAGGCGATGGCGGACTTGGGCATGTTGTTGAGCGATTGGGTCATGACTACGGTGTCGATGACTATCAGCAGGATCGAGATCTAAGTTTGATTTTGCATACAGTCATGATCAGTCTCCAGGCCAGGCGGTGGGCCAGCATATCCGGGGAGCTCTTACGATGCCGGTCTTCATGTCCCATTGGGGCCGCCCGCTCTGGGCGCCGCGCGGCTTCTTGGTTATGTAGCGTATTGCGGCAAAGTTGGCGGCGGGGAGGAGTGTTGCGGTTTCGGCGAGCCCGGGGGTGATTGGCACATGGAGCTTTTCGACTACAGACCTGCAATTGGCTCAGTCGTGGTTATACACAGCGGGGGGAGTAAGCACGTTGAGGAGAGGGAAGCGTACCAAAAGTATGCCGCGAGCCCGACAAGAGCGGTTGAGAGCTATCGAGTAACATGAGCAAACACCTCCGCCCTGAATTGGGAGACTAGCTGGAGATGGCTTACCATGCAGAAAAATGCGATCATGGGCGATTGATTAAAGGTGAGCTTGCGTATTAGTTCTCGAGGCATGTTGTTTGACATCTTTAATTAATTGTGGACCTTCTCCCAGTTGGTGATTTTGCAGAGGTTGGTGGCAATGGATGGTTGTTTTAGAGAAGAAGACGAGAGCGTCTATCTTAAGCCTTTTCTTCTCTTATGAGGCGGGGTTGGATCTAGGCAGACTTCAGTGGTGTGGATGAGTTAACGCGTGCTGCCCCTGAAAACTGAAACTATAGGGCGAACGTTCGGTTTGGCCAGAAAAACGGTGGCCTGCACCTCTGCACCTGGCTGGATCGGGCCAATTAGCCGTTTGCAGCGAAGCTGCGGGCTCAGAAGAAAGCAACATTCATTTTCAATTGCAAAACCCAAGCAATATTCTTTTCACTATCAAACTACGTGATGGAGCAGTGGAATGGATGGGATGGGTTGGATGCCTGCTTCTTGACCGGCGCTGGGAATCATGAGTTATCACTCATGGACAGTGGGTTGCCTGAATTGCTTGGCGGTTGCTAGCTGGATTTGGCCAGGATTACTATCAGCACTGGAAAGCACTAAAAGAAGCTTGTTTAGAGTCATCCAAAGAAGGGAGGCCTTAACTGAAATACGACATGGGATTTCTACAGTCGTGTCAAGCACTGCAGAAACTGGAATGCCTGATTTCTATCTAAACGATGATAAGAATTATTGTGTGACTCAGGCAGTGAAGAGATTTACTTGACCATGGCATTGGACGAAGTTGCTTCATAAGATGACGATATCAAAAACGAGTCGGCAGATGTTTACTCTATAGAATTCACATTCATAGTTTCACAGATTGTTTCAATCCTTAGACAGAAGCAATGACCGAACGTTGAGGATGCAATTATTTTGGTGCCGTTTTTTTTTACCTATTGCCTATGCCTATTCGGTGTGTATGTCAGTCGATAATTCACGACTTTATACATATTGATGAAAGCCTTGTCAAGGAATATATGCTCACCATGGAGTAATTTCTAGGCTGTACTCTCCCTCAATATATGCTCCTGCACAAGCTTTTTCATATTACCTTCAAAAACGTCAATGTCATTACCCAACCCCCCGAGCATCTCAAGGTCATTTTTCAACCTCGCTATCATCTCTGAGTGCTCTTCCTGATCTTGAAGCAATGGGTCCGTCATTTCATTGGCTTTTTCACCCCCCTGAGCACGCAGGGTAGCAGTGGTGCCAAAGTCATTCTTAAAATTCGCCAAAGCCTCCAAAATCATTTCCAGCTTTTTCCCGAACAGTTCGCGCCTCTCCTGGGTCTCCAAAACCTCCTTCCAAAACAAATCGATACTCTCTTTGTGGCAAGCCGTATTCTCGAGGAGAATCACAGCCCCATTCTTCTTCCTCTTCTCACGGGCATACTGGGCTTTTCTTCTGTTGTTCGTAATATGTCTTGCCTCAGCTACGAGATAGGCCTTCCACAAGAGGAACCCAACGTGTTCCTCGTTGTACTTTGCGTTGTCCACTATAACGCAAAAATCCGGCGGGAACTCGATCTTGCGAAGGATCTCGCATATGCCCTCTTTATGCAGTGTGCGCCTGCTGTAGTCAGGGAGGCGCCCAGCGATGAAGTCCAAGAGGCGCTTTAGAAGGTTCTCTTGGATGTTGAGGTGCTTGCAGAGTTCCAAGTGTCTATATGGTCTACGATTTGGTAGTTTGATTTCTTCGCTCTCGCCCATGGGGCGCCGAGGAATGAAGGGAAGGTAGCACGAGGCCGCGGCAGGAGGTGGTGGAGAGGGCTGTGGGGCGGGTCCGGAGGGTGGTGGGGTAGGAGCCTTTTTGGTGGCCTGTTTGCTGGAGTTTTTAATGCTGCGGATTTCTGTTAGTCCAGGGTGAGGGATGGGCAAGCAAGTGGAATTAACCTCATTGTTTCTGCAAATGGTATCCTGGTCGAGAGGGTTACGTTGTTTAGGAATTACTCATTGGGGGTTATGTTTAAGAGGTGATGATACAGAATGCTCTATTGAAAGGAAAGCATTGCGCAGAGAAAAATTTCTTCCAAGAAGCAAAGTTAGCCGGTAAAGAATATGAAAAAGCGGACTTGTAGGAAGAAGCTCAAGTGTTCCGAGTGATCTTTGGTGACTTAGAAAGAGTGGCAAATCAATTCACATTTGGTGATTATCAAATTTGCTAGTCTAACATCATGCTCTCCGGCCAGCCGGCTGAAGATAAGCCAATGCGTATAATATCTTATTGTTATCTACATATATCGCCATAAATTACACAAGCTGTCTAACAAAAATCTACAAACATAGGTCTGTCATGATGTCGTGTCTCCATTTTTGATCTCACACCTTAAGCGACCTCGGCAGAGCACTCGAATTATTACTTAGACAAGGAAATCCGTTAAGTCTATCTCGATTGCGTTGTCATCCGCGGCTAAAGGCATCTACCAGAATCCAACCAATAGTGCGAGGGAAAGCTCCGTATCGCACATCTAGCTCGTTTTCGAAGAGAAAGCTTTGCCCTCACAAACTGCGGGTGACCGACGGCCTCACGACCAGTACGGGCACAGTGGGTTTGTCAATTATCAAGTTTTGCTACACGGAGATACGGAGACTAAATGATACATCGAGACACGACTTTATGCTCTAGTAATATAATTGAACCTATATAGCATTTAGGTTGGTTACCGTTACCTTCCGAAGCACATCAATCCTTCAAGCCGGTTTCTCCCTTCGACCTACGACTCGCGTCCAGTCAGGAAAGCATGTGGCCCGTGCAAATGGTTTCTGAACTTCAGAGTTGATGGACTAGACCAATCAACTCTGAAATTCATGGCATGCCCTGTACTAGCTGGGCGTGGTTGCTAGTAGCGAAAACCCTTTTTGGGTCTACCACGGTCCAGGTCGCCAGCCCGTGATTGGCTCGGTTGTGTTAGAACGATGCAGGGCGGCTACCGAGATATCAATGCGACTGGCGATCAACAGAAAATTGAAATCTGTTAGATACAGACTTAGAAGTACTGGTATGATGAGCAAAATAATGAAATCAATGAGTGGAGGAGCGGGGTAGGTACCTTGATAACCATTTACGTTAGTATATATCTACCAGTGCACTGACATTCGAATTCAATATATTCGTATTTGTGGTTTTTCCCTAGTATGATCATAATTAAATATTACCAGCAAAAATGTTTACACTGCTAGATATCGAGTTCTTCATTCTCGTCGGCTTTGTGATAATTTCTTCAGTTATCCTTTACTTTATCTTGAACTACGGCAAACCTTACGCAATTTTCTTCTACAACTGCTTTCTGAAACCATTCTCTGGAAAGGTCACCTCCGTTAAACAACAGGATTCTCTCGAAAGCTTCTATAAAGGCCAGGCTACAATTTATGATGCCACAAGGGGACAGCTCCTCAGGGGCCGGGAGGAGATGTTGGCACTAGCTGCTGCGCAATTGAGGCTGAGGACCCAGAAGAAAAAAGAGTCCGGATCCACGGAAGGGAGAGTTTGGGTTGATATTGGAGGTGGTACCGGGTTGGTGACATCTTTTTCCGACAAAGCTTCCCTTCGATCGTACTAACTAGTAGTGCGACAACTAGATATAACATTGAACTTTTCAATAAATTCCTCCCAGTCCAACAATTCTTTGAAAAGGTCTATCTTGTTGATCTTTCTCCAAGCTTGTGTGAACAGGCTTGCCAACGGTTCAAGCGGCTAGGGTGGAAGAATGTAGAGGTCTTATGTATGGATGCTCGTGGTTTTAGTCTTGAAGACCGAAAAGTTGATTGGATTAGTATGAGCTACTCACTTTCTATGATCCCCGAGTAAGTTACGTCCCATAAAACAATATTCAGCCCATTAGTGCGACAACTGATAGTAATCAATTGAAAGCTTCTACTCCGTCGTTGATTCTCTTTCAACACTACTGTCACCTACAGGGCTCATCAGTATTGCAGACTTCTATGTGCAATCCTCAACAGCTTTCTCAGAAAGGACTTTTACAGGAGGTGCCTGGGATCGTCATGTCAATTGGTTCTCGAGACAGTTTTGGAGGATATGGTTTGAATTTGATAGAGTCAATCTTGACGAGGGAAGACGAGATTATATGGAGTACAAATTTGGGACTCTTCTCAACGTTAATGGCCGGTATGTGATAACCTACCTCCTGTTGAAAGATAATATCTTAACGCGCGTATAGGAACCGTCTCCTTGGGGGGATTCCATACTATATCTGGATCGGCTGTCAAAAGCTCCACTCCGCCTCCGATGTCCTTGATCGTGTTGATGCTGCCGCCACAGAGTCGCCATACCTTTCCGCTATCAATTCCCTCTCGCATACTCACTCCTCAAAAACCTCTGCTGAAACCGCGATCCAACTTCGCTCGAAAGGCTTTGAAGCCGCTGTCCTTAATCTCGCCGCGAATCTGCCATTACCCAGCTTCTTCTACCAAAACAACCACTGGCGACTCTACTATGACGAACTGTTGGAGAAACATACTCAGTTCAGCAACTCTTACATCTATGCTTTCACATGGGAAGACCCACGGGTGGATCACCGCATCCTCAAGATCAACCGTGACGATGTGATCCTCGCCATCACCTCAGCAGGCGATAATATCCTCTCTTATATCATCGATGGTGCGCCAAAGCGCGTCCATGCTGTTGATCTCAACCCCACACAGAACCACCTACTCGAGCTCAAGCTCGCGGCCTTTAGCTCTTCACTCGACCACAAAGATCTCTGGAAGATGTTTGGCGAAGGACATCATGAGAAATTCTCAATGATATTGATGGAGAAGCTAAGCCCACACCTGTCGTCACGAGCGTTTCAGTATTGGTGGGATAACCGGGCAGTGTTTTCAAAAAGTATTGGACTGTATGAGACTGGCCAGTCACGGCTTGCGATAAAAGCGGCGAGATGGTTGTTTCGGTGCTGCGGTGTGGCAGGAAGTGTAAAGAGAATGTGTGAGGCCAGAACCATGAATGAGCAGCGAGAGATTTGGCAGGGCGAAGTGAGGCCAGTGATGCTGTGTAGATGGGTCAGCAAGTTCATTATCGGGAATGAATGGTTTCTGTGGCGGGCGCTGGGCGTACCGCCGAATCAGAGAGACATGATCAGGGAGGACCATGAAGGTGGTGATCACGCACAGGTAATGTGGGACTATGTGGTAAATACATTGGATCCGGTAGTGAGTCAGAGTTTGTTGGGGGGGGATAATTACTTTTATCTGCTGTGCCTGAAGGGATTTTATACAAAGAGGCAAGTGGGGTGATAAATAGTGTCAAAGAAATGATCGAACTAACCAGTTATTGGTAGATGCCACCCTTCATACCTGACTGAGAAAGGCCACGACAAGCTATCAAAACCGCACGTATTTGATGGAGTAAGAATCCACACCGACGAGATCAGAGAGGTATTAGGTAGACTACAACCGGAAACCTTGACAATTGCAGTAATAATGGACTCCATGGACTGGTTTGACACTGATGGCATTGAGGCACGAAGAGTATGTATTCTCGTCTCACCTCTTTGAGTGTCTTTTAACTGACCTGCCAAACTATAGCAAATCAAATCTTTAAACAACTCAATGGAGCTGGGAGGCCGTGTTCTTCTCCGCAGTGCCGGTTTGCGACCGTGGTATATCAAGCTGTTTGAGGAGGAGGGATTCAAGGCCAAGCAGATCATGGCCAGACATCCGGGAGCCTATATCGACAGGTACGTACTTGTTAGGTTTTTCCTTCAATTCACATCTAATAATCGGATTCATAGGGTCAATATGTATGCCTCAACCTGGCTGTGCACGAAGCTAGAGAGGGTGCTGTCGGGAAGGCGGGATAGTAGCTCTTCGGAGGTTGATATGCTGGAAATTTAGAGTTTCTTCGATTCCGGTCTTCTGTACGTCAAAAAATAGATCGGTATGTGAATACAGTCATGTACCAGATGCATAGAGTGAAGCATATTTCACGCTGTGCAACCAACCGCGATATCATCCGGACTCACATAGGACAATCATATATTCTAGTTCAGAATCTGAAAGAATATGCTATTCGAACGTCAACACTTGACACTCGTAGGCCGACTCACTCATATACATCTCACGTCTCATGCTTGATAAAGCCAATGCGAAAAGGAAAGAAGAAAAGCAACGCCCAAAACTCCGCAGCAACAAACAAAAACCCATATCCCACAAGGAAAAAAAGAAAAGAAAAGAGGTATAAAAAAGAAATGAAAACTGCATCTAACAGTAACTGCACTTTAATCTCAACCGCAACCCTCAAGACCAAGACTCTAGATCTCGCCGCCCACAAAAATAAAGTGTGGCGAACCAACAGCCAGGCTAAATGAAGCAACAACCCCGCCCGGCCCGTTCCGACTAGCACCACCAAGCTGGCCGAACTAAGTCCTCCGGTCACGCTTCTCGCGCTCCTCAGCCCTCGCGACCGCCGCGCCATGCCCACTCGACTCTGGTCTCGACCTGGTCAGGATGCGCTTCGCATTCGACAGCGAGCTCCTACCAGTGCTCTTTCCGACGGGTCTGGCCTGCTTCACATCTGCGAAGCACACGATCATTAGCACCCAGACCAACTAACTTCTGCGAAATTGAAGAAGAGACACTTACTGCGCGCATACAACCGCTCCGAGATTGCGGACGAGGTGGGCCCATTTTTGATGTTTTTGTTGTCGTTGAAGCTGCGGGAGCCGGCGGAGCGCATGCTTTGGGATGCGCTGGTGAGCTTTGAGGTCTTTTTGGAGTAGGAGAGCTTCCATGTTACCACGACGACGATGAGGAGGGGGATGAAGGATGCTTGGGGGGCGGACATTCTCGTGTATGTATGTAGATATGGAGATATGGGGGCGTGAAGATGTGTAGATTTATAGATATATCGGGTCCTTAGTTTCCGGAGGAGTAATTTTGATTTGTAGAGTAGCTAGGAGGAAGGAGGAAGGATTTCAAGGGAAAAGAAACAAGACAAGATGCGGGGGGGGGGAAGGAACTATATATGTGTCTCTAGGTCTCCATCTACTCTCACTAAATAATCTGCTACTTTATCTTGTAGATTCAATACATACCATGCGGGGCGGCCTGGTTGCTTTTTTTCCCACCTCGCCGCATATGCACTTTGTGTGTCACTGCACGATCGCGGCAAGCTTATTTGCCGCCCAACAGTGCGCCTATCAAGGTGGATGCATGTGAGTCTACTCTACTCTACTCTAATCCTCTATGGATATGTAGGTACGGTGCTATGTACAACCCTGGCACACCCCTCCGTCAAGAGCCTCACGCGCGGGGGTACCTACATATAGGTACATTAACGCAACGCCGCCCACTAATTCTGAGACCTCTTGTATGTAGTCACTGCACCCCCCCATCTCCGGCCTACGAATTCTGACGTCGCAGAGTTGATCGATTATGCCTTGTCATCCGTCTGGCTATCATAATGGATAGATGCCATTGGTTGTGAACTTCGAAGGGGTCTATTTCGAATTCGAGAAGGATATTAGTAGATATTAATGACCTGCAGTCATTGACACACATGCCGTCTTGTGATCACTAGCTTGGATTATTGCGCAATTAGTTTGTCTTACAAGCCACACAGAATCGTTGGCATTGAGATTACTTTAGTAATAGGAATCAATAGAGAGTAGAGCTCTTATAAATTCAGGCAGGTTGACATCAGAACTGAATTCTTCGCCAGAGAGGGGCTGTGCTAGCGCTCATTAATAATATAAGTACCGTCTAGTTGTGTACAGCCACTCATCAGAAGTGTTCGTGATTCACATCAAAGTTGGCCCGTGCGTAATGTGGCTTACCAGACGTTACGGTCAAATTGAGGAACTAGGGTGTATCTATATAAATAAAAATACCATGAATGTCTAATATTGTCTTTGACCACCATTGACTGTTGCTGTATTGAGACTTTGAACATTTCAATGGGCACTTTAGTTCCGGACATGTCGCATTAAATCCGAATCACGAACACTTTTGATGAGCAGCTACACTTTCCAAATTTCCGGTAAGGATACATATATCTATCGCGATACTACATGTATACCTATCTATACGCAACCATAATTGTATATAATAGTGATATCTGTAGACGGCCGCAGTACATACTAAGAGTGTTCCAGGACACATCTAAGGTTCGCACACAACCAGGTAACGATGTCTGACTTGGGATGGGCTATGAGCGATCCATTCGCCATGGCCATGAATAGGTGGTCCAGTGAACTGCGGCTAAAATATAAATGATCTAGGTTAACCGTGGATATCGTGAATATGTATTAGTTAGACTAGAGACAACCCACAAGTACGTACGCCATCGAGCTTTTCGGAAATAGATTTAGCATCACTCCACCCCAAGCTAGTTCTTTCATCCACAACTGTATTATAACGCCCAAACTTTCCAAAAAATGAATTTTTACTCCCCATATAGCCCAATCGTACTTCACAGAGAAACATAACAAAAGGGAGATCCTATAATTAATGTATAAGCCGATATATGCATCGCATTAGTATTGATACATGCTTGCAGATAACACTAGGAAGAATATGGAAAACTCATGGCCGCTCGACAGTAGTGATAACTTGGTTTATTTAGTATCAACTTGAATACCTTAGAAAATGGATTTTTGGAATATTAAACTCACCTAATTACAGCTCTATTCGCGAAGTAAACCCCTCCTAAATGCCTTGGGTCCTGGAGCCCCATTCTTGAGAATAGACTGTATATTTCCTATAGGTGTCCCATGCCATAATAACCGCCGATTATTATTGATGCCAGTTAGTTTTACCCCACCCTTTTCTGTTCCAGTCCTCTTCGTTTTCCCTCAAGATCAGGAAAATCTGCACGTTCCAGTTAGGGTGTGTGATCAATTCCCCACTACCTTTAAAGTACTTATTGATCAAATTATACTCCTCTGCGCCTTTGTGAACTTGATGCTTGTCTGTCAGAAATCTTTGTTTAAAGCCGCTACTGGTGTCGATCCATTTTAGAAACTATCATACCGTGTATGATATTTTTCAATGTTAACAATCCGAAATACCCCCTGAGGGTGTTATCATGGCCATTTATAGTAAGATTGATCTTGGATTTCTCGCCTTCCATAGAAGATGTGCTTAACAATTTTGCGCCTAGATAGCCCCCAGGACTTCGCAAAATATTAGCAATTCAAACCAAACAACTTTCTAATATAATGGGGAGAATCTGAAAATAATATTTAAGGTAACATACACTATTGTAAAGCCCGGAATATACTTTACTAGGCTATAGAAAGCATCTCTAGCTAATAATATTGCGGGAATATTCTCTGGCTGATCGTCGATACCTCCAAGGCCCATAGTTTGGCGCCCTTCTTTTCTACTTTTGTCTATCTCTGATTTGTAGACATCAATATTTTCTGGATCTCTGTAAATAAATGACCCAGCGATAGCTTGGTCTTAGGTCAGTAAATCACAGGCAAAATACCTACTACCTACTACGAAGGCATTCTTAAACTTACTACGTTCCCCCCCATCCAGGGTCTTCGAAAATTAACTCTCGTATAAGTGCGTTTTTAATACCTTTAATTTTGTCGAATTTATAGGTCTCCTCATCCAATGCCTCCCGCTTTCTTATTGAGTCCAGGAGCCAGCGGATATGAACAAATTTGATGGTTCCCGATTCCTTTGCAGATGCGACTAGATTTTTTTTTTCTGCAGTAAGTATCAAGAAACTTAAGTCATCAAAGCTTCCCCTCGCCTATGAATAGCACCCTACTAAAATTCGTGGGATTGAAACTAATAACATAGATTACGGAGTATCTATATTATCCATCTTCAGACTTTGGTCCAATAATTTCGAATTGTGTGTTCTGTAGCAAGTCTGAAAATCTTAAATTTTTTTGGTGTGGTTTAGGTTGCTGTCCGGTCATTTTGAACAAAAACTATACTGGGCTAAGTAAGTGTCCCTCTTTGACGCTCATGGCTCATGAAATCTCACGCAGACGTCACATCACCTACTCAAACATTTTAGATGACACCTGTCTCAGTGCGTTACTCACCCACCAGCACCTACTGTTACCATCTCCACAGACCATGCTCATTCTTACAACCAAATCTTTTGTCCAAAACGTGCTCGTATTCAATAGCTCAATTCATCTTATTTTATACAGAATTCCACCCCCTGGGCACCTTCCCCCACATTCCATTTCCTGACATGATAAAAGATTCCAACTCCTTCTATTCCATCAACTAGTCCAACTTCCTATCCACTCCGCCTCATATATCTTAGTTGTGCCATGGATCGATGGCCTTATAAGAAAAGTAGTTTTGTACAAAGCAAATAAATAAAAACAACGCCCCCCAAACACCATAAAACTTACAAATGAAAATTAAGTATGTACTGAGATGGGCAGATGCGAAAATAAGAAAACAAAGACAAGAGAAACGAAACCGTTAATGCGGATACCAGTGCTGCGCGGGCGTGGTTAGGTACCAAGGCGCTTAGCACCTTTGTTGATACCCGCAACTAAAAAAACCAGTTAGCACAAGATTCCAAATAGGTTGTAATGTAGTTCAACATACCATCCCACCACCTTGGCATACAACTATATGAGTTGGTATCAAAGTTGACCGCCCTGTTGCAGTAGCAACGCCCGGACTTGTGGCTCTCGTCGTCCTGTGGACACCTTGAGCATGGCGGATGCGAGTATCCAAAGTCCGCGAAATGGTGGATCTTATCCTTAGGCGCGAACAACCCCACGCCTAACGAATGAACTGGTGCATCGCCCCATCTCTCGTAAAAGAACCCACCAGCGCTATCAAGGAACTCGAAATATTTGGTGTACGCCTCAGACCTATAAAAGTTGAGCGAAGCAATCTCGAAATTACTCCAGAAATGGCAAAGGTTGTAGTTGCCATCTATTTCCTTGTCATCTTTCTGTGATGCCTTTGCTCCATCAACGAGGAAGTCGAGCGAGTTGTTTTCATGCAAGTACTGGGGGTAGCGGCGGACAAACTCCTTGGTGCGAGACCAGAGCGTCTTGATTGTGGCTTCGAATTCGTACATGGTGATGACGAAGCCGTAGATTTTATTGTTGGTGCGCATAAAGGTGAAGGGGTCGCTGTGCCACAACATGACGTCAGTAAATTGCAATGCTTTGAAATATTACTATTACTAAACTAGTTCACTTACTATTCAATGTCGCAGTAGAGCTCAATACCCGGCTCTACGCGCCAGTACCAGTCATATTTCTTCATAACCTCCATGTTATAGAAAAACCCTGTTCATCTGCGTTAGGTCCCTATTCCCAGATCTCCTTGGCATTATTCGGGGGGGGGGGGAATATACCTGAGTTGAAGCGGCACATGTGGCGATAAGACAGAGAACCGCCATAAATAATATTTTGTCTAGTCATTTCGGCCATTTCCTGCTTCACAATAGTTGTATTGATTGACTTCGGGATCGACCAGGCCTCCTTCGGGATGACCTGGTATTCAACTGGTCCACTCGCCATTCCGGTTGTATATTCGATAAACTGTTGTTGTGTTCATCAGTAAACCGTCTTGGCAAGACAACCAGTGGTTCAGAATGAGAACTCACATCCTTCGTAAACGGCTTATCGTTCAAGAAAGTCCACGGATAGTGGAACTTCCGATTAAACCGATCCTCCACACTTCTCATACTGCTCAACGCCTCCCGTATCTCCCGGTTACGCACCAACATCACCAACGTCGCCTTCTCCGTCCCGTTATTGCTCTCAAGAGTGGGCTCGTTCGAGCACATTTGTATATTTGGCTCTGTCTGTTCCACAACCTGAATACTTGGGCTGGCAGACATTGTTTGCTGTAGCTTGTCGTTGAGGCTCTTCCGTAGCTCGGACGATGAGTAGAAGTTGTAGAAGATGGCGCAAAATGCCAGTGTGATGAATACTCGTGCGAAGTTCCGCTTCGATGCGAGGCGAGTGTAGAGAGCACCTGCTGCAGCCTCGGGCTGGCGCCATAATTTGGCTCGCTGGGCGCCCGTCATATTGAAGGTTGCCCCGTGAATGTTGAACGGGAGTTGGGACGAAAGGTCCAACACCTGCTGGATGGCTATAGGGTAGGACGAGTGTTGGAACGATGCAGCGAGGTCTTCAAACAGTAGAATCGATCCCAATACAAGTAATTACCGACAAACGTCCTGACTGTCCTGCAGTGGCAAACAAAACAATGGAGAGAAAGGAGAAAAATAAATCCAGTTATATAGCAAAACAAATAATATTTGGGGAAAGAAGAACGGTTTTGTATTATGTCGAAAAATGACTGGGCAATGCAGAAAGTGGGTGGTTGCGGGATTCACAAGTGATATATATGGATTCTTGGATGTGAACAAGCTTTCCCTCCCGAGACACACCATACCAGCTCTACTGTATGTACCTACTTTACGTCGAGTCCTATAACAGGTAGCCGATATCCAGGCGGCCAGGAGTAACCTGTGCGCGGACGGAATAACCCTGGTCCTGACCAAGCTGACGAGTACATACTCCACGGGTAGCACATGCCGAACATTTATCTGGTTACATGTATGTACCTACATACTTTCTTCTTTTAGGTGATATGAATAGCCTGGCATCCGTATATACCGTACCTCTACATACAAACACATAAGCGCACACACACACACACACATACTTACACACATACATGTACTTACACACACACACCTCTTCAACATGACGCGCGCACTCAAAAGTCTGGAGAGGAGAGGGGGGGATTTCAGGAGTGTTGGGCGGCGACTCAAGTTCATTCGCTCATCCCTGGGTTCATCAGGACTTGGTTCACTTCTAGACCGATTCCCGAATATAAACTAGTTGCCCGAACATGTCCCAAGTTTGATTTCGCCTGGTCAGAAGAACTGACGGACAATTCTCGGCCGGAGTCTAAAGTAGAAGGTTCCATCTAGCTACTCTACCCTTTTACTACTATCCGGCCGACAGACAGCCTCTGACAGTCGGTCGGTCCAACGGGTTCTTCCTCTTCTCAAGAGTGAGATGTTATGTACCTTTTTTATTTTTTCCACAAGTTAATAATAATTATAGCTGTAGGTCGAGGTATGTAGGTACCTACATATTTTACCTATGGGGAGCATGTATAATATTTATTATGCATCTCTCGCATGTCCAGTCAATCTTCTCCTTCTCCCCCTTTCAACCGCGAAAACTACATTTTTGTAGTATGAATCCGACTTGCAGAATAATTCTGTCAGTCTGTCAGTATCTCCGCCTGTCAGTCGGGACGCGCGTTCCTGTCTTGAACAAGCGGGTATTGGCTCCGAGACGTTTCCCAACTTATATGGGGTTAGTTACTCTACTTCTGACGTCGAATCTCAATTCAGAACCCCTACAAGTTGTAGTTTTTGATAAGAGCCTCTTTAACTTACCCCAAAAGCCCTTCTCTCACTCACCCCCGGCTTCTGTTTCACCCGGATAAACCGGCGATACGCCGAGACTCGTCATCGCGATTCCAACCCCTGTAGTTGGTACTTGCGCTTGCTTGCCTTCCTTACTACCATGACAGATTCGACTCTTTCTAGAATTAATGAGGTGTAGTGTGGCCTGTTCGTGCGGTGCGGTGGGTGCTGTGCCTCTTAGCACCATCGTTTCAGTGTCAACCCGTGCAAAAGGGTGGAAAATTTCCACCATCCAGGGTTGGGTCCATTCCTATTTCCTGTGCAGCGGTACTCGTATACATATACGCATCCAGCATGCTCAGACAGAACTAGATTGGAAGTATGGAAGATTTGGGGAAGAAAAACAACAATATTGACTTTACGGTAGGCACAATAATACCTGCCACCGACTTGACCTTCCTCAATCCTGGTCCCTGCGCGTCTACTCGTAGTTTTCTGGCGTTTCCAGACGCAACTACTATTACATGCCATACAAAAGATAGCCTTGGCGGGGTTTTTCTGTGTATGCAATAGCAGTTGCGTCCGGAAACGCCAAAAAACTACGAGTACACACCTATTAATAAGAGTCTCTAGGCATGGTGTAGAGTAGAATTTGTCAACTATGAATTATCGAAAAATGAAACCCAGTTATGCCAATATTCAGTGAGCATCGAAATAGGATTAAAGTATCAAGATCGACGCTAGGCCTAAGTATGTAATCCACTCGAAACAGCTAATGAAGATCCCCATCCCGGTATACTCTCTACCGAAGAATGGACTTAGCATATATCGTGGGGGCTGCACTGTGCACATATTTACATGTAGTTAACGGGTTCCCAGTTATTTGTTCCGAGGTTTCTGTTCGACTTCTTGTTTCTCCCAGGTAATGATTATCCCTATCCCCACTTTTTATATTAGAGCCTGTTCGGTTGACACAAAAATCCATGGATTGGGCCCATAAAACAATTACCTTCAAGGTGTTTTTACCATAATCCATGAATCGCAATCAATCCATGGATTTTTTGTCAACCGAATAGGCCCTTAGTAACTTCGTTTTAAGCGGGGAAAATACTAAATATCAAAAGGCAGATCGAGGTGGTGGAAAGTCGATGGTAGGCAATATACGGTTATATTTTTCCTGGATTCGTTGCCACAGCGTTATGAGGCGGGTGCCAATGATAACATAATACAGTCGCCTGCCGTCGTAGCGAACGCTTGTATATAGTCCTTCCCGGGTCAATGGCAAACCCGACTCGATGACGAATGGCGACTCTTCGGACTGATAGTCAGGGGTCGGTACCTTTTGTTGGCTTCGATCTTCCCATTCGCCATCGAAGAACGACTGTATATACCCAATTGCCAATGTTTCGAATTCCTGTATCGAACCACTTGGGTTGGCCTTTTTTCCCTCCTCCCTTCTTCTGGCAAAGGCTCTGGTCCACGAATACTCTGCTAGTATACTGAACGGAAATATGCTTAATATGCACGCTCGTTATAGCTGCGGGCGACTGTACATTAATTCTGTGGAAACAACATGTTGACCGCGGCGAAGATCTGACCTAACCAGTTGTGTATTATGGCCAATAGAATTAGGCAAGAACTTATCATAGTGAGTGTGGTGATATGGAACAGGCGATTCGCGGGGAAGCTGGATATATTGGGGATTGTTGTTAGATTATCCTCCTATATTTAACAGGAGAACCGCCTACATTCACAGCTACAGGTAAGAGCGTCCGGGAATGTTGGATGATGGCCTACATATCTTCTTCCTTACTACCGTCTACTTTCCATGCCCAGACAAAACCCTCTCACCGAGAGAGATGTAGTATTGTCGGCCCTGTAGGCCACGAATCCAAGACCTCATGCTCGCCCAGTCCCATACCCGGTACGCGATATTCCATGTTTTCGGCATATGGCATATGCGGGCAATTAATCATTTGTGATATGATGACCATGATCCCAGCACCTTAAGAAAAGACGCATGATTCGTTTGGGGTCAGATTAAGCTATGATATATTGTCTCAGCTCCCATGGAGAGCCAAGCTCGTGAACTGTGGAGAAATTTCAAGTACTAGAGGAACTCCTGAAACTCTTCCAAATCCTTTTGTATCTATTTTAGGGGGGTTAGCTACCAACGGAAGCTTTGATGATTGTATGGTCTGAGTGAAGGGTGGGAAGTGTATCATCTCACGCAGTGATCATTAAAACTTCACTTGAGGTCTCAGTAGATAGGTGACTTTGCACGCATTCTCCCTCAAAGGACATACATGTAAGCCTGCGACGTAGTGTTACGCACACACCTTCTAATGGGCTTAGCGGAAGGTCCCGACCGCATTTACCGAAACTTCAGTATGTAGTAAGGCTATCCCACCCCTTGAAACCTGTTTCGCCCTCCCCACACGAGAACGCTGAGTTCAGCAGGGTGAACAAACCCCCAAGAGCAACAAACTCTGGCCGGGGTAAGAAACGATAGAAGTGCTCAATCTTTTTACTCTCCTTGATGTATATGTGTATGGTGCTTCTTACGTCTCGGAATGCCTAAGTCCAACGTGGAGTACAGCGCCCCCAAATAAGGCTAGATATCCCCCTACCTATCCCCCATGGCGAGACGGCTTTCTCAGGCCCGGCCCAATCTAAACGGTCATATTTCTTAAAGAAGTCACAGGTTCTATTGTTCTCCAATTTTCCCAGTTACCCATACCGTACGGCGCGCGCGGATACTGGATGTGGCCCACAACGCGCGTCGAGTCCCAAAAGAGGTATGCCTACACCAATAGGAATTCTGGAGAGCCGGGGTGTAATAAGTCTATTCCACCAAGTTATATACACTCCAACGCCTTGTGGAGTGTCTGTCTTCTATATCCCTCATGCCATAATGTACATGTACTTTATTGTAGTGGGTCCGAAGTGTGAGGTGAGGAGGAGGGGATTTTTCACGGCGCGATGGAAAGTGATAATTACAATTCATTACTCTCAGGTATACTTGTGCATATGCACGGATATCAACGACTTAATATATACTTTTGTACACGTTTTAACAGGACACCATACATATAATCGATAAGGCTCCACTAAAACAATGTCAAAAACGTAAACTTCCTAGGAAATGAGTGATATTCTATGACGCGAATAGTGCAGTTCTTTTCCAAGGCCAGGAGGAGAATTGTATTTCAATTATATAAGCATATTGCAGGTAGACTGGTTTTATGAAAAGAATGGACATATACCATGTCAGCATGAGCGTCATTGTACTCCGATGCTAACGGGCCGGGGGACAGACCAAAGAAGGTGAGAAAACCCCCAACAGATTACATGTACCTTTGCTGACAGCATACGTATACCTAGATTACATGTTCTTGTACCGTATCACCACATGTGTTACCCTCCTTATTCCGGAAACTAGAACTCGGTCCCCCACTCGTCCCAAAGACTGACCGAGTGATATTTAATGATCCATTCGGTTCTGTTACTGTCCAGTATTCGCGAACGAGTGATACCTGGAAGTCACCCTAATACTATACAAGACCCTCGATAGGTCGCATACAAAGATTTTAGTTCTATGTTACGCGCAGTCGATAACAAACCGAGACCATTGGTCCCCCTGGTTCTTCTCATCCTTCGGGCAGATTTCCCCCCGAGCTGCTCCTCTAGCTTTAGCACAATTCTTCTAGAACTATCGCTCAATACGAACGTTTGTTCCTGCAATCCGAATAATCTAGTGTCGAGACCATAGACGCGAGTGATAATGTATGTCCCGAAAGGCTGGTTGATTGATAATTCATTAATTGTATGTAGCCCGGAGGCTTGAAAATTATGCCCCGAAAGAGAATGCATACATGTAGTATTACATAGCCAGCTGGTGGCAGTCTCGGGATCTGCTTTGTTCTAAGAACCTAGCTATATAAATTATTGTCCGGTTTTGTTTTGTGCATATAATAGCACTTGGGTATTTAGCAATGCTCGTGAAACAGTTGAAATGAGGCGGCCGTCAGCCCGGAAGTCAGACATAATTAATGTGAACTCGTATCAATTAGGTATAGATTACCACAAACAAATTTACGGAAAAGGTCTAAAGCACTTTCCGCCGGTACACTTGATGTAATAACACATAATCCATAACTATATAACACGTTCGAAACTTCGAGCTCAATTAGAAACCCGTTGACGAGCTATAACTATAGTTCTGGCAAAACAAAAGACGGCAAGATTCCAGAAGTCATCTATTGTGTACTATGCTGGATGAGGAAATTTCCGAGGGTGGGCAAGGTTGCAGGTTCGAATCCTGCCGGGGCGAGGACTCAGGGGATATTAATCATGGTTTCCTTTCCTGGCTTGGCATGTGGGTGGGTTTTCTGCTCTGTGGGGAGAGAAAATGCGGAGGAGTGTGACTAAGTGAAGGTGGCGGGCTTGCGCTCGGTTGGGTGTTCCATTAGGTCGAACCCTCCAGGTGAAGCTTAGAGGGGACGGTAGTGTACGCCGCCATAACCGAAAGGTTGCATGCGAGTATGAATTAAACGCTGTTACACTTTGGTTAGTCGAGATAGAGTAACCCTAACCCTGTACATATATCAACAAGTGCACATATCAATGATACCCGATTCTCTCTGAATGGAACCTCTACTACGAGTGAAAGTACACTTGGAATACGTCCCACGCAAAGGTTTGGGAAAAGGCACACGCAAACATGCTTACAGGGTACGACAGCTGGAAATGTGTACCTTTTTCCTCCTACTTCCATTTTCCAGCGTGTTTTACTGCGTCTTTTCGTATATCAATCCTACAGGTCCCTTCTTGTGCTTTAGTATGTTCTCTATTTATTCTTTGGTTTTTTTTTTTTGAAAATTCAGTTGAGGAAATATGATGTAAAGGGAGTATATATCCTGACGCTTATCCCTTCGTCTGTCAGCAAAATTCTGCCCTTTCAAGAAAAACGAAATCCTGACGTGGCTTTACCGACAGATCCTGTTATCTCTCTTATCAATACAAAATTTCCAATACAATTGCCAACTTCTCTATTATACTGGGCCAGCAAGCGACAGACGAAGGGATACAGCGCATGCGCGCACTGCCCTAACAAAATCATAATAAATCACTCGATTTCGTTTACATTTGTTATGGTAATTTTACATACATTTGCAATTGTACAATAAGAAGCACCAAAAAGCGGATGGATCCAGTACCGCAACTAGCAGAATACTGCAAAAATACATGTACGGTGTTGCTATGGTATCACTACGGTATAATAGTTAGGGTTTCGATTTAATTCAGAAATTTTACACAATTCTGTTTTGATACAGTATTCTTTGTAGCCCACGGTAGCAATTTTACCCTCATTCCCGAGACTGTAGATGCATCTTTAGCTAAGTCACTTCCAGTTTGCACTCAGCCTACTTGCAAGCGTCCGGACCCAGCTAGAGGAACCCACCTTCTGGTTATTTGTTATGCGTGTACATTCAAATTTGATTTCTGTTTATCAATATACCGCGGTTGAAAGGTCTAGGCTCCAAGCTCACGATTGATCACCCCTACATCATTAAAAGGTTTATCTCCTCGGACAGCTATGTAGATGTCACTTCTGTGAGTGATTGTTTGTGATGTGTTTTCTTTGTACCACCCAAACGAATTAGAGGTGTGAGGTTTGGGAAGGTGAAGATAAGCGCCCCCCGGATGTATCTGCTGAATAATTGCTTTTAGTTGATTACTTAGTACTCTCCTTGCTTTCCCCAATACACTCACAGAGCGACTTCGATGTACATACGCAGGCCCAGCGAATATCATGAACCTATAAGTGCCTTGTTTCAATCCGCCCATCGCCTTCTTATGACTCAAACTTTCATTATCCGGCCCACATCACTAAGATCCCAGGCAACCATGCGTTTTAGGTACGGGTAGATCAGGTCACACAATTAGTACAATTGAGAATAAAGGTATGTTTCATCTATTGATACCCATATTTGTTATCCCCCATATTCATATACATATATATAGGTATGCATCTCATCTCCCAAAAAGCAAAGCACATCAGCACGTGTTCAACATACTTGTCAATGCTGTCTTCTCAGCTGAAGTCACAGACAATCCCCACACACTCTTCACCTTAACCCACATCCTTGCATAGGTGCAGTAATAAGATGCTAAAACAAATATTAGGTTCACTTTTTCTTCCTCAGCTCAAAGGAGATGGGACCACTTACTAAGAGGTGGCTTCCACGCATCAGGCGACTTATCACCCTTCGCCTGATTCACATTATCGGTGACCTGTGCCACACCGTCAGTTTATGTTTCCTCAAGTCAGTAAAAGATTGAGGGCTCACAGCAATTAGTTGCGGGTTCGTGAGATCATTGGCAAAGGACTGGCGTTTAGCCGTCGTCCAGGCGTTGGCTCCGGACTTCCAGGCATTGGAGAGGGGCACAACATGGTCGATGTCCTGGGGCAGATTTGTTAATCCCTATGACATGCAGATACCAAGCCAGATATGGTAATGAAAACTTACAAGATCAGAAGCAGCTGTCCAGGTCGCACCGTCGTAGGGCGAGAACCAGGTTCCACTTGAGGCTGAACAATCGCTGGCCTGGACTACGTTGGATCCGTCACGCGCGAGAACTACTTCACGAGTGCTGTTCTATTATCAGTAATTGGGTCTATGGATGATTACCAGGCGCCTTACTTGCAAGATCCGCTCTGGGTAATCCAATGCGGGAAGAGATCACGGGAGTAACCGGTAGCATCTGTGGTCCTTGTGGTGAGAGCGGCAAGCATGGTCTTTGCGGAAGCGGCAGTAGGAATATTGGTAGGAGTTCGCTTCTCGAGCGTAGGGGCTGCGAGGGCGGCCGTGAGGAAGAGGGCTACTGCGGCGAGCTTCATTGTTGGGTATGTAAACGGTAAATGTGAATTAAGTGAGTGCTAATGTGAATGTCAACCTGGGGGTTTAGACAATGAAGAGGGGCCCAAGAGTCTTTATAGAACTGAATTCATTCTCTCAAGAATAATATCCTTAGCTCTAGATCTAGCATCCCAGAGCTGTCTTTCTGTTGCAGGTCATGATCGATCTCTCAACCCCAATTGGCTATCTCTATTCACTATTACAGCTCCTTCCCTTTCCGTGAGACATCAAGGATGCCCCCTTACTAGAGTGAAGAGAATCGTTACGGTCTTGTGCTCGTGGTATATTTTACAGGCTCTCGTTATCAGATACTGATGTACTTTAAGGTGCAGTACTCTGCAATTTAACTCACTAAACCCACCACGGTTTTCGCCTCTATCCGCTAAGGCGACCTGCATAATTATTACTATCAGTAGCCTTAGGAATATCGGGTCCGCCTGGTTCCGACAAGTAAGGTTATTTCCACCTTCTTCAAAAGGGAAAGTTATGATGTCCAAACAGAGTTGTCGCCCCTAGACTTTTGAATTAGAGGTTATTTAACATTAGTAGTGGGTGTGGGGTTCACCAATCAGGTCGATAGTAGCAACGGTAGATTGGGTTGACCTCGGGCGCCTTCCATTTAGTCTAGTCTTACCCCGTAATCTCCTATTATCGAGATAAAAAAACCTTATCGAACCTCTTAGCCAACGAACCTATGATAGTCGGGGGTCTCTAAAACGTTCTTTTGTACCTTCCGGTTTAGTGCAGTCCTTTGACTTACATAATCTCCCTAGGGACATCTGAAACCCTTTGGAACTTGGCACTAAGTATTTATGGTGCTGACCTGGCTATGATATATTAGTATTAGCGCTGGGCACGCGGGCGACGTACTAAGTTGCTTCAACATTCCTCTGCGGTATCCAGTTTCGCTTCCTTGAGTTGAGAGTTGAAATCATACCTATATAGGAAGGCGGCGGCCTCCGTTTAAATATCGTGAACCTTGGTCGAGTACGCTGGGATACACGTGCTTATTTACATGATAGGAGTGGCTTTCTTGTTAATCTAAATAGAGATAATACAACGCCTAACCGGTGCAACTAATCAACCGCCACGGACTTTGCTACAGATCCAGCAAGCGATGTTTGGAGTTTGTTTAAACTTGGGACATTAATACGGCGGTTATACCTATGATGGCCTCTCATATAGAATCCTGCTATCTTAATAACCCGTTGGGTGGACAGGGGACTGTCTATTATCAACTTCTACCATATTTGATTATCAAGTCTCGGCGCCGAAGCGCCCAGCAGACAGCAATGATATTAATAACTTCACATGTGCCTATCAATTGCCTGCACATTATACACCAGTGGCGGCGAATTGAATAAAAGATCTCTTCACTTAAGGGCGAGGCGTGAAATGCGGCTACTAATTATCTTATCATGCCTCAGATTAAGCTTGCCCATCATATGAGTTAAACAAAAAAAAAAAAAAAAAAAGCTTGCCCATCATGCTTTATCACTCGACAGCTCCCACAGATAATACCATAGATATTTTTTTTATAGACACATCGGGACTGTTGTACTCAAATAGCATAGGTGCTGCGAGAGACCTAGACCGGATAAACGATACGGGTGTCTTTGACTGATCCAGTATTTTAGTTGGTAATATTAGGAAATTGAACAAACGTAAGGATATATATTGATAGTTGCTGAATAAAGTCCTGTGCCTTGCACGGAATTACTGAACTCTGCCGCGAACGTTCATAGACTATTGTATATCTTACTTAAATGCTGTTGGTACGAATCGGGGTGGATTGGAGATTGGGAGGGCTAGCGGAATGCGCTATATGTCAGGAAATATTCAATAACTCTACAGTAGACCTCTGCTGTACCCTTTTCCACTGTTTCCAGTTATCCTGCTTCGAGTTTTGTATAGAATTAAGTATCGATCCTACCTAATACGTGCCATTGAAACTTGAGACTTAGATTTCATTGGTGAAAAATAATACAACTCATAAATTAAAGATCGACTTCAAATGCGTGGAATCGATATCTAATGAATAAAAAGATCATCCCTACCGTACTGGCCGCGGTAACACACACAAGGTACAACGTACGCTTTGTGTGTACCTAGATAGCTTGGTGGTAAACTGGTGGTGAATGCCCTGTTCCCTTATTATCCCCTCCTGGCCAACCCCCAGCTGCCGCTCTCACCCTCCATTTCCTCAGACATTCTCCTCAAACCCCTTCCCCCCTTCCCCCCACCACTACCTTCTAAAAGAAATTTATACATCAAAATATCAGGGCGACAAAACCTTATTACAAACTATTCGTCTCGTTCCATTTCGCAGTAATATAATCTCATCTCGTCTTCATTTTGACACTTTCATCCACAATGTGCAATTTGGATCTTTGCACGAGCATCGAACCATTCCTTGTCTCGAGGGGGGTACCGAAATTAGCGGCGGTGGCGGTGGCGGTGGGTTCAATCGTGTAGGATGGAGAACCACAGGCGGTGGGGGTGGTGAGGGGAGGTGTTTCCCACCATTCATCTCCAGTTGCCTAGGCGTTGACATTGGGAGCGGCTTAGAGGCACTGTTCTGATCTTTTGTTAGTCAACCGTCTTTACACAGTTGCTAGGAGTCTTATAATTACATTCGACTTCAGCCATAGTTTACCAGCGTTGTTCCACTTGTCCGCTGCAATTGCTGCCCAATGACGCTGCAGAACCTTCTCGTTATTCTTGAAAGCCGCACCCATGACGGATTTTGCGAACACTTCATCGAAACTCGAGTTTTCGCGATATTGCCTATTGTGGAAAACCATTCTTTGATCAACATGTGCACTAAAAAGGATTTTGCTGCCTGGGGATCATTACTTGCCCAGTGAGTTCAAGAACAATCTCATGAACCCCACATGACCAAGGACCTACGGGCTAGGATTAGCGATGCCCACCGCAGTCGGATCGACTCGGAGTGTAACCCACCTGCTTCCGCATTGCATCCAACTCAGGTACATTGTAGGCCCATCGTGCTTTGTCATACCACTGCTTCATCTTTGGCCTAGATATCTCTCGTAGTGTCTCGTGCTTCTCCGCCCAAGTCTGCAACCTTTCCAGTGTCACCTCCCCTCGACTTATCAAGTTCTTCACAGCACGTACTCTTTCTTGTTTTGCGCGGCCTAGAGGTGAGCCAGGTTTTGTAGCTTCTTCATCGAGAGTTGAGATACACTCGAATAGTGCTCCTATATCGCGGACGAGCTTCTTGAAGTCCTCTGGTGCATCTTTTGCTACTTTGAAGAATAGCCAGTAGAGCTTGTGGACGAGTGTTACAAATGCAAGAAAGTCTCCGGTACTGTAATCATACCCCAACGTCACCTCCATCGAAGACGACATTGTGATAGCTGAAGATTGTCCCTCAGAGAGCTGTTGATCTTGAAGCAGTTGTCGGTGGGGTTTCTTTAATTATTCCGCAGTCAAGCATAAAAGTTAAAGATGGGGCCACTGGATTTAATATGTATGTCGGGAGCTTAAACCTTGATCGTCAAGCAAAACAACAACACTTCTGTCAACCCCGCACCAAACAGCAAAATGCTGGCAACGAAATATTTTAGCCTTAATCAGCTTCATGTTTCATCCAATCCGAGTGCGCAAATGCGTTCCCAGTCAGTGGCTCAGAGCACTTCACGTCGTGGCGGAGGACTGACGTGGCTAGATTGTACTGGCGATGCGAAGAGCGATGGGGAGGTTATCCAATGGATGGCCTATTGATCTCGAGATGCATGGGGTGGCAAGCTTCCCAGCGCCTGCAGGCCTCCCGCATGCGGCTCCAAATCCCTGGGTGGATTGGGTGGATCATGGAAGCCACCAACACCCCTCGCCCACGCCAACTACTTGGAAATGGGATGTTTTAGTATGCAGATCAAGCGTTTCCCACGTACGTACCCAGGTACGGACGGGGAATATAAATATAGAATCAACACAAAAAGGATATGCATTTGCAGTTTGATACATGTATTTTATCCTAGGCTTGAGCTGCAGCCCTAGGCCTGTCCGCCAAGCAGGATAATTCATTAAGGTGATATTTTCTAGAATCGAATCGCATATACATATATATCCGGATCCTCTATTGGTGATCAATCTCCTCTATAGCTGTCAGTGATCAATTTTTGACCCAGATAGGGTACATACATGTACATGAATGTGACCGCATACCGACTTGGGTCGGACGTGGCATCAACAACTGTAATAATTGTTTCGTTGTGGAGTTAGCAATAGCTAGCTAGTAAACATTACTTTGGAAAGTCCAGCCCTACGTATCCTAGTCAGGCCAAACAGAAATTCTCGGCGCGTATCGATCTTCATCATTGGGCTTCAATAAACTCAGCTTTGGCCCCGACCTGACCTGTGTAATTTTTATATTTTTTTCCACATCAATATATATCGCTCGTTACATCAACATTTGCTGGCATTTAATGAACTGCCGAAAAGATACTGAGTTATATCGTGCCGGGGGGGCACATAAGGCAGCGGTTGGTACACGAAAGTGTGATCGTGAAGGTGGTGATCGGTAAACTTTCGGGAATCATAAGTGCGCACTCGACGCCAATGGGGTCAAGTATAAATTGTCATATTTATGACGTCTCCCATTAAGTGATCTAGGCCGGGTCTCTAAGCGACGTGCCATTCATTATGATGGTCCTATGGGGTGGTGAGGCTTTTATTACGATTTTTAAGGTGTGAGAGTTCGACCTGCGCATGCTGGACGACGTGTATGACCCCGAAAGCTCGATCTGATGGGGTTTGCACACTTGCGAAGATGACAGATTCACCAGTATTATAACTGGTGAGATGAATGAACCCTAACCCATAGGTGTCAGCTAGCTGTGAGTCAAAAGAGTATGTAGAAATTTCCAATGATAATAAATAAAGTACGGATTTAGGCTTGCTTTTCTCGAAAGATCTTGTGCTCGTGCTCGATTCCGATGTTACACTTGCATGAATCATGTGAGATCACTCGTATCTCATTCGCCCGGCATATTCAAGATCCTCCAATGAGTTGCTACACCATTGTGTGTTGTATTTACTTTTATTTAGGTTGGATATAGGACTGGAGATGAACAGAGAAGAGGCCTGGAAGCTTGGATCTCGCAGATATATAAGGTGCGGTCCTGCAAATAAAAAATAAAACCACATCTCCAAATCTAAAGGTTAGGTGTAATTGGCTGCGGCCATATTTTACGTGGTAGAGGGCCACGATTCTCGGTCAATAGGGATCTCGTTGAGTAGGGAAATAGAGTATCCCTATCCCTCGGTTCAGTGAAGTACAGCCACTCTGCAAAAGTGTTAGTGATTCAGATTTCAGAGTGAAACGTAATCGTGGCGGGCCATCAAAAAACCCCAAGGGAAGACTTTCCCTGTGACCAATGGCACCCGAAATCAATGAAGGATAAGATCAATGACCACCTTCTTTTACCTATAGTCACGAACTATGTTCTATATTTTTTCTCTATTTTGAATCTCAATATTAAAGGTAACATCGACATTTCGGGTGTGCCACACTGCGCACTGACATTAAAACCAAGTCACGAACACTTTCACTTTTGCTGAGTGGCTGTATGTACATTACTTAGTGCAGTCACTCACAGGGTGAAGGCGGAGACGGCAAGTGTAAATCACTGCAAATACAACCATCAGACAGGAGCCGCCGTCACTAGGGTAGAGACTGTAGCTTCTTCGAGCGGTTTGATGATTCACACACCGAAATGGTTCTCGGCACAGCTGTACAGATGCATGAGATGCATATGCTTCTATTGAGTCGACGAGGAGTTCGTTGGACCCATATACACTTACAGTACTGGAAAGGGGTAACGATTCTGTAAGAATACGATATCGATATGGTTTTCTACTTACAATGCTGGTTTAAACCAGTATTCGTGACTCAATAATGTACATACATACCGTAGCCCCACGGTAGCAAGACTGTATTCTCGAATAACTCCGTATTACTAATTAACATCTGCACGTATTTTGAGGTACAGCGGTGGGTAATAAGTCATCGGATGACCTAGCACAATTTTGCCTGCAAACGCGGCATTCCGTCCGATGACTTATTACCCACCGCTGTACAGTCGCATCGATATGCCGGATCGCAATGCGCCGGATCCCTTGTTGTCCCAGAGATTTTGATTTTTTTGCTGCAAAATCAATTTGCTATCCCAGTTAAACAAAAAAAAAAATTTGCTATCCCGGTTGCCATATAACGTATTTCACCGGGAAAGCGATCATCACCGGGAAAGCAACCAAGGGCGACAATGGGATGATCCGGAATTGCTGAAGAAATTTGGATTTATATACAATTACAGAACCAAGTAGCTAGAAGTGTTATCTAGATTCTAGATGTCTCCCAACCATCTTTGACATGATATACCTCTATCTAGCGAGAGCATTGTTTCAGAGAAGTCGTTGACTGGATTAGGGACTGTAAGCTCTATCGACTTTACCAAATTTTGGTTTATATCATTATATAACTCCAGGATTCGGAAAAGACATACTGAATCCTCTTATATGTACCCCCCTTCATATATTGTGTTTTGATGCCCACAACCTCTTTTTATGAGATTCGGTTGCTTTCCCGGTGATGATCGCTTTCCCGGTGAAATACGTTGTTGACTACGGTCTGCATGCAATTAAGATTTAAACAAAAAAAAAGTTGCTATCCCGAATTTTTGGCTATCCGAAATCCTTAAAATCTTGATGTCGAGTTAATTGCGACTGACTGTCATGTTGCCAAATATTCAATTAATGTGACATCCAAAAATAGTCGTTTGTCACGTATTGAGAAATAACATTACTAACAAAATTTATTTACAAGCCACGTCACGTTTCTATGAACAGGGAGAAATATTTTGGTCTGATGGTTGGGTATCACTCATGTATTCATGAAGATACAAACACACGAAAAGGGTATATTTGAGCAAAAGAAATGGAAAAAATGAGTTTGGTGAAATAACATACAATAATGAATAAGAAACCCAAAAATAAAAGAAAACAAATGAGACCGAGAGCTGATTGTGACATGAAATAAAAAAAATAAAAATAAAATACTCCAACTCCAATCCCCCCAACCAAGCCCTAATAAAAGCCCAACCCTAACCATTAATGATAATAAGGACCGCCACCCATTCTTCCTGGAGTCCCCTGTGGGCCCATGCCCCATGCATCTTGCCATCTAACCTTATTTTCCATCAGAACTGGCGAACCTAATCCACTGCCACTAGAAATGCTATCATATCTCTTGCTCTTTTTCCTTCCTAATCCCCCGCCTATAACTGAGCTATTCTCAACATCTCCCATCTCATCATCTCCATCATCTCCGCTCTCAATATCATTCATTCTCCCCCCTGATAGCTCTGATGTTTCTCGCTCATTATCGTCGCGGCTGTAGTTTGGCGGCGCCGCAGTCGAAGGCAAGGGCTCGGCAGGCCTCCAGGTCCTTGGAACAGTCCAGCAGTGCGAGCGGAAATGGCTCCGTTCATCGGCCATGCTAGATCCCGATACACCTGATGAATCCATGCCACGCTCACCACCATATTTCCATGGCGGGGTACCCCGAAGTTTTGGACAGAGGAAGTAATCAACACCCTCAGTGTATCTGACTCCTGGTGCATCGACAGCGACTGTGGCGAGGGTTTGTAAGATTCCGTAAATGAGAATCCACCTTCCCTTTCGGGCATCATGTGGGTCAATTTCTGATGCGGAAATAGACTTCTCATGCTTTGCAAAAGCATCTACCAGGTCATTTGATACTGATGAGCTCATGAGAGACATGATATTGGTCGACTCTGATAACGACAACGCAGCAGCTTTATCCGCGGTGGCAGGGGTGGTAAACGCTGATGTCGGCGTATTTGTGATGGAACCCCTTCTGGCACCTTGAAAGAAGCGATTCTTGAAGCCCCGCCCCATAACCATGGGTGGTGGCACTAGTGGGAACGGATATGGCATATGCGGATAATTTTGCTTCTCATCAAATGTGATTAGAATATCAGTGATGTGAAGTTCCTCGTCGTCTGCTCGCCAGTGGAGTGATTTATGATTGACAAGTTTGTTTCCGGCAACAGTGTTGTTTGGCTTGTTCTGGCGGGGTTGGTGGGTTTGGGCGTTACTGTTACTCCATGACACATCCCTGTCGACTAGATAGTCATAAAGCGCTGAAAAATCTCGCTGGAGTTGGACATATACCATTCTGCTCAGGCGGCCATCGGGTGTGTGAGGCGGCCATGACCCAAACCTTGAGGAATAGTGCTTGATCAAAAACTTTTGGAACTTATCAAATGCTGCCCTTGCATGTGGTGCTGCTGAAGACGTGGTAGGCCACATGTCTGTAAAATTGAAATTACTCAATCTCTGATCTGCCCCAGCAACACGGACTTGAATCTCTAACGAGGCTCGGTCGATCAGAGCCTTTGTGATTGGTGATATCTCCCTCCACTCTCCGCCCCCTTCCAACCGCGCCAGCATTCCTGTACAATGAACAAATCCTTCCCGCCATAGGCTTTCAACACCTCCTACCATCTCACCACCACCCAACCCGCAACCCAAGGCTCCAGATGCACTAGCCTTTTCCGCCCAGACCACAAGACCTGCAGCACCTTCAGGCCAGTTACGAACATCATCAAAATCACGACCTTTGAGGTAATCAATTATGATCTTTTGGGTGCTTATTTTCCCCCTGGGGCTCATAAGGCTTCCGTAAGGAGATTCGATTTCTGATATTCCATGATCCACAAGATCGTAATTCAGAGGGTTCGGGGGGCTAAGATATAAGTCCATTCGGTCGACGAGGTCAAGCAGAGTCTGACCGAGTGTTATACCTACTAGCGCTTTGTTGAAAAGGACTGCAAAGAAATTGCGTGTGGTAAGATGGTGCTTGTGGGTTGCGAGCTTGTCACCACCCATTTGGGCAGGGAAATATAGTCTGTATTGAACGCCTTCCTCGCCATTTGCATCGTTCTTATTCGATTTCTTCTGTGAGCCGAGCTGGTATTCAAACTCCATACTTGTAGGTGAGATCCCATCATCAGATCCATTTGCACCTGTATACCGAGGGGGCGTTAATGGTCGCTCTCTAAACGATTCTTCAAGCGCGGCTATCAAAAACGGCGATTCGGTCTCCCTTAGAGTGGATGAGTGTAGTCGAAATGATGCTTTCGGTGGTGGTGGTTTGTAAAGACCTTGAGGATTTCGAGGCATTATTGGTCGTTCGACAAGATAAACTAGCGTGTCACCATCCGGGAACCACAACTCCAGGTCCTATCAACGAATTATTAGTAATGATTCTGATATTAAGGGAAGGAATATACATGTAGTGTATACCTTTCTTCCTTGCCCTCCACTTTCCCATAATTCTTCCCGTCGTCCGCCACCTTCCCATCGTTTTACCTCTATCTTCTCACCTAGTGACAACATGCCTCCACCCAACCCCAATCCCAACCCCAACCCATATCCACTTTGGTGTACATCTTTCTTCCCAAGACCCGAACCACTACTCAACCTCCCTCTAATCTTCTCACTATGACTATCAAAGAAGCTCCTCAAGGCGCTTTTCCCGATCTTCGGGCCCGAATGCGACAACTGAATGCTCCCGCGCGAAGATCCTGACACAGACGATACAGACGGCGTCAACAAACCCCCAGACCCAATCTTCGCAACACCCTTCGACCCTGCCCGCGAGTGAGAGGCTGTCGAAGGCGAGGACGGTGATCCGGAGGCAGAGATTTTGTCGAGCTTGACTCGGGCGCGGGCGGAACGTTGTGCCATGTTTAGTTGCTTGTATGATGTGGAAAAAGCTGGTTGTTGTTACGAAGTGGGAAGAGCTTGATCAGATTACTCGGACTTTCTCTCACTTGTTGCACACACAGCACTGCTTGCTTGCTGATGCAGGCTTTTTTTCTCTTATCTTTGATATATTATAACGTAACAAGGCTGAGGCTGAAATAACGAACTGATAACGGATTTCGAGCCACCACACACAGAAATATGTAAGCGATGGGGGGGAGTGGTGCCCGGGGATTTGATCAAAACTCAAATTAAAGGAAGGGAGAGAAAGAAAAAATTAAAATAAGGGAGAGAGACAGGTAACTGGTTTAATATGAAAATGAGAGGAGAAAAAAGTAAAAAAAAGGAGGTATGGTGAGTGAGTAGAGTTGATGTAGGGTTGGGTAATTGGAGTAGATAAAAGAAAGCTGATATGTTGGTAGCGGTGGTACATACTACTCTACATATGTACGGTGCTGTAGGTACTCATGTAGGTCATGGTGGTGGTGGAGTCCGCCGCAGCGCGGGCGGCGACTTGGCTTAAAAGGTATAAAGTCGCAAGTACCAATCTGTACGACAGCACCTTTACCAGGGATTCTCCAGAAAAGCAAAAAAGAAAAGAAAAGAAAATAACAGACAAAGAAGAAGCTAGTGAAGCTACTCCATACCAACCCTAGTAGAGCCGGGTGTCCATAGAGCACAAACCAAGACATACACACACCCAACAAACACTCAACTACTACTAGTAGTAGTCATCATCATCAAGGATAATTATTCCGTCATCACAATCATAATATAACTCACTTACGAAATAGTTTCCCTTTCCCCCCTCTCTGCAAGAACCGAGACAACGCCTCCTAAAGGTGTCGTGACAGAATTAAATATTTCGAGTAATGCACCTCTTAGCACTTAGTCGTGATAGAACGACAAGATCATGGAGTGAAGGTTTTGTGTGGTCCACGGGGTGATCGCGCGCGCCGGACAGCGGGCCGGACTGGCCTACCCTTCCTATCCGTTCACGGGGTTGGCTCTAGAGTAGCAAATGCTCGAAGGCAGTTGAAGGTTCCGAAAGAACCCTTTAGCGCTCGATGCGAGCGGATAACCAGAATTAAAAGTGATATAGGTCTATTTAATTAATAGCTGAGATCTGAATCAGATCCGAAGTGAGCGAAGATGGGACCTAGGGGGACGATTTGTACCCAAAGTTGTGTAGAGTAGGTACCATACAGGTATTCTCCTAGGTAGTTCTACCGAGAAACAATTATCATAACCATGTTCATGTCGGATCGGTGTGTGTCTTACTCCACCCGGCCCCCAGATTCAGATATTCTAAAGCCGAAACTTTCTTTCTTTCGAGGCTCGGCGACGTAGAGTACGCCGGGCTCCAATGAAGTGGTGGATAGGTTGTGATCTGTCTGTAGGGTATCTACCTGCAGTCTGTATAGAATGCAGTAAGGATGTTCCTAGCTGCTTCTTTCCCCGAGTCCTCGATACAATTCCACCCGAGACCCAGGAGACGGGACTTGTTCGGTCAACTCCTAGACAACTCCTAGGCAGGTAGGTGCAACTATTGCTGCCTAAAAGATCGTTGGAGTACTATTCCGATTATGTATTCGCAGGTGGAAAAAAGAATGAAAAGTACTCTAGAATGGAATCCCTTACAGCGCGGGGAAACAGCCTCCTTCAGGATCCGATCTGGGCTGGTTGTTGAATTGATCCAGTCGGATGTCTCTGCGTTGCTCGTGTGCGCGCGAGGCACGTGTTTTTCTTATTTATTTTATTACGCTATTGATCCTTCCTAGCTAGCTGTGAGGGATGATCTAATAGACAAATAAATCAGCATGTAGGATGTCCGGTACACACGTTTAGAACTATTTAGAACTACGTATTTTCATCGTAATAAAGCATATTTGTAATTTAGTGGGGGGCGCGCGCTACTCTGGAGGTATGCTGCTAGCCTTACCGCGCAATCCTTCTTTCCTCACCTCCCCCCAGGATTCCGACATAGATGTGTAGTAGGTATTATATTCCAGCTGATTTTCAACAAAAACTGTGTTCATGCTGTTGACCAACCCCGTGTCAATGGGTTACATACGTGGTGATACAATGACACCTTACCGGTTGTTGGCTTAGCCTCCTCTCGCTACATGCCTCTTTCCCACATGTTGAGTACTAGCAGAGTAAACGGTATTTTCAGAGACAAGTGCTCCTTTCTGTGATGCGCGTTCAAAGAGTCACCCCGTATTTGGAGCTCAAAGCAGGCCTCCACCGAGTCCAGATCACTTCTAGCTTAGCCTCCCAGGGCTAGGTCTCCGGTGGTATAAAGGCCCCGAAAGATCACAAAACACCATTCACTTTGTTTTGATACAATTATAGTTAACGGTATTATACCCCATGAGTTGAATCGAACTGAGATTTTGTTTGATTGCTCACATTATAGACTAAGTAAGCTAGGTATCTAGAAAGCGGTGGGTTTAATTTCCGTGCATCCTTGCTCTATTATTATCTTAGCAATGAAGCGAGACGAACAGGCAAGGGAACAGCATCATAGAAACGCCTGAGCGCGCTTGGAAGCGAAGAATGAGGCCTGTGATTTGAGAGACGGAACAATGGGACGCTCTAGAACAGTATTCCTCAACACCTGAGCGTAGGATCTAGGAGCTCGAGTTCCGTCTTGGGTCCTCGACATTTCACAAACTACATAAGAAAGTAATTAGCCAGTAAAGTCTTTCAGCTATATGGCTCGAGAAGCTATGGTGTGTAAGTGTGTAAACTTCGGCGTTTGCATGCCAATCAATCTATAGAAATTAGGAGATCTACCCCCATAATGGTACTAGCACCTAGCCTAACGGTGGAATTTTCTTACACCTACCCCCTAGCTATGCTTTCTCGCGCCATAGACAGTTGGAGAGGGGGAAGTATACCTATCATATCCTTTTTCTTTCGCCTGTCTCTGGTCATTGTCCCCGATATCCTCTAGTAGCTGTTCCCACAATTGCCTCACCTAATTAACCGTAATTGCATGACGCCACAACCGAGGGGGATTTTCAGCTAGGTTTCTTATAACACCAAGGTCTTTCTTCTCATGACGAGCTAACCCTTCTAAAAATTTCACGTCCACCCCCGAAACTTTGGCGGAGGTAAAGCGGGGGCGGGCGGATTTAAGGTCGAGGTGGGAAGGTAATCCGTTTGATCTGCTTTATGCGGGTCGGGGTATTATTTGTAATTGTGCCTGGGGGTAGCTAGATGATCAGGTACGAAGAAGCGACTTACTCGATTGCGGTCATTTCGGAAAGAAAACAAGAAGAAATATATAAGAAAGGGTTGGCGCATTTCTTTGGCTAATACCAATGAGGATAACGATGAAAGTACATGTAGGTACATGACGTACTTACCCGAAAGCCCTCTTGAGGGAAATCATAGCATATCACTCGACATATATTGGCGCTTAATACATGTACTCTAGATTTGGGGCGTCACCCATAGAACATGTACAAGCAAAACTATTAAGAAAAAATGTTTCCACCCAAACTTCAACTCTATTTAGATTAGGTAGTCTTACCCGATCTGTTCATGGCTGTGAGTTTATGGCCGCTTTGGGGACAAACAGTGCAGGGTTATGCATATGGTTTGGATGATCATATGGCATCAAAGAATAAATGTATTTGCCAGGCCTCTTGGTAAAGACCCCAGCTCCAACATAACACGGTCCAGCTCTTGGCTCTCCGGAACAATCCGAGGCTCTGCGTTTAGTTATGGAGTGGAATACTATGCAGGGCCAATGGGGCGCAGCCGCCGTAGACGGGGTAACGGGATATCCATGCATATGATTTGCAATTTGGGACTCAAGCTCGATGCTCGTAGAAACTCCAACATGCAGATATTCTCTTACTTGGCTCTTCGGGTGATTCCGTTCAATAGATGGTTGTATCGTATATGTACGCGTAAGGATTAATTGAGCGCAAGCTGAAGTACATATCTCCAAATGAAATTTCAGTCATCCCGGAAGAGTAATATGTTAACCTGACGACTACAATTCTCAACACAAAACTCTTGGTGGGACCGGTAGCCTTGCTTATCATCTGTGACCTAGAACGGAAATATCCGGAGGAGAAAGATCTCTTTGGGAGACAGAACACCGGGCCTAGAAATTAAATGTCTTAGATGGCATGGTTCAAACTTTCGGCTCGTGGACTGAGGATCCTATCCTAGTACCTCTGGTAGGATCCTAGGAAAAGCGGAAGTATCCGATAGTAGATGTGTTATTCTTTCGACCTTTCAGAGTGAATTCAATTGAAACTTAAAGGGCGTCTGGCTCGCCTTATCTGACAGGTGTCATATACTTGGTAGCATATATTCTTTACCGTGTCTTCATTGTGTCCTAAGAAATTCTTGAGATGGGTACGTACTTAATGATCGCGAAGTTTCTATTCCTATCGTGACAGTACATTGTGGCATTGTGGTTTCTTGGCGTATTCTTAGGGTTTCACCTCCCATGTCCCAACAGGCACAGCGAGGGTGCAACAGATTAGCACTTTTCATATCGTCATCTCCTTCTGGAAGAATTTGATCCTGCTCGATTTTATCGGCTGTGGTTTATGTGATCGATGTCCTTAACTTTGGACTCAACATGAGGTGGTAAAAATTTATATCAAGCTTAGCTTAAAAACGTTTCGTTTTTTTTTGAAACTTCTTCTCTTTCAGGATGTATCCGATACCTTCGATTTCCCTTTGATTCATCAGCTGTCAAATCCATTTTGCGTCACTCGTTACTCTTAATAGGATAGTATTTTCGGGAATATACATGTGATCTCAATTATATTTCTCTATATTGCATAAGATTTGCATATTTATACAACAAACCTTCGTCATATCACATCACGGAGGACTTCATTGCATATTGTCCTCATTGGATAGTTGATCGATATCACAGCCCAACCGCATGCGTTCCAATCATAAAATCTCGGGGCCAGTACGCGTGATACAAAATATCTGTAGATCGGGAAATGTCCACCGCGCTGAGCTACTGCTCATTACGAGATGCAATGATTAAATTTGTTCGTTCTCGGTCCTGTGATATAGATATGCGTATAACGGAGGACTACGGCCCATATATGCGTATGGTACCGTATCAACTATTCGTTTAATTCGAAAAAGGATGAGCACGAAGATGATAAGCCCAGGTACATATATCCCCATAGATAATCAAAAAAGTCCAGGAATATTAATACTCAGCGTATGCATGTGTCAGTCAGTATTCTTATCGCTCTATCAGTGAAGTCTTGGCGCCTAATATCGCCGCAACGTCTGGGGTGGATATGAATATAATAGGATCCACTTTTTAATTTTATTTCGCGGGGTAGTAGATCAAGCTCAGGCCAGGGGGCATTCGGCAGTTATGGCTTGTAACAGTTGTACAAATCATTCTGTATCTGGGCAAAGGAGTAGATATCGTGGGTATACCAATTGATAATACGCCCTGTCTGATCATGATCAAGGTATTGCCCTATTAAGTGGTTCAAAATAAAAGAAAGAAGTAGCATTAGTTAGCCACACATACATGGTATAAATTGTGCTATCTATTCGCCGGGCAACAACCGCTAGCATATCCTTTCATTTGCTGGAAAAAAAAGTAGGCTCTCCCTATAAGCTAGCTAGCCTAGCGAGAGTAGATATTTCAAAATCGAGTCGGGGTAATTAGAAGGAATCAAAGCCTACCGAGATGCTTCGATATTTCTCCCCCTAGCTTCGGCAGAATCGTAGTTGAAGCGTGGTTTCTAGAGTTGTATCATAAGACCTCACTCGGAAGTAAATTCTGCGGTTTTGATTTATACTGACAGGCGAAGAGAGCTTTTATCTCCTGTTGATGTTCCATTTAGATAATTTAGTGATATCTAACCTTAAGCAACATTATACATATATCTTGATATTACTTGGCTTCTTCCCCTTAAACTTATGCATGTAAAGCGCTCGTGCGATATATATATATTTATATAACCAACTAATCATCTGAGTAATTTGACGACAATTATTAGTATCAAAACCGGCTAGGTACTCAGACACCATGTTCAAAGCATGTAAATCATCATCTTTCAAAATATTCATGGACCCAATATCTCTCTTACCTATATTCCTATATTACTAAAAGGTAGGGAATAAATAAAATTTACACTTGATTTCGCCACCCTCACTGCCCTCCCCGTCGAGTTAACAAGTACCTACCCTGAATATCCCGAGATCTGGCTCTACACACATGGATTATCCTAATCTAAAAACTGCAGTCACTGCTGGAGAGACATACAGCACAGCCTAGGTCTACGAGGGACTTTCTGCAAATCATACTATGCCAAAAACGCGTGGGGAAGGATGTAAATGGTGGGAAAAAATGGGATATATGTGCATGTGGACGTTGGTTTTGACGTGTTGAAGTTGGCCATGAAGACGTATGAGCTATGTAAGTTTGCGTACTTGGAGGATGCTATATTGTTGTAGTGAATTGATCGCAGGCTTAATTAAGTGATAAACAGTTGAAAGCTAGCAGTAAATCTTAAGTCTTTCTATAGAGGCTATATATGTTATATACGTGAATATATATAACTAGAATCGAAGTAAGCTTATATATAAGCATATGCATTCAAATTGCAAAGTCCAAACCTAGCGACAGAACAGGCACCATCAAAATCCCGTGGTACATATATAGGGACTTGTAATTAGACAGTTACTCAGAATATGAAGGATTCATATACGGCCCCAGGGGGAAAGATGGGAGGAGAGACAGAGTCAAAATTGATCGAGCTAAATAATTACTTGTATTTCTTTTCTTTTCTTTTCTTTTTTTGTAAGTGGTGGTGGAGTCTGTTGGGAAGTTATATGTCAGTGTGATATTGCCATGGCCATGCTACGAAAGTCTGCATGCTATTAAATTAAACTAAAAAAAGTCTAAACCTTGTTGAAAGGTAGGTATGGTGCGCACACTCATAAAAGTGATGGGGTGGCGTACAGAAGATACAGAAGTGGAACAATTGTGGCTGCAATATGGCCTCATGGGCCAATAAGAGGAGGGCCTTCTGCTGCATCACTGCCATGGCCTGATCGGGTTTGCTTCTTTAAGGGTATAAATGGGTATAATACTGTTCCACTTTGCTTAGTCTTGGCGCATTTTACATACTAAAATACCCAATTTCAAATTTGAATAACTTTTTAACCAGGACAGATATCAAAAATCCGGTGGGTAAATCTATTCTTCATCACCAGTCCTTGAAATTTATCCACCGGATTTTTGATATCTGTCATGGTTGAAAAGTTATTCAAATTTGAAATTGCACCAATTTTTGTCTACATTTATCGGTGTGCGCACCATATTTACATCTACGAGTGATATACCATGAGCTAAATATAAATAGGGGTTCCATGTATGTACATACTTATAAATTCTACACAATACAGTCAACTTTGGAGCAACGACGAACCTGGGACAACGACGAAAACTCAGATTTCAGCCAACCAAGTGATTGCATATCAGCTCGAGCGCTACTGTCTTGACTAAAAATGACCCCTGTTCGTCGTTCAACCAGTTTCGTCGTTGCCCCCAAGACGACTGTGGCTAGAATTCGTTATATACATGTATCTAGTATTCTCAAATTGCAATCTTTATCGCAGCTTATACATACTGAGGCTAGAGCGATTCTACAGTTAAGGATAGCTGGAGCACTTAGTTATAGCGACTAGTAGTTTTTTCTTCTGTTTTTTTCTTCGTTTAATCCATAGCAAATAGTAGTTATGTACTAGTATGCCTAATAAGAGAAATCTAGACTATCAGCACACCCATAAAGTTGTAGCTTAACTACGTATATCACAATATATATTGGAATTGGTAAATGTTTGAGGGATCTATGGTTCTCTTCGATTGTGTTCGGATACTAAAGAAAGCCCCATAGTCCTGTATTATATAGATATGTTGATCATCAGTCCATAGAGCTACATAAGTTATCTGCAGTCGTATATAGATAGATGTGCCTAAGGAGATTTGGGGTTGACGATTATCACTTAGTGATTTAATATCTTGATATGTGGGTGTCTATAGAGGTACATCAAACTAACAATTTAAAATTGTAACTGATGAGGCGCCGGCGGCTCATTTTCAGCAGCAAGTACTTCAGCCCATACTAGCTCAACCACATAAGAGTGTACTATTTTCGCAATGTATAAACTTCTAATAAAAACAAACCAAAAATGGTTCGTGGCTGCACGTAACCCTTGAAAGAGAGACGTATCCCCATCTAGAAGACTCAAAACCACATACCTCAGACCCGTGGTGTGATATAGTGAGTGAGCGGACAGAAAAGCCTTCGCGGGAAAATTGGTGATGATTCTAGTACACGTTTTTAACAGCTTTTGGTAAAGGATAGGTTGAATTACCAATTCAACCTTCTCGTCGATCAAGGTTTCCGTTGGTTTGCTTCCACCCAAATCTTTGGTACCTTGATTACCATTCGCAGCTGGTTGCTCCTTTGTTTTTGATAATGGTATATGTTCCAAACTAATCATAGCGTCCTTATTCGAAGTTTCCTCTCGACCAGAATTTCCCTCTCTTGTTTTTGTCTCTTCCGCTGTTCCTGAGTATCGGGCTCCTGGGTCAACTTCCTCTCCCGAGAGATATGTCGCGCTCGAGAATGGCATACTTTCGGTAACAGCCCGAGCGATGCCTGCGAGAGTCTGAGCTGATACCTGCAGGAAGAAAACCACACGATCTCTCTTTTCGATAGTTTGGTGTTTAGATAATTTGGCATATTCATATGTACTTGGTGCGGTTAGAAAGTTGTAGGTTTTGACTGCGGGTACTGCTGGCACACTAATCAAGAAATCGCCATAACTCACCTCTGCAGGAAAGCTACGGCAATTCTTATCCAACCAGCAGAGAGTGGGCGCTACTGTTAGATAGCTAATGTAGGCGTTAAAGCAGACGAAATGAAAGAGACCGAGAATGATAGCAACCCTTGTGAGCAAAAGGGAGCTGCGGAAACGGAGTCTTCGAGACCGCCTCATAGGGTGGTGGATGAAGTCTATAACGCTGAATGACAGACCCCAAAGAGCAGTAGAAAGACTGGTTATAAGGGTGAAGAAGAGTAAGATGCAGTTGTAAAAGTACTTATAGCAAGCGCACAAAAGACGAAAAATTTGTCTAAGACTCACTCGAAAGTAGAGGTCTATAATGGTGCGTAAAGGGCCGTATAGACCGATCATGATAGGGTTGAAGACCCAATAATACCAAGAAAGATTTTCTATGACGGCCCGATCGGCGTAACGAATATATCTTGGTGGCATGTTGAATATTTTGCGTAGGCAGAGGTAAAAATAATAGCAATTGGTTAGATAAAGAGGCCGAGACGAATCTAGTAGACAAATAACTAATTAAATAACTGTTTTGAGTTGCTCTGAGCTAGTTGCATACCAATTGCTAGTGAATGTGCGTGTTTATATACCTGTCATCGCGTTCGTGATCGTACGTTTTCATATGTAGTTTGAAAAGATATCCATTCATTAATCAAAGTTTCAAGTTTATCCTCTTGATTATTTTGTGTATGTAGAGAGAATCATATGCATGGTCCCAGGACAACTTGAAACTTGCGTAAGCTAAGGTGCTTCGAATACTTTTGATCTAAGTCAAGCTCAATGTGCTAATGGCGCTCGGGAATTCATGAATTGGGCAAAGAGAAAATAGTGGCACTCGGGGAAAAGATCTAGAGTGTTTAAGGTATATTTTTATATGTCATGTACAGCCACTCATCAACAGTGTTCGTGATTCACATCAAAGTTGGCCCGTGCGTAATGTGGCTTACCAGACTTTACGGTCAAATTGAGGAACTAAAATCTATCTATATAATTATATCCAGTGAGTAATTAACAGAAAAATAAAAATACCATGAATGTCTAATATTGACTTTAATTTGACCACCATCGACTGTTGCTGCGTTGAGGTTTTGAACATTTCAATGGGCACTTTGGTTCCTAATTATAACTTGAGCCGGACATGTCCGAATCAACAACGCTTTTGATGAGTGGCTTTACATACATCGTAGTTGAGCCTTACAGCAAGTTTCATAATCACAGGCTCAAATTACGTTCACACGATATTCTCCCGAAAAGGTAATTTTAACTGCCCAGATAGCCTATAGCCTATAACGTCACCGGGAAAGCAATCAAGGGTGACAACGGGATGATTCAAAGTTGCTGAAGAAAGTTGAATTTATATACAGTTAGGGAACCAAGTAGCCAGAAGTGTTATTTAGATGTCTCCCAACTATTTTTCACATGATTTACCTCTATCTGACGAGAGTACTTGATTGTTTCAGAGAGGTCATTGACTGGGTTAGGGAGTGTAAGCTTTATCGACTTTACTAAATTTTGGTGTATGTATATTCATGATATAACTCCAGGGTTCGGAAAAGATACACTGGACCTTCGCATATGTGCCTGCCTTCATATATTGAGTTTTGCTTTCCCGGTGACGATCGCTTTCCCGGTGAAATACGTTATAGGCTATCGTTCGAGAATTTTACTACCGCGTGAGGCCATCCAGTCGCCGTGACCATTCATTCGCCGTTTTTCTTGGCAATGAACAAATAAAGCTAGTTTTAAGTATTTATATGAAGTTATATCCCAATTTCTCAGAATTCGGGGAAACGGCGAATGAGTGGTTACAACGACTGAATGGCCCCGCGGTATGAGTTGAGAATGCTTTTTGGGCCTAGTATTATGAAACCTGCTGTAATGCTTACATGTATTTATTTGTTTACTAACATGAGACCTCGGAAAACCAAGCGCACGCAAGCCACATGATGTCTCGGAAGTTCTTAACTTTCTCCCTTCGTCACCAAAGTATTTGGGAATACCCGCGCGCCTAGAAGGAATTGCCAGAATTAACTCGCATACATCGGCGCAGAAATTACATATACGCAAATGAGGATATAGAGTACAGTCAACGACGAACCTAGGACAACGACGAAAACACAGATTTCAGTCAAAGAAGTGGTTGCATATCAGCCTGAGCGCCACTGTCTTGACTGACAAAGACCCCTGTTCGTCGTTCAACCAGTTTCGTCGTTGCCCCCAAGACGACTGTACAGTGGTTCCCGGGGCAATGGCAAACTTAGCCAGCTGGTTGGATAGCGAATGGGCCAATACAAGCCAACAAAAACCAACAAAAGCGCACCAGCCTCTTTGCCTTTGGCTGGATATCAGCCCATAAAGTCGCCATTTGCTATCGGGCCGGTTTCGTCATTGTCCGGGGGGGAATGGTATGGGTAACGCGGGTATTATTAAACGCCTTAAACGCGACTTAAAGATTGAGGCTGAGGCTGAGCTAATTAGACTGAGAGAGGAGTTACGGTTACAAGCGCTACAATCGACCGATCGAGCCCTTCCCGGAAAAGAGTGTTTGATAAAGTCAAAGGCACCCCGCGGACCTTCTGGCGGAGGATGAGCGCCCTAGGCCAATCCAAATGTTAGGAAAATAGTCCTCAGGTCATTAGATTCATTCAACTTTTGAATTCGAACTATGCACACATAGACCTCCTTGACCCCCAATCCCGGAATGAACAAAGAAAATAAGGGAAAGTACATATGTAGATAAAGCCGCGGTGTCCCAACAAGCAATAGAGGAAAAGAAAAAGAGGGACAAAGAAGTGAATAAAAAACATGCCGAAGAAAAATAAGTGGGTATTCGCTCAAATAGTAGTTCCAGCACATGGGTTGCTATCAAAAACGACGGAATGAAAAACGAAAATAAATAGGCGGTAGTAAAAACGAAGTACGAAAAATACAAAGTATCAACAAACAATTTTCTATCATCCAGAGAACAAGACCAAAGCAGATGTGACTCAACAGGTATCAATATGTAAAGAAAAAGATAACGATAAATCACAATTAAACCCTGCGTGCACCGTCTGTACGATTCGCTCTTTTGTGCACTTATTCCTTTAGTGGGCTCGTCGAGCCTCCAGATCCCCCTCGGTTCAATTCCCGGCCGCCCATAGGTGTGCTCTTGATATCAAAATTGTTAAAATCTGTTTCCGACCTTCGTACCGGCTCGAATCCACCAACCTGACCAGCTCCTGCTCCCGTTATGGCCGCTGTTGCCTGTGAAATGCCCCATCTAGTGTCTCCGCTTTCATCACTTTTCCCTGTCGGTGGCGGGTATGATGATGTTCGGAGGGGTTGAGGGGCGTTACGGAGCTCAATACCTTCCTCTGAGCTGTGCGCAAACTCATCATCGTGATCGTAAAATCCGCTCTTTCGTCCGGCAGCCCTCTGGGCTTCGCGTTTTCGGGCTTGAATTGCAGCGGACTCGTTAGAGAAGCTGCTAGTTGTTCGTTCCATCATAAAGCCCATACCTGTTCCGCCAATACCCGAAAGACCAGCTCCTGACAATGGCATTGGAGATGGCTGTGGATTGAAAACGCCCAGCTTTTGCCCTTCCTCTTCGTCCGCTACGAGCCCATTGTTGAACTGTCCTGCAGCATCATAGCCAAGCTTTCGGTCTGCCTCATCGGTCCCCCAAGATCGCATTGGGTAGGCACGGCCCTTTTTTCGAGTTTCGGTGAGAGCAGGGTAGTATTGGCGATACGATGCCCAGGCGACCAAAAATCCCATCATGGCTCCAGTTATAACGTCAAAAGGGTGGTGCCTGGCGTCCATAATTCGAGAGACGGCAACAAGGCTAGCGGCGATAAGAGGAATGACCACCAGAATGGCTTTCCAGGCTTCTCCACGGGTGTCCAGGACGTGTAATTTACCAGCTAGAAAAAATGATAGAAAACCAAGGCCAGCGAACGAAACTGGTGTTGTTAGCTTTCTGAAGAAAATTTAAGGCTGTGGGGAGCATACTGCTAGCATGACCAGATGGCCAGCTTTTGAACCCGTCCTTGAGGATGTGGTTATCTGTTTGCGTGCAAATATCACTTGTTACAAGACCCCATGGCATCTGATTCTTACTTCCAGCCTTCGGAATACACCTATTACGTTCGTCAGTTTCACTCGTCTCTGCCTAAGCCCAGTAAGCTATTATAAGCTTGAGGGAGCCCAGAATCATTCAATCAACAAGTATTGATAGAAGTGCCTCGAACCCACCTCGCGATGAGATCAGGTCTCGGTTTGCCTGTCGCATTCTTGAGTGCGCCGGTAATTACGATTGATCCCGCGGCGCTTAACCCCAACCCTAAAATTGCACAGTTCATCTCCCATAATCTATCCGCCATCGTCCATTTACCGCCCCCGCCCAAGAGACGTCTTCTGGCTTGTGCTGGTTTATGGTGAGAATATAAACCATCTATGATCATGGTCCAAAAGATTACACATATCAAAGGGAACAAGCAAGCAATTACACCTGCCTCGGCAGCTGAGATTCGCTCAGGATCCGCATATGGGTATTGCAACGACTCGTTGTTTAGCGAGAAACGCTGGTGATAAGGCTCCGCTGAATCGAGTGCTGAAAATGCGGCGATGAAGAATCTGATTAAGTTATGGGATTAGTCGAATCTCGTGGTGAAGTCAAGGCTGGAGGGCTGCTAACATGATGATGAAATAGTCAAAGGCATAGCTGATTTGACGCGTTAGTAGTCTGAATCAAACGTCTTTGGTGTACAATCTAGAAAACTTACGAAAGGATAACTCTATTCGGGAGTTTATTCCTGAGGGCGTCTAGAGCAGGCATCTTTGAAGGTTTAGTCTGCTGTATTTGATCTCCGGGGCCGTGGTTGACCGGAGGTTCCGAGAGATTAACGCTCTATAATCGTGACTCCAGGATTTAGCAGCGGTCGAAATAATGAGGGTATTCTGCAGGTATGTGGATAGGCAGAGAGTGAACGTGTTGATTAGGATCAAAACGATGTTCGGGTTGGGCGGGCGAGGACGATTATGATATGGTGATGGTGGAGAGGATGTGGGTCACAGATGTTGAGAGGGGCGGTGGAGGAGGAAGGGAGCTTCGTTACCATAGAATGTGAGAACTGCGGTTTAGAACAACAAGCCACTGGAACAATGGGGCTAATCTATAACTGAACTGCCCAGAGGTTGGCACTGTTGAACGCGGAGGCAAGATATAAAACCCGGAATGTTGTCAGGAATGCGCTGGGGTTGGAATAATAATAGAAAATGATGTAGGTACACGCGCGCACTGTGCTCGAGAACTGATGATGATGATGAGATTATGATCCTATTATGTACTTGATGAAGGAATAAACAGGTGCTATAGCTAGGAGACTTTTATGTGGCCATCCCCTCCTACTGTATTCAATTCTTTCGCGCGGCGGCACGCTCATATACTCTTAGACATACATGTCGGCAGGTCAGACCCTATTTGTCCACTCACACAGTCGCGTCTTCTACTACTCTAGCTCTAGCTTGCGCGCAGAAAAAGGAAACTTCCTGCTGTTTCATTCCGATTCAAATTTCTGCTCCACCGCCTCTTCGTAGGTACATCCAATGTACTCTACACGTTATCGCCCCCTCATGATCGGAGTGCGGCTGTGTTCTCACCTGCTTATTCCACCCCGCTCATCCTTCACAAACTTTACATATAGGCGTTAATAGACGCACTATTTATGGAAAAACATGTGCAGACTAGGGCGCCAGACCGCCGCAGGGATTAGTTCCCATTACCGAAAAAGCCCCACAATTCTTTAATCTCGTGGCACGAGCGAATCTTCTGAATCATAGGCATTTAGATGCAAGCGTCGCTGGATTATGGAGGTAGTGGAATTTTGGCTGAAATACCTATGTAGACACGCTGCATATTAGATTATAAACTTCTCGGAAGCCTATCAAACCGGGTGACAAGGGTTCCCCCCCCATCCTGTAGGTATGTCTCCCTCCAACCTGTGATCGACAAGTCGCTAACACTTGGCACTATACAGATAAATATGCATACTACATGTAGTTGAGGGTTTTTGAAGTTTATTGTGCATGTGTATAGGTAATTCCATGGTCCAACCTCGCCCACATCCTGGAATGAAATTAGAGAGAACCGGCCCGGGAGGTTACCGAAATTCTAAGGGGAAGAACGGCGCTTCCTCCGCTCCGTACGTTAGAAAGGAAAGAACACCAAATCAAGCGATCAGATACACCATGCCAGTGGTGTTCAATTGATCAATCAGAGGTTTGAAATTATTGGGACTCGGAAAGCATTGCCTGGTCCGTGTGTAGGTACGCGTATGTATGTGGATGACACGGTCATACGAGGAAGATTTTTGCTTTTTGTAGGACTACTCGTAAATTCTTGATGTTTCCGAACATGACTGCTATTGCATACCATATAAAAAAGCGCCAAATCCACCTTTTTGTGTGTCATGCAATATTGGTCGTGTTCGGAAACGCCATGAGATTACGAGCAAGGTCTCTGGAGAGTCCATAGCACTGGAGCACTAGATTAGGTGATGAGCATTGCAGAGGTTGCAACTACCAATCAATGATAAGCAGATAAGCAAGGAATAAAGCTTGCAGCTACATACTTAGCAAAACAAAAAAAAGGCTTGAATACTGCGGAGTTTGCGGCAACTATTACTCTGACTAGGTCTAGAGATTGGTTTAGGACTCCTGTTTCTGGGTTTTCAAGGAACGTCAAGGAGGAAAATAACGATATTAATTTCTTAAAGACCCCGAATGAAAAAGGATTGTTTTTCATAATCCTGAGAACTACATCTATTCCACACTGCTGATCTTGCATCATCGTATCTTCTCTATGATTCCGGCCTAAATTGTCGATTCGAAGACTGGATTGTCTACACGTATGTACATGTAGTTGTATAATACTACATGTATACCATACCATATATAAGCGCTTTACTTGAAGGGTATGCTTAGAATTCAATCTGAAGTTGATTGAGTATATTCTAACAAAGACCATCAGCGAATAGGGGACTAAGAAAACAACCTCCTGTTAAGATTTGAGGAAACATACGTATGCACGTCTCGGAATCGATATCATTAGTCACTACATGTACCTTGCCAGATAGCCCGTTTAGAGCTATAACGCTACATGTTCTCGATGTGGTTGTGTACATACAAGGCTCTGGGATTAAGTGAGCGAACTAAACGGGGTGTTGATAGGTGAACATGTAATCTCGATTTCAAAGAGTAGGTAGAGCAGGTAGAGGATATTTCGAAGAGTATATACATGTATCTAAGTGTGCGCACTGGATTGGGCCGCTACTTCAAAGAACCAGTTTCGTCGTTGCCCCTAAGACGACTGTACAAGCTTTTTATTTTATACGTGCATACATATGAATGCACATACGTATACGTACTCACATCAAATAGCACCTTCTAGCCAACCGGTTATCTCCCGACACGCGATCTAAAATGTGGTTCGGATACGCGGCAGCTAGTAGGCTAAGCTTCGCTATATGTTTAAGGCTTTTAATATTTGGTATTCTGGACCACAGTGTATCGACATATTATTATTACAATGGCGGAAAATGGGGTGTGATTAGAGTAGTAGTAGTCTTGTTTACGCTTGCTCATTCTGCTCGGGTTAAATTGGTATTCATATGAATACAATAATTGCAAACATCAAAAAAGCCGTACCAATACTGCTCGCTGGCTGGTCACACAATTGAGTTCTATGAATATAAGGTCCATGTAGGGGTCTATACATGGGTACAGGACTAGGCTAGATCTAGCCTCATCCCGCCTGCTTCCATCCTGCCAGCGGGTAGCACTCACTGGGCCATGGAACCAATGCAATCGATGGAAACGTAGTTCTATCTTAAAATCCATACAAACATACGCATGTACCAGGGAAATCTCCAGAACACCTACTACATGTGTTAGTTTTCAATTGTATATCGGAGAATTTCTAGTTTCCAGTCTCCTACTATGCTTTTGAATATTTTGGTATTTTAATGTATATTAAAGGCGAACTGGTACGGCTTTTTCTAAAACCCCGCTTTTTCCTAAAAGGCAGCTTGTGACCGAAATCACCCTTTTTGAAGAACATCAGTTCTGTACTATATATTAAAAAAAGTGTTTCTATAGAAATAGATTTCTTTGAAGAGTCGGTGTCTTTATTAATATGATTTTCCTACGTCACTTTTAAACCTGCAAAACTTGTACGGCTCTAATCACACCCGGGTTTCCCGTATTGTAGTAGAGTACAATAACGCGATGATCTTGGTGACGGATCTTTTACTAAAAGCAATTGACTTTTGATGACGCATATGAACTACAGGGCAAAAGTATCCAGGACTACAATATGATTTATTATCACATTATTTGTGACTATATACATACATTGATTGTACTACTGCCAATACGTGTACTCTACAGGCAGGCATCTCGAGGTATCAATGTATATCGGAGAAGGGGCCTAACTTACTCAAGGAACGAGGGTCCTGCTTAATGATATAAATACCTGGGTGTGTCGGCACTAGATAAGCCTAAAAAAGGGTTAACCATGGCCTCTCGGTAGCCTGGGGCCGGAAATGAGTGAAAATGTGGTACATATGTACATGTAGCCATTATAGTACTAGGAGAGTTTTCACAACATATCGTGTACATGTATCAGCTACTAATAATAGCATACATAACTTTTGAGTGGGAGAGTTTCTTGCAAAGGGATTCACATACATTTCCGAACAAAGGGGCTCGAGTGATTCACATGCATACAAAAATGTAGGCGGACACAGTGGAATTCGGAATCGGCCAAGACATTGTATAATATCTTGCAGCTGGGGAATTAAGACAAAGAAAACATGATCATGTTACTCTTACTGATTTGACGGTGAAACTTTGGCCTGCTAAATGTTATTGATCTGATGAGGCCACTATTCTTCTAATATTTCTGATTTTATTCTGAGCCCTACTAATATCAGAACGTTGTGAGATCAATAAACACATTGGCCAATTGGATTTTTATTGAGGAATATTCGAAGCGACTGCTTTATTATTTTATCTGAATGACCACCTTCCAAAGTTCTTTATTGATACGCCAAATCAGGAATTGCGTTCCCAGAAACACACAAAGGCAAAGTCTCAGTAAAAACTCTATGAGGTATTATAATAGCATGTATTGGAGTGCAGGTGTCACACCCATTTTATTAAAATCCTCTTTATATATCACGGTTACCATTGGACGTAATTTGGTACCAATTTTTTTAGGCAGGGAAGAGTCTCTGTATACTTTTAAATTTTATCTTTTGACGGTACCTGCCTCAGCTTCGGTTTGCAAGAAATGTCAGATCTAATATGGATTATTCTCTCCATAATTCTGGTATTGAGATTCATTCAATCTAGCCATTTTCAAGCGGTTTCCCCTGAAGGAACGGACCTGAATCTAAAGCTCATAGCTATTTATGCCTTAATCTCTATCTGTGTGAATGTGTTGCTTCAATGGGTACAATTTGATACTCAAGATTCAGGTTACTGGTATATTTCCCGCCTGGGTTATGCTATGATGATAGGTTTGGGTGGCAGTGTTTATTACATTTCTCGACTTCCCTTTATGGATCTGTTCGTTCTTGGGCTGAGTTGGACTCCAAATCAAGGCATTGGGACTCCCGGGTTCGTGGACCCCGAGAACAAGGTGGATTCAGCAGCCGATATAGCACTGGAAGCGGCCCGCAGAAATATGCCCATAGCCCTCGAGCTACGGGAGGGAGAGCTGTTTGACACTGTTCGACTTGAGGATGAGCGCAGGAGAGATAACCCATTAACTAGTCCTCAAGATGTTCAGCGTTCTGGATACAATGCGTATGATTTCCTCGAGTATGTCAAATACCGCAGGCCCCTACCATCCGATCAGCTAAGTCGAATTACTCTCACCAATCCTTCTGAGATTAGGGAGGTGCTTTGGTGGACTGAAGGAAACAGCCTTCAATGCCACAATTCCTTTGCCACTGCCCCAGGTTCAAACGGGAGCCTCCCGGCTCCTGGAAATGAGTCTGTGCTTTTCACAAATTGCGTGTCGGTCGAGCGTCCCGGCCAAGTTGGACCTGCCATCAACCTAATCAAACAAACATTGAGAAACCTTCCATACTACACCACGAGAGAGCCCTCGCGCAACCAGTTCAAGTATGCCGTGGGAATGAACGTGGAGTTTTTGACATTTCCAACAGAGTTCTATAGGCGGAATGTGGTGGACATGAGAGGCCTTGGAAATGCATCATTTCGCCAACCAAATGGCTATGATATTGGGCCAGATGGAAATGTTATCCTGGATGGCACAGCGCAATTGGAAAATCTAAATTATTTTCCCCTGATGGAGGATCAGTATTTGGCTTCATGTATGAGTATTTCTGTTGACAAAATCCTCGTAGTTAATTTTCATATTTTGCACATGATCCGGAACATCGAGACAGCTGATCAATTGCAGCAGGTACTTGGAGCCCCCCCTTCTATAGTTTACGCAGTTATAGTAATAAATATGCTGACTTGAGTGCTGAAACAGTTAGCGGCCATCTTTGAACAAATCATCTTTGATATAAGCATCATCAAGGTCTGGTTTAATCCTCAAGACGACATTATTGTTCTGGATGCCACTCTCGACGAAATCTACCGAGGAACCCCGAGAGGCAAATTTAATGATGACGGGGAAGGAACTCTTCCACTCACTGGAAGGCCGGAATTATTCAGCCCCACCTGGAAACTCAGGCTCCGGAGTGACGCCCAGCGCGCGGTTTTTAGTACGCCTCGTCCCGCACAATTCAACTTTGGCGAAGATGCGATATGGGGGATGACATGTCCCTATGGATTCCATAACGGTGCCGTCGATAACTATGGGCACCCCTGTCCGTGCCGGACTAACAATCTCGACCTAGCAGCAATGGTCGAGCTTATCATGCGTGATGTTGGTCTAGTGCCTAACGATGATAATGGGACCCAATTTGCCATACGGGCCTGGACAGAAATCCGGGAAAGATGCAACTACAGTGATTTCGAGCAATGCCTACTACACGGCGACCGGTCTTCGAGGCTTCTTCGTATGCTCAAGAGCAGTATTCCAGCACAACTGGCACTACCGGCGCCGCGGTATCGTGGTGGAGACTGCACCGAGGAATGCCTACAATCGGAGGCACCTGGGCCAGCGTGCTCCAGTGTTTGCCTAAACTACCAGCAATGGGCAGAGGTATCACAGGAGACAAAGGCTCGAATGCTTCGGACTTTTGCGAGTCCGAGCTTCCAAGCAGACCCTGTCCTGCTGGGATACATGGCTTGCCACGCTATTGGTATATCTATGATACTGCGCTTTCTGATGACCACCGAAAATCCACGACTGTAAGAGAAACCCTCAGCTTACTGATTTTGCGGATCATGAGTGTCATATATTAACATCTAGTTATACGATAGACTCCTAGAAAGATTAAGGCTCTGGAGCAACAAACCACTAGTGGGTGCATACAATGTCAGGTTTCTCCGAGAGCCAAGTAGCCCAGAGATCCCCCAATACATTGACTGCGGGTGGCACCCCACATCCAGATTAATCAATTCCGTTCGTCTTTACGTCGACAATCCCTCCTTTAGACGATGTGATATGGTTTCCTGGATAGACGACAAAGTGCTTCGAAATTCAGTACACCGCCCCCCTAGAAAGGCGGAGTTTATGGAACCAGAGAGAATGCTCCACTACCTCCTAGAGGAGTTCTGGCGGAAGCATCCGAAGACCTTTGGAGAATATCTTGTCTCGAAAATTGTGGCGACGCCTTTTAGGCGTCCACGGCGACCTGCGGAAGATGGCCAAGATGACGGAGGCGGTGATGGCGGTGGTGGTGGGGGCGGTGGGGGCGGTGGTGGTGATGGAGACGGTGGTGGTAGTGGCGGCGGTGGTGATGGTGGTGGAGATGGCGGCGGTGGTGGTGGAGACGATGGTGGAGACGGTGGTGGGGCCGGCGGCGGTGATGGCGGTGGTGGTGGGGGTGGTGGGGGCGGTGGGGGCGGTGGGGGCGGTGGGGGCGGTGGTGGTGATGGAGACGGTGGTGGAGACGGTGGTGGGGCCGGCGGCGGAGATGGTGGTGGTGATGGGGGCGGTGATGGCGGTGGTGGGGGCGGCGGCGGTGGCGGTGGTGGACAGGCAGAAGAGGAAGTGGCAGAACCAGACCGCTGGCGAGCCGAGATAGAGAATGGTTATGTGCAGTCCCAACGGCAGTTCACCTTGGACGAGATCCTCAGGTTCTTCGACTCCCCCAGCTGGGTGACGATGTCATCAGATATACTGCAGATGGTGGTTGGGTATTTTGAGCTGAAGCTCATGCACGAATACCAAAATGATATCAGGAGGGTCCAAGCCATGCGCGGGCAACTGGACGCATCTCTGCTCGGGCTTGCTGGGCTCACGCCTGCAGATCTGGCAATCGTTGCAGCCGCTAGAGATGTCCTGATAAGCACTGTTGTTCCGGCCGGCCCCAACTGGTTCACCATAACCCGAGACCTTCTCACCGACACCGCACAGGACCATGCCGTCACAGCCGGCGGTCTCTTCCTCAAGCCCGCCGAGGAGAGCGGATACCGCGACAGCTGGGCCAACAGGCCCGCAGAGATCAAGGCGCTACTGGAAAGCCTTGCCTCCCTGCAGGCGCTCAATGCCTCCCGCGAACTGAACTTTGTCCAGCGACTGCACCCTATGGAAGCCCAGGATAGCAGAGACACCCTCGTCACCGCAACCCTCCTCGGAGTCGAACCCTTCACCATGCCCGCCCTCCGCACCCTCCTCTCCCGCAACACCAGGGCCACAGCCAGCTCCGAGCTTGCCACCACCGACCCCATCATCCTCTATTGGGCCCTCCTGGTCCTGCGCTACACCCGCCCCCATACGCGTGATCGGTCCAGAACGTTCGCAGAGCGCTTCTTTGATCTCACATACAGCCCGACAAACTTCTACATGCCGCTGCTACGGAGAGTCGTTAAGAGAGTAACACCAATCACCCGCTACGAGCGCTCACAGCCAGGGCGCCATTTCTTGGACCTCGAGACACAACCGCAGCAGCAGCAGCGGCGGCGGCAGCAGCAACAGCAGGCGCAGAGAGATGCCCCGACAATGCATGGAGCGAGGGTACCACAGGCCACCAGGGCGCGGCAGGAGGAGAGAGATTGGGGTTTAGATGCCCTTGATGGGGACTCTGGTAATGATGGTGATGGTTGTGGTGGTGGCGCAGACGACTGGTGCAACGGCACGGGCGTGGAGCCCAACTGGAATGGGACTGATGACGGGCCTGCATGGGAGAGAGACGCGGACGAGCTCGAGGAGGTCCCTGAGCCGGAGGTCCCGGCGGATGGGCCGGCGGATGGGCCGGCGGATGGGCCGGCGGGGGACGCGGCGGAGGGGCCCAGAGGCAACTGGAATCCGGATTTGCCGCCACTGGCAGCAACGGTTTCGTCCCTCTTTTTCGAGATTAACGACGAGGTTGCGCAGGCAGCACGACAGGCGAAGTCGTCGTCGGGCTCGGACTCGGACTCGGACTCAGACCCAGAGTCAGAGTCGGTCTCGGAGTTTGATGATGAGTTGATGGAGATGTCGGTCGAGAAGGCGCAGTTCTTGAGGATGTTGCAGGTGACGTTGGATGTTTGGTGTAACTAATGGAGTCGAGTTTTATCGTACATTTTTTGGTTTGTGGTTTGTAGGATATATATTGTGTTTAATGCTGGGAACAATTCGTGCATGCATGCACATGTAGCTCTTTGGATGTGTTCATGTATACATGTATGCAGCTGTGTACAATATGTATTTACATGTATTCAGTTGGGATTTTGCGCTGGCAGATATCTCGTTGAGACCTGGGAGGATGGGCGAGTGATAACTGGTGATCCGAGCACTCTGGAAGCACAAGGGCCCACAAGCATGTACATGTATACTCATGACCACCAATAGAACAAGCTACAGAGAAACCCATCATACTTCTACCCTCTCGAATTCCATCCCTACCAAACTTCCAGTGTTCGGGGGGAACAAAACCTGCGTTTCTATAACTAGCAAATACCACTCTCTGAATTCCACCCTACCATGCGTGCATACTTCCAGCAGAGCTCTGCCACCGTCGGGATGGGACTATGGTAGTCTTTGCTGTACATAGTCTATCGTGTCTGAACACATAATTGATAGCTGGGTTCTGGTAAAATACATGTAAAAGTGGACATATATGCTGGTGCGCACCTAACCTACAGATATATATATAGCTAGCTAGGCTTCGGATACTTTAAAATCATTTCTAGTCAAGAGGTTCTGTGGGTGAGAGAGCTAGATCGAACACAACTCTAATTAATCTAGATATCTACATGTAGCTACTACATGCGCGCTCAAACCCCAAGGATCCAAATTTCGTGTCCTATAAGCCGAGATTCCACTTCCTATATATATATATATATTGTATACGTACTTGTATTTACATACTTATATGTTGTATCCATAGCGCCTAGAATATCGAATACATTTACTTGCAATTGCTACATATACGCAGCCAGCCAGCCCTCGGCATGATCAATCTTCCACCGCCGATGGGTCGGCTTGGGACTAGTTAGCATTCATTATATAAAATAACAATATATTGTCACCATGCATGCAACAAAGAAACTCCCACAAGCTCGGGAAGGCGACCTCAAGGGCGATTGCCGACGTGACGTGGAATAAAGAAGAACAAAGGCTTGATCAGCACTATGCTTGTATATGCAATTGTCCTACTTGGCCGCCCCCCCCCCACACACACACACAAACGATCAAGTCATTAAAGTAGGGTGGTAGCCATAGCTCGTGAATCGCAGGACCGACCCATTTGAATTTTATTTACCCTCACAGCTTCATATCGATCAGAAACCTTAGATCAATAACAATAACTAGTACTCGGCTCCATGGATCGGCTGAGCGAGCTCGTATATCCAAATCCGTGGTTACTCGCCTCCATGGATCGGCTGAGCAAACTCGTATATCCAAATCCGTGGTTACTCGCCTGCCAAACCCTCGGGATATACTGGATAGCCATCATCCCTGGACGGATATACGCAACATGGGTGCTTGTGTTATTTCACCTATTCTTCTCGGCCCTGGAGCTATGGGTGCTGCAAAAAGCCACCGTACCCGCTGTCGCCTATCAGTTTATCATCACGAACTCTCTCCTGGTACTCGTCACTGTGAGCTACTACCGCGTGGTGCACCACCACACGGCGTTTTTCGGGGACGCATTTGACATCGAGTTCAGTCTCTGGCGGCTCATTGGCCGCAGCGCCGACGAGAACTTGCAGCTGAATCTCGGCAGGGCACTTAGACTCCAACAGGTTGCCCGCAGGAGAGCCAAGTATGAAGGAATGGCCGCTCAAGAGATCTCCGAAAGGACTGTTCAATCTATACATGCGGAGGTGTTGGCACTTGGGGAGGAAACTGCAAAATTTGGTAGGTTGGCGGTTCGCCGCGAGGTGGCTTTTCGGGCTTGTCAGAGGTTCTCGGTGGCGGTGGAGGCGGGGGAAGCTGGGAATACCGCGGCTGTGGCCATGAGAAGGGTAGATATCGATAAACGCACCGGCAAGGATATCCTTCGATGGTTGTCGGGGGAGATTAAAGAAAGTGAGGGTTTCATTAAGCCTGTGAAATGGTCCAAGGACAAAAAAACAGGGGCGATAACCTGCCATAATGGCTATACGGATGGGGTAATAAATTGCTAGTCTAAATATGTTTTTATAGAGTACTGACACCCCGATAGAATGTTCCAATAGATTATTTTTCCAATCCTGACGATTTGATCATTGGCTCGGTCTCTGTCACGAAGCCAAGCCAGATAGTTCCAGCGCTATCCCTGATTGAAACGGCACTGGACCACATACGATTCTACGATATCAACAACTTCCCGGGCCATGAAAATGGGCGTCTTCACCCTTCACATACGCAGTTTAGAAGAGCTGTGGCTGTTAGCTGTGAGATGAAGCAGTATGCACCCGAGTATGTAAAGGGAAAAGTTGGGATTTTGGATATCGATGACCCGCAATGGGATAACGCGCGGGGGGGAGTAAATGTCGAATACGTAGAGAAGGATCGCGAGCTCGTGAGTCTGCTCACGGTATCAGGTATGTTTAACCACTTCATTGGATGTATGAGTTGGTTGTGCTGACGGTGAAATCGGAATGGAACAAGTTGATCGATACCTCACAGTGACATTCCATATCGCATACATGCTGCAGCATTGTGTAGAGAACACCCGCGCAAATGTATGTCTTGCTTATATATACTTATGTTTCAACCCCTTCAACTAACCGTTTATAAAATTACAGCTCCAAATACTATTCCAAGATCTGATCCTCAACAGCCGCAAGGTCAAAATCTGGAACAACGTCCACCGTAGCGTCGCAGCTCTCGACGCAACACTCGAGCACATTTTCCGCGGCGCCGACCCCCCAAACCAAGAAGACGGGCCTGTGCGCCAAAGATATCTCGCCTCACTCCGCAAACCCTTCCGTGAAAACGGTCCCAACGACATCCTCCGCACCCCCGCTTACAAAGACACCGGCCCGGACAACTTTCTCCATTTCAACAGACCCACCGACACAGAATTCCGACGCGGCCAGGGCGGCCCTCCATGCCCTCTCCAGCTCCATGGACCGGGATTGGACTATGCGGATCGTACATGTCCCTGCGATAAGGGTATTATCGATATCACCGCAATAGTTGATTTCATCCTCCGCCAGCACAGGTTCCTTGGGATAAACCACGATGCCCCACACGCGTTGAGATCCTGGGCGGCACCAAATGCGCATTCGAATCCCAGATTCTGTGACCTTGTGAGGTGGCTCCTGGCGGGTCACAAGTGGCAGCCGTTCCTCTGCCAGTTCAGGGAAACCGGTCAACATAAGCCGCAGAAGCCAAACACCGAGGGTCTGCAGCCAGAGGAGGCGGAGGAGTTTACGAATATATACAACATGAGGTACAATATGCACAAGGCAGAGAGGGACAAACTTTTTGCTACAGGGGGGGAGACTAGAGATATAGAGAGGGACGATATATGCTTGTCTTACGTGGTTGGTGAAGCTGTCGGCCTGAGCTTGATTCTTAGGGACCTGCTTACGTGTGAATCGCCTATCCTGTGAGTATTTTCCAGATGAGTGTATCGCTATATGTGCTGATACTAATCGTTTAACCAGAATCGCGGAGAGGCTCAGTCATTATGCCTATAAACACACTCTCAAGGTCCCGCCTTGCGCCTACGACACCGTGCTCTTCAGGAAGCCTGTTGATCGTACAATCCTCCCATCTCTTGAGAAAACGGACTCATTCACTCTCGGCCTCGATGTGGACTCGCCCGAAACCGCTGACGGCGCCCCACTGATCCCAACCTGGGAGAAACTCGCCTCTAACCCCGCCTGGTTTCTCAAACAGAGCACGCACGGTAAGGTAAGTAAAGAATTAACCTTCAGCAATGTGATTTCTACAGCCTTCATCTTAACTGGTTGGGAGTACCCTATTTTGCCTGAGATCCCAGACCCAAGGGTACCTCCACCGAAACGCTTTGGGATGACGACGCCGGCAAAGCTGGCGAGGAAGCTGAGAGACACCGCGGTGGTTTCGATCGCAGAAGTGGATAGAGCAAATAGAAGGGCAAAGCTCTGTGCGTTTAACCTAGTTGACAAAGTCTTGGAGATGGACTTCATAACGGACATCGGGAATGAGTTTGGGTTAACGCTGGAGAGGACAATAGATACTCTGGGAGGATCAAGGTCGAATATGCCTACTGTACCGGGGATGATACAGGACGAAAACAGAGGGAGGGCTATAGATAGGCTCACGAGAGGTACAAGGTTGGCTGCGAGAGCAACTAGACAGTGTGCGCAGTTGGTTTACGGCCTAAAAGGAACTGCGATCAATTTACTAGATTTGATAGTACAGGGGGTAGTTGCTGATTTACCCACCACAGCAGAAGAAGCAGTGGCTAAAGCGACCGCGGATACGGCAATAAGATTAATGGCAGTTGATGTCTTGGAAAGAGCGAGTGAAGCAGAACGAGTATCAAGGACTGCTTACACACATGCGTTTGAATTGGCAGCCGATGCAAGAATTATGTTTCCACATATTGTCCCTGGCCGTACGCGTAGGAATGCGGGTTTGAGCCGTGAAAACCGAACTTATAGAAACAGAACGAATGCTGCGGAAATGTCGAGAATGCGCCTGAATCAAGCTGGAGTGCGAGCACATGCACATAGCAGGGTAGCAATACCAGCAGCGAATAACCCAAATCCAGATATCACGACTACAGACAGCCCAGAACGACAGGCATTGGAGCTAGCCGTTGCTACTGCAATAACAGGGCTTCGGGGAGCGTTTAATGCAGAGACCTTGGCGAGGACGACGGCATTCGCGGGGATCAACCTAGCAATCGCTCGCCGTGAAGAACTGGACATTCTACGCGATGATATTCAGTCCGAATTGGACGGGACAAGAAGGAGGATACAAGGTGAGAGGGCTCAAGTCGCAGCGAGAATGCCGGCCCTTCAGATCGCTGTGGACACAGATAGGACAAATATTTTTGGCCGGGTAAGAAGAATATGTACTCCAAGGGAATTTTGTCAAAGTTAACATGATCTCTCGCATAATACAGGCAAACATAATGAGGATACGAGCGGGAATAAACGTAGCACGTGCTGCCTTCGAAACGGCAAGACAAAATCTTGAAGTGGCAAGGGCATGTGAAGTAGCGGAGGGTGAAACTACTGTGATGACGAGGAAGGGAGAGCTTAAATCAGCAATGAATCATGTTGCGTTTGCGACGGCAGAGCTCTACTGCAGCCAATCACCAGAAAACGTGCGTGCTCTCGCCGCAGCACAGGCGGCGCTTGCACTTGCACAGGCTGCTTATAATACCGCTGTTAGGTTGGTTCGTACCAGCAGGAGAATTGAAATGGAGCGCTTGGTGGCGTCCCGAACTGCATTAGAGGTTGCTTACTTGAGTCGCGTAAATTCCACATTCTTAATAATCCAAAGTGCCTATGATAGAACAACATACGCAATAGCTAGGGGGTTTGAAGCTCCGGAGGAATCAGCAATCATGGCCGCGACAGAAGAGTTGGTGGGACTAGCAGATACCACGAGAGCACACGCGAGACAACTTAGAAATATAGCGAAAGCCCTCAAAGCCCAATCTTTGCGATCAGAGAGAGCCTCAAACGGGGCGAAACAAAGCATAATACAGAAAGAGGCATTTACTACACGTTTTCCAACCATCAGTGCTGGAAAGCTGGTTGTCGAGGGTAACTTTGGCCTAGCCCTCACGCTCCGGAACCTAGCTGCGAGGAATTTCCGAGTCAGTTACAAGTTAATGCCTCAAGAGTACGCTGCCGCTTTGATGCAGACTCCAAATCTAAGTAATGTGACTTGGTTTGAGATATTTGTAGATCTGTTTGAATGGCATTGCGGAATGAGAACTCCAGAAACCGGAAGAATTACTCCAAATAACCCAGCCATATCAACAAAGGAGAGTGAAGCGGCAATTCGACAAGAGTTTTTAGGTATTGTTCAAGCCGAAGTACCAGACCTCCAGGTGCCTGCAGCGCTGGATAGAATAGGGGCTGCCAATCACTTAGCAGCTACTCGAAGAGCAAGGGAGAGACTCGCCCAGCTACATCATTATGTGGACCTCGTCTCTGCCGAGATTCTTATCTTTATGCTAGTGAGAGAGATATCTAAATTTGAGGAGCTTGACGCTGCTCGAAGGTTGGTTCTTGGGATTGACAGCGCTGTTTATGACTACGAGAGGGTGGTTGGGCATTCACTATGGGACTCGGTGACAATTGAACGTGCAAAGCGCGAATTTCAACTTGATAACTTTGTCTATCAAGACGCATATTGGTTCAAACGTCTTCAGGTCCTTCTAGGATACGAATTTGTGCAAAATATTCCCACACAAAGTCCATCGTCGAGACTGGTTCAGGAATGTGGTGCAAAAGACATAACTGATCTTGTCGAAATGCTAATCCTAGAGATTGAAAGATTCCTAAAAATTTACAGGTATCAGGAAGAGCTTGCGGATTACCTCAAAAGGACCGTCATGAACTCAAGCAAATTCGCAAGGAGACGCCTAGTCGCCAATGACAGGGCTCATGCTAGCAAGCATCGTCCAAAGGGACCAATTGGACCACGTGACAGAAGATCGCCAATGCAAAGATTGGAAAGAGACGCCACTCCCAGACCAGGCCATTCGTCAGACATGGATATCTTGCAAGATGCTCGTGCGAAACTCGCTGGGTGGAGGCTGCCAGAGTGGCTCAGCTATCTGGTTCTCAAAGGGCAGAAGATAGACTACGCCGGAACCACAATAGAGCGGTTGCTTACACGCCCACCCGTCTTTCTACTCCCTGACATGAGGATGCTGCATGCTCCGTGGATGAGAGCGGTCGTATCGCTGCTTAATTCAGACCCTCATATTGAACTGGACAGCTGGGACGGGCTCCGCAAGTGGTGGGGAAACAGCATCTACATTCAGGGGATTGGCCTGGCGGATGAGCACGTGGAGCAGTCGGTGCTCCCGGATCTGGCAAATATAATGCAGGATGGTAGGGCACCGAATTCGGTGCCGCAGCGCATTATTCAAAACAGAAGGACACATAATGCTACGCACAGGGCGTTTGTGAATACGTCTCAGTTGGCGCACAGTGATATTAACATGCCCGCTGAGGCGCCCCCTGATGTGCCCGCTGATGTGCCCGCTGATGTGTCCGCTGTGGGTGGGTAGATCTGTTTAATTTGCTACCGTTTTTTCTACTAGCATGTCCTTTGGAATGCCAAGGATTTTTGTGTTTCCTTGGGTGTACTCGTTGACTTTTTGTTTGAGAATATATACAGTAGTTTTTTGGTTTATGTTTTGAAAATATTGTCTAGTTTATGAAATGTATTATTCAATTTATTCAATTGGCAGAAAATGGGCCCGGCCAATGATACATGATCCTTTTACTGTTCAATCACAGATTATCACTCGGCATGCCAATGAGTACGATTCCTAGTTATGTGATAAGTAATATATTGTGTATTGAATACGCAGCTACGTAGTGACAACAAGACGTGATGAAAATTAAGGAGTGAAGATAAGACATAACCAATCCAGATCCAACCACATATATTCCCATCTCAGTTGATCATCCCCATCATGACCTAGCTCTAGCAGACAGGCCATATTCTACAGCGGCGCTATGCATGTAGATCTAAAGACACTCCTGCCTGATATGAACCTCCTGGCACGATTTGGGCCCAAGCCAGTACTCATCACACAAAGTATCACAGACCACACCCGGCCTGGTGAAGACCCTGTATTCCTCGTAGGGGAACTGGATACGGTAGTGCGACTCGCTGTCGTCATTGGGGGCCGCCGCTTTGTACCCGGCACTATATATGAATCACCCAAATCGCAATTAGCACTCCAATTGATCAAACAAGCTGACAGAAAAACAGGAAAACAGAAGAACGGTAAAAAATGTCAAGAGAAGAGTTAAGGGAAGAGGCTTTCTTACCGGCAAGCGCAGTGGTACTGCCCCTGGTAGCCTGTGCGCACGCAGCTGGTGGTGATGTCGCATGTCTTCTCGGCGTTTCCGAGCGGGTTGGCGTCGCACTGGGTGCAGACGGCAGTGACGGGGGTGGCCAGGGCGGGGGCGAGGAGACTGAGGAAGGTGAAGAGGGCGGTGAGGAGGAGAGCGGTTGTGGGGGTGTACATTTTATGGTTGGTGGTACTGGTGGTGGTAATGGGAGTATTAATTAAGAGCGAGAGCAAGAATATTAATGAGATTAGTACTATGTATGAGAGTGTTGAGGATGAAGGTGAAGGTGAGGGTGAGGAGGAGAGATATGTTGGAGATGGTGGAGGGGGTTTATATACACTCCGGGCTGTGGGCGAGTACGAGTATCGTGTATATATCGAGGAGCTGAGGTTGATATCGTCCAATTGCACTGGACTGAATGGTTGTACGAATATAGGCTTCTCATGATCAGTAACCAGCTGTCACACGATCGTTGCCCTCCCAGCCATGCTGGAAAGCCCGGCCGGAGGGTCGAGCTTCGGGAGTCATAATTGCACCAGCGTCGTATTCATTCCTTACTATTGGATCCTGGTACGTGGTATTATTGCACTGGTTATAGGCTGATTTACACTTGGCTTAGCTGATTGATTATTTCACTAATTGTATGCGATTTACAGCGGTAGGTAATAAGTGATGGAACAGCGCCTGAGACAGAGTGATACCTGTTTTGAGTAAAACGCCACCAACATACGGTGTTTGCAGGTATAACCGTATCTCAGGGCGTTCCATCACTTATTGCCCCTCGCTGTACACCTGGGCTTTGTGGTAGTGTGCCGAGGAATGTGAGATTTTTATAAATATTTAAATATTGTACCGATACCTCTGAGGACTTATGTACTGAGCTGCCCGTAAGCTTACATGCGTCCTGTGGAAAGTGAAGAGAATTTTGCTTCAGGATGAAATGGCTTAGTGCTTGGGCAATTGAGCACCGCAGAAGTGAAGGAAAGAAGACATATGCATGTAGCTGGGCGTCAACTGTGGCCTAAAAAGAGACTTGGGCCGGCTAGTTTGAATACAGGTGCACAAAGTGTGAATTCCAACTCGTACAGCTATGGCTAGCTCTCTGCTTATAATTACCCTTGATCAGACGATAGCACCACGTCCCAAAATGTACGTAAATTCTTATAAGTAAGTTCCTAAATATAATTACAAAAAAGCCATTGCCAGAAAAGAAAAGAAAAACATCGATATAGATGCCGAAAACCTGGTCGATGTGATCACAAAGACTCCCCATGCATCTCATTCGGGTGATTCCTCAATCGCTATCCGTGATCTATATGCCACCTAGCTACGCTGGAAATAGGTATGTAGAAAGCTTAACAGAGCTATGACCCGGCCTGTATTGCGGGGTGCAGGCAAGTCTCGGGCAGGGTCAGCCCGGGGCGCTGGTGGTGGAAATGGTTAGTGTAACGTTACATCATATCATTTGTGCTGTGGTGGCCTAAAATAGAACGTGATGCTGCCTGTATCATGAGAGTATGGTGGGCGTCACGATATCGGGGTCGGTCTTGGCACATGTAAAAATCTCCATCAGGTAAATCATCACCTATTTAGGTGTTTTTGAGCTCACAGATGGCAGATCAACACCCTTTTGGTAATAAACCGAGTGCTTTATGGTGATGGTCAGGTGTATTTTTAGTGGATTTTGGTCTGGCCTTAACAATTTGTATGGGTAAAAATTGACCTGTCTCCGGCCCTACCAAACTCACCCAACTTCAAAGTCTATCTCCTCAACCACAACACAAGATAATTAAAATTAAAGGCCGTAGAATGATTCTCCTCTAGATTTCTGTCATTCTACGGCCTCTAATCAAAAATATATTGCGTTGTAGTTGAGGAGATAGATTTGGCGTTCATGTACTTTTACCGGCCCCGATATCGTGACGCCCACCATACTAGTTTTTTTTAAATTAATCTTATATACATGTATCTTCCTCTTTTGAGGCTATTTATCGTAAGGAGATCATTTATGGTGCCGGTGCTAAAGGCTCAGACAAACGAACCCTAACCCTATTGAATCTTTACTTTCTTGGCACTACATGTAGGAGGCAATCCCCTTGTAGAACGATAAAGGATGCTGTTAGACCCTTCCAATGACTTACAAAGGGTTCCTTGAAGGAATATCCTTTGTTACATCCCCTTGAGTTTTGATTTATAGTGTATAGCACACTGCGCATGTTAAAACCTCCTAAGGCTAGCCTAGATCAATTAAGGGAAGTATATGTACTCGCAACTTCATAGCGTTTCTGAACACAACCGCTATTGCATGCCATACAAAAATGTAGTCTTGGTGGTTTTTGGTGTGTATGCAATATTGGTTGTGTTCAAAAACGCTATGAAATTGCGAGTACATGCCCCCCCCAACACCCACTCGTATTTACTCTGTTTATAGAAAAAGGCTAGCTACGCCTCTAGATATATATATAATCAGTTTTTTCGTGATAACACTAGAGAGAGTACAATTGCCTACCTTCAAAGATTATTTGAGACTATCTACACATCCGATAATGTGGGTGCCTGGCTCAAAACTCTCTAATCATTGCCATTCTGCGCGGCTTACTACATGTTGTTATGTGCAGAAAGCTTAAAGCTAGCCCTGGCGAGCTATGATTACTGGTTACTTGCTGATTCATTCTAGCTGCTAGTTTCTCCTATTGTGGCATGACAAAATACCCTTTCCTCCCGATCAGTTGAGGGAAGCTATATATTAAGAAGTGTCTTTTTGTGCGTTTGGAATGGACACTTTATCTTTCAGCCTCTAAAGTGCTGTATATATACCGTCTCTTCCCCTCCCTTATGACACACTACCATCGCCAGTCTTTGTGTTCACTCGATCGAAGACCATCACATGGCATCACCCGGACCAAGCCGGGCCGGATGATACTTCTTTAATTATCACCGGCACATGCATACTAAGGTTTCGTGCATATACTCGTAATTTCATAGCGTTTTTAAACACAGCTGGGTCTGCATACCACCAAGATTTGGAGCCTCATGCAGTATTTGGCGGGAATGCACACCCAGTTGTGTTTAAAAACGCTATGAAATTACGAGTATATCCACAAACAAAAAATAAGAAGAGGTTGCTACATCATATCAGATATCGTTCATCCCCCCCCCCCAAAAAAAAAGAATTGAAGATACACATATATATAGAGTGAATTCAAGAAAAATCCTACGACAAATAAATAACTCCCATAACCATAACTTAAACCCCAATTGAATACTCAAAACGACTATTTGCTCTCCATTGAAGCAAACTATCAAGCCACGATGCATCAGTCACATTACATGTACTTACCTATGAATCAATCTGTAAATTCCACGCAATCTCTCGGGAACAACCCCCCAATCCCCGAATACCACCCCCATAAGTACTCCACCCTGTCCAACCCATCACCCTCTGTGAAAGCAACCCATATATCCGTGATTTCTGCCTTCTCTGGGAATACCAGAAGCCCGCCATAGTCTCTTGGCCTCACACCGGGCGTATCAGGTCTCCAGACTGTATCTATATTACTCTCCTGAGGCTCGGGCCAGTGCCCCTTTGTGGCTGTCGCTGTTTTTGGACCCACCATTCTTGGCCACCCGTTATCATTTGAAGGGCTCTGCGAGACATATTCGGGCGGGTCATGAGGGACATCTTGAATTGTTTTATGGGTGCCATGTTGCCCGTTCTGGGTGAGTAGGGCCATTTGGTGCCCGTAACGACATGGAAAGTTAGACGCTTCTTCATTACCGCCAATTTGTTCGGACATTGTGTACCAGCAGTCCACACACATATCCCAATGGCCGTCCAAGCATTCGGTGCAGTGGAGGTAAGAATGGCCAGGCGGGATCACCTCCAAGCAGTTATCACATTGTATCTGCAATGACATGGCGCGGATGTAGCCAAAGGCGCTGAGTCGCGCATGGAGGCTTATATTTGTAGTTCCCGAATTCCTAACGAGGTCTGTATATATACTCCAGTAATTTTGCACCACAGCACCTCTGATGGGCCCTCTACTCGCCGGGCGCTGATTGGAGTACAGTTTCAGCTCGTGGGTGCAGGCGTTGCCTTTGGATACGCATGGCCTACAAACCATCCAACTCCCGTTATCACAGATATCACACGCCCAGAAGTAGGCGTTTATTTCGTTGCCACTATTGTCGCACCAGGTCTCGCAGACATCGCAGAACCAGCCGGTCTGGATGTGCCGAGGGTTCAATTGGAGCCTGTGTACGATGAGAGAATGGTTTGTATTCGGTTCCCGACAGCAATGTCCTTCTCTGGCGCAAGCGCAACAGGTTAATATATTGCATTGCGAGCAACAGCATCGAGTAGCAAAATCGATCCGTTTCCGGCAATGTGCGCATGATTGCTCCGTGCTGTTGAACAGCATACTAAGAAACGGCGGGGGCGATGACCCCGGCAGCGGTCCTCGCCTTGAGTCTCTGGCTGCAGGAGAAGAAGGCTGGTTGCGGTGGTTCTGGGGACGGGGTGCCGGTGGTGCACCCCAAGGGTTTATACTCATGGAGGCTTGGCGGCGGGGCGGAAGCGCTGCGGGAGGGGCTGGAGGGGGAACAAAACTTGAGCTTGGTGCCGATCTTGATCCGGTTTCGCCAGGAAGAACTCCACTTCCAGGAGTGTAGATCTTCCGCACTGCTTCCTTTTCTTCCTTCGTGCGGCCCTTGTCCGGGTTCCTTGCGACAAAGTCCTCTATGAGGGATTGAAGTGTAGGATTGTGCTTTGTAGCCCGGACTGTGGCCCGGCATACTGGGCAGGTATATTTCGCGACGTTTGGAGCGGCGCTAGAGGACGCTAACGGAGCATTGGCAGCGTTATTACTTAATGACTGGAACCATGCTTTGGCGCAGGAACCGCAGTTCGTGTGCAGACAGTCGAGGAATGTTACTGGGTCGTATAGGAGGTCGGTACAAATCTCGAGAGGAAGTTAGGATGTGTATTTGGGTAGAGAAGCGTGAGCGCGGGGGAGAAGCTTCACAACTTACTGAACACGTCAGCTCCTTCTCCATGACGGATGTACTCATGGTGGTTTATCTGGAGTTGTTATTCTGATAGCGCTAAGGATTACAATCCCATGTAGTATGGGCGGTGGACGGGCGTGTATGGTTGTACTCGTTGGAAGAAACCTTAGAACGGACGTCTGAACTGAAGGTTCTTCAGCCTCGATTAGATAGATGGATGCATGGGGGCTCATGCCCTCGTAGCGCCAATAAGAGTGCCATCACATTCATCACAGCCTCATACTGTACAGAAATGACCCATTTTCAGGCGCCCAACTAGCAAACAGCGCATCACAATATGGTTTGGCATAAAATGATGCATCCTATCTCAGTAGCTGCGCCTAGATATAACTGAGCTGTACCTATATGTCTTGGGGGTGAGGTGGCTTCCGGACTGGGATGTACGCACACGCCACTCAAAATGGCGCCACTATGGGTTAGTAATATATCAAGATCTAGAGAGGTGTGAGTGTCTCAAATGGGTGTCGTTCTAGGAAAACCGTCCGCACAGCCAAATCCTTATTCCGACGAACCAAACAACCGATAAACTCCAGATTTTCATAAAGCTCAGAGGACCTTGGTGAGAGCCCAGAATTAATCTTTCTGACATTGGTTCCATAAATTGGAGCCTGTAGAGTGCGGTAGCGAGCTGGTACGGTGAGGCCTTGTTGCGTTGCCACACAGGTACCTTTTCCTAGAATGACACCCAAATATCATTGTGTGTGATATTGACTCTGATTTGATAAATATGATCATTTATGAGCCACCACATCTAAGTAGTGTATGTGGCTGGCCGTAGAGTATGTACTCTAGATACATTCTGTGTTATTTTAACTTAGTAAATACTACAAGAGAAGAAACCGAGTACGGGTGGGTGTACACAGGTAGGTATGAACATCCAAGAGTCACTGCTTCCACTCTGGGTTGTCCTCAAGATTATTTCGATGAGCTAAAATTTTCGAGACCGAGGAAGTGTGCATGTGAAGGAGTTTAAAAGGACAGTGACTGTGATCTATTGATGGTAGCAATGTGTTTCTGGTGATCGATTGATGTAATGAAAAGCGTGAGCTCGAGGGTAGAGGGGGGAAAGGTCACAAGGAGAGGTACAGCGCGAACGCTGGCACATCCCAATCGCGATCAGGAATCAACAAGGCTTTATAGAGTAAGACTTTGGTATTAAATTTAATATATCTAAAAGGGCACTCTCTCAGATCAGATGTGAAAGAAAGTACATGAGCTAGAAGTAGATCAATTTGGAGATTCGGCTACATCCCATACAGATATGTGGTCTTGGCATGTTTTTTTGGCAACTCAACACAATAAAATCAACACAGCTCATGCTAGAGGCATAATAGTTTACTTTTGAGCTGATAGGGTAATTCTTGACATGCAAGAAATATAATTGTCAATCCTCGGGGATTTTCATAATAATTGGTGGTCTAGGGCCACGTTGAAACGTAGCATTTTTGGTGTAAAATGGGTGCCAGCCTTCACTTTTGATATCGCGCTGTAGGTATTGCGGGTTTCCACAAGTAACCGAACATTGAGATGGTAACCATACAAACCACCTAACAACATCAAAATTTCAAAGTCGCACTCTAGAACTGAGATTCTAGTTGTAGATACTATCACTACCGGAGAATCAATATCTAAGATTCCTTTGCTCCATCCCCTTTTGAAGCTGCATCCCAATACAAATTTTGGTTGCAACGTGAATGTAGATACGCTTACTTGTGGAAACCCACAATACATACTCTACATGGAGACAATGACTACCACAGTCTTTGGCAACGCCGTACCACTGCGGCAACACTACCGTATAGTTCGTTAAAATGCGGAGATAAAGCGGCATATTCTCAAAATGCCGTACTGATGCGGTATCAGTTTTACCCCCATTTCTGATACTGTACCGTGCACTAAATGTACGCACCATGGCCACTGCATGCCTCCAATCCCGAGCTACATGCAGTTTATAGGCTACATGTACTTATGCGTCTAGCAAACTAAGGCCGCTCAAAATTTACTTAACCTTATAACGCGATCCTTTGGAGGTAGTGATGGGCACGAGACGAGACGAGAAGAGGTTTCCCTTAATTCCGTCTCGTCCTGTAATCTTAGGCTGAGTCTTGAAAGTCTCGAGACAATGCATATGGTCTAGTCTCGTCAAAGTCTCGAGGCTTCTCGTAATGTGACCACGGGGATGGGAAAGCATTGTGATTATGTTAATCAATATAAATAAAGGTCAAGGTGTTTTTAATTTCTTTCATTTTCATCTTTTCATTTTCATTTTATTTTTGGACCGAGGCTGGAGAATCTACTTAGGTGAGGAAAAAAAGTAAAAAAGTCTCGAGACTTATCTCGAGACTTCTGGACTTGGTCTTGTCCTGCCTTGTCTTGTCTTGTCTTGTCAGCTCCCGGGTCTCGTCTTGTTTCGGTAAAGGTCTCGAGACAACTTGCCTCGTACCCATCACTATTTGGAGGATATTATGACAACGAAATTGACCGAGTTTCAAGTTCTATAAATGAGTTGATTCTTCTTTAGGCTGCAACATTGCGGATTTTGAGTAGATTTTGAGTTTAATTCTCGTTCTTCACCGCAGTCGTACGCGTAGTCTCGAGTTTTGCGCTGATCTTTCGCGTACCAAACCGAACACTTGAGTAGTTTTTAAGTGGAAAGTTAACTGTCGGAGGATCAATGCCCAAAAGCTTCAGATTTGTTAGCAATTTGAATCGTTTTGCAGTAGGTATGATATATCTTATGTGTGGAGATTGCAGGATGACTTAGAATCTGGGTTTGGTTTCCCGGGTCGGGTCTCGTGTCGCGATAGTGTCAGAAGTCTAATCATACTCAATAAACTTCTTTAAAGACTCTCCCATCTGCATAAATAAGGTCTCTTCTAGTGCTTTCACCTAACCAGACATTCAACTCCTTTCTTGGTAAGGCGCCAAAACAGGGAGCACTGGCATAGGCACCTATACTCTGTAGTGGTCAAGACTACCCTCACTTTGTCAGGCACTATTTCTTATAAATCACCAGTTTTGCGAGGGGGCCGACGAAACTACCGTTGGGACGGTTGAATGTGGGTCAAGGTTTTTCTAAACGTAAGCCTCTGAACCAAACGACCTGACCCTTAATTATACCTATCGATACTTTAAAGCTAGGAGAATGTACTCGAATTGGGTGGGTCGAATGGATTACCACATCTGAAAATCCAGTACATATAGCTTAATACTAGTAGACTTTATACTAAGATTCTCTGATCAGATGGTGAGCAACCAGCTATGCCAGGTCCAGAAATAGTACATCTCCAATGAAAAAGATGCAACTCAAACCAAAACCGAGTGATTGTTCATGATCAATCTGATTTATCCATGCGGGTGACGATACTAGAGACTTTGCGCAAATGGAGCCAGCTCCATTTTCTGACAACTTGATTGATGCCGCTCACACCATTAGCCAGTAAGATAATCAAAATATAGAGCTGGCTCCATTTGCGCAAAACCTCTAGTCTACGGCAAGTTCCTATGCGAGCACACTACATAATCCTCTGCAACTCTATGCACGTTCGACGTTTGATTGGAGAGCTACATATTTCAAGGGATCCCGGGGACACCTCCGTACGTTTTCTGTGCCGGCTCCACGTGGCCACGTCCACAAATCTGAGTACATACTCTACATACATTTATATTCATAGGTCAGTTACCCCTCTGAACTTCGGTGTTAAGAGCTTTCTGTATTGGACGCCACCGGCACCTCTATCTCAGTCAAATTTGACCCCCAAGATTTCAACCGTCCGCTATGCGTAATAAGTTGATGTAAGAAGTGGTGAGGGGGCCCGGGTAGTGTCAACAACCTCCATGGCCGGATTCAACATACACACACACACACATTTCGAGAAAAAGAGCTGCGCGCAGACAGCTCGCTACATAAAATATCAATGTTACATGTATAAAGAAATGAAAACTCCATCTACTCTACAGTCGACTTGATTACAAAAATACGATTCCCGCCGGTTTGATGTTTGGGGAGCTCGATGATCATTATGCCAATTAATGGAATTATGTGCAAAGCGTCAAATGCCCATGCTCACCCCTGCGAGTTCTGTTTCTAACCATTTACCTGTCACCTATTAACTAAACCGCATGCCTAGCTAGCTCTATGATTGGTCCAAGCTTCTCCTCGATGGCGCTTGAGACTAGCAGTTGGTTGAACAAGGAGGGATACACCTTGATATGCATATATGACTATATAGGCTTAGCCCAAATATTAAGGAAATGAATTCTCGGCTATCAGTGATGATGAATACGCCCCCGCAGTTTTGTAACATCGTACCTTAAGTGTAAAAGGACTTTGGCCAGGCCAACCGAAGGTTCTGGGACCGACTGCTCATCGTTTTAGGAAACAATCGTTTACATATGTAAATACGTAGGCACCACCTGCCATATATCAGCATCAGCTCTCTTCATCTAGAAGGAAGCTTTATAGAAATCAATCTGCCTCCTTGATTAATTTCTGTTTAATGCGGTATTTGGTAGTCGAAATGTATATGTAATTACTTAATTTAATTTAGCTGAGCTCGTGCCTGTTAGAAGATTTAATGTTAATAGAAAGAATGATGTAGCTACGATGGGGGCACCATACAGTCAATGATATTGGGGGCTCGCTTCGGCAGCTCAAAATTGCCATGCTAAGCGCCCAGCTGAATATGAAGACTCAGGAGACTGGGTGTAATACACTTTTACTACGCTATCCCATGAGAAATATTTGGGAGCATCCATTATAGGAGAAATTCCTTGTGGGTACTTGTTCCAGTTAGAGACGCTGGGAGGTTAAATTCTGCGTGATTATGCTCGAGATCATCCTGGGTTAAAATCGAGTGATATTTTATGATTGTTCTCTCCGAGAAAGGGATGACCGGTATCACACCTTTGTCTAATGGGTAGACGGATTCCGTGTATCTGTCCAAGATTAGAGTTATACAGTGGTATCGCATTATGGTGTAAGTGTATTCTGTCCCTACAAAACAGCAAGCATCAATAGATTTTGAATGAGGAAGCGATCCTAGGGAGATGCAGCTCGAAAGCCCATACGAGATAATTAGGAATCCGGCATATAGAAGTAGAACATACAGCACCGTATTTAGGTGCGACTGTAAACTAGTTAAGTGCTATCGCTATAAGAGGGAAAAGAAAAATCAAGATAGCTCCCGCGCCCTGAAGCTAGCGATTCACAGAAAACTTCTGCATCCTTGCGGTACATACCAACAATGGCCAAGCACATCCAGCAAAACCAGATGCATATTTATTCTCTCTCGAGGTAAATGCATGCTGCCATTTTCGACCCCTGTGGCTTCCCGTCTCCCTTTTGGCTTGGCTGATTAAACCTATCTCGAACCTTTCTTTCTCTGCTCCGATCTTCACTCCTGTCTTATAATGCACGTGCAAGTCTGGGCACGAGACTTACTTCTGTCAACGTTTGTTTCTATCCATATATGGCGTAAAAAGTTCTTCTGTAAAATTCTAGACTAATCAACAATTAGAATTCGGAGAGACCCGAAACAGCGGAGGAGCATCCGACTTATTCGAAGGTCCATCCATGGTCTCGGGGGCTCCGAAAACGCCGCAGGTAGCTCCAGAAATCAATTCTGCCGCAATTTCTCTCCGAATTTCACTGATCCAGCACAAAGAGGGTGTTTGAATGAATTCTTCCGAGGACTCTCACGCGCTATCACCCGTGCCCAAGCGTTATACATATCTAGAATACATGTAGGTTGTGCTAACGTGCTACAAGACACTGTAGAGGCGAGTAAACGCATATTTCTAATCCAGACTTGGTCCTCGGTTTGGTTTGGCTTGATGTCATGGCACCACATAAGCAACTCCATGTATGATAACCACACAGATCGAGCACACGTCTCTCAGCCTTGCCATCCCCACCACAAGAGCTACATCAACTGGACGAATAGCATATTATAGAACACGCTCTTATCGATAGAGCTAGCCCTCACGCCGTTGGATTCAATTTCTTCCAACAATTACCGTATAACTACCGATTCTGTACATACGTAAACAATACATGTACCGCTTCCTAATCATAACCCATCTAAACCACATCTGGGAGTAATCTTGGTTAGGAAAGATGGAAAGCTTAGTTTAGGCTCGATCTCGTGTGTAGCACCTCTGGTAATATTGGGTATGCGGAAGAATACACGAATAATAAGTTATTGTTCTAGGGACCGGTACATCAATCCCTAGCCATACATATGCGATTCAAGACACTGGGCTATCTCAGTGGCCATGATATACATGTACCTATTGATGCAAGGTTGCTCAAGACAACGTTACCTTAGAAGGAATATGAGCCGACGCAGCAGAGAATGGAGTCCACTCGAACATTACCCGTACCTCCTCTATCCTCCATCTTATCATTCACGTCAACTACTATAGCTACCCTTATGCGGAAGTTTGCAAACAGAGTGCGTACAAGGCTCTGGCATCAATGAATGAACAGATCTGACCTATCAGCACCCCATGTAGTTCGCCCACTTAATGCCAGCGCCGTGTACGTGTTATATACTCGTTTACCACGGATAGAACTAGAAAATGCAAGTGAAGAAGACAGGGATAATAGAGTGGCGCCGCCCCGCATTTTCTGGTTCTTATGCTGGTAAACGAGTAGGTACGTACGTACCTTACAAGGCCCAAGAAGACCTACTTGCGGAAACACAGCTAAAACAACACAAGGCAAACGAACTCGGCTACACTCGGCTCTCTAAATCTCCAAGAATCACCGAAAAGGAAATATTGCAACTGTACTCTATTGAACCATAGCACTTCGTAGTGCCCATTGACAGTCGGGTTACTCTACAGTGTGTGACCACAGCTAGGGGGCGCTGCTACATATTTACTTTAATCTGGATATGTCCTCGCTCGTAAGTCAACCTGCTTCTGTCTAGATGCCTTGGATGTCAATACAACACTTTACTGTACTTACCTTCCTAGATACAAGGCTGCCGTTACAACTAATGGAGGGAGAATGACGAATTGTTTTAAGCCTAGTTTCTGCTATTATCGTATGTTTGAAGATCTGATCGATATTGTAAACCAAGGATATGCATTGTGGAAAGCAGGGGAAAAAAAACTATGCTCGAGGCCGATTCGGGTGCGAAGTAACAGTTACTTTAGAAAACAGGTATGCAGATAGGCGGGGCTGTGCCAGTAGATAGGCGTGGAGATGACTAGGTATGTATGTATCTCTATACCTTTAATAAACCATGAGTACGGAGCACAAGTTTGACTCCTGGCCCTTGCTTCTCTATGGACTAGATATATTATATGTACAACAGCAGGTAATAAGTGATGGAACGGGCTGAGACAGAGTGATACCTGTTTTGAGTAAAACGCCACCAATATACCGTGTTTTCAGGTATAACCATATCTCGGGGCGTCCCATCACTTATTTCCTGTCGCTGTAAAAGGCTCTGGGATAAAGTATGTGAACGGATCCTCACCTGTCAACACCCCGTTTAGTTCACTCACTTAATCCCAGAGCCTTGTACACTCTCTTTTTACGACGGGCTCAACGATAATGTACGCCTCGATCTACAGAGGTGCACATTCAAGGATGTGCGAATCAAAAAAAACCTAAATGGAGTGTAGATGAACCCACGTGGAAAGCTAGCTACATATCTATTTCCCTTACCTTGGACGACGGAGGCCGTTCCTACGACTACCGCCCATATCAGTTCTCGGATGGGGGCCCCGACGCTATGGGGCAGGCGATGATGGCCTCATGGATCAGAGTAAACTAGCCAGGGATAGAAAGCAGGAATACCGCTTCTTGCCTTGGAAACACCGTGGCTCTATCAATTGCCAAAACAACATGGCACGGTCTCAAAGGCAGCGATTTTATTGGCTGGAAACTTTGCTATTCGGCAGGAAGCAGAATGTTCTATAATTGTTCGATGCATAAGCAGGAGACAATCATGACACAGAACGCACTGAGGTAGGGATAATTAAGGGGTGCTGTCACATTCTGTGTTATGAGCTCTAGGTAGACCTAGTCACAGCCGTTGGTATTACAGCAGTTTGGAAGCACAAGAGATACTACCGCTATATCTCGAAAAATTGGAGATCAAAATTACTATTAGCGGACCTGATCTACACCCTTCAACCAACCATTAGGGACTTTGGGGTGCTAGAGTACCTATAGCTAGCCTAGGTGCCCTACATGTATCTAAACCGACGGAAGGAACCAGGCAGTAGCTACTGTAGTAATCTAGCCAAGCTTCATACCTGTCAAAACCCCAAATGCCAGTACCCAGAAGGGACAATAGGTACTGCAAAGCATGTCTTGCCTCAAACAACCTATCAATCAATACATCCTTAGCCCAATTAACACATTCCTTTTCCTTGCACAACGCAACTGACACCTTCCCGCGTTGGCAGTTCGATAAGCGAAAGTACCGCCTTGACAGAGCAATTTTCCATCATGTTCTCTAGCGCTATGTAGTCGCCTGCGGAGTGCCCAAGTGTCGGATCCATGGGGTTGTGTCTCGTTACACAACCCGCAATGTGCCACAGAGTTGGGTAAATCCCCAACCAACCCTTTCTTCACGATGCCCATGGGCTGGCTGGCTAGAATTTGGAATATGGACATCTGTTCCTACAGTAGTATTTGCAGTAGAACCGCCGCCACCGCACGCACGGAGGCCTCGCCGTTAGTATAAATGTATACAATATGTAGTCATAAGACCGATATGAAAACCAAGCCATGAACTTTGGTGGTAAAGAGAAGCTTTTTCTTGTGTGATTTTTTTGGCCCCGGGTTTGGGAGGGGAGGGGGGGGGTAGCCTCGGTCCCAGTCCCTGGATTAGGGCTACCACCTCAGAGCCTGGTGGAATTGAGGGAGCGCAATGACCATCAAAAAAAAGGTTTTCATAAAAACACACGATTTTCTGCGCGAGCCCTGGTTGTTGAGTTATAAGCTCAGAAAGCGCGCGCGCCTGTTGCGCTCCCTCAATTTCACCAGGCTTTAAGAAGGGAAGAAGTTGTGCTGAGGTAAGCACAACTTACCACCCACACAGAGGAGGCAAGGGATGGGGGAATGTGTACCCTATGTGGGCTAGCTCCTTGGGTTGGCGAATCGGTTGTCGTTACGAGACTTGTCGATTTGCTTGTCTTTGCTTGGCTAATTAGGCTTCTTGGGAGACGAATATTTATGCACACCACCTCTCCCGTGACATTTCGAGATTCCTATGATTCTATTCCAAATTCTATCTAGAATCTTGGAACCATTGCAGAGAACATTAAGCGAAAAGAAATAAAATAAGGCATGAAAAAAAGTATCTACTCCACCACCCACCCCCTGTGGAAAAATTAATGGGCTAAACAAAAATAAAAAAAAATAAAAAAAACCCTGTGGAAATCTACTAGAATAGGGAGAGCTAGAAAGGCAAGAGGGGTAAGGGTTTTTCTGCCACCAAAATTGATGGGGACGTCGGTAAATAATTGCTTTATGGTTTCGTTCATGCAGGTCTTTTTAAACGTACCTACATGTACCCACGGTATCGATCCCTGCCTCTCAATTGCTCGATGCAGCAGCGGCAGTGTTATTTTGTAGGTGGATGGAGTAGGCAAGAAGATAGGAATATCGGTCTAGCATTCCTCCAGCACTTGTACTCCCCGCCGCATTAAGCATTAAGCATCAAGATCAAACATCCACTGCCTCCCCACCCCTTGCGACAAACAGAGTAAAAAAGTATCATAGAGTAGCTTAGAGCTGAGGAACAATACAACCCCGAAACTCATCCCTTTCTGATCTTCTAGCTAAAATTCTCTTCTCTCCACCCCACGCATGCGCAGTATGGCCACCTTCATGATTGCTACTACACTCACGCACCACCTCATTGGCCCAATCCCCGTATGTAGCATTAAATCCCGCCCCCCCCCCCTTCCCCCACACGTGCAACCCCCCAGCCAAGGCGGGAGAGGCGCCAATAGAACTGCGACCTGCTTGCACGTGGGGATGGGCTTGGGGGAGGAGCCAAAGAGAGGGATGCGACTGGTGCACGTGAATTTGACGTTTTTTACTTTAATTTTTTATCTTTTTATTTTATTTTTGAAAAGGCTCTAGCTAGAGTATGGGGGATAGATACATTACGGGAACGCGGGGAACCGGGGGTGTGGGGATGAGGGATGAGGGATGAGGAGAAGGGAACCAACTACATAGTTACATGTAGGTATGTAGCTAGCAAGTGTGGTTTTAGTTTGTGTAGTTTGAATGGCGGGTGGCTACATGTAGTGAGTGGTGTACAATGTGTGAGCTTGATTGACTCTTTTTATGCGTATTCAATTGCGGAGGACGTGAGAGGCCCAATTGAGGAGTGTATGTGCCTACTAGAGACCGGGGCAGAGAGGTGTTTTAATCTGGTCGATCATGTTTAGCAGCTAGGAGTCGAGTGTGCGTCTGGCCGGCCTCGAGATATATTTAACAACTACCACTGCCACTTATACGACTGCCAACTACATACATATACCACGTCGATCTACTGCCCCAGCACCTGCTGCACTCCTGCCCCTGGCTCGCAATTGTCTTCGCACCGTCGACTTGGTTGCGTATACTGAGGCCTAGATCTGGGCAGATCAGACACTGATGATTGTTACTGCTGCCTGGTAACTGATCCTGCTCACTCATAGTTCCTATCGATCCCCACCTAGGACGACAGATCTCTCACAAGAGGCATATTTGCACCGGGACGGTAGTTGCTGTTCTACACACGCCGCGCAGCAGCAGCAGCAGTAGTAGTAGTACCAGTGCTCCCACTACCACAGAATTCATATATAGTCCAGAGCACGTCCACCAGCTGAGCTCTGCAGTACCCAATCCGGTCCCACAACCATCACCACCATCACCACCATCATCATCATCAGGCTGCTACAGCCCACAGCTACTCCAACGCAAGCAGCAAAAGCCGGCCCCTCTCACCTCGAGCAAGACCTGCATTCAGAATAGTCAGAACCTCGAGCAAGACCTACATTCACAATAGTCAGAAGAGTCAGACAGTCAGTCAGTTCCGTCAGCTAGCTAGCCAGCCCACAATGGGGTTCCTCCGCACCATGCGCGAGATCTACCACGGCTACTCGCCCGCCGAGCGCCGCAACATTGCAATCTACATCATCGGCATCATGTTCTACAAGCTGGGGCTCGAGGCCTTCAACGGGTCCATCGTCACGCTGGCCACCGACCGCTTCGCTGGCGGGTCCACGTACAAGAAGCTCGGGATCCTGCAGGGTCTCAACCAGGCCTTCCAGGTGTGTATATCCCATGGCCCCGACTCCCTCATCCTCTTCCTCTTTCCTCTTTCCTATATACATCATTATCATTAGCTCTGCAGCTGGTCTAGGTCTCGGGCTCGGGGCGAGGATATAGAGACAGATACTGATGTTGGAGCGTGGGTGACACTAGTGCGTGGGCTCCATCCTGATTGCGCCACTGATAAAGCGATTCCCAACCCGCTCGGTGCTCGCCGCAGCGGTCATGTTCTTTGGCTTGTTGACGGCCATCTTGCTGGTTGTAGATGCGTCGACGGGCGGGAGGATGAAGCAGCAGGGGGAGAAGAAGGCCCACTATGGTGAATGGAACCCGAATGCCCTCTTTCCTGTCTACTGTGTATGTCCCTCCCCCCCCCTCCCCCCTCCGTCCCCTCTATGCCCACTAACATAACCCCATCCACAGGCCTCCGGTATAGCCTACGGCATGGTAGAGCTCATCCGCCGTGTCATCCCGCGTGACATTGTTGGCGGCAACGTCAACAAGCTCCGCCGCATGGACGCCACCGTGCACATCTTCTACGAGGTGGCCGGCACCGGCGGCGCCTTTGCAACCACCTACCTCGTCATCCGCCTGGGCAACAACTACTCGTTCATGGTCACGCCCATCTTTTTTACGTGCGCGTGCATCGTCTGGAGCTTCATCACCGTGCTCGAGTTCAAGGCCGACCTTGAGCACGAGAAGAGGAACTACTTCACGCAGGTCTGGCACGGCGCAAAGTACTTTGGCGAGTCCGTGTACCGCGGCGCCGTCATCATCTTCTCTGAGCGCAAGTTCATGTGGCTGCCGCTTGGGTCCGTCCCCTCCCCCACACCCCTGTGACACAAAAAGCTGCAATGCGGATCATTACCACTGACACCCCCACCCACCCACAGCTACTCATTGGCGCTCTACGGGCACCGCTACCTCGAGTCGGGCATCGCGCCGCTCGTCGCAAAGCAGGTCTTCAAGGTGTCGGCCTACTCGCAGATTCTTGTGGGCGGCAGCAACTTTGGCGAGCTGCTCGGCGCGGTCGGCGTCTTCTTCCTCAACGACTTTGTGCCTACGCCCATCCCGTGGCTGCGGGCCGACTCGCTGCTGCTGCTCATCGTGTGGGTCGTGCCGCACTACTATCCGCAGCCAAACAACGTCAACTACGCCTGGACCCTCGCCGCCATATTCATGCCCATCTCGTTTGGCTGGGCCGCTGGCGACGTGTCGCTGGCCGCGTACATTCAGGCATGCCTGTCTAGGAGAGAGAGCGAGTCGCACAACGTATCTGCGCTCGGCGCCGTCATGGTATTTCCCCCTCCCCCGCGCCCCTCAGCTGTCACAGCACTAACAAACACCCCTCCCCACACAGGCATTCCTCTACTCAACCTACATCATCATCTACGCCATCCTCTCCTCCACGCTCGGCCGCTACATTGACAGCACCATCAAGGCGAGCGGCGACGCGCACGACGCGCTCTTCAACATTGCCGGCGTGCAGTTTACGGTGCTGGCCGGCGTGCTCTTCCTCGCGACGATGATCCCGCGCGGCGCGCTGCGGTTCAACCCGCAGCTGCTGGACGACGAGGTGCTGGATGGCGAGCTGCCGCACGGCAAGAGCCTCGAGGAGGTGGCGGAGGAGCATAAGCTCGAGGTTGCGGTGAGCGGGAGCAGTAGTAGGAGTAGGAGTAGGGGCGGGGCGGGGGCCGGGGAGGTGGAGCTGGAGGGGGGTTTGCCGGTGGAGGCGGTGGTGAGGGGGGCCTAGGGGGGGTGGAAGTTTGTTGTTTGTGGTGGGCGTTGTGGAGTTGGGCCTGGCTGGGTAGGCTGGGGGTGGGTAATTTGATTTGTATGTATATGATGCGGGTACTCTGGGTCAATGTGGAAGATAATTCTTGTCTTGTTCTTCTTCTTTGGGTCGTCAATGTGGAACATAACTCTTGTCTTGTTCTTCTTGTTCTTCTTCTTGTTCTTGTTCTTGTTCTTCTTCTTCTCCCTCTTCTTCCTCTTCTTGTCGAATGCTCTGCTGGCTGCATGCATCCAAACATCTTGTAGGGTTAGGGTTTACAACTAATCATCAATCATCCACATGTGGGAATGTTTATCCCTTTGTTTGTCCAGAATTTTCACGGGTTTCTGGCGCTGTTGATCGTCCAAAGCAGTACCGAAAGAGGTTGATACAGGTCACACCCCACGGCTAGCCTTGGAGTAATAAAAGCACCCAAAGCGGTGATGGCGAAGCCGTTAACCCTACTGTAGTCATACTGCCGCCTACCTTGGTTGAAACACAATTCCTTGGAGACGACGCAAGGGTGGCTGCCCATCTGAATGCGGCAGGCGATGGAAGCAGAAAGCGGGCATGTGGTGGTGATGCTCGATGTGATGATCGTATTGTGAGATACCGATGGGTGCGCGAGTGATACAGGATGAATGCAAACAGACATTAGTACATATATACATGTTACAGCAAGTGATGAACAACAGACCTCCTCCAATATCTGCACGAGTGCTTGTCGATAGACAACAGACCTCCTCCAATATCTCTACACGAGTGCTTGTCGATAAACAACGATTCACCCGGTTGGGCCCTCTCCCAGCCAGCGCATCAGTCAGCATCACAGCCCATCACCCGGCCATCACCAGAAATCACCCGTCCAGCAGCTTTGCCGCGCACCGGCTCCTTCCATACGCCCCGTCGTCATCATACAGCATTGCCACCCCCCTCCACTCCTCCCGCCCCCGCAGCAGCTTTGCGTTCCGATACCACCTCCCCCACGCATACAGACAGTCGACGGTGGCCCTCTGCACCCACAGGCGCTGCATCCCCGCCACCACAAGCCCCTCCATGGCCGCCTCCCAGCCAGGCCCGCCGCCGCCGCCGCCGCCCCAGGGAAACATGTCGAGCACGTCCGCATAGATGCTGCGCACGACGCACTCGCAAAAGGCCCAGAGCACGGCGCACTGGCGCGGGTCGAGGGGCCGCAGGTCCTGGCGGAAAAAGACCATGCGCGCCGTGAGGGCGGGGTGCTGGCGCAGGTTCAGCGACCAGTAGCCAAACAGAAAGGAGCAAAAGTCGAGCGGGACGTGGGCGCTGGCGGGGGTGGCGGGGGCGGGCGGTGGGTGTGAGGATGCGCAGGCCGCAGGCGGCAGGGAGCATGGCGGCGAGGAGGGTATGGGCGGGGAGGAGGAGCCAGGTCGGAGGGCGGTGGCGGCGGGGATTGGGTGGGGGTGGAAGCGGAATGTGGGGTGGGTGGGCGTGGGGGTGCGGTGGACGAGGACGGCGTGGATGGTTGTGACCGTTTTGGGGACATTTTGGGGGGTGTAGGGGAGTGTTGTAATTGGGAGGGGGAGGGAGGGAGAGAGAGAGGGAGGGGGAGGGGGAGGGGGAGGGGGAAGGAGAGGAAGGGACTGATATCGACTGTGGGTGTGATCACGATACGTTGTTACTGCAGGCTGAACACGGTGTCTCGACATGTGTATGTAGAGTTCACCTGCACAGGGTAGAGTGTATACCCGTCTACGACTCGGGAGTGTCTGTCGCCAGTGCAAAACACACCGGCGGCCAACTTGGTGACCCGCAGCCACTCGTTGGCCACAGCCACAGCCACTACCCACCCGTTGACAGCCACCCCACGGCCACTCACTACCCACAGCCACTCGTTGACAGCCACTCGTTGACTGCCACTCGTTGAACCTCCCCACTGCCACACCCTTCACCCCTTCACCTCTCCACTCCCTCCACTCTCTCCACTGCCTCCACCCCTTCACCTCCACCCCCTCAACACCCTCCACCACCCACTGCCCACCCGATGATTGACCAGCTGCACAGTGATGCCGCCCAGCAGCCTGCCCAGCCAGCCTGCCCCCTCAAGCCAAGCCAACTCTAACCCTCCCACCCACTGCCCAACCACGGTCCAACCACTGCCCATCAGGCACTACGGTAGCTGTGTGATGACCATTGAGTCGGGTTGACCACTGCTGCTGCTGTTTCACCTTAACCGGTTTTGCGCAATGAGGGGCCGACTGCCTGTGATGGGCTGCATACGTCATTGCCGGCTGTCTGACGTAACCAGCACAACCAGCCGGTGGTGTAGCTACGAGCACAGCAGGATGTAGAGTTGGTACCGCCTGTCGCCTACATACTATACTCCCTCTCCCTGTTTACGGGAGGGTGCTCCCTCCCGCGACGATCGGTATGTACTCTACTCTACAGCGAAAAGGTCACATCACACAGACATACAGGTACATGCCCGCCTGCGCAAGGTGCCCTTGTGAAGCAGGTACACACATGCCGCATGCTACATACAGGCCATTGCCTGCGGTGCATCCTCTGCTGGCACGATGCGATGGGGGTAGAGTATGTACCCAGACCAGGGAGCTAGGTAGATGTCACGTCATTACATCTTGTCTGTCCCCCCTGCGCTGGGTTCTTGAGTGGCTGGTGGGTGGTGGTTGGTTTGGCCGGGGTAGGGCTGTTTGTTGGCTTTGGCTGGACGGTGGACGGTGATTGGCGGGGGGGCGGGTGCCTGCTAAAACTTGGTTAGGAGCCACTACGTAGCTGGGGGTGACGATGTGGTGGTAGTCGGGTTTCCTGGCAAGTCTTGTTTTGGGCTGTTGGGGAGGGGGCGGAGGATATAAGGCTTGTGGAATGTCCCCCGGATTGTAATCAGACAGACAGCAAAGTATCAGTTCAATACTACTACCTACCTACTACCTCCTCCTCCTCCTTCTCAGTGTCGAGTTTGGATCAATCTTTACATCTTACGCTCCCAAGCTTCAACACTACTACTACTACTACAACACCTACGAGCCACAACAACCGCAGCCATGCTCGCCGGCACCGTCTTCTTCTTCCTGCGCCTCCTGCAGATCGTCACGCTGATCCCCATCTGGGGCATCCTCTCCTGGTTCGTGCACCAATCGGACGTGCGCGGGCTGACATCGCCCGACTGGGTGCTGTGCCTGTTTGTCGTGTCGCTGCTGGCCACCGTGTGGGCGCTCGCAACGCTGTTCCTCTTCCACCGCAGCCGCTTCACGGACCTGTGGGTGGCCATCGTGGACCTGTGCTTCTTTGGCGTGCTGATTGCGGGCGTGGTGCTGCTGGGCCGCGTGGCCGAGAACACGGACTGCGTGGGCGGGTGGTCCAACGCCGGGTGGGGCTACTGGAGCGTGGGGGTGCGCGTCGACAGGACGTGCTCGATGTACAAGGCTGCGTGGGGGCTGGGGATCCTGAATGTGTTGCTGTTCTTTGTGACGGCGGTGATGGCGGGGTTGATTTGGAGGAAGGGACGGAATGCGACGGTGGGGGAGAGGAGGGGACGCTATTGGTAGAGGGGGGAGACCGGTGGAGTGGATGTGGTGTGATGAGTCGATGAATTGGGTTGGAATGGATGGTTGGGGTTCTGGAAGCGTTCTTTAATGGGTGTTTTTTTATTTTGTTTTTTGTTTCTTCTTCTTTAATGAGCGACGGTGGAGTACATGTTAATGGTGCTGCGTTGTGTGGATAGCCCTTTGTATAACAGAATCGAGCTGTGGTGTAATGATGCTGGATTTCAAATAAATACTCTTTCAAGAAACATTCCGTGCTACGATGTGATGTGATGTGACTGCGGTGATGATTTCAATTTAGACACTAGGCTAGGCCCTTTGCGCAAAAGACTCTAGCTCCCAATTGATTCCGCTAACCTGATTGGCGCCGATCCTCCCGTCAACCACGAACTTGGAGCCAGCTCTATCTGCGCAAGGGGGGGTCTACATACTATCCCTTCCTCTGTTTTCAAGCTACGAATATTTAGCCATGGTGGGCAACAGTATTACTACATCAAGATTTGATTTGTTGCTAATGCCGCTCTGGGTATATCAGCACCTCTCTAGATGTAGCCGTGAAGCATTGGGACCTGTATCGACCTCTTCCGGGAGTCCTAATTTCCTGCTTGGGGCGATCGACAGCGCTAAAAAAGCAGTAAAAATTCCGACAGTTTAAGGGATGGGAGGAAGCACTTTGGGTGGGATTAGGCTGGGCACACATGCTAGTGTTGATATTAAACAAGCAACATGAGCCATGGCCATATTGGAGGGTGGGTGGATATCGATGAGCATGAGGATCGATGGTGGGTGATTATTACCCTCTCAGCCACATATTGCGGCGGCGCCAGCGGTAACCCGGTTTCGTGGGCCGACTAGACTTGGCTCTCCAGCGCGCCTGGCTAGTGAGCCCTGAACCCTGGCGGGGAGAGAAGGCCCTATTGGCGGTCCTTGGGGCTGCTCCTAGCTACAGTCTTTTACCGTCTCTTGACGAATTCTGCCACCTGACCAACAGGGGGCTTTGGGCCAATAGAAATCAAAAGGACCGGAGATCTCGTAGCTTGGCGGTTGCTCGACTGTTTGTTTCCATACTTGGAATCCTTGTTCGTCAAGTGGCAGTATTCGTCAAGAGACGGTAAAGGACTGTAGCTTGGTGGTGGAGAATGCCCAGATTGAGTGTCCTCTGGATATGATTGCTACGCTGGACATGTGTATGCATGGAGCGGTGATTGGGCTAGGGGAGCAGGAAACAGTCCTCAAACCCAGCAGTCTTGCATGAGGGCATCTCAATGGGGGCTGGTTAGCTATAACACACCCACTGAAGAATGCAAATCATGAGGTATCACTCGGTTTCAGAATGTACCGGGTGTGTTCACCATTAATGCGAAGAACTCTGCTTCATTGGTTGGAGATGCAGGGATTTGACATGGGAGCCACGAATGGCAACCAATCATCATCAATCACACACCGGCCTTGGCGTACCCAATTTGTATGGGGGTAAAAAAGTCTAAAGAACTTTCATATATCCTCATTCAAAGATATATATATTGTGCTAAAAAGTACAAAAGAAATAACTGCGGAATAGCGCTGGTTCCCAGCTTCCTCTAGATAGTATTGTGAGCCCATAAGTCCTTGTGGGGAGTGTTTTCTGATGGAGCTGGGTGCAAACAACAGTCAGATTGCGGTCTTGGGGGTTGCGTTGCAAAAAGATGGGCCGGGGGGCAGCCTATTCAAGTACTTTTTCTGGCGCCAAGTATCATTTTCTGCAGCTCCAACGTACCAGTCATACGCCAAAAAAAGTGTTCTTCAGACTAACCCATAACCCCCGGTTACTTAAAAAAAAATATGCCTGTCCAAGGTTGGCGCTTTTAGATGCCGCAAGCCTGCTCAGCAGGCTGTAACAGGACCGAAACTGGGGGCTTCGTTATGAAACGCGGTAGCCCTGTCCAGCAGCCAGCCCTTCCTTCTCACCTGCAGAACTGGACGCTGCGAGTAACGTTTATTTCTGCGTTGATATATGGTAACTCCCCACGCCACGTCCTTGGAGACATAAAGAGCCGGCCGGGGCTTTTGCATTAGTATATACTTCTAGCCCCTGTTTCATTTGCAGGCCGCCTCTGAAGGTGTTGTTGTTGCAAGTAGGTACATACATACATACATACGCTACTTACAATTACGTACCATAGCCATAAAAACCAAATTCACGCCCAAGCTCTGGGCTGGGATAGTGCAGCTGCCTCTGCCATGCACACTCACTCAATCCTGGTGTATGTTCCCACACTTCAACATCCCCGTACACACCAGAAGAAGCAAAGGGGGATGCGTCGCTTGCCATCCCAAGTATTGCCATCAGGTCCCGCGTCGGCTATTGGGTATATATCCGTTCTCTCCCCGGAAGTGGAGAAAGTACCGCCGGCGTGTAGATCAAAAAATGTAATATTAAAGCTATCTGCACGGCAGAACAGCGCCACCCCATACAAAATACATGTAGTCCCTGTAACATCACTTGGTTCTTTCCGAGTAGTAGCGGGAAGATGAGAGGCAGTCGGGATGGAGGGCGGGCGCGGCGGAAACCTGCATCCTTGAGGCGGGTTCCAATCTTGGCCGGCCTTGGCAACGGCCGCCGCACAGGACATCCCGTCAGCGGTCATACCCCTGTGGTACATATGGGTGTGGTTTAAATAAACCACATAAAAAGAGACTCGTTTGGTTTAAGTGGTGGTTTAAATCAAACCACCATATGGTTGATTTAAACCACCGGGAGGTTTGATTTAAACCACCGGGTGGTTTGATTTAAACCACTACATGGTTGATTTAAACCACCGGGTCTCTAGTAGTAGCCAAATATAAAAAGAAAAAATATTTTATTATTCCTAATGCTACTGCTACTACTACTGCTGCTGCCCCGCTGCTGCTGCTGCTGCTGCTGCTGCTACTGCTGCTACTACTACTGCTGCTGCCCCGCTGCTGCTGCTGCTGCTACTTCTGGATTCGCTCCTGTTCAATTCATCGATTAGCGTACACTTTGATGATAACTGTGATGGTGATTGTGGGGGTAAAAATGAGGGGGGGGTGGATGGTACGGAGGTGGTGGAGGTGGAGGTGACGGAGATGATGGAGATATTTTCTAAGTGTCTAACCCTAACCCATGAAACCATTTATCGTAGGTAAACATACCGATGTAGTTTATTTAAACCATGAGGTATTACGCCCAAAAGGTAGTGGTTTGAATCAAACCACGCCATGGTTTAACTAAACCACTTGGCCTTTTTTCAAACCACACGGTCGTTTAGTTAAACCACAGGGTGGTTTAAATCAAACCACCCGAGTACATTAGCTTGTACCACAGGGATACTCTGCTAGCTACGCATCGCAAGCAAAGATGTGCTGCTTCTGGGCCTGGTCCCCCTCCCTGGTGGTGTAGCGAGGTTACATGTATTGACGGGGGTCGTGTGAGGCACGCATCATGTACTATCACCCGCACCGCGGTCTTGGCTGGGCGTCGGTTTTTTCTTTCTTTTAATTTTTTTAAATTCATCAATTGCATGCAGCCCTTCGGCCAAGGCAATATCACACCGGCCCCTGAACCACCCGTCTTCTTCCACCACCTCGCACAGTATGACAGTGTAGAAAGTATTGCCGGGTGACAGAAATAACTACGCACCCAAATTTGTATAGGAAAATAACGTTTTTTGGACCTAGCTACCCCAGACATATCACCACAGACCCCGTAACAGAAAGGCCAAATCTCCCAAGCTCCAGGGTTTTAGAGATATAGTTATCGCTTTGTTATCTTACATCCCCAGGAAGTTACAAAGAATCGAGGTTGCCAATTCTTGTGTGTTGCCATGTGGGTTACTAACAAAAAGGACAAACTTCGAAGACTAACTATTGCATAAGTATATAGGCTGTGAGAGAGATAAGTGTATATGCGAGTTTCTAGGGCTCCAAAGACCTTTTGTGTATGTTATCAAGTTTGTGGTCTAGAAAAGGCTCTTTTCCTATACAAATTTGGGTGCGTAGTTAGTTTTGTCACCTGGCAATAGAACATGAGGTGAAAATAAATGGAAATGAAATTAACATAACCGTAATAACCCAGTAACACAACGGAAAGTGCCTCTTTGCAATCTATTCCTCCTCTCCGTCACTCCTTAGTCCGCCCCACCCCAGTCTCACTTCTCTCTCCTCTTCCCGCCCCTCATCTCTTTCTCCTCGTTCGTGGCTCCATCTTGTGAGGTGTTTCCAGATTGATACTGCTGACGTCGACTAAATACCCGTCTTCTGGGCGTCAGGTTCCTACGCCTGGTTTTGAAGATTAGATGATATGATTGGCTGGCAGATGCGAGTCTCTGCTATGTACGGGAAATATGGTGACAGGACGGATGTGGGTACGGGCGGCAGTGTGTGAGACTAGAGAGTTGAGTGTAGAACACCGCTACCTATCGCTGAAGTTTCCTCGGGACTGCAGAAAAACCTCTGTATGTGTGGAATTGAAAAATGTCCATGCTGGGCGTTGGGTAAAGGATTTGGAGGACTTGTATGCAGGACCCGCGCGGGGTGCCTGGTGGCCACTCGATAAAGCTATATCCCACTACGGACGGGTCCAGGAAAAATAGAGGTTGAGCTGTGTAACTGTAAGTGATTCTTAGACTTGTAAAGGGGAGGGTAGCACCGTGTTCACGGCCAATGGCATACTCGGCTGCAAGCATTATGCCTGCGCATACACTTCTATGTAATTGAATCATACACCATCACTCGATTCCGAAACTCCAATCCCAATGCTTGACCAGGTTCCAGCTGTGTTGGATATGTGGTCTTGGAAATGATAAGACGCAGCCCAGAATGTGAGACAGGCATTCTCTCCGGACCTCCTATAAGAGTGCTTTTATTAGCTAGATAATATCGCCAATAAATGAAGCTTTTATGCCTGAGTTCTTGCTAATCCGTCTCGCCAACCCGCCCTCCTTTCAGCAATTGTAATACAACACATCCCTCCTCGCAAAAATTCGGTTATCTCCTAGCATACCCACTCACGATAAATGTTTCACCGCATAATGACAAGCAAGATGGGTGTGTCCAAACCTGTCTACTTGCCAGCTTAAGGGATACTTGCCAAAACATTTAGGGTTTAAGACGAGATAGAACTAAGGGTGGGTGGTAATCGTGAAAATTATACCTGATAATTATCCATGCCTGCCAACGTTGTGGAAGTCGTGCATCATCCCCTTAGGACACTCTCTCTATATATCCCGGAACATGGTGCAGTTCGGGGGTCTGTGGCTTGCTTGTTACACAGACACAAAGCTGACGCTCAATAGCCCACCTCCACGCACCGCGAGATGTCTGGCCGAAATAACAACTGCACTTCTCCAGCCCGGCGGTGTCAATTGCCAGTAACTGAACAGCTCGCGTCCCAGACGCACGTACCCCTCCCCCCCCCGCGGGGTTTCAGACGAGACCCACCCACCGACGGTGCGGCGGTCAGCTTGACATGGATAGTTTTATGTTCCACAGCGGGGGCGCCCGGGAGTCGTATTCTCGTGTCAGTGTGTGCTAAGACCAGTGATATTGGTATAGTTCAGGGAACATATAGGTATGTAAATATTTGATGTCCCACATCAGCGCCGCGAGTGACCTGTGGTGATAGAGACGCGATAGGGCCAGCTTATCGCGGGGATTGTTTGTGATAACCCTAGCCCCGCAACTCGTGTTCTGGGTCTTTCGTATCACGGCTGCTCTGGGCAGGGCTTGATTAATTACATGTAAGCTACATGTAATCAATTAATCGAGCTGTAGAGTAGAATTACAAAAGAACATGTCAGAAGAGAAGACACCTTGCAAGCGGGGGGGCATGCTCTGTACCTACACCATATCATACTCTACATGTAGTTCATGCATACATGTATTGCCACTTGAGAAAGCAGCCACCTCGGAATACTAAAGAGCCAGAGAGACTCTCTTCCCCATCCCCCTCCCGTAGCCACCTCGCTTAGCTCAACCACCCAGACAGAGCCCCCAGAGCTGGCGCATAGACAAGTCGACGATGAGGTATGAACCGTATGATTGGGGGCTAAGGGGGGGGTTACGCATAGATTAATTGATTACATGTAGACTCGCACGGCCGAAATAGTGGCAAGTCGTAGACTCATATTGCGTGTGCTGTCGTTAGATTGGTGAGTGACTGCTCTATGAACCAGCTCTACCCAATGTACTTTACTACGTGTATCTATTAGCTACCGTCTACTCTACGTACCCTGGGCCTGTCTCGTCTAGTCGTCTTTCAGCTTCCTCAATCTCAATCAAAGGGTTCTCTTTTCTTTACATAAAGTCCGGGGTGCTGCGGCAATCAACTATGCCTAGTACATACATGTATAGTCAAGTGCACTAGTCCTCGAGGATATGATCGTCAGGTACGTACATACATACATCCTTTCAACCGAAATAACTCGGCTGTTTCTAGGCTCCTGGAGGGCAAGCCCTGAGCTGGGAACCGGATATGATGTTGTGATTCAGCATGGGCATACATAAGTACATAGCGGCTACATATGCATTGCAATTGTGGTTTGGGTATGGCTATGGTATCTATTTATTTGCAATCGAGCACGAGGTAAAGTATTCGAGCCCCGCCACCCCGCCTCGATCCGTGCCCAGAAAACCGTCAACCTCGTGCACAGCATAAGCTTAAAAACACACCAGTGATGGACTAACCAGATGTTTCACCAGCTCGAATTTCGTCTTTCGCGTGTGTTTGCAGTCGAGATGCGGAAGCAGCTTGTACTCGACATTATCTAGCGTTGGGCGGCGGGACTGGATAAGCCACCAAGAACCGAATGATCCAGGGATGCACCGTCGATTGGGATGATAGTGTAACTAATAGCGAAAGGAAGGGAAAAGAGCGATCCGTCAAGCCTGAGGGCCAACGTTGATGCATATGGGGTTACAATATATGCACTTTGTCTGCCTGCCCGTTGAGAACGAAAAGATTTCTCTTGCTGGAAACTTTGGTAATTTAGGCGTTGATCGACGATACCTCTTAAGTTACTACCGTATTCCGGGGACTGAAATTAAACTAAACTAATCATGCATACGGAGCCGTCCGTTACATACATACTCTAGTGCAACCCAAATCACACTCGGTGTCAAGAGTCAAGATAGGACAAGGCTAGGCTGCGTTGCATGTCTTAGCTAGTGCTGAGAAAGAACCTGGAAGAAGTGGTTTATGCAAGGGTGTTCTTTACCTAGTCGAGTATGCATGTGTAGAAGTAAGGTGCTCTTGGTATGGGCGATATCGATTGCTATGTGCAACTGCATACATACCTGACACTAGCACTATTGTCTCAATACACATCATCTCAAGAAAGAACTGATATTATCTAGCTAGAGACACTCGTGATGCTGATTAACTTAATGGCAATTCGCTAATAGAAGACTTCAAACACCCCGACTTTGGTAGTGTGCTACATATATGTACCTTTTACAGAAATTGCGCCCGTGATGCCCATTTTTCGATGCTGTACTGCTGTGGTGCAACGAGGCTCAGCAAAAAGCATGTTGCGACAAGTTCGAAAACACATGGTCATAGCCTTTCCCTCCGGAAATCATCCGTAGAACTCTGGTTGGTCAGTCTCACATATCCCAATTGGAGATCGAGCCGGGAAGCCATTTGTATTGGACCCACACCGGCGATAAAGCCGTACTGAAGCTTCCACCAGTTTACGAATCAATGGCTCTCTCGGGACGAAGGTGAGCTTTACTTTCGGTGTCTCAAGAGGTATATCAGGTTGTCCATGTTAATATTGCTATGATAAATACATGTATATCTACGCCGATATTATGAGCTTCCAGATGTGTCCTTCTTTCTACATATGTAATCAGAAGTAAACCTTACTAATGCATGCATATCTCTCTCTACTCAAATAAACGCTCTGATTATGCGGGGGGAGGGGGGGAGATCCGATATGGTAAAGTACTTTTTTGCGGTTTTCTCTCTCGACGATTGGGTCATAGCACTACACCCACATCGCATGGTTTCGGGAGAACACTCACTCCTCGCGCACCATGGCGTAATAAAATATTAGATGCAGATGGAACACAACTACCCACTGACTTTACTTTTTCGGGAGAGAAGGACGTTAGGGAAGGTCAGTATCTCCATCATTTCCATATCTCCACCCCCCTTGCTCCAGAAAATACGGTGCTTTACGTACAGCGAGAGGGAAAATTATTGTAGAAACAGGGGTCTAAAAACAGGGTTTGTATGGCTGGTCAAGCCAATAGGGTTCCCCCCATGTTTCTACAATAATCTTACCACAAGCTGTATGTAGGCACTCTAGATCTAGAGTTCTGGAGTATGTACAAGTGTATGTACAGAACACAGATAACTACATGTACCTACATGTACTGGATTGGGATAGAAGGACTAATAGGCAGTTATGTAAGTACCGCACACCTTACGCTTTTCTACACTGTAACTACACTATAACCTATAGCGAACAGATACTAAGTTAAGCCAGGGTTCATCTTCACCATCGTCACCCTTGCTCGCAAGGAATATAGGCGTCGTGGTTACCACTAAACTACTCCCCGTACCTACTACTTTCTACTAAGGGTGTCCACACACCCTCTTTTTTTTTCTCCCTCCCAGTTTGACATTTTACATATATCGTCGAGATCCCCTCCCCACAACCCTTCTAGGCCGGATATACTCAGCAAGGAGTTTAAAGTAGCATCGATTTCCAGCTTCCTGTGCTTACTTGCTTGCCTCTCACCCCACAGCCCTGGTGGTGGTACTCGCCAATCAATCAATTACTTTTTGACGTGTCTTGGAATAATGAGGGTGGGTAGAGGTACATTTTGCTTGGGCGTTGGGATAAAAGCTAACTTGTAAAAATAGGTCTGAATCAGTGTGCCCGCAGAATAGTTTACTGAGGATAGAATTCAATAAGAAACGACTTGAATTACTGCGACTACCCCAACATACGCCAACTACTGCTACTACACCGCTACAAACACAATTTTTACAGAACCGCAACCATGCTGTCTCAATCCAATATCACGTCAATAGCAATTAGCTACGTCTGCACATTCTTTTCCGCCATCTTGATAGTCACCCGCCTCCTCGTTCGCTTCCACCGCGGCGAACGAATGTGCATGGACGACACATGGATGGGAATATCATTGGCTCCATTGTTTATCAGGTTGGGGATAATACACATGGTGCTAGTCTATGGAACAAATAATATCGACTTTGATAAAATTAATGTGATCGGTATGAGTGAGGAGGAAATACATAGGAGGGTGGTGGGAAGCAAGTTGATCTTGGCTAGTAGAGTAGTTTACGCTGGATTGTGAGTTGTTCTCTGGATTTGGAGATTTGGAGGAGAGGAAATTTATGGGAGTAGATGGGCTAATTTGGGGGGGGGGGGGTAAAGTCTGTGGTGTATGAAGGTGTGTATTTTGGGGTTCTATGAGCGCCTGACAGCTAGGTCAAAACCGTATGGTCTGCTTATCGATCTTACGTACTTGACCTGCGGGGTAACTTTTATTGCGGTGATACTTGGGACTGTGCTTGAATGCCGCCCCTTTCCTGTATATTGTAAGTTCTCTAGTTTCAGTCTGGCCAATCAACCATCTTGCATACTAATATGTCGTAGGGCAAATGTCACCATATCCTGGAGGTGAGAAAAAGAAAATAATGTTGCCGCCTTCTCCTCCCGTTACTGACAAAGCCCATAGAGTGTGTGAAAGCTGTCGCGCAGCTACTTACTATGGCAACTTTCAACATCCTGACCGACGCAATGCTCATCCTCATTCCTTTACCCATGGTCTTTAAATCCAGGCTTCCTCTTATCAGGAAGATACAACTCCTAGTTCTCTTTGGCCTCGGACTTTTCGTCATGGCCGTCACGATTGTCCGCCTGCCAGTTATCATCGGTGATCAGTCCGTACAGAAGGCACGCACGCTATGGGCTTCAATTGAGTGCTTTGTGGCCTGCGTGGTCGCAAACGCGCCTGTTCTCAACTCGTTCATACAAAAAGTGCGCAAACACAAAGCAACGTCTGAACACGGCCAATACCAGCTCAACTCTTCATACGCGAGACGGCGGCGTATGCCTGTCACGGGTCAGGATAGTGTCGGGTCACTGACGAGGATTGATGAAATGATATCTGTAATTGAGGTTAGTCTTTCATCAGCCCAAAAGCAACTATCGAAGACCATTGCTAAGGTTCAAATATCATAGACCAGAACAGAGGTAGTCCAGAAAATAGATATCAATCTCGACGAGTCCCTCAGTCGGTCGAGATCGAAGCAATCGCCATGGCGAGGAGACTTCTTGGGAACACAAATCTGGACAGAGACGGAGACGGAGACGGAGACGGAGACGGAGAACTTATATCTCCCGCCCAGAGCGGTCCTAAAGACGGATAGATCCGGATCTGTTTAATTACTTTCTTTCTTTCATTTCTCCTTTTTTTTTACAGCATTATTCATGGGCGTTTTGGGTAACATACATTATATTGGCATGGGATGTAGAAAAACGGGTGTTGAGCCTTTTATTTATATTTCTTAGGGCAGCGGAATCTTTTGGTAGGATTATAGGATATCTTTATATATATTTATTAGCTAGCGGCATGCATGGGGGAGAGCTAGGACTTTACGTACATGTAGTATGTACTTTATATTTCCTTTTTTTTTTTTGTCAATGCATTAATCGAATTCAAGGCACAAAAAACATGAAGCCTATCAACTTAACCAGAGCTAGGAACTACCCTTGTTTCAACGCCCACCTGGAGGCCAATATTACTGGATCATCCCTTACCTGAAACCTCGCTTAGGCACTCTCGACCTTTATTGCAGGTTTGGTACGAGGGAGGTGGGTGTCCGCGAAGTAAGCCGCGCAGGGTGCATGGCCCAGATATATATTTGCCCATCTGGTACTGCCATACGTATGCGTACCTGCAGTTACCCAGCGTGGGTACATGTATACATACATGTATGTACATGTATGCACTGATTTTCCGAGCCTGGTCAACCGAGTGATGACTCATGAATGGGAATTGGATGTTGATTAAACTGTTTAAGGCAGTTACTGTATGTTTGGAACATCGCTACTTGTCTCGGATGGAGATATACATAGCTAGGTAACTTATATATGGGCACGTGAGTTATGGCCATGCTGAGGTGTGTGTGTAGTACATGTAGGTGTACTAGTATAGTGTGGTATATATAAGGATTTACATAGAGGTTTTTGGCAGGTGAGTACCGGAGCAGCCCCTCAATAAAATTGCCGTTTCCGTTTTCGAGGGTATAAAGTAGTAAATTTATAAAGCTGGGAGCTCTAACATAACCTAAGTGATCGGAACTTCACCAGGCCAGTGCACAGCACTTACAGTCTTTGAATCTACGTATATTATATGCTTTAAGCTTTTCTTCGTCATACCAGAGGGTAATCGTTATCTGTAATTTACGAATGGTACAAAGTAGTTACATTATACTGCACCGGATCTAAAGTCTAAAGGGTGCTAGTCCTGAGCCCTTTAATAAGTGGCAACCCCGCTCCAGATCTGCTCGCTCAGTGTAGCGTTCTCCTTGACTACCGCTGCAATTGCCGAAATCTCCCACTTCAGCAAATCACTCACCATCCTGCCGAAAACAATCGACCCAGCAACATTAAGATGGGTTCTGTCATCACTATTTAGCGCCAGCTTTAGTGATGCAGGTTGGCCGATCTCCTCGAGGTAGTGGACCGAATTCTTCCACAGGTCAATGTAGTGGGTTTCGGTCTCTTCAGCGACCTCAATGGCGTACCCAGCCCAGGGGGCGAGGGTATCGGCGATGGTACCGTTGGTATTGTAGTTACGACGGGAAAGCGAGGTCACGATGACCTATGAGGTGTTAGTTTGGGAACTCAAGAACTTCGTTCCTGTTGAAGAACTAGAGTTACATACAGGTTCACCATTCCTTCCTTTGACATCGGATATCATCCGGCGGAGGTTTGTCTTGAAGGTTTCAGTGTAATTTGTGAGTTTCATGTCGTTATGCCCAAACTAATACACCACAGTAACGTTAGCAACATGCTCTACTCAGGGATTCTAATATAGTGACATACCTGGATCGTAACATAAACGGTGCTGTTACCGGCATATGCCTCTAGCTTCCCCAACACCGTGGCCCAATCCCCTCCTGAGATGAACGAGCTCGTTGTAGCACCATTGTGACCATAGTTTATGGCAAAACTTGGCGCCTTTAATGTGAAGTTCTTGAATCCATCACCCCAACCTATACACAAGGTCAGATTTCGCCCAAATTAAAATCAAGCTGGTGATTGATCACTTACCCCCGCCATTGGCAGCCTGAGTAGCAGTCGTGGAGTCTCCTGCCAAAAGGAACACCGAAGGCTTCGATTCGGCAGCCCTATGGTGGTTTTCTCTGGCAGCTGCCACCACCTGGAACGAAACACCGAGGAGTGAGAGAATAACTGAAACCTTCATTATGATGAGATTTTGGAGAACGATGGAGCTGAGGATGGAACAACGAGTCGGGGGCAGATCTAGCAGCTTATTTATCTTCCATAATTTCATTCGCTACCAGGTCGCGTAGATTGGGCTTTTCCCCTTCCCCGGGTGAAGGGGATAATATAATATTAATATCAAGCTAAGGCTTCTGTTCCTGTCTTTCTGCTGAGTTTTGCGCTGCATCTAGGTCGAGGCTAAATTTCCCCAGTATCTGTATATGCATCTCGGTGGGATGGGGTAAAGATTTCCGTCTGGGGCTAAATGCTTAGCTCTTTCCCCACATATTCGGTGTGTCTGCCGGGGGGTGAGGCTTCGGAATAATGCGAACCGAAAACTGGGAATCTCGGGAGTCGGTTGAACGGAGTCGGCACGGTGCACTATACTACGTGTTGTATATACCGGAGACTATATAAATTGGAATCTAGAGTTGCACCCGGCTATGCATGACGGAACTCAACAGGGCGGGACCCTTGCTGTCCCGTGCGGGATTCTCTCGGAATTATATTTTTCTGCAAGACCAATTTTCTCTCCTGGATTTCTTGGGAATATTTGCTATCCAGTGCATGTAAAGGATTTCGTGAATCTTGGTCATCCGGCATAGTGAGGTGCGACTGTATAGATCTGAAGACTTTTCCTTTTTTCCCACCGCCAAGTTGCAAGTGATAATTCATGATGCAGCGAGAGAACCTACACACTTTGCCACTCAATTCCACATACAACCTATAGACTAGATAGGTTTACTTCTCTAGTCTTATTTCTAAGAATGACAACCCAAATCCGATTAACAGCTACCTAAACTTGAGATGCATAGTAGCACGCCCATCATCGTTTCAAAACACTGGCTTAGTAGAACCATCGATTTCGCTGTGCAATAAGTTCAAATCGATTGCTCGAGCAATCAACAATTGTGGAGGGCAATGGTTTGTAATTGTAGCCTATAGGAGATGATGTCTTGAATGAGATGAGGTTGATAAGTTTTGAAGTGTCCGCTTAAGGACATGACAATTCTTCTCATAGTGTACTAACGTCATTCTATCTTGGCGATTAGCGAATGCATCCAGCTTGGCATTGTTTGCTTGCCACTGATCGGCGTTATCCAGAGAAGAAACTCAACTCCAATGTAAATGGATTATTTTTTACCATCAACTCTGTTCCCAAATTCTCGAGGACTTTATACAAGGTATATCTGCATCTGAATTGTACCATAAAACGGTCCCCATGAAAAAAAAAAATTCTTCATTTGGTGATTCTACAAATGTTAGAAGGAGTGGAGGTCTAATTTTGCGATTTGCCCTCTCTCCTGGAGTCAAATGTAAGGCTTGATCTATAATTCCTTGGCTAATCAATGCCAAATCTGTCAAAAAAGACTCCGGATCTCCCAGCGCAAAGTGTGTAATATGCCTGAGAACAGAAATCATCTCAATTGCATAACTTACACAACCACGATCATAACCCAAGCAAAAAACAGAGGCCTTAATTAGCAATGAGGGAATAAAGTACGATACCACTCCTCCAAAATTGGCATCATTTTGGGATTGGGACGATGCGTCTCGCTCCACTAGCTCTGATATATCCTTCCCCCTATTCTGTTTCTTTATGATTATAGATACATAATCACCTCTATCACATATGTATATCTATGCTTCACCGGCTTAATTACCCACCATCCCCTTTCTTCTTCCCGCGAACTGATTTCGCGAACACCCGCTGTCACAATATCGATCAAACCTCCTAGGTTCAAGGATTTGGTATCGATATCCCTAGCCCTGCAACGGAGTAATATTGGTGTTCGCAGACTTCTCCGACCTCTCCTTTTCCATGCAGGCGACATGCGCGACAGAAAAGTCGTCCCGGGTTTAATTTGTGGGGTGTGAGACATTGAATGGGGGGAAGTTCACTAATTGGGTATCTACAGCCGACATACACATCAATAGGGGGAGGTACTCTAGCGAGAGTGGGCTTTTTTTAAGCTTATTTGCACATATGCACATATGCACATATGATCCAATAATTGTGTGTGGGGTACGGAATCATGGAAAGGTATGTAAGAAGCAGAAATCCGTCTGAATTTGTTTCTCTGTAAAATACAGAAAGATAGATATATATATAGAGCATCATGATAACTCAACATGAAATCACCTCGACTTTTCGTTCACAACTAAGTAGCATTATCAAGCAGTCACATCAACCCATAAAAAATTCCTCCCACATCTTAATCATTCTGGCGGACAGACAGCTAACTCCGGGATTGGAACACCGCAGGCCTCCGCACACGTCTGCATTGTTCTGTTCTTACAATGGCACGATTGTGGCCATGATTGTACACAAACGGTATCGTTGACACAGCCCTCGTACGTACCCGTTGGACATACTTTCGCGGGCGTCGATGGGGCGGGTGAGGGCACAGGACAGGAGGACTTCTTGGTTGGCAGCGCGGAGGCGAGTGTCAGGAGAAGAGCCAAGAGGAGAGTGATGATGAGAAGCTTCATGATGATTATCGTGATGGACTAGTCCGCGTTAGCATGAATTGGTGTGACGCCAGGAGACAGGAGCATATATACCAGTCGGGTGATTGATGAAAGACACGACGATGAGGAGGGAGCACTGGTTGATGTTTGCGAGAAGACGACCTGCCTTATGTACTAACTCACCAATTCTCGTGGCGTGGTCATTGCGTCAATCTCCGAGCTTCCAACCTGTTCAGCCCGACCTCATAGCCAAGAACAGCCTACCAACAACGCATCGTCACTGGCCGAGGAAGAGAAAAGCAAAGAATAAAAGATCCCTTTAAAGTGCTCAAAGAACCTGTCGATCAGTCATGCCGGGATTCACCAGTACCATTAAGAGTGCGGCAGAGCACTGTGTGAGACATAGATATGCCTTTTGTGTGAGCTGTCTTTTGCAAGAGTGGAGTTTGATAGCCGTGCACGTGAGCTTGAACCTCTCCTCGTATTCGATCCTTCATGCCCTAACTCAACTGACCAACAACAGCACAGGCCAAACATGCAAAAACTATATATAATTATCATAAAGCCCTATATCAATCAAGCTACCCGGACAGTGGTCCCATTCAAGACCTCAGCCTCAAACCACGTCCCAGCAACCGGCCCGCCAAGCCCTGTCTTCTCTGCGAACGCGCTCAAGTTGAACCCGGCGATAACGCTCAAATCGAGATCCGAGAAGGAAACATCAAAGCCTTCTGGCTGACGATACAAGAAAAATACATATCTATTTCAATCAGCAACTAGGCATCATGTTGTATATACATTAGGTGGCACGACATACCTGTGTGGACCTGAGCCAGCAGGCGGGTTAGGACCGCGATATTCATTCGCCGCAGCAGTAGTGTTAGTAATAATATTACCGTCGGGCGACGACTCGGTACTAATGATGAGATCACTGGCAATATAATGTCTTATATTTCGTCGTGTGGGTGTCTCGCGACTGGGTGCGTCAGGGTCTACTATCACACCCACGTACCTATCGGCCTCGCTGGGGTGTAGGGCGCGAATTGAGATGGTGGGCGCGATCTGGGAATCTATTTACATACAACATCAGCTCTTATCCGAAAGGCATGCCGGAAACTAATATGTACCATTGCGGCCAATGCGAGCCCCCGGGCCAAGAGCTACGATTGTGCCGTTTTTATAGTCGAAACTGAGATATGCGAGCGCAGAAGGCTCGAAGAAAGGTATAACATCCGGAACAATTTCAGCTGTTTTGAATTTCTCTGCAATGATTTCGAGGTCCGCTGAGGTAGGATGTTTCGCGTAGGCGTAGGCAGCCGCGAAGGCGGCGGAAAATACGAAGGCACGGGCGAGCTTCATCATCTCTGTTCTATTAACTTTGCGACTTATGAAAATGGCGGGCGTATTTGCAGGTATTTATGAGAGTTCGCACACGTATATGTGATTCAGGTACCTGCCTACTTTAGCCCAATGTATGCAAGACGGATGATCTACTCTACTTTACTAGGTATGCATGCATGTAGCTCGGGGACGATCTTACCGAGGATCTCCAGGCACATAAAAAACAAATCCATGTATGTGGAAGTTGGCCTTTTTGATTGCGGGGAACCGGGTGAGTATCATGGATTAGCTTATATACAAGATGCGATGCGGGTTAATCAAGGAGTACACCCGGATTTCGCACCATAGCAACCAGACCATGGCCAAACACCACATGGAACCCATGGGGTTTTCTTAAATCTAGGTTGAGGAAGAGATGGCACAAGAGGTAGAGAAGGCCTCATAGCGTAACCGAGTAATGGAGAGCTGCCGTTGAGGAGCGGGGATAATATCCCCCAAGAAACCTTTGATGTGTCTTGAGTTCATAGTATGCCAAGGTAAATCAAAGTTAATGGGAAAATTGGGGCCACACAAAACATTAGTTTTTTTATATTTCATTTCTCTACCATCTAATTATTTCATAATTTCAACTTCAATCTGTGGTTGCCGAGATATTCGGTGGCCACGTGGGTCGTGGTCTTTTTGCTATGGAGTGGGATCCGGGAATTTTCTAGACACGGGTGTACGTGCATCGTTTTCTAGTTTAACGGATAATACTTCAAGAACACCTCCAAGTACTATCATCGCAAGTTGGGATCCATCTGTTAAAAATTGGGCATTGCGACATCGGTTAAGGGAATGACTCATGGAGGAACAGGGTTTCAGATTAGGCTTAGTGCCAATGGATTATGTAATCAGGGATTTAGAATTGTAGTATATAAGGAGCGACGAACTCCCACTTGTATGTTCTTATGTTCACGGCGCAATAGATATCTCTTTGCTTTACAATAGTTAATTCTATCTCTACATACAAAGGTCACGTGTTCAAACCACACTCAGTTCGTTCTTTCTCCCACACAACAAACTTCAGGTTATGAGCCCGGGTTACGCCAACTAACCCCGCATTACCCCATCGCCATCTCTTACAAACCTCAACACACTTCATAAAACATTATGTCTGAACAAGGCGAATCATCTAAGGCTGCTGAGGCCAAAACCTCGCAGTAACAGCCACCTTCGTCTCAAGTTTGATGACTCAAACTACACAATCCAACTACAAACTTCGAATCGCCTAAGATACATTCGATGCAGACTTAAGGTGGCAGGAGAATCCAACGATCGACGACACCTCACTAAGAAGAAGAATGAAATCAATGATACGATCTCTGCCAGACGCATACAACCAACAAGAATGCTCCTCAGAAAGCGATACCACGTGGAAGATGAAACAACTTTCTACGATCGCAGAAACACCACGATCACCTCCCCGTCGATCCTGACACCAAAACGCAAGAATGCATTCTTACGAAAGATCTAGAACCTTCGACACGAACTGGAAGACTCAAAATCGGTGTCTTACAGATCACAAACTCGCTAAAGACCTTCTACCCTCACAAATTGAACGGGCAAGCATTCCTCCTCACCACTACTAAAGTCAATGAAGAACGTTGTTGACAACATCCAAACCAAACAGGATGTTCTCGAAGACGTCCGACAACGTCTCTTGGGACCGAAGAAAAAACCTCCTCAGGAGACAACAAGGCCTCTACACCGGAGTGGCCCCACCAACAACAACAACAACGACAAAAAAATGCAAAGAAGAACCACTTCTGAAAGCAAGACGAAGATACAAGGTGCAGAAAAGTTTCGCCGAAGCAAAACAAAGAAGGATCAAAAGAAAGGAGATACCAAAAGGAATCGGCAGCAGTAGTAATATTACGTGATCTGAAAGCATTCAGCGTTAACGATACCAATCCTCCCCTTCTCCAACCCTGGATCCTTGATTCTGAGCTACCTCTCATGAACACCCTTCAAAGCTAACTCATTAACTCTCACCTCAGACGCACCGATGGAACCAAACACCATGTCACGAATGGGAAGCGGCTAGTTTACCGCCAACTTTCCAATGAAATAAACTCCATCTTTCTCATCGACGTGTTATACCTCGAAATGTGGGATTGATGTCTCAGAAACAAGATCTTCGACAAAAAGGATTTAGAACGAGTCTGGAGGAGGAAGAAAAAGAATCTGGATAAAACGCACAAGTAATGAATGAAAGAACTGGAAAAGGGATTATGGAATGTACAGTAGTTAGCAATACAATCGGTTGACCACTTACTCAGAATGGCATCAAGCGTTAGGACACCCTGCTACACTGACAACCTGCACGACGACGTTAAAACCTCCCCGAAACCCAACAACTTTCGCAATAAATGCACTATCAAAGAAGACACATAAGAAACCAAGACTAATTAAGACGAGATCCTCACGACCATTCGAAATGATACACTCAGATTTATCAGGAAAATTAACACTCAAGGAAAGCAAGATTACACGATTCATCGATGATTTCCCCCAATACTGAAGTTCAAAAGCGGATAATGGCGGCGAATACATCAGCAAAGACGCAACTACTTCCTACAACAAGGAATAGAAGCGACACTTACTTCTACAGGAATCCATGAGTTGCGAGCGATTCAACAGAGCAGTAACAACAATGGTCGGTCGTGATCGTCGATCAATAAAATCGTTGTGGGGAGAAGCATCTGTAACAATTGTCTATCTAAAAATCGACTACCACGACGCTCGAGGAAAGACCCTCTGAAGCGCGATAGAACGACCATCCATACTACATGTCCAACCCTTCGAAAAAATCATGTTCACATCCCAGAAAACTCTAGGCCAGCAGGAAGCAAACTAGCACGGCGGTTGAAGCAATAGTTGTAGGATCTCGACAATAGCGAAAATATATCGGTCTGGATAGGTCTGAAACGTAGGAACTGAAAGTCGAGCGTCGCATTCACTCTGGCTCAAAGTCTCGATTAGGCTAAACTCACCTAACCTCAATAAGATCTGACCACAGCACCATCGACGGATATAAATCGGAAGACAGGTCGATCGAAGCCGAATCGTTAGCAATCGAAGAAGCCTTGAAATGGCGGGTTAACGCGCTCCTGAACGTCGCTCTCTAAATATAAGAAACAAGAATCTTGATCAAAGCAAAACAAACCCTCAGAAATACCTGCGAAAGGAAAACAACCTGAGGCATAATTTCACGAAGATCTGAGCGGGTTAAGAATTGGGCCTCAAAAAGAAAATGGAAATTGATCATAAAAGAAGCAGAATCATGGAACAAGTGAAAGAACTGACGGTTAACTACGAGGAAGAACTCGCCATCTTCGATAGCGAGGCGGCAAAAGGAACTGAACAGAAACTCATGATAAAGCACTCCAATCGGCCTTATAGAGGGCGGAAAAAGTTGGAAGTTAAATATGATGAAGTATTCACAACGCCGAAGACCACAGAATTCACCTTGTATCCGAACCTACAACGTCAATCAAGCCATCAAAAGCGAGATCAGGAGTTATGGAGGAAAGCGTCTGATGAAAAAAACGCGCAGATAAAGCCCACAGGGCGTTGTCAAAAACCAACCAACCGAAGCGATGGTCAGAGGAAAATGGGTATTCAAAATCAAACACAAAGCGGACGGAACAATCGAAAGGTATAAAAGCGATGCGTTCTAAAGGCTTCACCTGCAATCTAAAGTATGATGAAACCTTCGCCCCGTTCGCGTCGATTCCCTCGACTCCTACTAGCACTATCGGTAGCGGTTGGATACCACAACAAATGGACGTCAAGTCAGCCTTTCCTCACGGTATCTTGAAGGAGGAAATATCGTGGGAACTGCCTGAAGGCTACGGGCAGGACAATAAAGTATGTAAACGAAAATGCGTATATGGACTAAAAAACAATCTCGTGAATGATGCAACTGCCTAGCAGACTCTTCAATAGGAAAGGATTTGTCAAATTCGGCCATGTCTTCATACATAGGAAACACCGAACATACATATCGGTGTATGTTGGCGACATCATGATATCTGACCCGACTCACCATTCAGAAAAGAAATCAAAAAAAACCGCTCAAGGCTGATTTGAATGTCACGGATCTCGATAATTGAACTTCATCTTGGGAATACAGATTCTGATAACAAAAAACCGGTATCAAGTATCATACATCAACAAGCTCCTCGAAAAGTTTGGGATGCAAGACTCTAAACCAGTCGGCACTCCTCTCGAACCCAATCTCAGCCTGAGGAGAACCTGAAGACATGATCGAGAAATAAAAACTGTCTCATCGATAATAGGATCACTCGTATGCGTAAGCGTATACAAGACCTGATATCACCGCTGTTACCGCCTCTCTCAGTACTCTCATGTCGAGGATCACCTACTGGCAGCAAAGCGAACCCTCCGATCGCCAGCGGGAACCAAAGACTGGACAATGTTCTACCCAAAGAAACAATAGAACACTCGGCGGATCTTTCAGACAGCTCCTGCACGTCCAACCTAGATGACAGAAAATCGATTCTCCGGATCGTGTTCGACTAGGAAGGCAGCAATCAGTTGGAGAAGTCGGAAACAAAATCAGTCGCAGTCTCAACAACAGAAGCGAATATATGGCGGCTGTCGCCATTTCGACAATGGTATGGATAAAAATCGTAGCAGGCTCAAAGAATACTGAGTCTGGCATACGTACGCCGACAACGCGTCTATCGAACTCTGTCGGAACCCACGAATCGCGATCGATCCAAACACATCGACGCGTTATTCTACCACTGTGCGTGAACAACTCGGCGGAGCATTCAAACTCGCCATGTTCTCACCGAAGACAATATCGCGGACATCGTGGCCAAAGAACTACCAAAGCCCGTAGAAACTGTCATCGAAATGATCGATGTGGCAAGTGAGGAAGTGTTAAAAATTGGGCATTGCGGCGTCGGTTAAGGAATGACTCATGGAGGAACAGGGTTTCTGATTAGGCTTAGTGCCAATGGATTATGTAATCAGGGATTTAGAATTGTAGTATATAAGGAATGCGAACTCCCACTTGTATGTTCTTATGTTCACGGCGCAATAGATATCTCTTTGCTTTACAATAGTTAATTCTATCTCTACATACAAAGGTCACGTGTTCAAACCACACTCAGTTCGTTCTTTCTCCCACACAACAAACTTCACCATCAACATGCAGTCCAAATCGAAGTATTAAAGCAAGCACCCCCGAAAACAATCTTCACGCAATTATAGCCACTTCCAAGCACTGCGGCGGGGTTGTATACGCGGTTTATACGAGAACAGGCCTTCAAGCCCGAACAATATCTCAATATAAAAACTACGCACCGACACTTTGAGAGAAAACTTTCCATCTACGGACTAATTGCTTTGCATGCCCAGCAGCGAGCTCCATATATTCTCCTTCTTTTGTACCCTCTTCAGGCCAATGCGACACGGGTTTTTAGTTTTGCACTATACGGCTAAAACAACTTTATGTTCTACAGCGCTCAAAGAATTTCTGGTAATATTATTATTAGGTAGTTCTGCTAGCGCTCTTGCTTCCTGGTTCTGTTATCGAACAGAGTATCCTACTAGCCTAGAATTCCAGCAATTAGTTACTGTATGTCAGAAGGCTGACTTGGCTCCATGTACTTTGCGTATATATAAATATATATCTTACAAGTAGTTTCCGGCCTTCGGCCGGTACTACACGTATATCAATCAGTCCAATATACAGGCAAGCCGCTTCGCGGCTTATTTCTCTATTTGCCTGTCAGGAGGGGTCGAGGGCCGCGCAGCGGCCTGAGAGCCCCTCCTGACAGGCAAAGTTCATCACTATATCCGCTCTGGTTGATCTATATATGCCTTTATCCCCCATATATCAGTCAGAAATACCTCCAGTTCAAGCTGCAAGTACATCCTCAATAACCACAGCCTCTAAAATCCAACTATTAATCGGGTTCCAGAACCAGTAGAAACCCTATTAACAATCTAATACCACTGAGCACAATACCCTATGTTATATCCAACACAACATGTTTCAAGTGAAACAAAGTCTCTCAATGAGCCAATCAGAGGACTATAAACGCACATGCATATGCAGGTTATAATTATATACTTATTAGATGTGAATAGAACCCGGAACTTTCAAGTAGTAGCAAATTAACGGGGGGCTTATGGCCCCCATCCCCGGCTTCTCCCCCTTCCCCCTCTTCATTTGATTGACATGATTACAGTACATTAGAGAGATCTTATATATATACCCAGATATATATATATCTATGTATGCCAAGGAGTCCCAGTGAGTATACGCCGACTATGGCATACCGGACAAAGCTGCCAGGCTTGTAAGAATGGATTTGGCTCGCTGAATTATAATCATTACCTATAGCGAACTAAACTGAGATAGGCAACCTTGTTCAGTTTCACGGACGACCCCACTGTCTCCGACATTCGGGTACCTCAACGGTTATGTGAGTACATGTAGAGTATCTAGTACTAGATAAGCAACCAATATAGGTTTGGAGAGAAAATTCTAGAACATGTTCTATATGCTTTGCACCCATTGCTACATGTAATTTCGGCCTTTCTGTGTAAATGTAACACCAATAAAGTAGTTGCTCATATATATTGTACCCCGGAATGTAGACCGGTAATAAATATTTATGACCGGGTGTGTGCTTGGTGCATGGGTCAGATATAAATTACTATATTAATGGACTAGAGGCCGGGATTTGATTGGGAGTGTTTGAGATGATTGTAGTGCTCAGAGAAAATTACTATCACTGATATCTAAACCTGAAGTGTTCAGTCATCCTGATCTGTGCAGAGGCCTTTGGTTAATCGCATAGGACCGGTGCTTCATAAATATGCCTTATCTTTTGTAGATACGATTCGATTCCAGAATCAGAGTCATTCTCAGTCTCAGAGGAGATAAAAAGAAGGTTCAACGAAGTCATTAAACATATTGTAGTTATCCTCTTTCCTCTTCCAATTACCCCGATCCCTTTGAAGTTTCAAAGAAAATAATCGCCCGAGACTTCACCCTCCTCTTATTATCCTAGACTTTCTTCTTTAGAGCCGTGCTCACGGATGGAAATCCCTTGATCCATCGACTATCATCCTTCTCGGCCTCTCCCACTAGCCATTCAGCTAGCTCAGACCTCTGAATTCCTAGACTTGTATTCCCATCCCCGATATACCCTTCAGCAATCTCTCCAACTGGGCCTTCACAAACACTAATATCAGTCCCTCTCCTCCAACCGGGAACGAGGGAAAACGTACCATTGCCCAAGTTTCCAATTCTGAAAACAGTCCAATCCAGATCCTGAGCTTCCTTTTGGAAGAGCTCGCTAATTCCTATGATCTGTCTCCACGCCGCATATACCAGTAGGTACACAACCCATACAAGAAACGCTGCCAGCCAGCTGGGTCAGCCTCGTACCCACTCAATCCTAGAACTAGCACCACAAACCTCGTCCCAAAGATGGTTTGTCTTCTGGAACATAGATCGATACTGTTCCCATTGCCAATATCCTCTTGACTCCATTATTCCTCATCTCAGCCATAATGCGGCGATACCCATCTGTGAACGTATCTCCAATTGTCCATGGCATCAGCGACGCTGATGCTGTAGGCCCAAGCAGTGATATCACAGCATCTGGCTTCAGTGAAAATGCGGCGGAGAGAGATGCAGTGTCTGTGAGCTCTCCTTTGAAGACCTTGATACTTGGGTGGGCGAGAGTTTCGGGGGAGAGCTTGTCGGGGTTGCGGGCGTGGATTATGACGGTATGGCCATGGGCGAGAGCGAGGTTTACCGTGGCAACGCCAGAGGGGCCCGTTCCGCCGAAGATGAGAAGATTTTTCGGTGCCATTTTAGTTATACAATACAACAAACCTTTCAACTATATAGAGCAGGGATTTGTTATCGGCCTTGAATTCTGATGTTTAGTTATCAGAGTTGGCTGATGAGGAAACAAGCTTAAGGTCTTTATAAAGAACGCTCGAAGTTCGGACTGGTTGGAATATATTTCGGTGAGGCGACATACCGCGGAAGGGCAAATACCCGAGAACCCGAGGAGTTCTTGGTATTTTGTGGTGTGTTATTTGCTGTGATACGGAATTCCGCGATTCTGCACTTTGACTCGGCCGGTACGGTGATGATCACGGGATCCAGACAAACACGGATATAGCACTATAGCTATCGGAAGCTCTAGGTGTGTATAGTAATACATACAGCTGGACCTTAGGCAAGCTCAAGTGGTGCTAGCATGCAATGTGTAACGGGATAAGACTAGGATAGTGATATTACCGATGAGGACAGTAACAATCTGGCCAAAAGGGGGGTGAAATAGTAGATTCATGATTAGTCTCTGGTTGCGCCGCATGCGTGACGGTGGATAAATAACACCACAAATTCTGGATATGGCTTATTGATGTCATTTGTCTTAACTCTATTACCTCTGGGGACAGGAATCTGCGGTATGTGCTCAAATTATGTAGAAAGACATTTTCTGTAGCTGCTATTGGTATTAGCACCGGAAAATTGACTCAAATGGCGGAACCCGAAGTCTTACCTTCGAGAACCAAGTACCTGTATAGTATTAGCCACTTCTCAAGCCTTCCGTCCTAGCTCCCTCGACCATGTCTCGTTGTGGTATTCGCAAGATATGGAGATTTGGATTGAGGATAAAAAAAACAGGTGTTCTAGAATCGGCAGTACACGCTGCTCTAAGGGGGAATTACAAGTGAAATAAGTTCAAAAGGCCTGCCTCGGGTTTCGATGCTATTGATGACAATGCGTTGGCTATAGGTGATTGTACCGAAGGATAAGGTGGAAAATTAATGCGGACGTCATTAATTTGAAATTGAAAGTAGGCGCGCGGCGCCGCAGTGTTCTTGGCCGTAGACTCATGTATCTCTTGAAACTAGCTTGTCCTTTCTCCATCTACACAACTAGCTACATCTCTGTTTTATTTTCTTGTGACTTTGAGTTTCAGGCGCGTGCGTATTAAGTACTTGTGTATTAATTGTCAACTTCATGAATTCAAAATCCAGCTAGCTTAGGTGCAGGTAATCTTAAATACATGTATCAAGTCGGTCACTACCCAACAGACCCAGCCGACACCTTGAACCAACCTTCCCATATAAAGCGACACCGGATACCCTTCAACCAACTATGAGACGCTGTGATCCTGAACCTGATGTGATTGTTTGGACTGCAGAGGTAGTGATATGATCTGGGTGAACGGCAGAGCTGCATAAATCAAATAAAAGTTAGGGTTCGCACTTGGTAATGTCCCTTTCACAATAATACATACGATTCCGATTGTTGAAGTCCTAAATTCAAGGATAAAAGGATACCCCCGGATGAATTATAACAATATCGGTTTCACTACAACTGGTTTCCTGTGGAATCATGAAATCTCACTCACATCTGCGAGTCTCACAACCGGCAACGTCGAAGGTTGCCTATACATCTCTCGAAGAAGCGGGTCCAGCGAGGCTTTGGGCGGGGTTTTCCGAGAGAAAGGAATAAGTTGTGATGCACTACTCTAGATGCCACATCAATTTGGAAAGGCCACGGTTCTCGTACTAGGGCTAGCCAGCTAGCTAGAGTCATAACTCCAATCCCGCCATCTCACCACGCCACCAAGCCAACTCCTTGAATCTGAGATATCGCGGTATCTAACGGTGCCTTTGTTCTCTTTGGAAAACGCATTCCTTGGATATTATTTGGATCATGGGATCTCACTCATGTTTGCGAGTTTGGGTTTGGCCGGGTGGATTCGTCCCTACTGAAATGTGGGAGAGGGTTGTATGGCGCGCCGCCCAGACAAGGTATCGGTTATTCTACAGATAAAAAGCGGTAGGGGCTCAGATATATAGCATTCTGCGAAGGATGCCCGCGTATATATACGCTCTTTAGTTGATAGAGATCGAAAAGTACATGCGTGCAGAGGGGTACATACAGATCTAGACAGATGCATGTACTGCTCCACAGTCCTGTACATGTAGGTACTCTACTCTATAGAGTACTCGCGACCAGCAACAAGAACCCGAAAATGCACGTCCTAATCTGCAATTTCCATTGGAGTAGAAGTCAAAAATACACCAAAGACTTGCAGCTGCATATTCGGGTTCTTGTTGCTGGTCGCGAGTAGGTGTCGGTATATGTACCTACATATAATCATATACATGTATTATTACTTCTCTGCAATAAGTACGAATAGGTACTCTAAGGAGATGGGCTTGTCATGATGCATAGTTGCTGCATCTCCCTGATTGGGAGCAAAGTTGTGCCTCTAGCTAGGCGCACGCTGCGCTGATGCAGAAAAGTGCATTTATTGAGATGATCATCACTCGTGGAATTTGGTCCAGGGAGAGAAGCTTGGCGTAACGATGTAAATCTCAATTTGCCAAAAGGTTACTTGCCCCGCCACCGGCAACCACCACTCGTTTCTCCTCCTCATGCATGCCGAGATTGTGGCTGATTCGATCTGAGTTTGACGGCCAACCTAGCACTCGGATTTGCTCTACACATATGAGGGGTGGGGTGCAGTGGGAATTGCAATTGATCAATTGATCAAGTAAAAGGGATGATACTACTGTAGCTATGGATATCAATTCGATAGGATATACATACATGTATGTATATACATGTTTGCTTATATGTGCTCATTAAACAAATCCGCGTCCACTTGAGAGCATGGTTCCCCACCGCGCCAGGCATGCAGATTCAAAACATCACTTTCCCGTTATTTTTCAAGGGCGTTGAAGTTACCTACCATAAAAACTCGATAGGTGAGTCTGGGCACATCTATCGAATCCGAACTCTCTGGTTGGTTGCTTTATGTTTCTCCACCATGTATTTTGATTTAGGCCTGGGCTCACCTATCGAGTTTTTGCGATACTCAAGCGCCACTACAGTAGAGGATTAGGGGGCGCCCTCAAAGACAAATAGCCAAAAAGGAAGTAATAATGTCTTGTGCGACCGGCTCCAAAACTGTTGTTTTTATTATAATAGGTAATGTTTGTTCTTTCCGATTAAGGTGAATGCAAATAGAGATATATTTCTGGAGGCAAGGTTAGGATCTTGCCGAAACAAAATCTATCCATCTATGGTGGCTATAGGAGATATCTCGGTATAACTAAAGGCTAGAACAGTTGCATAAATATTGGAAGACATCACTGCAAGGTATCGGGCTTTTTTAGCTCGCGGATATATTTTTATCGTTGGGCCAGGCCATGGTGGCTTCCTGTGTATAAAGGAAGTTAATTGTAAAGGGGCTTCGGGACTAAATTACACCGCTCAACTCGAATAGTCATGGCACCTTATAAGCTTGTGTAAACATTAGACGTCTCTCTGCTCAGGATTTTGTTCTCCGAGTAGGCGCCTAGAATGACCCCATGTAGCCTGGGGAGGGTAAAAGGTAACCCGAGGCAGTGACTGAGTTGCGCGGTTGAGGGGATTGTACCATTTATCAAAGCTTGATTCCCGGACCGAAGCAGTCGCTTTCTGATGGTTCAATTGCAACGTTACAGGCCATTACATCTAGGTTGAACATAATCTCTCGACCGCTAAGTTCCTTCCATATGTGTATTGTACGGCCGAATCGAATACGAGAGTCCTCGAAAACCATAACTAAATCTACCAAAATCAGATTCCCAGGATCTAATAGATCATCGGACAGCTCATCATCCCTGGCTTCCGATAAAAATAACATCCTCGAATTGTCTAAACTAGGCAGCTGATGTTGGCATAGTCACTGATCAGTAAAGCTTAAAGACAACTCATTGCATGCAAGATCTAACGGCGAGCCTATAGTTAATCTTTTTCTTCACCAAGTATCACCCGCAAGGAAAGAGGAAAGGTCGGGAGTTTTGCACATTGGTTAGGTTCACCTATATATCTCCGAATAATAGAACCTCACCCGCAAGCTTGGTCCGACGTTTCCTCGACGCGGCATCTCATGCGTGCCATGACGTTTTATCACGCGTATGTCGCCGGGTGTTCCCCAGGCGTCGGGGGGATGTTCGCATGATAACTGGCACTATGTACTACATGTACTCTAGTAGAGTATGTACTCTGTAAGAGAGAAGTATCTACCTCGTATAGATCTATTTTTGTGTGGGTAGTGCAGGTACCCTATGCAGCAAATAAAATCCCCGGGTACGTGCCGAGCGATCCGCTGCCACAGTGGTGGGACCAATTGTGGTGCTCTCGGAGGTGAGACGGCATTGGGAAACTGTTCGCCGGTTGGTTGAGACGAAGTGCAGAAAGAAGGATTGCAATTTGGACATATAATTTCTGGACGAATCGCTTCAAACATTAATGTCAGGGGAAAAGCAGGAGGAGTCTCAAATCAATCTGGCATTAATTCCTGCACCCTGATCGATATCCTGCATATAGGATGAATGGGTGGGAATAAACCTTCTCGGAAACAAGCTTATGTCAATCAGCCAGTTTGTTGCTTGTATCGTCCAAAGTAATCCATTGGCACTAACTGCCACCATGGAATTAGCCAATAATTAGCGCGGTGATTATATTTACTAACACCTTTCCTTCGAATGTTTCCTTCTAGTGGGTCTTTCATTAGGTTCTATTTTCGAAGGGAAAGAAAAAAGTAAAAGGAAAAAACTTCCTAGCTTTCCCATCGTTTCCGTAGCGGAGGCGCCGAGGAAAGCTAGACCGGGAACTCATGAGTCTCAGAATATCCCATGTCTAAGAATCGAGAACTGAATCACCAACTCAGTCAGTAAGAATTCTACGGTTCGAAAGCTCGCCAATTACTCTGGCCGCTTCTGCAAGTGAGATTCCAGTTTAGACATACATACGCGGCTGGGCTAAGGATCCCTTTTTTTTTTTTGATATGTATATACATATACACACATGTATTTATGAGCTGGCGGTTGCTAGTTGAGTGAAAGTTCCTGACTTGGTTGATCCTGTTGTACTCTAGATAGATAGATTTTAGTCAGGCGCTCGGTGTTAAATGGCGGAATCTTTTGAGCTCAATGCGAGAACGAGTGTCCGGCTCCTTCTCGAGTGATCTCCGGTGGATTGATCTGGACGGTACAGCGTGTTCCGTCCCCGAGAAAATCACAACTTTTATGGGTCTTTTGGAGCCAGCATTTGCAGCCTGGCCTTCAGCTGAAGGGTAAAAGCCTTATGTAAATTGTGGGAGAACGACTATCGCAGCCACAAACTTATGGTCTACGCTTGATCGGGCGATGCCAACCTCACGCAAGCAGCCAGCGAAGACGAGATCCTACATGTCAGTCAATGCAAGGGTGGTGGACGAGCAGGAATGTCAAAGTACCCACGAGATCAGCCATCGTTACAATTGATACTCACCCATTCGTTTTGAAAGCTCTCATGCAAGTGCAATTGTAGAGTAGACGAGTTCGCATTGGATGTTCTTGGCTGGGATAGGGCTGCTGTTTGACGATTGGTAGAAGTAGCGAGGTTATCAGCCGCAGAGCTCGTATAGGATAATTTTAGTAAGACGTTTGACCTGAAGCGGCAATTCACGATGGTTAGGGCTCCGATCTGGGAACCCCGCACGAGCGATACATACCTCTTGAGCCTTGGATACCTTCCTAGGTACAGCACGCATGGGATATGGCTTGCGTGGGCTTGGGTGGAATCTCAAGAAACGAAAGAGGAGAAACATGGCACAAAGCGCGTCAGGCAACTACGTATACATTGGCTAGAGAACCTACATGTACTTGCACGAGGATGCAGTTTCAATTTGACTGGCACAAACGCAAGGGTCCATGCTAAGGGTACATGTATACATACATACGTGTATATATATGTTCTCTATCCAGATCCAAATCAATCAAAGGCAATTCTTGTGGCTGTTTAAACATGTGGTACATGTAGTTATCCCTTAGGTTGGCAAGGAAGACTGGGACGAGGTAAGATTTCCTCTGGGTCCTGATCAATATCTGGAACAACACTTTGGTGTGTACCTGCGTACATACTTGCTTGGAGTTGTTGTGGGATGGAGTGTAGGTTTTCTTCAGCCGCATGGCTTGTAGGTACAATTATGTGCCTGGCCCAAAGTGCAATAATTTAGTGAAGGCTTTGATTCTGTTCTAGAGTCTCAATAACCAGCTGTAGAGATGTAGAGTAGGTAGTAGGTCCTGGGTGGTTGACAACCATGGCATGCCATCCATGATCCATGCCATGCCATGCCATCGCATGGATGTACGAGTTGCATAGAGTGAGTACCCACAACTTTATCTTCACCTATGTATATACATGTATGTATGTAGAGTAGAATATGTATTTACCTACGTATTACATAGGGATGTCAAATGCCAACCCAGAACTGTAGCTGCAAGCCATCCTAGACTAGCGGAACGTTCTAGCCGTCATGTGTCCGAGAAAGCGGTAAGACCAGAATTGTGCATCCTTAACTTCTGTATGGCTTTTACTCAGCTCAAAACAAACTGTCTTCTATCTCTGATCCACCCGTTGTCCTCCTGTCTATTGAACCCCTACTTAATGCTCCTCTTCCCCCTCTCATCCTTATCCTCGTCATCCCGCCAACACTCGCTCTCACTCAGACTCAATCCAATTGACGAAAGTACTCTTCAGCATACAAATAATATAATCACTCCATCACGATATCGCTATCGTTAATCATGGTCAGGATTGCATCTCTTCTCATGCTCTTCGGAGCTGCCATTGCTTCCGTTGCTGCTCAGCAGTGCGGCACCCAGAACGGTAACAGGGTTTGTGCCGCCGGACAGTGCTGCAGTCAGTATGGATGGTTAGTACTCCCAACCCCCATCATGATCAGGTTGATATATGCGTCATATCCTGTTACCTGCCGATATTTTAAGCCTTCATACATGCAGTTGTGCATCCTATATATATATATACTGACCTTTTTTCCATTGTGTAGGTGTGACACCACTGCTGCTCACTGCAATCCTGCAAACTGCCAACGTGCCTTCAGTGGTTCTGGGTCGTCTTGTGTAATCCTCCCCAAATATACCTTTCACTGTTATCTAGTCTTCCTCATGCTTACTAGTCTTATCAATGAATAGGCTGGATCAGGATCAGGAGGTACCACCACCACCCCGACTCCTGCCAACCCCCCTCCAAGTGGTAGTACTGGTCTGGGCAACACTGTTCCCCACATCGACGTTTGTGGTGCTGGTAGCGGTGGCATTAGCTGCCCTGGTGCCGGTTTTGGGGGCTTCTTTTACCGTTGCTGCGTAAGTTACCTAGGGATCTCCAACGCCAGGACAGAAATTTAAGCTAACATTTGTTAAATTAAGTCTGGAAACGGTCACTGCGGACCTAAGAACACTGTAAGTCTCAATCATGCCTTACATTCGGCCATCAAATACTAATTATTTCAGGAACAATCTCAATACGATTATTGCGGTACTAGTCACTGCCAGCCCGGTTACGGTGCCTGTGATCCCACCCGTTCTCTTCCTCCTAATCCTGCCGCACCTGCTAGTGTTGCCGGTCCCCAAGAAAACTGCGGACCAATCGTTAACAAAAGATGTCCCGCCGGACAATGCTGTTCCGGATGTGAGTTTAATTCTATATTTGACTTGGAATAAGAGAATACCTACTAAATCTTCATGATAGCCAACTATTGCGGTACCGGACCTGACTTCTGTGGCGCTGCCAACTGGTGCCAGGTCAACTGGGGTGAATGCCACAGATAAGTGGATATGTTTACTACCGGGTCTATGTAACAGCCTGGGCCTCGATCTTCAAGGCATAGTCGTGAAACGGCTCTGATGATTTTCATGTTCATATAATATCCCTATAGCTATAGCTACTTAGTGCTCCCGTAATTCCTTAAAATGAAAATGTTTTTATTGCTTATATAATATTATTCATTGAATATCACTCGGTGAACATTCTACATTCATGTGGGGTATAACTACTCGTAGTTTTTTGGCGTTTCCGGACGCAACTGCTATTGCATACACAGAAAAAACCCGCCAAGGCTATCTTTTGTATGGCAATCAATAGCGGTTGCGTCCTGAAACGCCAGAAAACTACGAGTAGGTGTTTAGTGTAACGTCAAGTGAGTTTACGGCAAAGACCCCTAAGCTGTCATTTGATTCGGTGCTGTTCAAGAGCATGAGCAGCAAAGGCGGTGCTATATGTACACTAGAGTTTATTAGAACACTTAGTACAACTAGCTGGAAAATCCGCCTGGAGCAAATGAATCTAACAAATTGCATGGGTACTATATGTATGCATCTAGTACTCTATAGGATTGACAATATAAATAATTATTACTAATAGCAAGTTTTAGAGTTATCTCTCAAAATTCAGGGATTCAGGCTTGGCAAGACCTTTGTTCGGTGTACATAGAGTTTCACTGCGATCTAGATGGGAGTACTAGGAGGGCCTTTAAGTCTGGAAAATCTGAAGAACCAAATCATCGTAATTCGCAATCGACTAATAAGGCCCCAAGACTTTATCATATGGTCTAGCGTGGTGTATTGTGGACTATGATGTTGAGTGTTTCGACTAAAAAAGTCCTGGATAAACTCTTTCTCTTGAAGTTAGGGACAGACATCAACGTCACTTTCTTGCTTAATATTTGCATATCATTATTCGAGGTTCTCTTTGGTAGGCATATTGATTACGTTCCCAGAGTGCTGTGACCCGACAATCTACATATATCCCCTATTATACGACTGTTTGCATTTGTCGACAACTCTAGTAAGGTATAAATAGGAGCTGCTGACTAGCTATAATGTCATCCAACGACCTGGCAATTGCCATGCAATATGAGTCGTTCAACTTTGTTTTGCTAAATTCACGACTAGTCGTACCTGCATGGAAGGTGCATACCGTTAAGAATGGTTTCTAGATTCAGAAAAATCAATCAATTCGAATTTCTTAATTAATGCTACTACTGTTGCACTTGGAAAAGGCTAGCCAGAAATCACGAAGATCTAGAAAAAGTGCTTGGGGTACTCTAGGGGCCGTGTAAATGTGTACCCAGAATATTCGGTAAAGTCGTCGGGAAAGTCGTTTCTGGGGGTTTAATTTTCGCTGGGAAATGTCAATATTTTGGTGGGGGGAAAGTCGTTTTAAGGGAAATCGGACGACTATACAGACGACTATACAGACGACTATACAGACGACTATACAGAGGTATTTGCCTGTCACACCTGTCACCCGCTTGGGCGTATACAGAGGGGGGGATAAGTTTTAGCCACCGATGATGCTTCACATGATTGACGATGATGCTTCACATGATTGACGAAGGCCATCGCAATCATGAAGCGAATTATCACAAGACATCCTACTATTATACCCGTACTCTACATGTATATGTATATGCAACACAATGGATCTAGTAAAATGAAATTGTATTCCCCAACTGTTACAAGCCCATCGATGCCAGATACCATTTCACAACCCCATCGAGATATTTTGTTTGAATACTCAACTATCTCGAGATCTAGAGGGGGAGCTTCATTAGAAAACATTCATGCTCCGGCGGAAAACAGGAAAAGCCAGAAACCATGCATTTAACATACCTTTATCTGGTAAAGTCGTCAGTAAAGTGTTGGTAAAGTGTCGGCAATGGGACAGGAATGCCTTTAACACAAAGTAATGCGGTTATTGCATTAAATAATGTGTATCTCGCAGCTTTTTGTATGGGAAACGTCAAATTTGATGCATTTCCACGGCTACTAGAGGTAATGCTGGCGACAATCTAAATTACAGAAATATTAAATTCCTTCCAACTCAACATCCATTAAGTGAACTTGATTAAAATGAACTAATTATGCCTTATAGACGTCCAGAGTACATACAAACATTCCTACCAACAGAGTTGTTGCTGTGTTTGTGCTTTTGTAATACTAGAGTGCATGACTAGCGAATCTTGCGATGTGAATACTTCTGAGAGAATAGCTACACGTTCGCTAGCCAGAAAATTTCCGTGGTTGCACATATCAAGAGTATCCAGGGTCATATACTTGAGATGGAAATTTAGATTTTGAAGAAAGCTTTTGCCGTTGTTAAGATTTTGTAGATAGAGAATGTGGGCCCAAATCACCATTTACAGCTGAAACTTCTCATTGAAGCAGTATCCTAGATTTTCTGTACTCTTAATCTCAAGCCCTCTGGAACCATGGTTGTTGAGGGGGGACTGTGTTGTATGTGCTGGTCTTAACACGACTGTACTTTGTCTAATGAGTAGAACTTGATGATTACTATTAGAGGGTACTGAGCTGATAATGAATGATCGATCTGATAAGATTGATCTAGATGCATTGATTGTACTTTGGACGACCATCCTCCACCGTCGGTCATTTGAAACGCACATATCGTCCACATTTACACACAAAAGCCTTATCATTATCAGTAATTACATTATCTACAGACGTATCCTTCCTTATTCATAGTAAACTACCCTCGTCACTTTAGTTCTTTGTCTCCACACCCTCGTCATGTTGCCTTCCCGTGCGTCCATGGCTACCAATAACAACACCGCCATAGTCGTTGTTCTTATCCGCTTCCTTCAAGTTGATGTCCTTCGTGATGGCAATGAAGCCCAAAGGGACAAACAAAAGAATCAATGCAACCATAAGCTGGATGCGCATGACTTCATCGTATGCACGGTTGATTCCGGTTCTCTCAGCAGAACCCATGAGGTATGTAGAACTGGCTACGACGAAGTTGTCCCTGATGGAAGCAATTTCGGTAGCGTTGGAGTTGGGAAGGTGGAGTGCTAACTTTTGAGGGAGAAGGTCTAGGGGCTGTTAGCGGCTTATGCTTATTTCTGAGGGGCATGGGGAATTACTGGTCCAGATACCACCGGAGATGGAGTCTCCAACTGCCCCGCCGACAGAGTATCCTGTTGCAAGAAGCGCGGTGACAGAAGCGACATCTTTCCAATTATCAGTTAGCTCTTGTTCATCTCTCTGGGCTTACGGCCCGGAGGGGGGGGGGGGGAGGGAGACTAACCTCTATGCTTAACAGCTGCCTGTACACCGACCTGAATAACGTTCAACAAACCAGTACCGATACCAAAGATAACCTGTCCCATCACCAATTGTGCAGTGCTGGAATCAATGTCTCTGTATCTCAACATGAGACCACCACCAATAATCTTGACGCAGATACCCGCCACTACAACCCACTTGTAGTTACCCGTGTATCGGACTGCAAAGGCAATAATGAGACCTGATGCTGTGGAGGCGAAACTGGACGCAAGGACGATGTTGGTGGCCGCCTTATAGGAGTGGCCACGAACAACCACGAGGTATGAGTAGAAGTATGGCTGGTAAATGTAAAATGCACAGAAGGCAAAAAAAACAACTATTTTCTCCAGGGTTAGAATTGGTTTACTGACTAGATCATTGGCCACTCACCACCACAACCACCAAGGACGGTTCTATCTTTGAGGAGATCAAGGGAAAGAATTGGTGTCTTTGCAAAGTATACCTCCCAGATAGGGAACGCAATCAAGCAAATGACACCGACAACTAACATGACAATGATGTGGGAGCTGGCCCACTTGTCAGGGTACCTAGCTGCCAATGTCATGGGCAACAACACGAGTGTAAGGCCGGCGGTGAACAGGGTGAGACCGAGAATATCGAGCTGTGAAAACAAAGCAATGGGATCCCGTAGCAAGGCGGTGTTTTTGTCTTTGTTGGAGATAACCCCAGCTTTGGACGCTTTGCGCTGGTGGTATCCAAGAGAAATGAGGAGGGGAATTGCGCAGGCGGGAATTATGATGGCATACATCCCGTATCCCCAGCGCCAGGTGCTATCTCTCAAGATGCGCTCGACGATTGGGGCTCCGCACCATGTGGTGAAGAGGAAGGGGGCCAAGGGAAGAGCGTTGAAAAGGGCACGCCATTTAAGGTTGGTGGTATCTGAATGTCAATCATGTTAACAAGGGGTCTCCTCAATAAGGTATTGGGGCCAAAGACTTACCAGCTGCAAAAATCTGCTGCATGAACTGAATACCGACCTGACCGGCAACATAGAAGATTTGGGCTGCAGCAAATGTTCCTATGTCCTGCGAGGCGGCCTCAAGGATAAAACCAAGAGTGAGCAAGACGACGGAGAAGGTGAAAGCTTCGAAGCGACTATACACCGGCGCCAATAAGCTGCTGCAATATCATAAGATTGGGAGGAGAAATATACCCGAAAACATCGGCGATCTTTGCAACTGGCGGCTTCGTTACAGCATACATGATATTCTGCACCGTACCAATAGTTGCAAGGAGAGAGTGCGCTCCGAATGTTGAGGTTGCCATAGGCTGGTAGGAATAGATGGTCTGGGAATCCAAAGAGACCGCGACAGCTAATAGCATGATACCCGCCCACGCGGTCCACAGGCCTACTTTCGACCATGCCAATGTCACTCCTTCGATTTTCGCGACACCTGCAGTTTTCTCGATTGAGGCAGTGTCACTGTTGTTAGTGATAGCCTCAGCTACAGGTTCTGTCTTCTCCGACTCGCCGTGCATCTTGGTGGTGGTGGGGGTTGTTGTATTGTCAAATTCAGAGACTTGGAAGTAGAGCTACTGATGAGAGGATACGAAGCTCTGGTGAGCATGAGGTGAGGTGAGGGGCACCCGATATATAAACTCTCCCCAACGCAGCAGAGTATGTTTTCCTCTGCTTGCAGCCTCGGGTGGCCATGGTCATAGGTGCTCCTCGTGCATTGGTCGCCCCATGGACCCCCGGTTTGAGCAGGTAGTAGGTAAGTATATGTATGTGTGTATGTATGTACATATGTAGGTACTTTCTGGGTCTAAGATTATGCAGGGAAGATTATTTAGACTTCAAAGCTCTCCACGCACTTTTTTACGTGCCGAGCCACCACCCTATTTCGCACTCCACTACTCTTTACGGCAGTTCGTCTTGCGACTCAATCTCGAATTTGCATTCCCAGATTTCATTATTCCATTGGTCACCAGAGTCTTTCTCCACGGAGAGGCGCAACTTGCAAGCCAACTCGTCTCCCATTGACGTAGAGTAGGTCAACAGATAGGTATGTACTAAATTACCAGCCTTGTAATTGATCGGGGCGAATTTGAAACCTTCTTCTACGGTCTTTGGCATAGTAGAGCTAGGCAAAAGAAAAAACAAGGATAAAGTTATCATCGGATCAGATTGTGTGCCTGCCAACTAGCGCCGCGCAAGCGAACTGGGGTGGGTGGGAGGGGGGGGGGGCGCAAATTAGCAACATCCCACTTACAGACTACTCCGGTTTTTTATCGGATCTTGCGATTAGATTGCTACGCTAGATCATATCAGATGAGATTACGAGAGATGGCGTTGTTCTCGTGAGGATAACCATGCCGTGCCCCACTTTACCCACGTTAACTTGCAGGGGACGAGCAAGGTGGTGTGGTTTCCTGGGTCTGCTAGGTACTCTTGGCCTGCGGCATGATGGATGGAAATTCGCGCAGTTCCTATCCTTTTTTTTTTTTTTGTAGACCGATACAAACTGAAAATTTTCTTGAGGATGTGGCGGGTTTGCTGTTTGGATTGCTGAGCACGTTTTTTTTCTAGTCTCGTCCCAGGCCCTTGGTTAAAAAAGATTGTCTGTGCCCAATTCAGTTGGATCCTGTGATCCTTTCTTTCCAGTCAAGTGGCCGGTATCCTAGTAAACGATTTGAATGGGGTTGTGTTGGTTTTACATAAGGAGAGCGTTACAGCAAGTTGATATGCATGGAAAGGATCTTATCTCGAGGTGACTCTTAGTTTATCATTGTCACGCTCTGGAACAACCGGAAATGGATTATCAAATTGCGGATGAGTGTGACAGGGGGTGCCCATTGCTGGACATGCTTTACCGGAAAACACCCGAACGATAGGTACTCTTGAACGATCGTATGATGACATCGGTACATATTTTTTTTTTTTTTTAGGTTTACGGGTAGTTATGAGGGTATTTGTAATACCGTATTGAGCCTGGTTAACATGTTTTCGTAAGCACTACGGTTATTGTGCCACATAATTTCTTTGTTACTTGGGGCTGTGCCCTTTAATTTCAAGGGTATGGGTGGTTGGGAATCGTGTTTGGTATCAATGTTGGTGGATACATGTATTCATGACTGAGTGGGGTTATTTATGCCTAGGCCTATTACGGCGTCGATAATAATTGCTGACTGTTTCAACCATGCCTTTTTTGAATTATTCACCAGTGATCACTCGACTTGTCTCACTAATGAGAGGGCATTAGGCATGTAGATACGTTGAAATACAAAGCGATAAGCCGCATCTACTCCATGTCCGATTACGCATGTATGTTAATAAAGTCACTTTTGAGCCTCCCTCACTCCATTGAGGCTAAGATATCATAAATACATCTTGATACATTCATGCACAGAGACTCATAACTCATCAGAAAGCTACTTACAAAAGAAAATACTAAAAAGCCCAAAACCCCCAAAACTAAAAATTATATATCTGTTTGAGATACTTATTAAAAACTCCAAAACTCCCCCATCCTTCCGGTACAAATAAAGACTTTCGCACCCACCGCTCCGTTTACGGATATGTCATCTGTCATCAGATTTAGGAAGAACCGTTATCTCATAGGATTCAACCTCTTCTCTTCTCCTTCCTTCTCGATTCTCTCTCCTTCCCCATTCTCGGTCCTCCCGATCCTCCCTCATTCTTTCATCACGATCCCGGATTCCCTCGCCACCTATTTCTCCTTCGCCGCCTACTCCTCCCTGGCTTCCTCCATCTCCAACAGAACCACTGGCATCTGCCCCTTCCTCTCGATACCCCCCATTTCCGTTTTCAGCCCCACCTCCGTGCACTGATCCATCGATCCCCCGATATAGAATTGCACCGTCCGTTACTTCAATCACGTGGTTCATCAACGAACACTGTCTCGGATTGGGCGATTTGAAGATCTCGTTTATCTCCTCTAATGTTCTGTTCTTAGTCTCAACAAAACTGTTTTGTTATAATAAAATTAGTGATCACGGAAACAAGATGGAAATTAGGGAAAAAGCTTTGAGGGTCGGGCGCTTACAAGAAAAAGATACAGACAATCTCAATCACGTCCCAAACAATGAAGATGAATACGAATCCCCAGCTAATCTTGTCGATGATAGTTGCCATTCCATAGGTGTTAAAGATGGCTGCGACATTCACAAAGAAGTTGTACGCACCCATACCCTTGGCCCGAGTTTCATATGACAAGCACTCCACGGGGTACAGCATCTGAAGTGGTGTATATGCGAACGAGTGCGTAATGCCGAAGAGATAGATGAACGCAATCATTGTGCGACTTCCATCAAGATTCGTATTACTTTCCCTCCCGTAGAAGGTAGAAAGAATAAGGATAACGGTCCACCATAAGACAAAAAGGCATGTTCCGATAAGGAGCATAGGGCGGCGTCCTACACGATCGACGAGGAAGGCGCCTACAAAGGCAACAATAAAGGAGAGTATCATAAGGATTGCGTTGAGTTTGAGTTGGGTTCGTTCGTCTGTGATACCGATGTTTTCAAGAAGGACGGGCATGAAGTGTGTTACAGCACCGTTCCCGGACCACTGGACCTTTGTTAGAAGGGCTTTGACCGAAAGAATATAATGGAGAGATATACCTGAGAGAAGAAAGCCATACCAATGACACAGACCATTCTCCACTTTGCAGTAGTGGTATTCCACAATTCGGAATAATCCCACCACCGCTTATCAGACCCCGAAATAACTATCTCTTCAAGCATCTCCTTGTACGAAAGAAGGACTATTGGTGACTTCCGGTTACCCTCGCCGTGGTACATTGTCATGACCCGAATTGCTTCTTCGTTGCGGTCATTTGAAACAAGCTTCGAAAGAGTCAGCATAGGTTCAATATACATGCGTGCATGCCACAGCAAATCTGGAAAAACAAAATGAAGCATGACATACCCAACGCGGAGTTTCAGGACACCAAAGACATGTGACAAGAAGTGTTCCAGAGGCGGCGATTTGGAGCCATAAGGGGACTCTCCAGGCCTGGGGCGATTTGATGGTGTCAGTTCCATACATTGACCAAGATGCTGCGATCTATGAGAAATAAAGGTCAGCAACAAAAAAAAGCTTCGTCATATACTCCCTGAAGTAATAGGTTCTGTTATCATACCCCACCAACAAAATACCAGGTGTTGTAAAGCCCCGTCAAGGTACCTCTCCACGCCGGATGTGCCATCTCAGCTACATATGTCGGACCAGCGGTCGTCAAAATGGCCGCGCCGAGACCCAGTATAAATCTGCCCCCCATGAACTGGGGCTGTGTTCTTGAACTTGCCTGGACACATGTCCCAATGATTGTTATAAAAGCGCCGGTGAATAGGCCCCATCTTCTTCCCCACCCATCTGTTATCGGGCCACAGATGAAGCACCCACTGATATGTCCAATAGAGTAGACCAGAAAGACGATGCCTGTGCTTGATCCAAGAGTTTTCATACGGAAGTAACTAAACCACCAAGATTAGTAGAATTTCTTAGTTAAAAGCCCAGGCCAATACAAACTCTTGGTACTCCTTCATGGCATTAATCCCACCCATGACAGATCCATCGTAACCATTGATAGCAGACGATAAAAATGCCACAAATAGGAAGTAATATAGCTTAAACATCGGCTTTGTCCATGGGCTCGGTTTCTGGGCCAGAAGCGCCTTCGTAAAGCCCACATGAGAAACACTTCTGATGTACTGCTGATCGCTGGAGAGTGGGGCCGCCAGACTCGGAAACGAGTCAGAGCACGAGTATTGCGTTGGATCTCCCTGCCCTTTACTCATTCCTCCTGGTGACGTGACTTCGTCGTCTCCAATACCATAATTCGATGCAGCAGCACCGGTGGTTTGATATCGATATTCTCTCTGTGGTGACGTTCCCCCATTGATACCGCGGACAGATGTGTCCAGCTCCATGGCTGGATGGAGGAAAGGGTTTGCCAGCTTGATGGCAGATGGGCAGACTAAATGAAGCCTTGCTTAATGGGAGGGCAGCGTCGTGCAATTATTCGAAATGTATTTCCCGTCAACCTGGCATACGGTTGGTCTCCAGGAACAGAGAACCATAGCGATGATCCACAAAAGTAGTAGACAAGTCGGGGAAGGTGGTGGGTACCGTAGGGAATATCAACAAATAGACTGCGGGAAACGACTGGGGTGTTTAATTTTTTGACTTGGGAAGGGGGGGGGGGGGTGTGTGTGTGAGGCTTGTGGATGGGGACTGCAATAATTGGGGAAGCTGTCAACCCTGCCCGTACAGAATAGATTAGACACCCATGTCTGCTTTCAACTTTCTCATACCGAATTTTTTTATTATTTTATTTTATCTTCCAAGCGGAGGGACGCATCGCTAAGGGTGCCCCGCATTTGTTGATCCAAATGACCATCCATTACTGGGCCTGTTTCGAGATGATGCACACTGGATGGTAGGTAGTTATCACTGCCCGTGTGGTGGTGGTGGTGGTGGTGGTCATGGAAGACCCTTTGGTGGAGTGAGTGATAAGTAATATAACGATGCCTACTAACGACCTAGTAGGAGAAGTGAGACCTGTGATCTAGCCTTTTGCCCACCTTACTGGTGACGCCAGGTACGGCATTCGATCGATCTTTTCCTCCTATCCCGTAATCCGATACTTAGATGCTGCCTATTTTGAGACAAATAATTGCTAAAAGAGGAAGGGTGGCAGCCGAATAGGTGTGTGATCCAGACACCAGCCACGGCTAGCTGGGGCCTGCTGCTCGAATCAATAGATAGCTTTAACGGACTATGGGATATAGCTATAGATCATGTTCAGGAAACGAGATTCTCTATTGTTACTAGTATACTCCCGGTCCCTTCGTCACCACTTCCCCGGAAAACACCAATTCCATTTTGATCGATAGTAGGAGGGTGCAAACGGCTTTCTTGCAAGGAAGTTTAGGCTGCGCACGGCCACTTTGCAGCGTAGGAGGGTTATGAATATGGGTAGTGTGAGTACTTACATGTAAGCAGCACCCCTTTCTTGAGCGTACACTTTCGATATTTGGGGGAATGAAATTCGTTAAAATAATTGATACCTGGGGTACTTGGAACTCTTGCAGCCTTTCCACCGGTCTCAAGGGGATGAGATCTGGTGGACATGTACATGTGTGACAGTACCGAGGCATTGGTGGTCATGCCAAGTTTCAATATCCTCCTACTCTTGCACAGGGTGCGTACCTATAATTATGGCACATATATCCCAATATTGGTTCACCTGGGTATCTGATGTTGATATGTAGGTACATAGGAGGTGTCTTGTGGCGAGCGGTGAATGCACTTGTGGTGTGGCACTCACGATCATGCAACACTTTCTCTGAGGCTCGACGTCGGGCGTTCTTTCAGCGAGACCCCGTATTGAAGTGCTGCACAATTGAAGTGCTGCACAAAGCACTTGATCGCAGGAGAGGACAATCATTAATATCCTACATGGGATTCTGGCTAAACAATCGTTGCGATGAGATAAGAACACCGCACCGCCAAAAAAGACTTGATCTCAGAAATTCTAATTAGTTAACGCCACCACCCTGCGCTTTCCCAGCACGATTGGCCGTGGCAGCTAAGTTTTAGGAGTTTTTTTACTTTTATTTTATTTATCTAAAGTACATCTACAAGTGGTCTAGGGCTATCATTTCCCAAACAAGCACCTCTCATGCTTCCCCAGTCACATTACTGTTGACAAGCGCAGCTCAGAGGGGCGCGTGCACCCCAGAAAAACCAGATATCGATTCTTGACCGAAATCTTTGGGTTTCCGGGGCTGTGGATGTTCTTTGGCACTCTGCTTCACAGGCGGCTACATGTAGCTGCTGTTACGTCTCTAACGACTACAGCAGCTCGGTAAATATTTTCGAAGCGACGTGCGCATGTGTCACCATCCATTAGAAGCTCCTGTATTCGCCAAGGTAAACCCGTTAAATCATTCCCTACCTGCGAACTAGGATCTTACTTTCCAGGACGTCAAGACAAAGTGTGGTTGGGGGGATTGTGGGGAGGAAGGCTTGTTGCTGTAGGTTAAGTGCTTGGAACCTTGGAGATTTTCGTATGGGGACTCTACATCAAGAAACGTTTTCTTCTTCTTGCATTGGCTATTATTGACTCTGTGAATAGACAGTCCTCTGCCACTGTACTCGCTAGCCAACCGAAGAGATATGGTTTATGCCTGTGGAGAGACATGATACTGGGAATATCCTATTCTCACATATTGCACTGAGTTCACCCCTGTTCTCAACTCGCGTTTGACTTCGCCTTCAGCTTGATGAGCTGTACATCATTACAATGTTCTCTGTCCTATGTCTCGGTTCAGCACCGGAATATTATCATCCTACATCTAGGCCCTATTAACGGATGGTACCGGCACCGCGCCGAGTGCGCCTTGATGATCGAGATAACAATACCATGATTTGGTTTCAGAGGACGACATCATTACGCCGATACTGTAAGCACTACGGATCACACTTTATAGGGGCAAGCCTGTTTGTTTTTCTTTTTCGTTACAAAACCCCTCATCAGCGTTATAGTATGCCGAGTCGGTTCGGATTGGAACGGCATCTTGGTCTTCAGCCAAGTGAGTAACACATAGTGCTAGCGGTTTGTTTAAAGTTCGTGGCTTGCTTTCCCCAGGATTAATAGAGTTCGGATGTTGCACTGCTTCTCGTGGTGGGCTTTCTTTTTTCTCTCGTGGTGGGTTTTCTTTTTTTCTCTTTCATCTCATCAAAACGACGGGGCGGGCATTAGCAGAGTGGTATTCTGCTGTACTTGCTCTAGCTAGGCACTTGGAGGAATATCCATGACAATCCGGGGAAAGAGTAGCGAGAAAATGAGGGCGGCAATCATTCTCATGTCCCCCTGTGTACTGCCTTATCAACGTTCGTGAAACCACTAGTGGACTGTAAATCGGGTACCATTAGATGTGATTCTGCATGTGCCCTCTTTATTACTATGGTCTAGCCGTTGCTTGTGCCAATAAGGATTGATGCGTTAAAGTCAGTGATCACTTCATTAATATTACGACGTCAATGATCGACTGTAGCTAGCCCGGTCTGAGCAGATAGTACCTATCCTGCCGAGTCCGGGACGCCCATTACGAGGACTTAGCTAGGGGCATGTAGATAGAATTCATGTGTTTGTCTGGATCTTATTTTACGCTCCTTTTTTTTCTTCCTTCTTTCCTTCCCCGGCTCGAAGCTACAATTACGAGCGACGGCGTATCATTCCGGCCGCATCTTCCTGAAGAATGAAGTCGAAGGAGAAAAATTCTACGAGAAAAACAAAGCAAAATCTGTCTAGGATACGCTGTCTTAGAAAAATGCTCGCTTAGCATGATATATATCAATCACATGATCCAGGATGGTTCTGTTTCAATTTTCCTTAGTAGTCGAGCTAGGTCGTGGGTTGTTCAGCGAGAGGAGGTGGCGAGGGCTGAAACTGTCTGACTATCATCGTTGTTATGTCCTCGCTTAAGGAATGTGTCGGAGCGCGATAGTTCGCATTGAGGGATACACAATTGATGAATCAATCAGTCAATCACATTGAGGGATTTGGAAATCCGAGTGAGAGGCTGTGAATCATTGCGGCAATGGAGAATTTGGGGGTTTACGTACGAACCCCGCACTAAGCAAACAAGAACATGCGGCCCTTTGGCTTGTGAAGGGGGGTATTTGAGATGTCACATATCATTGAGTGTGGTAACTAAACAGAGTCCCCTACATGATAGTTACGGGGGAGTTCATCCTTTGCTTGCCCACTGACTGATTTGTGGTCGATCCTGCGCACAATATCACTACAGAAGTAGTATAGGTTTATCACTCTATCAAAGAAAATAGGATTAGGATAGGGGAAAGTTCTGGAGCAGTGCAGGGGTGGTGTTTTGCTCGGGATACCTCCTGAAAGATGCCTTGGCCCTGAAAAGACTAAGGGGCATACTGCAATCAAACGTTTGGAAAGTGCATAAAACCGCACATGACGTCAATGATAGTAATGTTGGCTTTTCGCACCCCTTAAGCTACATGTACAGCAAAACCTATCATAATTCCACCCCCCGTGGTGGCCGAATTTTGCTGGAATTATGGTAGGGATGGAATTTAGAAAGAGCTATTTAGAAAGAGGTATTTACTAGCAATCTACAGGTATTGTTCCCTCCAACCGCTGGAAGTTTGGTAGGGTGGAATTTCGAGAGGGTGGAATTATGATAGGTTTTGCTGTACTTTAACTTGATATGTACCTGTATTTTCGGCTAGTAAAGAGAATCTCCCATGACACCAACAGCTACGTGTTCTATCATTCTCTTATGGGAGCCTTGTTGTCCTGTTTATCGCTCTGATCAATGAAAAGGGAAGAAAAGAAATTAAAGAGAAAGATCAAGAGAAAAAGCAAAGGCAAGGGGAAAAGAAAAAGAAAGAGGAAAAGAAAGAAGAAGATGAAGAAGAAGAAAAAAAGCATTTAGTATATAGCTAGGTGGTACCAGGGAATAATATCTGAAACCCTCGACCAATGATCAAGCTAACATCAACGGTAGATACGAGAACGAACAAGAATACGTGAGCTCGGTCATCCCAGCCAAATTTCATTACAGTAGGTACATACACAAGCACAGCCACTATATACAGCACACAGCGGTCGAATTAAATCTTAAACCCACGTGTATCCCGATGGACCAGTTCTCGGGCCCCATAGGTAAAAGGCCAGCCCCGGCCCCCATCTCGCGGCCCGGATAGAGAATCCCGACCGATCAAGAACACCACATCCTATCCGATCCGCTCCGGTTGTATGGTCCTTGCACCCAATACCAATACCTACATAGACCCAGAGCCTTGTAGCATGATGTATGATGATACTGTCTCACGGTTGACCGGCCGCGGTGAAGAGTCGGCAAATCCTCCTCTCTGAAGCTGTCTTGGGGGGCAAGCAAGACATATAAGATGAACATTTATACATTGCACTCATTACCCATATCTTATCTCGGATCAATGTGCCCGAGCCTTCCGTGCCTGCCGTAGCGACATGTCCCGGATGAGTGAGCTGGGCTGAACGGTGGCTCGAGTCCCTATAGGTGTCACGGATATATATATATACAGCGATTCACAGGCATTTGGCGAATACACCCATTTGACGAACAGGGATTACGGCCAATAAGAATCAGGGTATCAAGTCAAACTCGCAGTTTGACTGGTTGCTACATGTATACTCGTAGTTTTTTGGCGTTTCCGGACGCAACTGCTATTGCATACACAGAAAAAACCCGCCAAGGCTATCTTTTGTATGGCATGCAATAGCAGTTGCGTCCGGAAACGCCAGAAAACTACGAGTATAATGTAGAGTAGGCTATAGATTGCCGACCTGCCGGCAGTGGCCAATCTAATCGAATCGGCCAATAAGCCAGACAGCGTGGGGTTTACTCTACTTTTTGCCCTCCATATGGGTCTACTACATATATATCTACCGGTTGATGGGGGGAGAGTGAGGGGGGGGATGCATTCTGATCAGATCTAGCTTAGATTTCGAATAGATATTATCGTTCTAGACTGCACAAGTGATGAAGTAGCAATGAATTTTGTCTCCTCCATTAAGAAGTCTATCACCCGCGGGGTAGATGGGGTATTTGCAGTAAAGTATTGGCATCAACCACTCTGTATAACCTGGCTGTCTAAGCGATGAGACTCCTCCCGGTATTCATGTATGTAAATACCTGCCTACATATCTATCTATAAGCCAAGGCACGCGGGGTAGGTACACATCAATATCCATCATTGGCTGAAGCATTGCCTTAATTCGCAATACGAACGGCCTGCTAGTTTGTTGATAGGCCATTTGCGCAAAAGATTCTAGCTCCAGATTCCGGTAACCTGATTGGCGCCGATCCTCCCATCAACCAATCATACAAGTAGAACTTAGAGCCACCTCTATCTGCGCAAAGGGTCTATTTGGTCAAGCAAGTTATATAAGTGGGCAGCTATCAATATTGATAGCCTATAGAGTACATACATGTATATAGAAAACCAGGAAGTAGCGCGCCGCCGCCCCCAGATCTCCACGTTCAAGGACCGATAGAACATTTTCGAGAAACGCATTCCCCGCGAAAGCTCGAAGATCCTCAAGCCAGGAGGGTACAGTCTTGGATTCAACGGCTCGCACATCCATGAACCCAGACTAAAGTGACGGTCCCTGAATCCGCCAAACAAGGAGAAAATGGAGTTGATGGGAAACAGGATGTTTAATGGCGATGGCGATGACGATGAATGATCTAAAAGTGGGGAAGCTGGGGGAGAGGAGAATAGAAAAAAAAAAGCTTCGAATTATCGGGTTATGAGGATGTTGTGTCTATAATATCTAGATACCCGGGCACTAGCACACATATGAAGCAGCGCAGGGGTATGGAAAGATCGGTCCGTAGATCCTGTACATGCCCTGGATGACACGTTGGATGGAAATTTGGTAAATAGATCACCCCCCTGTTCGGCTATGGGGGATAATGCCTACATGTATCGATATCATAATGGGGAATGTCATTTCAATAAGTACATTTACCTACCCACACATACATGTAGATAAAGCCAAAAGTACTAGTCGAAACTTCAATAAAGCAATGCTATAGACAGCGTCGGCCTAGCTAGAGGAATTCTACAAGAAGATCCCAATTCCAGATACCACCTGATCCTAATTATATTAATGTACCAGTGATCAGGTGCAAAATTTATTTCTCACGGTCTGCATCCACAGTAGAAAACTTTGGTCCTGGACAGTGAACCCGCCGGGCCAGTATGCCAGATTACCGTCAAGCACTGCATAAGGTATATACATGTAGTTCATGTACCTACATACTCAGGTTACTCTATATGCAAATGCAGGCCTACCTACATGTAGGTATGTAGGTACTCTACATGTACATGTAGCTATATACTTGGGCAGGGCCGGTGCTGCAATAATTATATAACCATAATACATCCAAACCAGCAGCAACCCGAACACCAATATTACATGTATTATTACATGTAATAACGAGTAACGGCTGCGGCTGTTTGGCCGGCCATGTATGTTGTATCGACTTGAACGCGCGTCAGGGCAGTATGGGGCATGGGCACCCGCGCCCTTTTCCCTCCTGATCCCTCTTGATCCTCCACACATACGCAAAATGGTCATGGTCAACAAAAATTGTACTTCTACATACCTTCCAACTCTGCTCAATTAAGCAGGAAACGGGACCCCAGCGCCAAAATTTGAAGGTTGTGAACTTCAACGTATTGCATCGGTCGCACTGGACGGGAATCACGGGAAACAAGAAGAAGCAGGTCGACGATATAATCAATGTGCTCCGTGTCTAAGATGCTGGATACATGGACTCTGCATACATGCAGTATCTGGTCAGCATCCCTAGGAAGGAATAGCGCCATTGCAGTTAATCAACCTGTTTCCACGCTACCAGAACTGTCTGCGGATCCTTACCCCTTGGCCTCCCAGGAGTCAACCAATTGCAGTGTCTGCGCGTGCTGTAACAACGGTACTGACGGGAGAACGTTAATTTCTTGTGCAGTGCAGTGGCATGTTGTGGAGGGGGTTCTCGGACTACTCATCTCATGAGGTATGCAAGTGCCTATACTTTCTCTTGTCCACTCGTAGTTTCATGGCTAACTTTATAGATCTGTCCAGCCACGAAACAATAGCACTAGGAACAACTGTAGCACTAACTGGCCGTTATTCCTGACTACTGCCCTTCTTCTATAGTTGCAATGACATTGTTAACCTAGCCCTCCCGAAGCAATCCCCCCTGTCCACCGCCCCATATTCCCCCGCCAATTCCGGAGTTTTCGGCTCCCAGTTCCTTGGGAGAATAAGCTTTTCCCTACGAATCCACAGCCTGATTACTCTGTTTCCATACCCGCTCCGGGCGGACCTGCGTTGCGGATCCCTTCTTTTTCCGACCGGACGAGAGGAGGATATTTTCTTCTACAGCTTCCTTCTGGCTGCTACCCGGATACGGATCAAATATTCCGATGGCATTGCGTGCTGGATAGCACTGTGGGCCGTGGTTGCGATGTTTCGTGGTGTTGTTTCTATAGCTTATAGGCCGTGCGGAGAGGTGTGGACCCTGGTCGTCGCAGGTATAACGTTAACGGGGAGTGGAATGTACTTACTATATGGCTGATGAACAGGTTCGTGATCGGGTGCTTCTTTTCTGCTAGTAAAACCCTATAGTAACAGTACTATGTGGGTGCATTGTAGGGTTAATTACATGTAGTTGGACCACCGCCCGAGCTCCACTTGCCATCATCCGGCTTGGTTCTCTGCAGCCTGGCTGATATTTCCCCACAGGGTCTACATAGTACTGCAAAGAGCTCATATGTTTGCTCCTTAGCACATTAAGCCAGTACTAGTAATGCCTCAGGTCAAGGCTTGGTATAAGAACCACCCAATCCACCCCCCGAGAGAATCTATCCTTCAAGACAAGACAGCAAGTCTCTCTGCACCCAGTCACTCATTATCACCCGTCGTTCCTTCACGCAAACGCAACAAAAAATGAAGTACTCCCTCACTCTTGCAGCTATCACGCTGCCTATATTTGCGGCCGCCCAGAACGCCGCCTATGCCCAGTGTGGCGGTCTCACCTGGACCGGATCGACAACCTGCGTGAGCGGGTACGCGTGCACTAAGGTCAACGACTGTAAGTCTTGCACCGTTCTTGGCTATATATCGATAGTGTTGGTGGCTGACTTAAGGACTGTATGTACACAGACTACTACCAATGTACTCCGGGAACGGCGACAACTACCGCCGTTGCTACCACCACCACTGCGGCCACCGCCACAGGCACGGGAAGCGCTAGCTGCTCGGGGACTTTGACAAAGTTCAAGTACTATGGTGTGAACGAGGTTGGTCTCTCCTACGCATATCTACTCATAGGATAGTGTATATGATGCTGACTGTATACAATTAGGCGGGTGCGGAGTTTGGAAACGCAAATGTCCCCGGTGTGTTGGGCACGGACTACACATGGCCCACGACTGACAGCATTGACTACTTCATGGCGAAGGGGTTCAACACGTTCCGTATCGGATTCTTGATGGAGCGTCTTACGCCTCCGGCAACAGGTCTCGCGGGAGCATTTGATGCGACCTATCTGGCCAGTCTCAAGACGGTTTGTGGCCTTAGTGTGGGAGATGTTTGATTGAGGATTTTGGCTAATATTTGTGGGCCGTAGATTGCAACTTATGTCACTGGAAAGGGAGGATGTGAGTTAATGCTTGTCTCGATGGGTTGTGAGTGGTGTGCTGATTTGTGGTAGATGCGGTCATTGACCCTCACAACTTTGGGCGTTACAATGGTGGTATCATCACCGACTACACCAGTTTCGGAACATGGTGCAAGACCTTGGCTTCCTCGTTCACATCGGACTCCAAGATTATCTTCGGTCAGTCCTCTCTCGCAACATACCTGTGTGGCTGAATGCTAACTCCTCCCGCAGACACAAACAACGAGTACCACGACATGGACCAAACACTCGTCTTCAACCTCAACCAGGCCTGCATCAACGGTATCCGTGCTGCCGGCGCTACCTCCCAGCTCATCCTCATCGAAGGAAACTCCTACACCGGTGCCTGGACCTGGGTCTCATCTGGCAACGCTGCCAGTCTCCTCTCGTTGACCGACCCCAACAACAACCTTGCCTACCAGATGCACCAGTACCTCGACAGCGACGGTTCCGGAACATCGGCCACATGTGTTAGCAGCACCATTGGCGCTGAGCGTATCGCGGCCGCCACCGCATGGCTCCAGGCAAACAACAAGAAGGGATTCCTCGGTGAGATTGGTGCAGGAAGCAACGACGCGTGCATTGCGGCAGTCAAGGGCGCGCTGTGTGCGATGCAGCAGAGCGGCGTGTGGATTGGAGCACTATGGTGGGCGGCTGGACCGTGGTGGGGCGAGTAAGTTTTGATGATTCCTTTTCCGGGTTTGAAATATACGTAGACTGACTGTTGGGATAGCTACTATCAATCGATTGAGCCCCCGAGTGGTCTAGCAATTCCTAGGATCTTGCCTGAGGCGTTGGTCCCGTTCTTGTAGAGCACTCACTCCGAGAGGGATCAGCTGGCAAGTTTATAATGGCGTAGAGTAGTTGGGGAGCGGAATCTAGGGAGAGGGAGTGGAGTGGAGGGAGGGGGAAGAGGGGCTCTGAGAGCTTTTTGTATCATCACTAAAAAAGAATTTGTTTATTGATTGGAAATGAAAGTGCAAAATTGGTTGTGATGATGTAGAGACTGTTGGATATGGCGTTAATTGTGGTTGGCGTTCCACAGAGATGTGCATGCTTGGGCTGGCTAGCTACATGTGTATATACATAGCGGGCGGGTGCACGTGTGCCAAGGACAGGCATATCGAGTGACGGCTTATGACCGCAGAACTCGGGCCGACGCACACCCGCAAAGCGAAGATGCGTGAGGTATGCGGTTGATTTGTTCCGGCCGGTGAATGCACTTACATGTAATGCGATAAACACTTAATGCATACTTAGATCTCCTAAAAGTCACGCCGTCCTCCACAGCTTTGCAGCACAGCCCCTCCGTGGTTCGTGGTTTTCCTATCGTCATGCATGACGGGCGTGCTTCCAGATCAGGCCGCTATGTATTGCACCGCCCGTCAATCTAGGATATCTGCGCACATTATACAGCAGGCCATAAAGCGCCGAGTGGAGAGGAACAATCAACTACAAGACCCCCAAGCAGTGCAATTTGAGCATTTACCGTCCTGTGGGACCATATGGTATCGCGAGTTTCAGACCCATCATGTCAGCTACATACAACCTCAATTGGCTGGTCTCAAAGTCGTGGATATCTTGACATTACACATATCCCTCTACCACACACATCTCTTTACCAGTCAAGTAAAAGTAAAAGTAAACCCATTATCCCTCAATATTAAAATACATCAACCAAACAACTAATCTGCAGTAAAAAAAAGAAAAGAAAGAAAAAACAGACCAATCACCGCGTTCTAAGGGTATAATTACAATAACTACCTATCAAATTTCTCATGCCACCTTCCCCTTCTCTCCCGTCCCAAAATCCACTGGAAACTCCACGCTGCCCACCAGGCCCTCCACACCGGCCACCAGCCTCCCTAAATCCGCCACCAAGATGCTCACCGCCACCTGCAAAACCGCAAACGCGACATACCCCTCCTCACCACACCTCTCGATCCCCAAGATCTCCGCATCCCGCTCCTCCAGCGCCTTCGAAAGCCCATATGGCCCCGGCACCGCCACCGCCGGCGGCAGTGGCCGCCCCCCCGCAAGAGTTGTCGACAGCAAACAAAGTAGCCCCGTCACCTGCGGCGACCGCGTCTCCACCGTCTTGAGCAGCGCCGACAAGTCCCTGACCCACGCCTGGCTGCTGTGCGAGAAGCTACGTGACGCAAACGCAATGATGGACAGATACGTGGTGATGCTAGCGCAGATATCGATCAGATTGTCGTAGTGCGCTTTTGGCCATGCCCCGCGCAGCGACGGCTCAAAGACCGTCATGGCGCTGTTGCGCCGCAGCGAGTCGAGCGCGATGATGGACGAGGTCATGAGCTTCACGCGGCGCTTCTCAAAGACGGCGCCGTGGCTGTGCTTGTCGGTCTCGTCGCCGGCGGTGCCGTCGATGCGCATGCGCACGAGGGAGATGGTGTTGCTGTAGCTCTGTGCGAGGAGGTAGAGCTCTGCGGCAACGTCGCTGCGGATGCGGGAGCGGGTGGAGGTCGGGTATGGGAACACGGTGAAGAAGAAGGCGACGCCGATGCCGGCGAGGGTCACGAGGAGACGGTACCAGCCGAGGTCGTTGATGCCGAGAACGGGCTGGCCGGAGGCTTCGGAGGCGGGAATGCCGACGACGCGGACTTGCAGCTCGTAGCCGATGATCATGATCTGGGTGATCATGGCCGTGAAGACGGACTGGATCATCTGTGGGGTCTTGATGATGAAGTAGAATTCTGGGACTGTCAATGATTGCACGGACAGGTTTTGGGTGGCCTAGTGAAGGATGGGGAAACTTACGGATTGCAACAAAGAACCAGAGAAGGACGATCACACCTCTGTGTTGGTGGTCAGAATCATGTATATACACATATATATATAAGGGATGAAAGATGGTGGAAAGATGACTTACACAGTGTTTCCATCGACAATATACCAATTGACAAAGGCGAATATCACAGCCAAGACAGTGCCAACGATCCTGCCAATGAAGCCAAACAACTACACCAAAATATCAGCAGGGTTCCCAAAGCCCTTAGGACTTGCACGAGAGACTCACCGAGGCACCGCTCGTGGGACTCATCCCAATGGCGACCATAATCATGGCCCACATGACCCTCTTCTCGTTGAAGAACACATAACTCGACTCGAAGAATGCTGGTGCCGCCACGACCATTGTCGCGAATGCAACTCTGACGCCAAATGCGCTCTCGTCGCTCCTGAACAGCTCTGCGCAGCGTGAAAGAACCTCACCAACCCTCTGCAGCCCGCCGGCTGCTGGAAGATGCTCTGGGTCCCGCACTGGTCCGATCCCTGGCTTACCTTTACTGCTGCAACCAACGTCGCCAACATCGACAACATCGTCCCCATCCCCATCCGCACTCAAGAGCCACTTCTTGACCCTGCGAAGAGAAGGATATACAAACCGCCGCCGATCGAGGATACCAGATGCCTTTGTCGCCTCCGCAAAGCGCGCAAGCGACAACAGAGACCCAGCAGCAGAGCGAAGTAGATGCTCCATAAACAGCACCAGGTACAGCATACTCTTTGCGTCCTCATCAAGCATAGTCTGTGCCTTCCTCGTCATATCCCCCACATCGACCGGGATTTTCGCCTTGAAATGGCTCTTGATCTCGTCCGTCCTTGTCGCATAAAACGTCTCCACTCTCTCCTGTAGCACATCACAGAACCCAATTTGTCCAGGGACCCTGACTGCGCTCTCTTCTACGTCCACCGCTTTCTTGTCCTGCTTCCTCCCTCCTAGCCCTAGAAGGATCATTGTGTGCTCCACAGCCTCCTCGCAAAGACCTGCGATAACGCCATACGGCTCTCGCAGTAACCGCATCACCTCCGCAAACTGCTCCTTGCCGTGGCACTCACCGTCCTCGCTCGCGGTGGCGCGGGCCACCCCGCGGTCAAAAATGTCGAGGATGGCGGTCATGCCTTGAAGCGGGAGAACGGTGGCTTGTATATGCTTGTGGGCTGCGCGCAGGTCCGTGGTGGAGTAGTGGCCGATGGCAGTCTCGCGCTTTGCCATAGGAAGGTCAAGGGTGAGCTTCGCAAAGAGGTCGGAGTGGGTCTTTTGGGCGACGGAGAGTGGGGGCGGGGCGGGCTTGTCAGAGCTGGGCTTGTGGATGTCGTAGGATGAGAGGTTTTCGTACTGCTGCATGAATGCTTTCTGTTTGCGGTAGTGTCAGCCATTGGCCCCCCTCTTAATTCGCGCCCAAAATATCGCTGACACCGATAAAACGGGGGGGGGGGGGAGCTACGGACCTGCTCTTTCAACAGTGTTTTACACCCCTCGAGGTAGCCGCCCACGACTCTCCACCAAACAACCCGGCAGTTGACTGGAATGACTACGACGCCGACAACAAGACTGAGCGCAAAGCCCGTCATGAACGCCTTGATCAGCAGTACCACGATGCTGATTGCCCTCGGCATCGTGATCAGTGGTCCGTACGTGAACACGACGCTTATAAAGATGGTGTAGAGGATCACCGGTATCGACAGCGCGGGCATCTTGGCGCGGAACACATTGACGAGCCAGACGTTTGCAAAGAGCCATGCTGCGGAGACGGCGGCTGCGGAGCCGTTGAATGGGGAGGTGGGGGCCGATGGGTTATGGCTGCGTGCGATTGTGGCGGTCCAGAGGCCGAAGAGGGCTGCGGCGGAACCGAGACAGACGGCGATCTGTAGTAGAGCGGTTATGATGTTAGCTAGGGGCGTATAGATAGAGGGCAGCAAGTGGGGGGGGGGGGGGACGTACAGAGTTCTGGATCGTAAGTTGGACGAGCTTTGCGCGTGGGAGGATGCACAAGGACAGACTGGCGACAATGGTGACGAGGTAGCCCATGGTGCCATAGGTGGCGGCAATGGTGGAATTTTGGTACATTGCGGTGAAGATTGTGGGCGGGAGGGCGCCTCTGTGTTCAGGCAGTCAATATTTCTCTCTCTCTCTCTCTCTCTCTGCCCTGGAGTTGGAATTGGAATTGGAATTGGAATTGTAAACATACTTTGCCATCATCATCAGCGTCCCGGCATCGAGTCCTAACTTCCGCCATAGTGTCGCCAGTTTCCCCGCCGGCTTCTTCTCCTCATGGACGGTGCTGGCGTCGGCCATCGTCGGGTCCTCTGAGTCTGCAGAAGACATGATGGTGATTACTCTAACGTCGTGGTTGCTCAAGAGATAAGCTTAAACTGCGGATCGAGGTTTGTTTACTATTATAATTCCAGCAGCACCACAGAACTGGGGGGAGATCAGCTATTCTTTATACACAACAATCAAATAGCGATACCAGGTCCCATCCAGGTGTGCATGTGCTCTGCACGCCTAAACCCAAAGCCCCATCGGATCCCGACATGCATCGAGTGTCTCACGGAATCCGTCACTCGGAACCCGTAGGCTATCTTGCAGTGATCCTGACGCAAGAGCGCCGGGCGTTGCAGCCAATAACGGGAGTGGCTGTAGCTTGGCGTGTAGGATTACTGAGCACACTGGCAGGGATGGCGCCGGAGAGACTGAAAACTGGTTTTGCTAAAAGAGGAGGTTTGGTCTGCTTTGGTGGTTGGGGGCCGACGGAGGAGCTCAATTGGAAGCTGGAGAAACTACTGGTGCTGGTTAGTATGTAGCTTAGAGCTGAGCAGTAGAGCAGTACCCTCCCAAAGCATGTATGTACCTACCTACTCTACAGACAGACATATCTGCCCAAGCGATAAAGGAGGGGGAGGGGGAGTGATTAAAGGCATGTTTCAATTGACGGAATAACCACGGTCTGAGGGCCAGAAGCGCTAGGACAGGCCTTATGAAATCATGAATATTGATTAAAAACCCCCCAAGCCTCCTGCCTTGCTTGGCCATGGGCTTGGGGGATACCGATGAGACTGTGGCATATGCATATAAACGGCCGGACGCGTATGGATATCCCCATCACGGCCTCATTGGTGCGGGAAGCCAACTTGCTGAAAGGCCAGGAACCCGAAAGCCGCGCTTTGAGGCCGGCCGAGGAAGGCCTCCAGCGGCCGGACGTTACATATAGAGTGTTTGTGGGGGGCTGTGGCTCCCGTTATACACAAGGCCCTGTACCGTGCACCGTGGCCAGATGTGTTAATTATGGAGGTGCTTCTTCGACGTATGGGCCCCATGGCCAATGCATAGCCCGGTGGTGCCTATGAAAAGGGCGGTGTTGTATGTAGGTACATAACTACTTGTACTTGAGTATCTCTTGTCAAAGTCGAGGATAGATATATAGGCTGAACTTATCCCCTGACGTGTAAACAGCTTACAACTCGCGGTATTGATTCATCAAGAAATGATTTTGGAAAAACGAATGTAACAGTACGGGACATGTCTAGGTCTATTGAACTAAGCAAAGACAAGGCAATATTGTTATCAAGACGATATGGTATGATCAAGATTTAGATTATCATTAACTGCATCGACCGAAAACCAACACAATTTACAAAATACAAACGAAAAGGTCTATAAAAAGAGCGTAATTGGGCCCACTCAATGGGCCAAACCATTTCTACACCCATCACTTCCTGAAATTACATCACACCAGACCCCCCTCAGTACGACCTCCTATACCCGTCCAGCGGTAGCGCATACCCCGGTGGCGACCCCGGCGGCGACCCAGGCAGCGGCCCCGGGGGCCTCAAAGGCGGCTGAATCACCGGCCCCGGCGGACTGGGCGGGCCCTGCGGACTCAAGGGCGTCTGAGGGCTCGGCGGACTTGGCGGCACCTCATAAACCGGCCCCGGCATCGGCGGCACCTGCACCTCGATTGCGGGCCCGGGCGCCGGCGGCCTAATCGGCACCTCCATCACAGGGGGCGCACCGCCCGAGTTGTAGGGGCTCTGGTATCCGAACGGCGGGCCGGGGGACATTAGTGGCGGCGGTAGCTGCGGGGCATCGGGATTGTAGGGCACGGAGTGGATGGGGGAGTCGGGGGGGCTGTCGGATCGGTGTTTGCGCCAGAGGAAGAATAGGAGCATTCCCATGAGCGCTGCGCCAAAGATGCTGCCGACGGCGACGCCGCCAATGGCGCCACGGGAGAGGTTGCCGGATGTGGGGGGGAACAAGGCGGGGGTGCCGGTTGGGCTGGGGGTTGCGGTTGGGGTTGGGGTTTGTGTGGGAGTGAGAGTGGAGGAGGAGGTGGGGCGGGTGGTGTAGATGAAGGTGGGAGGGGGCGGGGAAGAGCTAAAAGAGCTGGAAGAGGTGGAAGAGCTAAAAGAGCTGGAGGATGATGGCGAGGATCTGGAGGTTGAGCTCGTGGGGCTCGAGGAAGAGGAGGAGGCCCTGGAAGAAGAGGAGGAGGCCCTGGAAGAAGAAGAGGAAGGAAAAGAAGAAGAAGAAGAGCGGGTGAGTGTGAGAGTTGAAGCTGTTATCGGACTGCCGTAGACTATTGACGTGTAATCAGAGGAAGAGGACAAATCGAAAGTGGAAGTGTAATATACAGGTACAGAATATGTTGTGGGTAAAAAGTTGAACGAGGAAGAAGAAGAAACCAAGTTGCCAGAGCTGGAAGAGCTATCATATATTGGCAAGCCGGTGCTGTAGCTCGAGGTCAATGATGAGATAATCGAGAGTGTAGAAGTAGGACCTTGAGAGATGGGATAACTGGAAGAGGATGGTTCTGGAACGGGGGAGTATGTTGGTTCGGGGACCACACTGGATGATGGGAAAGTGATATAAATGAGGGAAGATGTCGCAGAGGATGCAATCGTTGATGAGATTGAAGGGACATAGGTCAAACAGTCTGAGGTGTAGAGAGAGCTGCTTGTGGAGAAAAAGGCAGATGAGTATGTCGAAGGCGGAGGGGGCGGAGGAGGGAAGAAAGAAGGATATGAATTTGCTGTGCAAGAACAGATCGCGACAGCATTGTTTGTAGCTGTTGTCGTTGCCGTTGTAGTGACTGTGACAGTTACAGTGACGGGCGGGGGACTATTTACAGTGCTGAAGATTAGCAAGCGCCAAAGATATGAGAAGGAATAGTAGGTCTCTCTTACCAGTAGAGGCACCAGTCACTCTCCGCCCCTTTGTTGTAGCAAGGCCTAGCTTCTGATCCCATGATGCCTAAAGTCGAACACTCAGTATCAATGACTTTAGATTGAAGCCCAAAGACTGATGAAATGTAGGTTCAAGGCTTTAAAAGTAACCCAGATTCCAGACGATTCAAACAATCCACGACCTTTGAACATGTGAAGAAAATCCACATTTATCATGATTATTTGACAAAAGAAATATCAACTAGAGATGAGCAACTTACAGATGAGATCGATGACTCCGCAGAAATGATGGTCAAGTCTCCAATGGAATAAAGGAGTACGATATTTCAGTGTCGGTGCCCGTGGGAAGGACCTGCACTTAAGTGCGATGATATATCGGTTAATAGGGTATCGAAACTGCGTTGACTGACTTGTCCGGGACACTCTTTCAAGCAATCGAGAATACACGTACGATATATAAATCCGTACCTGAATCCAAAGTTGCCTACTGCCCTGACAGCTACCACAAAACAGCCCTTGCAGGTTTGAAAGGCAAGATAGGTGGACCATGAGCTCAATGTATGCTCCTCCGGAAGTGACTCGTTTGACGAATCGGATAGAAACAGTCGAACGAGGCTGTATGATACACATGCATGGTGCTGGCAGAAAAAAAGAACCATTAACCCTTCAGCTCCGAGATTGAGCTTGTTGAGAATTCCTACTGGATACTAGCTGTCTATAGCATTGTAAGGGAAGGGCATAAGCACGGGCAGGTACAGAGTCTGGTGGGCAATGATCAACGGACTCATAAAACTATAGCTAGCGATAACAAGCTTTGGCCCGACGTCCCTTGTAAGGTTCAGGATCCATGAGATAGAGATCCCAACAAGGTGGATCTGACAGGCCCGAGCAAAGACAAATTCTTGCCTCAAGATGAGAGCGGCCGGTAATATATACATCTGTTTCAACCGAAAGTCGATACTGAAATATTATCTTTGGGATACTGCGATGTGATGATATATCGATACATGACGTCCTAGTGCTCCCACGTGGCCGTACATGCAACCTTGAGGCTCCTGGCCAGAGATGTATCCAACCACGTATTCGCTGCACCAGGTTAGAGGTTCTAGGGCGCCAATGAACCGCAAGTTTCACAACGAGTCAAAGATGACAGGGTCTCATATCCTAAGCAGAACGCCCATTGACAGCCATTCCATTGGCTGCCTTATCAACGCATGCCTGCCAATCAGATGTATCTTTTCCTACCGCCACCAATCTCATGGCAAAGATCAGCGGCTCATGCAGAGTTAACATGTCATAGCAAAACTCAGTACCAGGCCCGAGGTCTTCAATTATGCCAGTTGGCAGACCAGAACCCCTTACATGTTTCGTGAGTTTGTTAGGATATGTAGCACTTGACCCAGATTTTGGCCAGAGATCACAAAAAAAACCCCATCCCAATCAGTTGAGTAAATCTTTTTTTTACGAAGGGAAACAGGGCTGCTGGCCTATATATATTTAATTCTTAAGAAAAGCTGCCTGCACTGAATTTCCATGTGCGAGGTACTCTACATAGATACAAACAGCCCGAGACAAACTACAGATTGTCATATCACCATAGCGATATATAGGGAGATCTAGAGGTAGATTTCTTGGTGTTTGTATATGTATGTAAGCTATGGTAGGTACATGTACTCGGAGCACCAGCAGTCTAGCGCGTGTTCAGATTAGCTATGTAAAACAAATAAAGTGGAGGAGATTACAGTTCGCATATAGTACCGTACCGGCATGCGCTATCCAACCCCGAGGTCGATCGAACCTTAGATGTATATACATACCCCCCGTGCATATACCTACATGTATGTATAATAATAATAAATTACAATCATCACCCCCAGGTCAACATCTTCCACTTCTTTACACCACGCAATTCTCCTTGTGGCCTCTAAAGAAGACTATGTGTAGCTGGCATGGTTCTCACATCAATATCATAGCGGGCTCAAACTTTATAGCTAGCAGAAACTGGAGAAAGTTAATCAAGGCAAAGATGCCTTTTGGAGATCGACTGCGTGCCTTTTGCAACAGATTGAAAGTATCTCCATCACCTATAGAGACGGAATGCCCGAAGTCTATTATCCTCCGATTCCAGCCATCCCTCCACTCCACACCCGGTACTCCAATCGAGCGTCCAAAGTCAGCTGTTCCAGGGACTACAAGTACCTTATAAACCCTAACGTCGCAAACCTCTAGCGCATCTGTACGTTATCACTCCACAAATCTACGTGAGCTATATACAGAAGAGCCTCAGAGGTCAACCGATTCCGTCCAGGTCAGAGTCCCCGGTGGGTCTGTCACACCTCCGGTCACGACCGGTACCAACCACCTTGATCTCTCTTCGACCCCAAACACTCCCAAACACTTCAAGCTAGACGACACCACCCCCAACAGCTTCGCAAGCTAAGCTTACCAGAGGTCTGTGGGATGAGGTTGTAAAAAATCTGAGCATAGAGGGTCGAGAATATTTCAAGACATCTGGCGATGACGGACTCAACGCGCTGGAGACATTAATTGAAGAAACGAGGACGACGAGAGACGAATATAAAAAGACGTAGTGGGAATGCACTAGATATGCCGATAACATACTAACTCAGCTAGATAAATTTGCAAAAGTTGGCGATGTCATGGTGAAGCAGAGTCCCAGTATTGTGCCTATGCCATGGAATGGTTTTCGATTCCTTTTGCAGGTAAGTAATCATCGCTGCTCAAGTTAATAATATCCGGGGGCACGGCGGGCTCATGATCACTGTATTTTATAGATCCCCTTGAACAATATTGGAATTGTCGAGAACATTCTGCTTGCACTTGAATATATCGCACATACACTAGGTCGGTGTGCAATCTATGAACGCCTCTATCTGATGCCTTCAAACCAGACAATTTCCGCGCGAAATATTCGAGCCGCGCTACCGGATCTATACGCTGCAATTTTGACGTATCTATCTGAGTCAAAGAAACATTTCACCCAAAACCTTACTGGTACTTTAAGTTCCTTGAGATCAGCATTCCCGATACTGATTATATGATAAAGTGCGGACTTTACACAGCACATGGGATCCATATATATTAAGATTTAAGCTACTCATCTATAAGATTAAGGAGGGAGAGGCAACCGTGAAATATAATGTCAGTGCGACGAGAGACGAAGGTAGAACATAGCTCGCTAACAAACCTCGTGCTGACCTGGTGAATTCAGGTTCCTTTGGGCTGATGAGCGGTTTCACGGTAAAGTACGTTACGTGCATGTGCCCTTATCGTCACTCTAATTAAGAGACGATTCAAATATACATAGTAGGTACATGGCGTATATCAGGTTAGATTGCTACACGGGTATTTACATGTAGGAATTATGTGTTGAACTGGCCTTCTTGGGACGAGTAAGCATGTATACGTATTTATAAATGCGAGAACTTTCGATCGAAGGCGGGCAGTGTGCCTTGCAGTTGGAGGGATCTGTCTTTAATGTACTTCTTTCCAACCGACAAGGCCCCGCAGAGATCAATATTACCGTGTACTCGAGCTGGTACATCGACTGAATCATGAATTATCCCAGTTCGAAAAGCATAACAAGGAGTGATGCATGGACCGAGTGACATTCTATGATGGGAAGGACTTGCTGGCCATGGCCAAAAGGCTTCGTTCTGCTTGCGATACTGCCCAACTATATGGAAGTAGAATTACTATATCGCTGTAAACCGTGTGATGTACTAAACCGCGTCCTCAAGGTTATCGTTAGGTTAAAATGTACATGTGCAACCAGCCCCCCGAAATCGGTCTCGGGGTCCGTACGGGAATGATGGTCCAGCATGAGATATATGGAAAGTCCTTGAGTACGCATTGAGTGCTGTCCGTGTAAAGTTAATTCTATTCAACTGTAATTCTTTGGTGCTTAACGAGGTTGTGGTTATGTACGCATCCGTATATAGCTGTCATCAATAGTATGGAAATGTGAGCCTCAATGATCCATGCATCACAAGCTATTAAAGCTCAAAAAGTAGCTTCTATTGCGGGCAACCAGCCTCGTGAGTATTTATCAAACATAATCAATCTCACACGGAGAACTCCAACTCCACCTTGAGCTTCAACACATATCAATCGCCGGCATCAGAAAGTCCCTAAAGTACAAAAAGGTTAGTCGGGCGCTACATTTCGGCACCTGCTTGCTGTCCGTATTTTAGAACCAGGAATTAACTGACATTACCCTAGAGAAGGAACACCTGTATAAACAAGAACCGCAGCTCCCCTCTCTTGAAATATTTATAAATGAAACCGTCATGGCCTCTGCCCCACCAAGACCGCTTCGTCCCGCGCCAGCCGACAACGACTCCTTCGAATACCTAAGAAAGGAAATATATAAGAGCCCAGCCATAGATTCTCTAAATTCCTGGAAGCGTCGCTGGTATCTTTATACATTCACTACACGTCAACTTACATACTTCATAGTACTTATGCTTATACTCCTCGGGGGTGTGATTGTTTTCTATTTAACGTTTGGAAAGCGGGGAGATAAGCTTGTTTCAAAAGCGTCAGCAGCTCAGCCGGCGAGGGTCTTCCAGTGGTGCTGTGATGAGATCTTGGAGGGTCGTCCAAATGTAAACTCCGTTATAGGAGATCTAGGAACCGAATGAGGGTCCAGAGGAGCAAGCGATGTGGCAGTCTGAACTTTGAATTGTAGTGGACTCCTTCCTATATTCTACATATATAGCTCCCTATATGTAAAGCTTATTCAATGCAGTCCATATTCACGGCCTACTTTCCTATACGCTAATTATACCTCTAGGCTAGTTCCAAATTGACCTCTCGTACTTTTGTTTGATTATTATTATATTTTCTCATGCCTTTTGGAACTGGATCTACTGTACTTATGGTGAAATCCCTGTGCCTTGAGAGCTGCATTTAGAATTGAAAAGGTCCAATTATAATATTATTAGTAAGTTCAGGTATCTCCTTTGGCATATAGTGAGCTTTTTCCGTTCTTTTTCTTTAATTCATTAACTGCACGTAGGCATAGTGAGCTTGGTTGTCAGGCAGATTGTGTTTTCTCAAAATGGCTGCTTCTCCACCCCTGCTAATTGAGGCGGAACAATAGGATGATAATCGAAGGTTATCACCGCTGGTACATACGGATTCAGAGGTCTGGGTAGCCGGAGTTTGACTTGAAAAGTGGCGATAAGGTTATATTTTTCGAACTGAACAAGAATTTGGAATGTAACATAGCATAATAAGAATTAATGTTCCCTATCAGAAGAGCTAGAGCCAAAGACAAAGATAAGAAAGTAAAGAGGAAGAGCAATAGTCACTGAAGAGCGACTTAGGGTATATCCATCCTCGTGCGACCTAGCAACCAGGCTCCCTGGGTTTGGCCATTTCTTGCAGCTCACTAAGGGTTTTCTCGATTGAACCCAGTTTTTGGTAAGCTTTCCGAAGTTTAATAGTAATATCGCTCTTCTCCCCTTTGAGTTTGATAAATTGCACCATGTCGCTTGCATCTTCATCCATCAGAAAGATCAGCTCAGACTGCTGTTGAAGCTTGCTACTGAGCTGCTCAATCTTGGCTGATATCTCTCTGGATTGGCATGATAAAGTTGTAATTTCGCTGTAATTGGCTACTCGCACTCTTGTAAGGAGGAGTATCTCGTCTCTGGAGCTCCACCCTGGTTTTCTGTCGCCCGGTTCCATTCTAGTTATTTGAATGGGCGAGAGTATAATAATGGTAGAACGAGTTTGTAATATATGGAGTGTAAAATCTTGTGTTGGACGATCAGAAGAGAGCGTTGTGGTTAATTGTGCTATCCGGATATGGGTTATACACTGCGAACTTTCTTTTTATAGACACAAGAGCTGCCATGCGTTTCTTATAAAGACAATATGAGCCTTCTCTCCAGATATTTGCCATGGTGCAAACTTGGAACAGTCAGCCAGATCTAGAGCAATGTGGATGGATAGAAAATGGGTCATTATACCGCTGCTAAATCTATCTGGTAAGCAAGAAAGATCATCGGACCGGCGTGAAACGGCTTCATAGAATGCCCGCTCAAAACCAGATGTGTCACCTGCGAACCAAAGCAGCCAACTGCACGCCCTAGCTACAGATAGCGAATGATATCATGCAATTAAGGGCCTGCTCTAGATCTATCAGCCCGCTAGATCACATTGCTAGACTGAATGAATATAGTCGTTCTGCCGCCTAGCCCAAGGTGGGTACCAAGAGTGTCGTTTTTGCTCACAGATTACACCATCTCCTCATCAAGTAATTTACTGACACCTACCGAAATCCCAAGCGTCTACAATAAGGTAACGGGCAGCATCACCGGGCAGAGGTATAAGCTCTAGCCATAATTAGTTATGCTGCAAATGACGCTATCGAGTGATGGTTTATGATCGAGTGCTCCTATGTGAAGGAGAGAGATTGTCAGGCTGCATGACCATGGCCATGTAACCAACACATTTTCCCTATGTCCTATCACATAACAGCCCGAATGGAGCTGGCCCGATCTCGTTGCGTCAGTGAAAGAGCTACAGCTAGGCAGTGGCTACAGACCCTTACAGAGATCTTATCATTACAACAATTTGGTCGTTATCACTATTTAAAACTCAAGTGCAAGTGCTCGTCAAGTCCATCTAAACAGAGTACCCTCATGGTACTGGTCCTCATACCCTTGTAATAACAACTTCATTGTACTGTTTTCCTAATAAGCAAAATTAATCTAAAGGCTGATACAAATACATCATCATCCCGTCCACAGAGCCCCTACTAAGCCTTGCCGGCCTTCTTCGTTTTCTGGGTAACGGGGGCTGTCTTCACAGCCTTGAGTGGTGTTTGGACTACAGCTGCCTTCTTCGCAGCTGCCGCGACTGGTTTTTTTGTAGTTGCGGTAGACTTTTGGGCCGCGGGTGTCTTGGCAGCTGTAGTAGTCTTCTTTCCGGCGGTGTTAGGTGTCGTTGTGGGGGTTTTCTTGGCTGCAGTGGTCTTCTTAGTACCTGGGGCCGGCCCCTTTGCAGTAGAAACCTTTTTCGTCGCGGTCGTCTTCGCGGCAGTCTGCTTCGCTGTGGTCGTCTTTGGTGGAGTCTTCTTCGCCGCAGTCGTCTTCGCGGCAGTCTGCTTCGCTGTGGTTGTCTTTGGTGGAGTTTTCTTCGCCGCAGTTGTCTTTGCGGCAGTCTGCTTCGCTGTGGTCGTCTTTGGTGGAGTCTTCTTCACTGTGGTGGTGTTCTTCGCCGCTGTGGTCTTCTTCGCAGCAGTCGTCTTTTTCGCCGCCGTGGTTTTCTTCGCTGCGGTGGCCGTCTTCGGTGCAGTGGTCTTCTTTCCCGCCGTGGTGTTCTTCGTCGCTGTTGTTTTCTTTGCTGCCGAGGTTTTCTTCGCTGCGGTGGTCTTCGGGTTCTTTGCTGCAGTCGTTTTCTTCGCTGCAGTCGTCTTCTTTGCTGCGGTGGTCTTCTTCGCCGCCGTGTTCTTCGCCGCTGTGGTCTTCTTCGCAGCAATCGTCTTTTTCGCCGCCGCGGTTTTCTTCGCTGCGGTGGCCGTCTTCGGTGCGGTGGTCTTCTTTCCCGCCGTGGTGTTCTTCGCCGCTGTTGTTTTCTTTGCTGCCGAGGTTTTCTTCGCTGCGGTGGTCTTCGGGTTCTTTGCTGCAGTCGTCTTCTTCGCTGCAGTTGTCTTCTTTGCTGCGGTGGTCTTCTTCGCCGCCGTGGCCTTCGCAGCAGTCGTCTTCTTCGCCGTCGTGTTCTTCGCCGCGTTGGTAGTAGGCTTCTTGCTCGACACCTTCTTTGTAGTCGTTTTCTGGGCCGCAGTGTTCTTCGCCGCGTTGGTAGTAGGCTTCTTGCTCGACGCCTTCTTTGTAGCGGTAGCAGCCTTGGGTTGCTTTTTGGAAACAACGTTTTTCTTTGCTGCGGCAGCATTGGGCTTCTTGACACCGCCGGTCTTATTGTTGGTCGCACGGGCTTTCCCAGCTGTTTTTGCTGTAGTCTTGTTGCCGGCCTTCTTCCCGCTGGGCGCTGATGCTGGCGTCTTCACCTTTGCGGATGCCTTCTTGTTTATGCTCTTGTTGACCTTCTTTGCATCCTTTGCCTGTGTGTTCCTTGGTGAGGCCTTTGTGCTCGCTCCCTTCCGCGGGCCGGTGGTCTTCTTTGGGGCAGCTTTCAGCGGGCTTCTCCCCGTACTAGGCTTTACCTTGCGGCGAGTGGGGTTCTTAGCCGTGCTCTTTCCACCAGCGGCTCCTCTTGAGGCCGTATTGCCACCCTGGGGCGGCGCCTTGGTTCCCGACCCAGAATTGACACCCCCGGACCCCGACCCGGACGCAGAGCTTGGCGGAGTCTTATTGCCCGAACCTGCAGCCCCGGAACCGGTGCCCGATCCAGCCGCTGCATTTCCACCTGGACCTGTGCCTCTCCCTGATGATGGCGAGGGACTTCTACTCCTGACCGGACCCCTCGCATTGCCACCCCCCGGCGATGACGGCGGGCTCTTAGTTTTCGTCCTCCCCCTCTGGCTGGTCCCGCCGGGGGACAGCGGGCTCTCCGGCCTTGGAGCAGTGCTCCCACCGGCACCCTGTGGCGGATCCCCATCCTTCCAGACCCTCGCCTTTCCCCCCGTGTCTGGGTCAACCTTGATGATCTCGGCCACCTTCTTCTGCTTGTTCGGGTCCGTCAGCGTCGGCAGCTCTGTCTTGTGGTATATCGTGTTCTCCAGTCGCTGCTTGATGACATCGGGGCTCTCCGTCTTGGGATTCCCCATCTGGCCCGAAAGCACATGCACGCGCCCGGAGGCCTCGAGCGCGTACTGCTTCGACGCATTGTCCCACCAGGGGAGGCCCGGGTCATTTCCGGGCGGGGCGCCGTCCTTGACGTTGTTCTTGGCCTTGAGCTGACCGATGGTTTCGAGGCCGTTGGCAGTGGCGTAGGCGTCGGCAGGTTTCTCGAGCCCTTCGCCGGCGGCGGTTCGGCCATGCCAGAAGAGGGAGCCGTCGGGAGGGGTTGAGAGCTTCTGCCGGAGGACGGGATCGGGGTCGGGGCCATCGACGCGGCGGATGAGGGTGGTGGGGAACGCAGTGGTGAGGGGAAGGAGGAGGAGAAGAGAGGCGAGGGGAAGGCGCATAGTGACTAGTTAGGGCAGTGGCGGGGGAGGGGGATAAAATGAGTGTAAGTGACGACCGGCGTCGGGACAAAATGAAAGTTCAAAGGAATGTGAGGGAGACCGAGCCCCAGAGAGTGCAGATGCTGTACTTGCTGGATAGAATCTTTCGGGACCTCCGCGCAGAGCTATATATCATGTCGTGAGACCCCCCCCGGTGAAAGATTGGTTGAAAAGAGTTGAAAACCATCTCCCGCCATGGGTCAATGACTACTACGGAGGTTTTGTAACCCTTAAGTTTTGCTCGTGAGGTAGGGGAATTACTCCCACCACGTGTTATTCCCGGTGGTGGTTGAAGATGTTCCTTTGCATCTTTGTTTCCGGACCGTATCTGCTGCTATTTCTAGACCGTGGAGCAATTCGGATTCTGTGAACAACGTCTAGCCATGTTCATTTCCCCGTCATCCAAGGGATGTATGCAGGGAGTCCTGGAGAATCGGGGAACTGCCAACACGGATTCTTCAGCATCCCCCGAGAAACGCCTTACCGGCTGGTCGTCCGGCCAATTCCAACCACATTTGAACAGACCCATTTAACCATAGGCAGGAGACACGGAGGTGATGGGCTCTTTCAGCGCATAGGACAACTTTTTGCATAAACCCCGCCATTGAGTAACAGTGGGCGGAGGACACACTCGGCATCCGCTGGGAGCCGAACCCGGTCAATCACACACGTGGGTCGATAAGCATATATGCCCTCGGTCCTGGGCAGTAAATACTATGTAAATACTACTCTAGGATGCCAGCCTTCCCGCCCAGTACAGTCGAGCATGGTAGGCGAAGGGGATGGAGGATTGTATATATCTGCAGACTGCTGCTCGTATGTATTCACCTAGTGCTGCCGGTCAGACCATCCCGGCCAGTGATTTGCACATGGAAAAAATAAGCGTCTCACCTTCCGCCAAATGCCTAAGGAGCGCCAACCCAGTAAGGCGCGAGAATAGGAGATGCCTGTGAGGCCAGTCTTCTCGAGGTAGGCTCTCTTCTTCTCTGACTGCTCTCTTCGAGCTCCTTCCTCGTGTGCGTGGGCGATTGGGGTTGACGTTGACCGGGTTTCATCGTGGGCGGCGCAGAAGAGCATCGATCTGTCCATGTATGTCTGGAGCTGCACGCATCCATCCCCGAGTCTTGGCAGGGCCTGTGTAACGGTGACGGAGCGAGCCTCCGTCACAAGGTATCACTCGTCAATCCGAAGCCACCGGATCGCGCACGAGTTGAATTAAAGCTTAATTAAGTGGGAGGTGTTCTACCTAGCATCTTGATACGTGATTCCGTCTTCCCAGTGAGACATTTCTCTATGTAATCGTGGCGAGCCATCAAAATAACCCCCCCAAGGGAAGACCTTCCCTGTAACCAATGGCACCCGAAACCAACGAAGAATAAGATCAATGACCATCTTCTTCATCTACAATCACGAGCTATATTATATATATTTTTGATTGTTTTGAATCTCAACATTAAAGGTAACATCAACACATGTATTTCGGGTGTGCCACATGCACTGCGTACTGACATTAGAACCAAATCACGAACACTTTTTCTGAGTGGCTGTAAAGTACATGTACATATGTATATACGTAGTGTATATTGCCTATAGGCAATTACATGCATGAGCTTAAACAATTGATGGGGTTTCAGGCAAATTTAACTAAACAGGTGAATTCGACACTAATTTAAAGTATATATAAGTATCTTTCATTTAGTCACTCGATGCTCTTTACAAGTTTCTAACCCTAACAAGGTATGTACGTAAATCCTCAACAATTGAACACCGATTCCCAAAGATCCAGAGCTAGATATTGCAGCGACAAGAGCTCAATTAGCGTTGATAAATGCCCTTATGAACCTGTCGCCCATCAGAATCGCCGTGGCCGCGATCCTCTTCAATTGTTTCTCTTTTCGTGCCAAGTACACCTTCTTGTGACTCTTCGCAGCCTTAAGCCAGGCCTTGATACCTCCAAAATTCGGTTGATCGTGAACCTGGATGAGTGACTGGCTATTGATGTTGCCCGCAGCATTGTAAATGTAAACAATATCCACTTTTGGCGAGTGATGGGGGAAGAACCATCTGCGAAGTTTGATAATAGAAGCTGAATTTTCCCCAGGAGGATACGGTCAGAACTCAGAGTAGTAATGTTGGAACAAGATGAAATACCTTTAATCTTTTCTCCGATTGTCTGGATCCGGATAAATGTACTTGTGTTTTTATACCAACTGGTATTGGCTAGGCCCGGATAATTGGAGACCGCGATATATATAGTAGGTATAAGTGGCAATGTCTCTTGGAGTTTTTTCGCCGGTTTCCCTTCTGCTTTGTCGACAACTTCGAATCCTTGAGAATAAACGATTGTGGTGGTATAAAACCGCTGTTTGACTGAAGCCGAGTTTGTCCACTCATCATAATCGATGATCCGATCAGCAGCAAGAACCGAGTGGAAAGTCGTGAGCATCATAAGGCTGATACAAAGAAGGAGCAAATCGAAAGGGCGGAGGAATTGGGTATTGGTCATGTTGATGAATTTATGCGCGACTTTAATGAAAATAAGTGGTGATTTGTAAATTGTGGTCGTAAAAAAAACCAATTTATAGTCCTCTGGACGGCCTCTATAGTTCGAAATCCCTTGGAGCACACCATGAGGCACCACCCAAGATACACGCCTCGTATATATTTGCGGTTAATCGTGAATTCAGAATTGCTTCGGGTATGTTTCTGTGCCCGGCATTGTCGATAGACCACCACCCCACCACCCCACCACCCCCAAACTTTATCCAATATCTGTAAGAGTTGTTTTCGTATTTTTATATGGAAAAGAGAATATTTGAATTTTTGTATACCTTGATTGAAATTGAGCTTTCGCAGCTCCCCGATCTCTGATAGTAGCCGGTCTCTCCGACATCGGGGGATTGCGAATGACTGCAAATGATAAAAAAAACATACACAACGCTTGTCGAAAGTCAAACGTTAACCTAATCGTGATCCTAAATAATTTATCCCCAAGTCCACCCATACGATCAACACATTCCTGAAATTGCTAGGCTTTCCACTAGCTCTAGTAATTGACAACCACTTTCCGTTTTGAACCCCAAGTTTGTTCCAAACTTGACCCGTGCCGAGAGTTATTAGCTTATCGGCGATGTGAATCATGGGATGATTGCCGATGTTTCCAGTGACACGGTTGAAGACGTAAACGATAGCTGCTCCAGGGTGGTATTTGTGATCGGTAGGTACGAGCCATCCCCAGAATTTGATTGAAATTCACCGAGAGTATCTCTAGGCGAAACCGTACATATACATGTGAATATCAAACATTTTCATGCAGGAGGTAGAGAGCGTAGTCTTACTTTTCGGTCTCTTCTTCGCTTTTACAACAAAAGCAGACCGCTCTTGCAACAGTCTGTGCTGGTAACGTAGGCCTGGATTACTTTTTCGTATATACAGGGAGCAGTGGTCCATTCACCCTCTCTGTACAAGTCCGAGACACCCTAGAATTTAAATTTGGCTATCTTTACCATCACAGATCTCGATCCCCTTATAATTAGAGTATATATGATAGCGTTGACGAAAGGAAGATTGGTCTTGGTCGAGATGATTAAGCTGGGAATCTCTTGACCGTCCATGTGTTCGTGTTAATTGGTTATATTATTTACTTGCATAAATTTATATAAACTTGTATAAGTATATATAGCTCATGTAACAGCTCAAGGGGCTAGTTTAAACATTCCCAATCAAAACACCGGCCCTTTGTCTAAACTGGCATGGCATGCCAATTGCAGAGATTTTGACAAATGGATAGTGACTGAAACGTCTGTATTAGTAATGAATTCTGGAAGTTCCTAAGAGCGATATATATATTGCTAGAAGAAATGCGTTGATGGAAGTATTTCGTACCCAGTTTCCATTCACTCTTTCCGGGGAGTACTGGCAGGGATTTCCTTTCCCAGCTTTTGTATATGTACGTATACCAGTATCCGGCATCGGTATGGTTTTCACGTACGTATAACTTTTCTGAAGAAGAGGTAATAGGAGAGCTCGTAGTATGTTGAACTCACTGGTTTAACTGAGTTTATTCGGTAAGTATGTATGTATACAGGCGGAACAAAGAGATTACTATGTGCTAGAACGAGGGCCCGGCAGCTCAACAATGGAAACATGGAATTGATAGGAATATAAAGTTGCTGCAGATATCCGAGGGACTATAAGAAAATGCTGATCATGGGTGAATGTCCCATGCATGTGGAAAGAAGAAATCTCAAACAGCCCGCTGCACTGATCATGAATGGGTATGTGCACACTCTTTCCAGTCTTTTAGGATGGGGGGAATTCAAATAAAGAAAAAGGGCATGGAACAAAGAGCGGAAGAAGTTGACAGATCTCTTAGATCTATATAGCTATAGAGCCAGTCCTATACATTGATATGTCATTGTTTCCTTTTCCCGCTTATACATATACTACGCCGGAGGTGTACCAACTAAATAACTTATTTTCATGATCCACCTTCCTTGTGTACAGAAAGAAATGCTTGTTTAAAGAACTACTCGTCAAAATAATCCAAGAAGATCGGTACCGTAGCTCTGATTTAATTTAGACCGGAAGCCATCAGTCAAAGATAGCGTGACAAGAAGGTCACAACTTTCTCATACCCCTCATCCGCTGCTGCAACCGCGCCGAAGAGGTTCTGCACCTCCATCGTCTTGGTATCGGCTGGGCGCGTCTCGGAAGCAACATAAGTGGCTTTCAAGTCCTTTAGCTTCCCGATGGTTGGAGCCATCTTCTTGACCAGGCGCTGAAGATCTGCCAGCTCTTGTTTGGCAAGACGGGCATTTGCTTCCTCGATCCCCCGGAGGTCCCGCAGCCCCAAAATTTTCTTTTCGGCTGCTTCAAGGTCCCCCATCCCGACTTTGATGCTCCGAAGGATAGCTTCTAACGAGTTCATTTCCATCGAGGCGCGAGAGAGGAATATCGCTATGGGGGAGTCCTCATCGGTGGACACTGCCGAACCGGTCATAATTCTTGAGCGTTTGAGATACTGTTATTCCTATGCTTGGGGGGTAGGTGTTCACGCCGGTAGTCCGAAGGTGAAGATAGGCAGAGCTGGTAGCTTGAAGGAGAGGGCGTCAGACATGTACGCACATTTATAATTTCCTTCCTTGCGGAGGTCATACGACTGTCCGATCGTGTGTGAGTCATGGGTACATAGGTGTACCCTGAGCTTTTAGCACTTAAATTATTTGTACTCATTAATGCGTCACTCTGAGTAGGATAGGCCACCAATGAATGGCCCTGCAGATCTGGTCCCTAGCTAGAGACTAGTTACTTATTAGTGCTTTCATTATTAGATTAGGCATATATGTCAACAGCATGTACCGATGGATTGAGGAATTAAGTAAACTATCATACTTCCGAGAATTATTCCGTGACCCGATTGTCGATTGACATGATTACCAGAGATGTGGAGTATGTGGGACTTGTGTTCTTATCTCATGAAATTGGAACAGGTGATCTATGCATGATCATACGATATGAGGTACTTCGTGTAGGTCGTATGGTTAGTTCTGGATGTTTTAACCGGAACCATAGATCTGATGTGGTCATGATAAAGTCTTACCGAGTACTGCTACAATATCAAAAGAAGACCCAGTGAGGCTCACACGCGGAGGCAGTACCAGAGTAGGCCTATAGGAGGGAATGTGGTTCTTGTTATACAGTGGAGCGTCGAGAGCACGATGAGGACTTCTCTTGAGTGCGAGACTGCCCGAGTACTATATTGGGCGTTGTTTCTCAAATCACATCTACTCTTTGCAAATGTGAGGACATGTGGCACATTAATGAATATTAGGGTAATTGAATTAGAACCAAAATCTGGGGTCGGATTAAAGTACTATAGCTAAGCGCTAGATATCTACATGGATTAAAGATACCAATACTTACTGGAAGCTGGGAGCTAAGGATGTTTATACATATACCAGTTAGTACTTACACATATATCAGCTACATGGACATCGGCGTACACAACACATTAGTGTTGATCGACAGCTAGTCAAGATGATGGAGGTACCTAAGTGCATGTACTTGTAGGTGTTTCTGAGCGTTCTATGTTCGCGGTCGGGCTTCCCATCGATCCTAGCAAATATTGGGGTAATTAAGCCTTATACATATCCGACTGCATCATCAATTCCAACATTAATATATATGATTGTCCTCGAAATCTGGGTCTCGTCAGTGGACTCTCTATAGCCCATTGCATGGCCAATTGAGCTCGCGACACGAAAAGACCTCTCCTTCGTCTCGCCAAAACATCCCATTTTCACGAACGCTTGATGGTATGCTACGCTCCCAAGCGCAAAGATTCGCTTCCTTTCATCCATCAGTTTGAGTGGTGTGAGAGGGAAGCTGATAGGTGCCGATTGGTTCTTCAGGTCGGGCTGGGGGTTTCAAAACACCACATTAATTCTCATGAACGATTCTGGATTTCAGCTAGGACTTCGTTTCACTCGAATGAACTTCAGATCTTATTCTGGAATGTAACGCCGATACCTTGGTTGACAGGTTTGATGCCCTTACGATATTTCGAGCAGGATTGCTCTCGTAGCCGAGGGTTTACATAGGCCTTCTCGCCTTGCACTCTGTAAATGTTCCCGATAGGGCTTCTGGGACGTGAGTGTTCCTCTAGGTCTACAAGGGATCGATCTATGGAGGCTCGTTCAATATTTCCTTTTGACATAATGGGATAGCTGGTAGCTATGTTCGGAAATTATCCGGCCCATCAACTGAAGACGGCGAGCTGTATAATTATATAAGCGACTGTAGGAAAACTGCAATCAGTGCCTGTTAGTCGCCGCCTAATTTAAATGGATAAGGAATCCTTCCCTGTATCGAAGAGTGCCGAGGCGCAGTCTCAGTTTATTTTAGGAGATTTCGAATTTACCTACCCGCCTTTTCATTCAATCATCAGTCCATGCAATTAATGGATTAAACAAAAAAAAAGATTGTCAGTCCATAATTTGCCGGGGCGGAAAGCGAGTGATAGCCCATGACACTAGTGGAACGAGTGATTCCATATGTATGAAGTATTAACTCGATTCAATATGTAATATGAAATTCATATCGAAGATATTACCAACATTAAGGTACCTTATAGCTATTTCTTCTTTTTTCTCTCTTTTTTAAAAAGAATCTAACGCGCTCAATAGGCGTATGAGGCCTGGCACCGATACAGCCTCCGTTTTGAGCAATACGTTCCGAGGGATAAAAAGTGTATACAAACATTGATTATATTATCTTATATTACATGAGATATGTAGGATGACCATGCAATGGTCTGTTGTGCCTCAGCTGCAGCTATCACAAGCCGATAAAGACTCGCTCAACAAAGCAAGAGGCGGTAGGATACACAAAACGTAACATGGCATCAAGATGGCTTCGTCCGCTATGTCTCTGTTTATCTTGAATGCCCTAGTCACTGAGTAAGTTCGGGTGAGCTTCAGGTTACCTGATATAAAACTACTTGGTCGGCGTTCCCCATGCATGGCCTGCCCTCCCGTGCCAGGCAACCACGTGCAGAACTGACAGCGGGACAAGCATAGCGGAGACTGGCTAACCACTAAGGATGAGCCTAGCCAGGTTAAACGCTCTGCGTTGGTAGGAAACGCCGCATTCCACGCGGTGGCGTGAACTCGGGCATAGAGGAAGTAGAATAAAATCTTCCCGATATTTCTCCGGGGCCCTGGTGCTAGCACGGGCCTGTTCGAGATAAGCCTTGTCTGCAGCTCGCCCTGGCTTAGATTTGGGAACAAACGCTTGAGGCTTTTGAGCTCAGGATCTGGCCTAGAGGGTAGATCTGAGTCTTTTCGGTGGGTCCAGCTGGCTTGGGTTTGTGGAAAGAGGACTCGAGGTGTTGGAGCTTAAAGCTCGTGCTCAAAGCTCGTGCTAGCTCGGCCCGTGCCCAACAGCCATATATACTATGCACTGTGTTGACAGAAATGCATCGCTGGTAATTGAAGTTTGTTGTGTGGGAGAAAGAACGAACTGAGTGTGGTTTGAACACGTGACCTTTGTATGTAGAGATAGAATTAACTATTATAAGACAAAGAAATAACTATTGCGCCGTGAACATAAGAACATACAAGTGGGAGTTCGTCGCTCCTTATATACTACAATTCTAAATCCCTGATTACATAATCCATTGGCACTAAGCCTAATCTGAAACCCTGTTCTTCCATGAGTCATTCCCTTAACCGATGTCGCAATGCCCAATTTTTAACACTTCCCCTCACTTGCCACATCGTATCATTTCTGACAGTTTCTGGTGTGGGTTTCGGTAGTCCTTTAGGCATGATGTCCGCGATATTGTCTTCGGTAGAACATGGGAGTTTGAAGGCTCCGCCGAGTAGTTCACGCACAGAGTGATAGTGAACGTCGATGTGTTTAGATCGATCGTGGATTCGTGGGTTCCGACAGAGTTCGATAGACCCTGTGTTGTCGGCATGTATGGTATACTGGTATTCTTGTTGGAGTTCTGTCACGATTTTTATCCATACCATTGTCGAACCATGGCGAGACAGTGCCATATATTCGCTTCTGTTGTTGAGACTGCGACTGATTTTTGTTTCCGACTTCTCCAACTGATTGCTGCCTTTCCTAGTCTGAACACGTATCCGGAGAACGATTTTCTGTCATCTAGGTTGGACGCGTAGGAGCTGTCTGAGTATCCGTCGAGTGTTCTATTGTTTCCTTTTGGGTAGAACATTGTCCAGTCTTTGGTTCCGTTGAGGTATCGGAGGGTTCGTTTTGCTGCTCGTAGGTGATCCTCAGTTGGACATGAGGAGTACTGAGAGAGGGCGGTAACAGCGTGGGTGATATCAGGTCTTTGTGGTATCTTTGGCATACATGAGTGATCCTATTATCGATGACAGTTTTTGGTTCTCGATCATGTCTTCAGGTTCTCCTTTTGTGTAGGCTGAGATTGATTCGAGAGGTGCCAGCACATGGTTTAGTAGTCCTTGCATTCCAAACTTTCGAGGATCTTTGTTGGTTATCACAGATAATGATACCGGTTTTGTTATCAGAATCTGTATTCCCAAAGTATGAAGTTCAATTACCGAGATCTGTACATTCAAATCACCTGGTGGTTTTGATTTCTTCTGAATGGTGAGCTGGTCCAGATATCATGACAAGTTGCCAACATACACCGACATGTGATGTTTTGCTTCCATGATGAAGACATTAATGGCCGAATTTGTACAAATCCTTTCCGTTGAAGGGAGTCTGCTAGGCAAACGTACCATTCACGGGGTGATTGTTTTAGTCCATATATGCATTTTCGAAGTTTACATATTTTATTGCGCTGCCTGTGAAATTTCTTCTGCAGTTCCACGATATTTCTCCTTCAAGATACCGTAGAGAGGAAGGCTGACTTCACGTCCATTTGTTGTGGTATCCAACCGCTTGTGTGCTGATAGTGCTAGTAGGAGTCGAGGAATCGACGCGCAACGGGGCGGGTTTCATCGTAGTCTTTGATACAGAAGCCTTTAGCGACGCATCGCTTTTATACCGCTCGATTGTTCCGTCCGCGTTGTGTTTGATTTTGAATACCCATATTGCTCGTTGGTTGGTCTGTTGACAATGTCCCAGGTGTGGGCTTTATCGGCTTTTTTCACCTGACGCTTCTCCATAACTCCCGATCTTCACTTTTGATGGCTTGATCAGACGTCAGAGGTCGGATACTGAATTCTGGCTTTCGGGTCTGTTGTGAATACTTCATCATATTTAGCTTCCAACTTTTTCCTGTCCTCTATAAGGCCGATTGGAGTGCTTCTATCATGAGTTTCTGTTCAGTCCTTTCATTCTCGCCATTGACATATAGCTTCTTCCTCAGAGAACCAAGTTAGTTCTTTCACTCCATGTATTCGGTTCTCCTTATGATCAACTTCCATTTTCTTTTGAGGGTCCAATTCTAACCCGCTCAGATCTTCGGAGCTTGTGGTGTCTCAGGTTGTTTTCCTTTCGCAGGTGGTAGTTCTGGCGTTCTTGTTTCGCTTGATCAGTATCTTGTTTCTTATATTTAGAGAGCGTTCAGGAGCGTACCTCGTTAACCCCCCCCCATTTACTTTGGCTTTCTTCGATTGCTAACGATTCGGGTTCTAGATCGACCTGTCTTCTGATTCATATCCGCTGCCTGATGGTGCTGTGGTCAGATCTGGTTTTGAGGCTAGGTGAAGTCGAAGTTCCCACTGAGACTTCGAGCCAGTGAGGGAACGCGACGCTCGACTTTCAGTTACCCTACGTTCTGTACCTATCCAGACCCGATATTTTCGCTGTCTGAGATCCTACAACTATTGCTTCAACCGCCGGGTGCTAGTTTGCTTCCTGCTGGCCTAGAGTTTTCTGGGATGTGACGTAGCATTTTTTTAACGAATGGTTGGACATTGCCAGATAGATGGATTGCCACCTATCAGGGCTTCAGAGGGTCTTTCCTTGAGTGTACTGTGTGGTAGTCGATTTTTAAGTAGACAGTTGTTACAGATGCTTCTCCCCACAACGATTTTGGTTGATCGACGATCATGACCATCATGTTGTTACCGCTCTGTTGAATCGCTTCTGCAACACCGCTTGATTCGGCCAGAAGGGGAGAAGGCTTCTATTCCTTTGTAGGAAGTAGTTGGTCATGTCTTTGTTGATGTATTCGCCGCCATTATCCGCTTTTGAACTTCAGTATATACAGATTGTTTTTCTATTCTGGTTAAGTTCTCGATAGCCTTTTTGCATCAGTTTTCTGCTTTAAGGAAGTAGATCCATGCAAAGCGGTGAAATCATCGATGAATGACATGTAGATCGAAATTTTTCTCGCGATTGTACTCGAATTTTCCTGATAAATCTGAGTTTATCATTTCGAACTGGTCGAGGATCTCGTGATTAATTGGCTACTGGTTTCTTATGCAGATTTCTTGATAGTGCACATTGATTGCAAATGAAAGTTGTTGGGTTTCTGTGAGTTTTTTAACGCCTTCAGACAGGTTGTCTAAGATATAGCAGGGTGTCCTAACGCTGACGCCATTCTGAGTAAGTGGTCAACCGAATTGTAGCATAACTACTTGTACATAATCCTTTTCCAGTTTTGCTCCCATTACTTTGCCCTTTTTATCAAGTATTCTTTTTCTTCCTCCTCCAGACTCTGTTCTAAACCCCTTTGTCGAAGATCGCTTTCTGAGACCAATCCCACATTTCTGCCGTTGGGACCCATAACACGCCGATGAGGATAATGGAGTTTATTTCCATTGAAAGTGGGCAGTCGAAACTAGCGCTTCCCATTCCGGCGACATGATGTTTGGTTCCATCACGCGCAGACACTGCCGTGTGAGGTCGAGGTTAATGAGTTGGCTGGCTACGTGAGAGGTAGTTTCCAGAATCCGCGATCCAGGTTGGAGAAGGAGATTGGGTATCGCTATGCACTACGAATCGCTGTTTCTGTATCATGCATTACTGCTGCCGATTCCCTTTGATGCTTTCTTTTGATCCTTCCTGTTATTTTGTTTTTCTGCACCTCAGACGCGCCTTTCAGAAGTGGTTCTTTTTTGCACCAGGTGCATTCCTTTCGTGTTGTTGTTGTTATGGTGCCACTCAGATAGAGGGCCTTGTTTTCCTGAGGAGGTTGTTCGCTCACCAGGTCCAGAGACGTTGTCGGACGCCTTCAGAGGAACATCCTGTTTGGTTTGGATGTTGTCAACAACGCCGCTTTCATTGACTTTTGGTAGTGAGGTGAGGAGGAATGCTGCCATGGCTTCGCTCGAATTTAGGAGAGGTAGGAGGTCTTTAGCTTTGTGGTCTGCTTAAGACCCTGATTTTGAGAGTCTTCCAGTTCAGATTGCAGACGCTTAATGGGAAAGATTTTCTTGCATTTTGGTGTCTAGGATACGATCTGAGGAGGGTGATCGCGTGTTCGGGCGACACGATCATAGAGTTGTTTCAGTACCGCCATGCGCCAGATGCGCTTTCTGAGGAGCATTGTATGTATGTCTTCGCTCTGGCGGAGATCGAAGGCCATGATTGATTTCACGGCCTTCTTCTGCTCTGCTTTGGTGAGGCCATCAGTCGGATTCTCTACGCTCAATACTTCCCACCACCATGGCATCGAACGAATCTTCCAAGATTCGCCAAGCTTGGATTGCCCAGCAGAGTTTTAGTTCCATCAAACTTGAGACGAAAGCCTACCTGGTAGCTGTCAGACCTGGAGGTTGTGGCCTCAAAGAAATTTGGGATGATTCACTTGTTCGTACATAACGTTTTATGGTAAGTGTGGCCATTGAGGTCAGAAGAGCATGGGCACGCAAGCAATGGACAGAATCCCGCCATAACTCAAGTTATTAGCATGAGAAAGAACTAATCGAGTGTGGTTTGAACACGACCTTGTATGTAGAGATAGAATTAACTATTATAAGACAAAGAAATAACTATCATACGCGAACATAAGAACATACAAGTGGGAGTTCGTCGCTCCTTATATACTACAATTCTAAATCCCTGATTACATAATCCATTGGCACTAAGCCTAATCTGAAACCCTGTTCTTCCATGAGTCATTCCCTTAACCGATGTCGCAATGCCCAATTTTTAACAGTAATTACAAGATTATAGCTAGGTATCAGGTCTAGGTTGTTTCCATATACGCGCGCATGCAACTGAGCTATGCAGTCTATGCGGATTAATCGTGATAGATACACGTGGTAAATGGGAAGTAAAGGCACTATAAACCCTATCGCGTTTAGGATTTAATTCGGCTTCTGCTACAGAGTCACGAGAAACTCTGATCTACGTATATTCTGTAGTATGAAATGGTGATGTTATGCATTTCTTGCAAACTACATGTATTTTACAGACCACTCTGCCCAGGATTTACCTTGAATCAGGGCAACACTCTTGTCTTGATTTTCAGCTTAGGGCCGGGGCTCAAGCGGGAAAGAGTTCAAAATGAAGCCGGGCGCGCATAAGTGCTAGTGCAAATTGCCCAGATGAGGAGTCAGTTAACATCACTCAACGGCTATATGTGCTTAGTGCCATTACTCCACTCTAGCTAGCTAGCACAAAGCCTACAGATTAGAAGGTCCGATGGTACAATTAGTCTTGCGTGAGGGATTATCGATAATTATCTCTCAGTAAGTAGGAAAGGGAAAACAGAGTCGATAGTATCAGCGTAGCTGTCCTTATATATTTATAATTACTATTGAGCACGCGCGTGGTGTCTTTGCTGGACAGCTACGTATACCTGGACACGCCACTGCTTTTATTGGACGAAATTGGTAGTTACAAGCTTTTAGATTCATATTAGGCCTTTTGCGTAGATGTTGTTGGCTCCAAACACTTATGATTGGTCGATAGGAGGATTGGCCGATTGGCGCCAACCAGGTTACCGGAATCTGGAGCTAGAACCCTGGGCGCAAAGGGCCTATTGTCGTGATCCCTAGACCGTTTGAATTGAGTGTAGCGGCTTTTTGCCAATCTCGTTACTTGGATGCTATCTAGCCTTTGAGCCTCGCCCAGTGAATCGAAAGTACTTCAGGCTTGGTGGAAGCTGTCTGCCGCCGGTAAGCACCCTGCATGTGCCATATTGCCATCCATGGCCATGGGTCAATCTCACATTACAGGCCGGCAGCCGCAGCACGGCCACAGGAATCGGATAGTTACCGAGTACTTGTTCAGTTACGTGGCTCGAGTTCCCAGCATCGAGGGACTAGGGAGTCGAAGTGGCAAATTAAACGCTGGTGGAGGCATAAGATCAAAGATCTGAGGCAATCAAACCAGTTTTTCTAATGACTTTGGTTCCAGGAGTCAGTGGGTGCTTGAGCTATGTATGTATGTACCTACATGTATGTACGTGTAGGTACATGTACGCATCAACTGGTATATGTATATAAAGTACCCTAGCTACATGTAGTTTAAACAGACCCGCTTTCCGTTAGTCTCAGAGATATGATAGGATTCAATCTTATCTGATCCGGCCTACTGAGATAAGATCGATTGGTAAATTTCGAGACCTCCAAAGTGGTGTAGATTGTCATTACATGTGTAAATAGAATTAATTCCCAAAGTGCTCCCAAGGCTAATAGTTGAAATAAATACCGCCCGCACATGTCCTCGAGACGATACCGAACGTGTTTCAACTCCACGACCGATCGATGGATCTACTCGCAACGGACCATGCCCATGACGTGTGCAGAGACCACGAATTAATACATTATATTAGCCACACATACTGGATGAATTGTGGCGCAATGGCTTTGGACCGGCCACACTGACATTATAATACGTACGTATAACATGACACCTATTCCAAGGAACTGTATATGATAATATACGCATAGAGGTAAAGGTATCAGTTCGAAAATTGCAACGTGTGCTGAAAATTCAACGATAGACAAAGGCTTTACGCGCTACTTAACGGGTCATCTCCGCCGAAGCCTCTAGAGTATCATACGGCATCGACACCGTCCCCATTGAACGAGGAGGATGGAACATACCGATATCGCCATTACCGGACCACCCGCCGGAATAGCCCATGGTACCGAAGATTACAGCTTTGGGGGAGCCACATCAACTCTGATTAATGCAAGGTTCTCTTTACAAACCTTAATCTTTTCTGACCTCAACGGGGTGGATTCTTTCAGCTTTCAGGAAAGTCACCTCCTTAGTATGAGAGCACTGTGGGCGGAAACGTTGCCTACGTCCAGGTACCATTACCGCGTTAGAAGGCGTGTGGAGCAATGGTTCATTACCATTGCCCAGGTCAGAGACTTCACTATCAAGCTTAACATCACTTGTCCACGCTTAGAGGAGGCACAATACCGGGAGATACTAAGGCTAAGAATTGCGGTGCATTCCGACCAAGACAAGGGTCAAGTAGTTAAGGATCGAATGATGATTATTATGGGATACGGAGGGGCGGATGCTGTGGTTCCCGTTGGTGGGGCTGGGCCGGATCCTCCCATCGAGTCGATCGATTTTGTGAGTATCAGGGCTGCGCACATACTCCTCGTAGCGGCATGGAACAATCTAGGCAGGGAGCTCCTGGTGGTTCGCCGTGTTGAAGGACTCGATCATATTTTTGGTTCCAATTCACTTACTGAGGAGGAGAAGCATCTTTCCGTGGAAATCTTGACATATTGGCTTGCCGAGGTAGACTTGGAATATGGGGAATTATATCCCAACCAACGCTATGACTACGCCGAATTACTGGAGGGTTGTTGAACGTACATCAAGTTTAAAGTTAGCGCTTGTTCGAGTAGGGTTATAGGATTTGTGTATGGTTCTCCTCAGATCATCAACTGTTGTCGTTTAAAACTAGATTCAGATTTCTTCATATATTGTTGATCCACTGTAGTCCGGCGTGCTCTGTGTCACTTCACCTGTGTTCATTTATGCTGTTGTTGCCACGACTTATGATACGATCTTCAACCTCAATGGAATTACACGCATCCAGTTTATGGATGTGTTCTTTCAAAGGTGCTAACCAAAAAGTGTTGTATGCCAAGACACGGAGTCCGGGCTTGATCGTAAAGAAAGAACCGTTGTTGGAAATAAATAGAATAAAGAATAATAAAGAATAATAAATGCTGAAGCTTGTGACCTTGCTTGATTGACTTGTCTTATTTATTATACAGGGGGCATATAAAGCCCTTATTTATACAAGAATATTGTGTCTAGAACAGTCAATATATTACCACAGGTAGACATATATAACTACACTCATATGAGTCTTAGGACTTTGCTCCTAGGCTCGGACCATAATTCCAGCAACCCTTGACAAATACTGGTCGAGTGATGGTCCATGAAGTAGCCGAGTGATATAACATGATGGTCTTGCCGGGTGACAAAAATAACTACGGGCCCAAGTTTGTATGGGGAAATAAAGAAGTTTGGACCTAGCTATTCCGAACCTGTTGCCACATTTCTTGTACCACAAAGACTAAATCTCCCGAGCTCCAGGACTTTGGCTATATGACTATCACTTTAGTTTCTTGTACAGCGGTGGGTAATAAGTAATCGGACGGAACGCCACCAAAATACGAGTTTGCAGGCAAAATTGTGGCTGATCATCCGATGACTTATCACCCACCACTGTATACTCATGGGCAAAGCATCGAAGTTGTCAGTCTCTGAATGGTTATTTTTCGTGGGTTACTAAGATAAAGGCCGGACTTTGAAGCCTAGCTATTGCATAGCCATAAAGGCTATGAGTGTGGTAAGTGTAGACGGGAGTTTTTAGAGTTCTAGAGATCTATCCTGTATGTTATTAAGTTTCTGATCGTATTTCCGGAGGTGTCAGGCCGGGAAAATGGTATTTTCAATACAAGTTTGGGTACGTAGTTATTTTGTCACCCAGCAATACCTCGAATGGTATACAGCCGTGGGGTAATATATAAGTCATCGGACGGAACCCTATCCGAATATGCATTTGCAGTCAAAATTGTGGCTACATAGTCAGATATATGACTTATTATCCACCGCTGTACACAGGGGGGCAAGAACAGGGTTCTAGGAGATTCTGGGTGATTCGGGTAAGCGTGTAGCAGACACATAGTACTGACGGGTTCTGCATGTAGTACTGCGGCCTTTTGGCCTCTTCAGCTTTGTGAATATATGGCTAGCTGAGCGAGCACTTTCATGATAAACTCCAACGCCTGCGTGGGCTTGCTAAAATAGTCCTTCACTGCGCTAATTTTTCTGTGCAGGTGATCTGGTAAAGAGCCGGGCTTATTGTCCTGCCTTGGTCTCCTGTGTCGCCGTCTTTCTTTAATCTTTACTTTTTTGCGAAAGGATTAAGCACAGGTATCTATATATTCTTCGTTTCACCACTCTTGGATCATTTTGTTCTTTTTGTTTATTCTCTCCTTTTTTTTATTTGCTAGCTAGACGCTGAGTATCATCGCTGTACGAGAACAATTGTACAAGCGTCGCTCTCGAGTGAAGGGTCTGAATAAAGATAGGTTAGGAGAGGATATCGGCAACTCGCGGTATGGCCGGGATGTCTGCAGCAAGGGCACAGTATACTCCTATGCCCATCGGTCTATCCATGTAGGTGAGAGTGATCTGATTGCGCTATTGGATATATCCCTTAAGCTGTCAGTACAGTGCTAACGCCATTATCCTTGGTGTGTGTCAGCATTTTCGCGACAGCTTAAGGGATACGTATATATATAAATACTCCCACTTCAAGTAACGACCTCGCGCTCAGTGGGTGCTCCAAGAACCGTCTAGTTCGCGTTGGTTCTTCAAGCGCTATATCTCAGTTGCATGACTCTACGTACCGAGACTCCAGCCCGGCGCTGCGTGTGGCCACTTTGCAATTTCGGGGAGTGACGCGGCGAGCTGCAATTAGCGGCAGAGGCATCTTTGACGTGACATGGGAAGAAATTGATAATCGTGGTATCACTCTGAATGTATCGGTACAATGGTATTTGCGAGTGATGAGGTGAGGTATGATATTATCTATAGGACATCGTGGCTTTTGATAGAAAAGAATGAATGAAAAATAGACGAAATAGACCCTTCATCTCACGCAAGAGAAGTTAAAAAGATATAAAGAAGATGTGCTAAATACTCCCCGCATGGTAGGACTCTGCAGAGGCAGAGATGTCAAATACCTCCCGCACGGTAGCATTGTGCAGCCGGTGCAAGATCAATTACCTGCCATACGAGAGGACTTTGCAGGGTCAGAGATGTCAAATAGCCCCCGCGCGGTAGGATTTCGCAGGGACAAAGTTGTCAATTACCTCCCGCACGGTAGGATTTTGCAGAGCCAATTGCCTGCACGTGGCTCTCGTACGGGGCCTTTTAAAGTGCAAAACTCTGTGAGTCTCTATCGTACGGGGCTTTTGTAGCGATAACGCCGCCACAAAGTGCTCGTACGAAAAGCCTGTTGCGACTTTCCGGGTTTTGACTGTTTTAGGCCTAAATCTAGCCTTAACCCGAACCACGCACCACCCAGAACGGGTATAATACCCCTTAGGCCGGAAATCGCTCCACCCGCTCCACTAACCTGGGGTGTAGTGTATAGAATACAGGTTGATTGGGCTTGTCCGCCTTCACGACATGTAACTTTAATAAGATGGGTCGGGGGGTCAGGCATATCAAATACGTTCTAGCCTGCCCGGGAGAGCGGTGGAAATCCATGGAATATTAGGCTTTCTGGGTCCGCTTGTAGACACAATATAATGTAGATAGTGACGTCTATTCTATTCTCGCTGCCTTCGCCCGTTTACATCTAGAAGTTTTTGTTTAGTCCTAGGTCGGTGTTCTCATGACGGATCTAGTACTAGCCGTGCTTATACTCTGTCTACATCTGCGTCGGTAACAGCTCCCTACACAGCTCCAGCTACTATATATAAACATCTATATCCCTTTTTAGAAGAGAGCCGGTATACGGAGGAGTTTTTAATTTTCAAACCAGCAACGACATAAACGAACTGTTTTTATAACATCAACTTGAACTAACAGCATATGTAGCACTCCCGGACATCCTCTATTTACCCTCACCAAACACCTTATTTGCACCATGAACTAATGCATAAACCACGCCTACAGGTGCAGCAACAAGAGCAGCTGGAGCTAGGACAATGGGCGCAGCAATAGCAAACCCAAGCTTCTCGACAAACGTCATGTCAGAGGGTTTCTTGAACCCCTTCAACAGGTTCTCGAGATATCCGGCCTCTTTGTCCTTTCCTAGCCGCCTCAAACTATCAAACTCATCAATGCCCTCGGCAAAGATCGTTTTGCCGACAGTAGTCTCGCCCAATATGCCACCTGTTTGATACATCTCATCTTGCACAAGAAGGTTGACACAAGGAACATCTAATAGCGCTATAAGGATGCCTGCTGCCGCGTCAGCGTCGTCCTCGTGCAACCTGACTGTTGAGTGGATGCCGTGCCAATGCTGCGTGAGAATGTCGGCTTCCCGTTGTTCTTGCTCGCGGAACCGTTTGCTTTTCCCAGGATACCACATTGTAGTCCCTACAATGACATTTGCCATTGCCTGTTCGCCGCACATCTGTCGGAGAATTGACAGTGTTTTCTTCTGGCTTCCGGAGAATCGGATCTCGCTAATGTCGTGCAGGAAAATAACGCCATAGAGAGGGAAGCTATCAGCCTTACGACGAAGATATAAGAGGTGCGATACAATATCTGAGAGTACGTCGATGTTGTCGCGCGCAGAATCGTCGAAACCAGGGGTGTCAACGAGTATGATGGGTCTACCGTTGAGATCACATTTGTATGGCACGGCTTTTTTCGTAGCTAATGTATGGGTGATCAGCAGGCCTATTGGGAATATAATGGAGGGAAGTGATTTACCTGAATTAATGCCACTGTCTACATCTGGTTCCTCCCCAGTGTGTAGATTCGTCCCACCGAGCAACTTGATGAAGCTGCTTTTACCTGAGCCGGTCTTTCCCAACAAGATAAATACTGCGGGGGGCAAGGCTTGGCGCTCTTTGGAACACTAGTTAACAGGGAGTCGTGTTTACATATTGATATAAGGAATAGCGATGGAGGTTAAGTCTGGAAGAGGAAAAGTGAAAACTACCTGAAGACGAAGCACTTGCCCTGGGGGCATTGAAATCCTTTACCACTCCCATCGTTGAGTCCTTGTATCCGGGGGTGGTCTGTAGAGTTTGAACTTTGAGAAACAAGATATTAAATCTGTGGTATATGGCTGAAATACGCTGATAATAAAGAAGTATAGAGAGTGAGGAAGAGGTACGAGAGTTTTGGGTTAAAGGTGTACTATAAATATTATCCCTTGACCAGCGTGCGGCACGGGTGCCTGGCTGCCTGAATTAGGATATCGATGGTTGCCTGAACTCGGTTGCCTGAAGCACAAAAGCTCCTAGAATATGCGCACCGCAGGTACTCTACTCGTATTTCGCTGACGTTTTTAAAAAGGGCCGGGTCCGCATGGTAGGTGCAGGTAGTAGGTACAGGTGTCTTGGATGCGCCAACGATCCAATAGTAAGTACAAAGCTCGACCATATCAAAGTAGGTCACTGGCAGGTACTAAGAGAAACTGGCACGCGTTCAAACTTGAATATAGGAGAAAACAGTTACTACACGATGCTGAATGTACGGAGGAAGACAACGACCATGGCCAAACGAGGTCAAATTGTTGCATTGGCTTCACTTGAAGGGGCCCGGAGAATGAGATTGGCAGAGATATCTGCCAATACAGCATCAGCAAAAAAAACGAACTGCAAAGACGAATTGTACGTCTAGACGCGCATATCTGTCTTTTGCTCCCGAATACTCGTATTTTGGTCATCTCGCGCGTCCCAGAGCTCCGGAATATGACCCGTCGTCTTTTGGCGCCTAGTATGCGTCCAAATGTGACATCCCGTCTTTTGACGCCTAGGTCGCCTCCCAAATGTGATATCTCGTCTTTTAACGTCTTTTAACGTGCTATTCTGCCATACTACTAGCGCTAGCGCTAATGCTAATATTGCTAGCTACTGATGACGTCGGATTTGACGCTTTCTCCACACCTCGAGGACCCACCCACACCTCGGCACCTACCCCCTCCTCTGCCTCTCTCGACACCTACCTCCTGCCTGTATCGACACCCACCTCCTGCCTGTATCGACACTTACTTCGACATTGACACCTACCTACTGCCTGCAATTAGCCTTGGATACGTATTTACCTTCCTCCGCATTTTGACGCCTTTACTGCCTCTGCTGCAGGCTCCAAATACTCCAGTAAATCGACTCCGCTGCCCGCAATTACTGCAGTATATTGACGCCGCTGCTGACTCCGCTGCAGGATCCAAATACTCCAGTAAATCGACTCAGCTCCCATCAAATACTGCAGTATATTGACGCCACTGCTGACGCCGCTGCTGACGCCGCTGCTGACGCCGCTGACGCCGCTGAAGGCGTCAAATTCCCAGTATATTGACGATTATACTGACTCCGCTGCAGGTAAATACCCCAGTATATCGATGCCTATACTGACGCCGCTGCGGGCGGGCTCCATATCGTGCACTATATTCAGGCCGCTGCGGGCAGCTCAGCGGTCTATTTAGCTAGCTATTCAGCGTACCATTCAACCCGCTATTCAGCCCGCCATTCCACGGGCTATTCAGCTAGCCATTCAGCGTACCATTCAGCCCGCTGTTCAGCCCGCTATTCAGCTCACAATTCAGCGAACAGCTCAGCGGGGGGCTCAGCGGTCAGGCAACTCAGCGGGTAGCTCAGCGGGTAGGCAGGTCAGCGGGGAGCTCACCGCTGGCAGGAAGGCAGTGCCCGGGGCCCGGGGCAGGCAGTGCTGTATCGAGCAGCCGTAGAACTGTATAAAACACATATATTGCTTTGCTTAGTAAGCCCGCCGGGCATCAGGGATACCCGCTCGGCACACTTATTAGCCACCTTAGCTAATACGCTGCGAGCGGGCCACCTATGCCCGCAGGCGCGGTTATAAAAACCACTGTATTCTAGACCTAATGACAATCATCGATATACCACACATAAAATACTGTGCTAAGTATATAGCAATTGGTAGCAACACCAAATCGACAATATCGTGAGCCTCCTCACGATAAAAAGAGCCCGGGTGGGTTACCCTGCGAAGAAAAAAAAAATCTTTTTTCTTTTTCTAGCTATTTTAGCACGACTTTACCAATACATGTCCTCTTACCCACCTCTCCAAACAAGTCTTCCGCTAGGCAAAATGAACCAATCCAAATACACCCACACCTTCCTCAATTAACCTAAACACCTGCGACTTTCCACATGGATAGACCTCCTGTTACGTGGAATCATAAGAACCCAGGGGAACGTAACAGGGAAGCCAGAAGGGCAGCGGCATCCACCGAATTAGAATCGAGAAACAAAGCCATTGTAGACATCACCACAGCAGCACTCTATTACGAACAATTCTGCTATACGAGAAGATCATGAGTCATCAGGGTTTCTGGAACGTTCCGGGGTATTAGTCATCGGTTGGTCGTTTCAGTACTATAAAGGTTCGCCTATGTCTCGTGTTGTCTTTCTTCCTCTTTCCTTACGGAAAATCATCAGTAAAAAAAAATTTTTCCAAGACGAACTGTACGTCTAGACGTAGCTAGAGAAATGTATGAAGAGAATGTAGTATATTTGTTGTGATAATGAAACTAACTGATGGGGGAAAGCCCCAGTATTTATACTAAAGAAAGGTAGTACAGAAAGTCCGAGTCATAGCCATGACTAATACCTTATTCCAATGACTCACGCCTGAGTACGCTATTAAACGGTAATTAACTAATACAATGAGATTGCCGAAGATTATTTCGAGAGTACTAATTGCTTTTATGCATAAAAATCCTCGTTTTTGCTACCAACACTGTGACGGGCCATCCTCATACTACCTGGAGCTCCCAAATATGACCTGTCATCTTTTGGCGCCTAGTGTTCGTCCCAAATGTGACACCTCGTCTTTTGACGCCTACCGCCAAAACTCGAAAAATTGGCTATCTCCGGACAGGGTTGTTGTTACGAACCACGCGGCTAAACGGAATGCATGAGTCATTGGGAAGTCTGGAAGGTTCGGTTAGATTAGTAATCAGGTTTGCTGTTCGGGGTATAAAGGATCGCTTCTGTATTCGTTGTCTTTCTTTCTCTTTCCTTACGCAACATCTTGTATTCTACTTTGGATTATTATTTTGAGGGATTCACTTCGCTTCAATGCACTTCTTTACTCTTAGTCCACGTTACGTCTATTGTCCATCATGCTTTGTGCATCCGCTGTCTTCGCTGTCGCCGCCCTCGTAGTCCTCGCCGTATTGTTCTTCTCGGTTAACATGCTGACAGCTGTCTTCGTTCCCCTCTTCTCGGTTACCATTCCGACCGTTGTCATCTCCGTCCTCAGAAGCGACCTTTTCGCCTCTGTTCTAAAAGCACTGCCGCCGCTTCCTCCTCTGTCTCGCAAGACAGACCTCCGTCCCTGCCGGGTATACCACTGCTTCTGCCCCTTGCTCGCAAGAAGGCCTATGCCTTCCTTCCTGGAACCTCACAATGTCCCTTGACCCCTACGCTACTGCCTCGCCCGTGGTTCTTTACTGTTGTGAAGTGGTAGGGGGGGGCGGTGGCTTAGTTTGGTTTGTTGGGTGTCAGGGTTAGGAGTTGGGTTCAACTGCAAATCATTTTTGGTTCACCCTGGCACTGCCAACCGATGATGTATTGCAAATCATTGTTGGTTCACCCTGGCAACCGGTGATGTAGTGCAAATCATTATTGGTTCACCCTAGCAACCGGGGATGGAGTGCAAATCACTTATCGTTGAACTGTCAGCCCCGGTTCCCAACCACAGCAACAACCACAGCTATCCACTAGAACCACAACCATCCATTAAACTGTACGGTGACAACAAAATGAAAGCTCCCTATGGGTATACAGCAACTGGTAGGATTAGAAAAAAGCTCATCAAAGGGGTAGCTCTTCCAGCAGTTCCCCAACAGCTCCCCCAGCAGCTACCCCAGCGGGTCCCCCAGCAGCTCCACCAGAAAAACCTGAGAAATTTATTAGGTGTCCTATTACAACCTGCAATAAAGACTTTCAATACCGGAAGGATCCCCACAAAGCTGTTTCGCAACATCTCCTGCATAATGCAAATAGCTATGTGGGTGACCCAGCGCATAAGGCTGCATATGCTGATATGAAAGAACAAAGAAAGGCAGAAGCAGGTATGAATTGATATTCAGGTCCTATTTTGAAATTATTAACAACTGATAGGGGATAAGAAAACCCGGGAGAAAAGAAACTCAGCTAGATGGAGAGCAAGAAATGCTAGGAAAGCAAAGCGATCATCTGCTTTGGGAACTGCAAAGCGCAGGTTTGAGATTCAATTGAGAAGAGCAGGAGAATTTACGGAGGAGGCATTGAAGAAATTTGTTGATGATAAGATTACAGAATGGGATTTGAACAACTAGTAGTAGTTAGCCTGTATTGAAGAACTAAACATATTACTATCTATTGTATTCATTCTCCATATGCTACAAACTCAACGTACTCATTATTGTCATGTTCAATCCCGACATCCTCATACCGGTTCAATCTGTTATCTCCAACTCCATCTCTTCGACGCCAATCTCCAACTTCTATTCCATTGAATCCTTTAATATCCAATTGATCATCTTCACTACCATCAACTGCGAAGGAGAGTCCCACATTCCTGAATGATTTCCTAATGATATCCGCCTTTACCAAAGCAAATTCATACCACGCATCCCTAACACACCACGTTGTGAGTATCCTTCTTTCCCGTACGGTCCATTTATCAATATTTGTAGTAACGATAGCTTCATCCGGCAAATCTCTTATCTTATTCTCAAAGGCTTGTTGATTGGTATATCTAAAGGTTGAAGAAGGCTTGTGCATCCAGCCAGAATTAAAGTCGGAACCACATTATTGTTTCTTAGCATTTCAAGTACCGCTGGTGTTTTATGTGATGTGCAATGATCCATGGCGAATAGAGTTGGTCGACCACCGAGGGTAGGTAGGAGATGCTGTTCGATCTATTTGAGAAACAGTTGATCGTTCATATATGCTTCTTCCTTGAATTCCACAATGACACCAGGGTGATATTGAGATGCTTCCATTATAACCTGGCTCCCCTACCTGTACCGTGAAAAATAATCAAGGGTGGTATCCGGTTGATCCCATCTGCAAAAATGCATAGTACTAAAGTAGCCTGATGATTATCCCAACCGCTTCTTGTCTCTTTAACCCAAACAGTCCTTGCACCTATTGCTTCATATGTCCGTCCATTGAGATATTCAAAAGGTAGGGGTGTTTCGTCAAGGTTACACATCAGCAAAAAAAAAAATCCTCCAAGACGAATTGTACGTCTAGACGTACCGATTCGTCATTTGCGACAAAAACCTCGTCTTTTGCTACCAAATACTCGCATTTGGGTCATCCCACGCTACCCGGAGCTCCCAAATATGACCTGTTGTCTTTTGGCGCCTGGTATCCGTCCCAAATGTAACACCTCGTCTTTTGACGCCTGGTTCGTCTCCCAAATGCAATATCTCATCTTTTGACTTGGCGCGGATGTGATATTCCGCCTAAGTACTGGCGCTAATGCTGATAGCGCTAGCTAATTACGTCAGATTTGACTCCTCCACACCTCAAGGATCCACCCACACCTCCACATATACCTCGCCCCACCTCGCCTCCCACCGCCTCCCACCTCCCACCTCCTACCTCCTACCTCACCTCCTACCTCACCTCCTACCTCACCTCCTACCTCACCTCCTACCTCACCTCCTACCTCACCTCCTACCTCACCTCCTACCTGACCTCCTACCTCACCTCCTACCTCACCTCCTATCTCACCTCCTACCCCACCTCCTGCCTGTATCGACGCCTACCTCCCACCTGTATCCACCTCCTGCCTGTATCGACGGCTACCTCCTACCTGTATCGACCTCCTGCCTCTACCGACGCCCAGATACGTATTTACCTTCCTCTGCATTTTGACGCCTTTGCTGACTGTGCTGCAGGCTCCAAATCATGCAGTATATCGACACCGCTGGAGGCGTCAAATTGGGCAGTATATTGACGCCGCTGCTGACGCCGCTGCTGACCCTGCTGGAGGCGTCAAATTCCCAGTATATTCACAGTACACTGACGCCGCTGCAGGCGCCAAATTCACACCCCAATGCAGCGAATACTGCAGCATATGGACACCTACCCGGCAGCGAATACTGCACCATATGGACACCCCCAGGCAGCGAATCCTGCACCTACCAGTCACCGAGTACTGCACCAAATGGACACATACCAGGCAGGGAGGTCAGAGGGCAGGAGGGCAGGCAGCAGGAGTTTGAAGGGTCAGCGGGCAAGGGGCGAGCTGGCGCAGCTCAGTGGAAGCCACAAGGAAATAAAGCTCATACAGGCAGCTCTGTGCCGAGCTCAGCGGACAGGAGGGCAGGCAGCTCAGTCGGTAGCTCAGCGGGCAAGCAGCTCCCTGGCGAGCTCAGCGGACAGGAGGACAGGCAGCTCAGTGGGTAGCTCAGCCGGCAGGCAGCTCTCTGGCGAGCTCAGCGGACAGGAGGACAGGCAGCTCTCCGGCGAGCTCAGCGGGCAGGCAGCTCAGCGGGCAGGAGGGTAGGCAGGCAGCTCAGCAGCGAGCTCAGCAGGCAGGGAGTTCAGCGGTAAGCTTAGTGGGCACGCAGCTCAGCAACAAGCTCAGCAGGCAGGCAGGCAGCTCAGCGGGCAGGAGGGCAGGCAGGCAGGCAGGCAGCTCAGCGGCGAGCTCAGCAGGCAGGCAGTTCAGCGGCGAGCTCAGTGGGCAGGCAGCGCAGCGGCGAGCTCAGTGGGCAGGATGTTGACAGGGGCAGGTGGGTCGCTAGCAAATATGTACATAGAATTACGTAGACATGTAGATCAATAAACGTGACATTTGCACGGAACTATTATCCTACTAGTGCAGCCGTTAAATGGGCAAAGGCTACCCAGGTGTGGACCCGGTGTTCGTTTTGGGGTCAAAAGACGACGTAATTGGTCAAAAGACGAACTCGACGACGTAATTTGGTCAACAGACGAACTCGTCTTGTGACCAAAAGACGACGCCGCGACGAGAACGGGAGAGATGTTCATATTTTCCCCTCGAGACGATGTCTTTTTACGCCTGGGCGTAGCTATGCAGGTAAGAAAACTTCCCATGCGCCTGGTGCGCCCAATGGCGCCAGGTGCGCCTGGGTACGCCCAGGGGCGTCAGAATGGGCCCTATTTTTTCCTGATGCATATATTGCTTAGTAGGAACCGTCCAAGAGTTCTATTAAGCATGATATCCATCCAACTTCCCCCAGGTATCTGTGAATTGCGGCGGTTGAATTGAATCCAATCTATTACCAATACCCGATAATCTTCCGTGATTTTCTGAGCTTTTTTTGTAATGCATCTTTGACTAACACGAAAACGTCTCAAAAACGCCTCGAACCATCCATTGGAGAAGCGGAATATGGTATGATTGGCATCAGGGGAGATTTCTCAGAATATTTGAGTGGAATGTATTCGAAACTATCCTCTCCGTATTGGTTGCCCATTCTCCCCCCTTGATAGGAATAGATTGTAAAGTCGTGTCTCTATCTCAGGCCACTTGCAAATTACTGCAGCTTCGGTCCGCCTGCTACGAATACCGCTAGCGAACCCCAACTTCTCAGTTTTCTCCTGTTTCTGCACCCAATTGCATATTGTTCTCTGTGGAACTCCAAATATCTCAGCTGCTTCTGCCTGTGTCGGGTGCCTTAAATATGATTCTCCGGTATTGAGGTTGTATGCGGGTATTCGGTGGTGGAAAAGAAATACTAAAACACGTATTTTTTGTCCTTGACTCCATTTTCTTTCTGCTCGCTTAATTGCTGTCAATGCAAGTGTACTCTTACGATCCTTTATGGTTTTTGGTTTAGGACCTCTTCTAGGACGTGGTGCAGTAGGAAGGACCCCGGGTTCAGCAATAGGAATAAGCCCGGGTTGAGCAATAGGAGGAAGCCTGAGTTCAATAGGGACCGGTGCTGTAGGAAGCATTACAGGTGCAGTAGGGGGTGCAGTAGGAAGCGGTGCTTTTTTTTTTTTTTTTTTTTTGTTTAACTCATTAATTACATGCAGGCCGTAGCCTATGGTAATATCGCACTCCCCAGAATTGCCCTTCTGCCTCCGCCGCCACTCACAGTAACCGTAAATGCACTCCCCAGAACTGCCCTTCTGCCTCCACCGCCACTCGCAATAACCGTACCGTAGCCAAAAAGTCAAGTAAACAAAAGAAAACAAGAGAAATGAAATGGTTACGCTGCCCCATCCTCCTCCCTGTCCTCCTGTCCTCCCCACCCCCGCGTGTAGGAAGCGGTGCAATAGGCACCGACTGCGAGTTGTCAAAGAGCATTGCAATTGTGAATTCAAAAATTTACATAAAGATATCTCGTTTACTGTTTTTCAAAAAATCTATTACCTACTTACATATATCCAGTACCAAGGAAAGCGCAAACGGAGGAGCGGGTGGGCGCAGCAGGCTGGGTTGGAAGACCAACAGCTTCTGGTGTTGGGAACATGAAGAATCACTCGTTTTCGCCCAAAATTGACTTCCCGCACACGATTCGTCACTTGAATCCCTGTCCGGGGATAGCCGGTTTTTCAAGTTTTGGCAGTATTTCGTCTCCCAAATGTGATATCTCTCCACTTTTGACGTCACGGGGATGTAATATTCCGCCTATGTACTGGCGCTAATACTCATAGCGCTAGCTAATGACGTCAGATTTGACTATTCTCCACACCTTGAGGATCCACTCACACCTCCACCTCCGCCTCCACATATACACCTAGCTACCTCGCCTCCTACCTCACCTCCTACCTCACCTCCTACCTCACCTCCTACCTCACCTCTTACCTGTATCGACACCTACCTCCTGCCTGTATCGACACCTCCTACCTGTATCGACCTCCTGCCTGTATCGACCTCCTGCCTGTATCGACGCCTGGATACGTATTTACCCTCCTCTGCATTTTGACGCCTTCACTGACTGCGCTGCAGGCTCCAAATCATGCAGTATAACGACGCCGCTGGAGGCGTCAAATTCCCAGTATATTGACGATTATACTGACTCCGCTGCTGACGCCGCTGAAAACGTCAAATACCCAGTATATTGATGCTGTACTGACGCCGCTGCAGGTAAGTACCCCAGTATATTGACGCCGCTGCTGACGCCGCTGCAGGTTCCAAATTGACAGCTACCAGTCACCAATACTGCACCAAATGGACACCCCCAGGCAGCGAGCACCATTTTGACACCTTCTAGTGAGCGAATACTGCTCCATTTGGACACCTCCTAGGTAGCGAATACTGCTCCATTTGGACATCTCCTAGGCAGCGAATGCTCCAGCTACCAGTCCTCGAATACGGCACCATATGGACACCCCCAAGCAGCGAATCAAGCAGCTACCAGTCACCAATAGTGCACCATATGGACACCCCCCAGTCACCGAATATTAGTCGCAATCGACACCTACCAGGCATGCAGCCCAGCGGGCAGGAAGGCAGGCAGGAGGGAGATCAGCGGGCAGGCAGCTCAGCGGCGAGCTCAGTGGGCAGGCAGCTAAGCAGCGAGCTCAGTCGGCAGTCAGCTCAGCGGGCAGGAGGACAGGCAGGCAGCTCAGCGGCGAGCTCAGCAGGCAGGCAGGCAGCTCAGCAGCGAGCTCAGTGGGCAGGCAGCTAAGCAGCGAGCTCAGTCGGCAGTCAGCTCAACCCGCGGCGAGCTCAACCTGCGGCGAGCTCAACCCGCGGCGAGCTCAGCGTACAGCTCAACGGGCAGGAAGGTGGTGGGGGCAGGAGTAAGCGGAGGTGGGTGGGGCGCTTAGAAAGGTGTACATAGAATTACGTAGACATGTGGATCAATATACGTGACATTTTTGCGGAACTAGTGTCCTAATCCATGTACCGAGTGACCTCATTCTGCCAGCGAAATGTGCTGGCAAAGGCCGTTCACCGGGCATGTGCTACCTAGGTGTGGACCCGGTGTTCGTTTTGGGATCAAAGAAGCCCTCTTTTGTAAAAGACGACGTCATTTGCTCAAAAGACAAACACGTCTTTTGAGCCAAAGACGACTCCGCGACGAGAACGGGAGAGATTTTCGTATTTTCTCGTCGAGACGATGTCTTTTTGCACCAGGGCGTATGGATGCAGGTGAGAAAAGCTCTCATGCTGTTACGGGCCGACTCGGAGGACACGAGGAACGGGTTCGGGGGTTCTCGGTTAGAGAACAGTAGAAGCTGAGTGTTACGTGGAGACAAAGTCGTAAGGGTCCAAGGAACACAATCTAAACAGAAGGCTTAGAGGTAGACTCTAAGCAAGCGAAGTATCTTGGAACACTCTTGGCCGACGGGACCAAGAGATCGTAGACGTGAAACTATAAGAGAATCGAACTAATAATATTCCTGAAAATACAAGAAGAAGAAGAAGAAGAACCTTATATTCGCATAGAAGCATAAAGCTTATCGCGCAACTATACTACCCGAACTACAACCTCCACCGACTAACCCGAAGACAAAAGAACAAACGAACGCAACTACGAAGGCTACGTACATCAAAGAATGGAGCGCCCGAAGGGCGCGAAATACAAATGGTGCAGGTAAGCAGAATCTAAGGGACAACAAAGAAACCTTCCATGATAGAATGAGCAATATACACTTCTCTAAGGACATCCAACAGTCCGCACTTAACTCCGTAGAAACGATGGGGTACTCTTAGCGTGTTCCAGAACCTAACTCTCAGGTCACTTGTTTAAGGCGCTAGGTCATTGCGAGGTTGATCTGGGGCTGGGTCACCGTGATCGTTGAATCTTTGGATGGTAAGCCGACGAGGGGCCGAGGTGTGAAAGCGATGGTGGGGGTGTCAAGAGTGGTGCCCTGTGAGTCTACTTGTCGGGTAGCAGGGCGGGTGAGAGTGGAAGGAGAGAGGGAGCACGGCGCGAAGCTGGCTATTGAATAACCTCGTCCATAGTTAATGAGTGGGGAATTAAATCGGTCCCAGGAACAGCTAAAAGACTGTCTTGAGTCGTGTTTGATGTGGAGTCCTCTGGAGGGGACGTGCAAGAGGGGGTGAGTCTGGGACTCAGTGTATATGTGGTGGTCGCAATCGAAAGTGCCGACCGTGGTGTTGAAGGGTGGTCTCGGGGACCAGTGTGGAGTGGTGAGGGGATCGGGGCCGCCTCGGTTAAGAATGGGGAGTTGGGGCTGCCAACTCGGTATGTTTTTGGGTGGTCGCAATCGAAAGTGCCGACCGTGGTATTGAGGGGTGGTCTCGGAGGACCAGTGTGGGTGGGTGGTGAGGGGATCGGAGCCGCCTCGGTTGAGAATGGGTGGCCTGATTAGGGCGGGAAGAAGAAAAGTCTGTCGCGTGGGGACCTCGGGTAAATTTGTGAATGTTTTTTCGCCCGTAGGAGCATAAAAACCCATGAACTGTCAGCGCTTTGGCCGTAGATTCTCGTGACTAGAAGTCACGGACAGTGTCGAACAAGCGTGTGTGGTCTTTCGTCGATGGCGGCCAAGAGAACGGCCGTCGAAAGGTGGCGTCGTTTTGAGGAGTTGGTGGGTGATGGGGCGTCGAAAGCATCAACCCGGTGAAAGGAGAGGAGAGGAGACTCGTGTCATAGAGGAACTAGCGACCGTAGCAAAACTAGAACTCTGGGTATCCGACTTATCGACGAGGCGTCCCAGCGGGCGAACTCGAGAGAATACAAGAGAGAGATTTTATTGCTTAGAAGCCGAAGGCTTATCGCACAACTATACTACCCGAACTACAACCTCCGCCGACTAACCCAAAACAAAACGCGAGAACAAAAAGGACAAGACAAAGACAAGCGAGGCGACATGACAATCAACAGGTTACCGCGGCGGGTGAGGCCGCGGATGATACAGGAAAAAAGAGTAAGAAGGAGAGAGAAAAAAGACTAAGCGAGACAAGATTCAAACCTAGGCGTTTCCCATGTCGTGATCATTAACTACCGGAGCCGGTGCCGGTGTTGCGGGTACTTGAATGGTAAAGTTCGGAGCCGTTGAGGCCACGACCACTGGGGCCGGGACTGCTGGGACTGGGACTACTGGTGCAGGGGCTACTGGAGCCACTGGGATGAGAGCAGGGGCTATCTTCTGGGGTCTGGATTCGTTGAATCTCAGTGATGCTCTTAGTGTTGCTTTTGCGCGCTCTGGGCACGCTCGGTCGATTGCTTTATGGAAGCCCTTGCAGTTGTAACATCTGATGGGCGAGTGGGTGCACTTGACTCCTCCGGGCAGGACTTGCGGGTGGTCGTCTGTAATATGGTCTTGGCGCAATGCCGCATCGGCCTGTTCGTTGGAACACTGTTCCTGTCGGTGCGAATTGAGGCAGTTTCTGCATTGGGTGTCTTCTCTGATGTTAAGGTAACTTTCAAGAACAGCGGCGGTCGAAGGAGGAGGATCTGAGCCTAGGGTCTGAATGGTGAAGGATCCTGGTATCGCGATGATCGTTGTGGAGTGTTCTTTCCGATTCTCTTCTCGGGGTGTAATCCATCTGGGATCTGGGCAAGTTCAAGCTTTTTCCCCGTAGTTGTTTCTAATTTGGACCAGCTGGCCAGCGTCGAATCCATCGATTGTTGTCGGGATGCTGTGTAGGAGGAATTTTGACCATTTTGAGTTGGCCTTGATGTCGATTACGTATATTCTCATCCCCGTGAGCACGTCCTTGATTTCGTGCTTGTAGGCGAGCGCTGTTTCGGCGGAGGTATCGTACTTGGTTTCTAGTACGATGTTGTGGTTGATGGTCTTTCTTGCCGCAATGAAGTGGCATTTGGCGTCTGGGATTTAGGCGATAATTTTTGCTCGGATTTCGGAAGGGGTTTGGTTGCACGGGGCTTGGTCGGAGGGAGCGTTGCATTCGACGATGATTTCTCTGTTGGTCCTGGAGAAATCGGATTTGAAGAGTGGGTCAGGTTTCTTCGGGGCCTTTTTCCTGTTATCTACTTTGAGCAGCTTCTTGGGTGGGTTGTTTGTCCGAACCACGTTAGCGAAGGATCGAGGGCTGTTGCTGTGTTTCTTTGTTGTTGTGGTTGTTGTTGTGGTTGTATGCGTGGTTGTGGTTGTTGTCGTTGGGGTTGGGGTGCTTATTGTTCGTTTGCGGTCGAGCCTGGCGGGTTGAGCTCGAAGGCGAGGATAGAAGCGAAGCGGGCACGGGCAGGAGGGGGAGGAGCGGGGTTGGGTCTGCTGAGGAGGAGGGTTTTCAGCTCCTCGATTTTCTCAATGGCTCGCTTCATTGCTAGTTCTTGTGTTTGCTCGATTTTCTGCAAGAGGGGGAAGATGGTTTGGGCGAGAGCTGCTCTCAAATCCTCCATTTCTTTTTCGTTTCTTTTTGTTCGATCTGAAATGCTTTTAATGTTGTAAGCCGTTTTCTTGACTTCTACTTGGGTTTGTAGCCGTTCTTCACTAGCCTTCGTCTGAGCGGCTGTTACTCCAGTGAGTTTGTTTGTTATGGCGTGTCTAATGGCCCATGAGACGTAGTTCATGTCCATTCTGTTGTGCATTTCACCTGGGACAATGCTGGGTTCGAGGTGGTCGATCTTAGGGATGTATGCTCTCCCGTAATCCTCCTCAGTTGCGTATGTGCTAAGGGGTTCTTCTTGTGGGGTGACATTCAGGTTCTGGGACTGGGTTGGGTCGAAGCGAGGGGGGGCGGGGGTGCCTGGAGGGGGCTCCCCTGCGAAGTAACTGGAGAGGGATGTCTGGGAACTAATGTCATGCCCAGATCTGTTCGTTGTCGGGGTGTAAGGAGGGTTTCTCTTTCTTCCTTTCCCGAAGATCGGGTCGGGTGTTCCTTTAGGATCCATTTTGAAGATGTTTTTTAGTGTTTCCTTCGCTTAAAACAACAACAACGCGACCGTGCGGCCAAACGATAAAATGGCTTCGCCTAGTATGATATACTAGGGTAAACCGTAGCGCGAGAATAGAATAAAAAGAATAAAGTATCCGATAATAAAAATTGTTCGTAGCGAGTTTGTTCGAAAAAATACAAGAGGTTGCGTGAAGAGAAAAGGAAAGGAAGAGAAACAAGATGCAAACGGAAGACAGGACCCTTTATATAACCGAATAATCCCTGTTCGAAGATGACTCATAACCGAACCGTATAGAAACACATAGAAACCCATATGACTCATTCTCCGACCGTTGCCACCACACTTCTCTTCACGCCATGACATCTCGTCCTATTACCTGTCGCGACGCCGTAACACTGAGTCAGGATTATGTGGGTGAAAACTCTTCACCTCGTGCGGGGTCAGGGTCAGGGTTCAGAGATATCGGGCTCGATACCGATAGATACTAACGAGAGTTCCTAACGATGAGATATCGAAGGAAACAGACGGAAACAGGGTCAGAATGGCTTCGCCTAGTATGATATGCTAGATGAGGCCAAGTGGTTCTAGGACGGGGACCAAGGGGCACAACCGAGAGGTTATACAACTTGGGTTCGTAAAGATTCGAGGACAAAACTAGAATGTATTCCTATATAACAGGAAGTTCGGATAAGGAGAAAAGTAAGAAAGAACAAAGGGAAATTGCAGCCATATATATAACCTCCAAAACCCAATGACTAATCCGTGTAACAGAAACCCATAGAAAGAAAACCCAACCGTGAACGAAAACCTAAACGAAACCTAACTTCATAATCCTTCTCCTTCGAACTTCTCCCTTGAGTCTTGGCGCGCCGTTACAGATCAGGTCCCTCTCTGGCCTAGCTCCTGCTGAAACTGAAACGTGGATCTGGGTGTGGAATTAACGGCGTCGAGGCGTGTTAAGTCTTCAGCCGGTTGCTAAGAGGGTTCGGCATATCCAACGTAGCGGGTCAGGTACCAGAGACGACCGTGGCGGTGGCGAGAATCCAGGACAGCGTCGACTTCCCACTCCTCATCTCCCTCGACTTCCACTGGCGGAGGCGGTGGTTGTTGTTGTCCAGGTACGGGGTTACGGGCGGCCAATGACAGGAGGGAGACATGGAATACTGGGTGAACCTTCATGGAGGCAGGCAGATCAAGCTCATAGGCGTAGGGGCTGACCATTCTCGTTACCGTGTAGGGGCCGATCTGTTTCCAGTCCAGCTTCTTGGGCGATGCCGAGGTTCGGGTGGTATATACGCTATCTCCGACGGTACCTGCAGGGGCGAGACACGATGGGCGTTGGCAAACTCTTCTTGAATCATCTGGGACCTCTTCATCTCTTCACGGAGGCACTCGAAGGTCTGGGACATGTCGCGTGCCCATCCGTTGGCTCGGTCTTCGGCGGTGGTCTTTCCGTATGTCGGCCAAAGGGACGTCCGGGGTGCCTTCCGTAGTTAGCGCTCGAGCAGGGGACAGGTCGTCGTTTCTGAGGCGTGGTTGTTGGTGGCGAACTTCGGCGAGGGCAGGAAGCGGGACCAGTCATCCTGTTGGTAGGAGACATAAAGGCGGAGTCTTGTTCCATCGCGAGTTGATCGCTTTCCGTTTGACCATCGATCTGGGGATGGAATCTTGATCGAGAACCGAGGCGAGAGTTACAAGCGGGAGCGGAGCGATTTCCAGAAATCTGAGGTGAACTGGGTGCCGCGGTCCGAGACGCTGGTTTCCGGAAGACCATGTAGTTTCAAACATAGTCGCACAAACAAGTCGGCAAGAGGTGGCGTCGCGTTCGCCGATTGGTTAGGATCAGGTGGCGCATCTTGGTCAGGCGGTCAACTACTACCAGGATGGCGTTGTAACCATTGCTTTCTGGGAGGCCAGTAACGAAGTCCATTGAGAGATCGGTCCAGGGACCCTCGGGGATCGGGAGCGGACGGAGAAACTGCAGGGTCTGTTGCGGGGGGCTTTACTTCTGGCGGACAGGTGTCGCGGTTTAGGGCGTGTTAATTCGTGCTTCCTCGTGGTGGGCCAGTAGTAGTTGCGGGACAGGAGTTCAGGGTTTTGGCTCTTCGGGATGAGCGGAGGGCTTGTCGTGGTGCTCTTGTAGGAGCCAAAGTTTCAGTCGTGGTGGGAGCGTAGATGAGGCAGCGGTACAGGAGGCGCCGAGGACTTGGAGCGTTCACTTGAGATCTTCCGAGTGTTTGGTCCCATTGGCGAAACATGGCGAGGACTTGAGAGAAACTGTCTGTCTGGTAAGCTAGGGTCAACAGTTCTTGGGCAGAGGACATTCTTCCAGGTTCATTTAATAATCGCATTAACAAACTTAAACGATTCCAGAATCCAAATTTTCGCGTTTCAAAACCACCTGACTCTGTTGCTGCAACCTTTCATCCCCTCTTTAGGGAGGTCTCCTGATCTCTGGTCAAGCGTCCGGTTTTCCTCCTTGTTTCCCTGGTCTGAACTGGATTACGAAGTTGAATCTGGACAGGAACTCGGACCAAGCAGGCTTAGCGTCGGTTAAGCATCTTGGTGGACGTAAAATACTCCAAGTTCGGTGATCGCTGATTACTTTGATGTCGAACTGGGCGGATTCAAGGTAGTGGCGCCATTCGGTGAAGGACTTTATTACGCGAGGAGTTCCTTATCGTAAATCTACGTAGTTACATTCCACGGGAATGCTTCTTTGAAAAACGCTTGTTGGGTGCAGCATTCCTTCATCATCACACTGGGACAGAACGGCGGCGGAGACGTAGTCGGAGGCGTCGGTTTCTACGATGCTTTCCTTGGTCGGGTCGAAGTGTCTGAGGATCGGGGCCGAGGTGAACGCTTCTTTCAGGTTCCGGAATGCTTCGTCTGCCAGGGGGGTCCATTGGAATTTGACACCTTTCTTTGTCAGTGCCGTCAGGGGAGAGACCACCTTGCTATATCCACAGATAAAACGCCGATAGAAGTTTGCGAAGCCCAGGAATATTTGCACATCCTTGACGTTTGCCGGAGTTTCCCAACCTTGGACTGTGCTGACCTTCTTAGGGTCCATGCTGATGCCGGCGGGGGACAGAATCATGCCGAGGTACCTTGTTTCCTGGACGTGAAACTCGCATTTCTCGGGGTTCAGGTATACCTGGTTCTGGTCGAGGAGGGTCAGGACCTTCCGGACGTGTTCCTTATGCTGCTCCAAATCATCGGAGTAGATGAGGATGTCATCCAGGTAGGCAGTGCAGAAATCGTCGAGGTGGGGGCGCAGAACGTCGTTGATCCAGTGCTGGAAGGTGGCCGGGGCGTTGGTGAGTCCGAATGGCATCACGTTGTACTGCTAGTGGCCAAGGCGGGTCCGGAACGCGGTTTTCCACTCGTCTCCCTCCTTGATCCTGATCTGGTGGTAGCTAGATCGCAGGTCGAGCTTGGTGAAGTACTTAGCCTTCGACAAGTTCATCAGGGTCTCGGAGAACAGGGGCAGCGGATGGCGGTTCTTGACGGTGATTGCGTTGAGCTTCCGGTAGTCCACACAAAGGCGGAGGGAACCGTCAGATTTCTTCACGAAGAGGATCGGGGCACCGGCAGGGGACTCGGAAGCACTGATGAAACCATTGGCCATGTTTTCACGGATGTAGTCTCGGAGGGCAAGGAGCTCAGCAGGTCATGTTATCGTGGGGCGAAGGAGGCGAGTTCCGTTTTCAGAAGCGATCTCATGAGTCGTGGGGGCGGTCTTGAGGACAAAACGTTGGCGGCAGACTTCAGGAACAGCCGGGAAAAACCATGGTGTTCGATAGGAACGTGGGCCAGGGGATCAGCGGGGTTCACGAGGGCGGCATTGATGGCCCGCAGCGAAGCACAGAACACCATACCTCTTCCTTTACGGAGGAGACGGGTGAACTGGAACGCCTTGAGGGCGGCAACATGGATCGGGGCACGGGGCGGAGACATCTGGGACGTGATTCCTTGTGCGGTGACCGGCTGTCGGGAGACAGAGCATTGGCTGACACAGGAGGCGGCAGATGATCTGATTCTGGCGGGGCGGAGGGCGAGGTCGTGGTGGCGCATCAAGGGATCCCCATCACGATTGGGTAGTGACCCAACTTGGTGACGAGCGGGCGTATTCAGGTGCCTTGGATGTTCAGGGCCAGCTTGACAATGTGGGTGATCGCGCCAGACTCAACTGGTCGCCGTCAATCACCTGCAGGTGGCGAGAGTCGGAGGGTCAGAGAAACCGTGGGAAGCGAACAAGCGTGGCGTCGATGAAGGCGTAAGCCGAGGCCCCTGTGTCGATCAGGGCCTGGAGTCGGGATGGGTCTTGGTTCTCTCCGAAGATGGAACAAGCGACGACCAACTGGTCTTCGCTCAACTCTTCTTCGGAGTGGGGCATCGTCGACAGGATCATGGTGTGCGGAGCGGGGGCGGGGGAGACAAGTTCGGGTGTGGGTGACGGGGCGGGCCCCTCTGGTGTGTCAGGATCTACCAGAGGGGCTGACCTTTTAACTGCTGCTGGGGGGTCATCTGGGCGTCTTGCTTACGCCAGCTGGTCATAATCTGAGGTCTTGGTTCGAGAGCGGATCGGTAGGGTTGGTGGCGAGAGACGGGGACGGAGGCAAGGGTGAACTGAGAGGCATAGGCCTCGAGGTTTCTGGTGTAGAGCAGGAGTTCCTGCTCTCTGCGGCACTAGTATTCCCAACCGACAAGGTTGAGGCAGATGCTTCATCCTGAGAGTCGTTGAAGGCAACTTCCCAGGCGGAGGTCCTCGAGGAGGATTCGGTGTTGGCGGCAGACGTCGGAAGACTGGATGCTGATTTCGAGCTCAGCTTGTACTGACTCGAGTTGGGACTGGGCGGCGGTGAGGTTAGCGGAGGAGGCCTCAAGAGACCAGGACAGATCTTCGTTGGTGACCTTAAGGGCCTCGAGTTCGGTGGTGAGGTCAGCGATGACCTCCTTGTAGGCGATGTCGGTAGGGGCAGGAGCAGAGACGAGGGGATCTTGGACGGGGGTGGCAGGTTCGGTGGCGGCGATGGTGGTGAGGGTGGTGAGACAGTCCTCAATGAGGTCGTATGTCTCGTTTCACTCCTGACCATCTTCTGGCTGAGGGAGAGGGGTTTCTCGGATAAAATCCGACAGGCGGCCCAAGAGGGCGGCCAAGTCGGGGCGGGACATGGTGTTGTACCGGTTGGTGTGAGGGGATCCGAACTTAGTGTTATGGGCCGACTCGGAGGACACGAGGAACGGGTTCGGGGGTTCTCGGTTAGAGAACAGTAGAAGCTGAGTCAGGATTATGTGGGTGAAAACTCTTCACCTCGTGCGGGGTCAGGGTCAGGGTTCAGAGATATCGGGCTCGATACCGATAGATACTAACGAGAGTTCCTAACGATGAGATATCGAAGGAAACAGACGGAAACAGGGTCAGAATGGCTTCGCCTAGTATGATATGCTAGATGAGGCCAAGTGGTTCTAGGACGGGGACCAAGGGGCACAACCGAGAGGTTATACAACTTGGGTTCGTAAAGATTCGAGGACAAAACTAGAATGTATTCCTATATAACAGGAAGTTCGGATAAGGAGAAAAGTAAGAAAGAACAAAGGAAATTGCAGTATATATAACCTCCAAAACCCAATGACTAATCCGTGTAACAGAAACCCATAGAAAGAAAACCCAACCGTGAACGAAAACCTAAACGAAACCTAACTAACGAAACCTGATTACTAATCCTCTCCTCCTTCCTCTCCGCTTGCGCGCGCACTTATACACATGCGCTGGTGCGCCTAATTACGTCTGCGCAGTACCTCAGAGCAGACCCAATTTTCTGCTGGTGACTTGGGGACCTCGGGTAAAGATTTGACGATAGTTTCGCGCCCATAGGAACGTAAAACTTCACGGGCTGTCGAGCGCTTTGGCCGTAGATTCTTGCTGACTAGAGAGTACGGACAGTGTGCGAACCCGACGTGTATGGTGCTCGTGCGATGAGCAGCCGAAAAAAGGGGGGAACGACCGTCTGGCGGTGGCCGTCGTTTTGGCGAGATGTAGTGAGTGATGGACACATCCCGAAGGCATCAACTCGGTGAAAAAAGGGGGGGAGAGAGAGGGGAGACTCGTGTCATAGAGGGGGAACTAGCGACCCGTAGGCAAAATGAGAACTCTGGTATCCGACTTATCGGCGAGGAGGGCGTCCGACCCCCGAGCGGGCAGGTTCAAGAGGGAATGAATACATTGTGTAAGGAAAGAAGAGAAGAAGAGAAACGGAAACGAAGCGAGAGAGAGCCCACTAATATACCCAGGAAATCCTACGATAACTAATCCAAAATGACTCATACTGCGCGACCGAACAGAATCCCATAGAAGACAACCAAAACTCCCTGACTAATCCAACTCCTCGACACCTAACGACGCTACCAACCGATCCATGAAACTTTGTCTATCCTACCAGATCTCCTGATGGCGCCTTGCTCCCAGGTAATAAGCACTGCCCTCAATCAAGGAGCATCCCCACTACTAAATTCGAGAACCATTTTATAAACTCCACCAATCTCGGGTGCCTTCTCTAACTTGAGCACTCCATCAGGAACTTGTAATCAAGAAATGAGAATTAGCATTCATTTTCTATTGTTTTCATTACGACTATGAAAGACTCACAGATGAACCTGGAAAACCCTGTTCTACTGTGGGCAGGCATTTAAAGAGTGTTTTGTGTGAGATAGTGCCGGATAGGTTGTAGAAGATAATAGTCGTGGCCCTCCTTTGTTTTGTGGACAGGAAAGGCTCTATATATCGTAGTGAGTCAAATTACAACGTGGGAATGTTTAATGGTTGCTCGAAAACGTGCAATGAAAGAACTGCCAAATAATGGAATTAAATCAAATCATCTACCTGATCAACCAGCAGCAAGAAATGTTGAGAGCCAGACGTGTTGGTAGTTGCTAGTGAATGTGATTTTTTGCAAATCTCGCATCTTGTGCATGGGATATCCCGAGACATATATATATACAAATAGAAACCTTAAAGCGATGAGGCTGTATATACAGTCCTTATTTAAAATAGAAATAGAAACAAAAAAAAATCATCGGAATAACCACTGAACCATAGTTGCGATATCAGCCACCGGTAGTTGGCCTGTATCAAGCAAAATACTCAGGCACTGTTGATGTTTCCTGGGAATAAAATGTTAGTTAAACAGTCATCAAGTATCAGTGGTGCAGTGGTACAAACATTAAACATAGTTTCAGGTAGGTCGATCGCCACCTCAAATACACGCATTATATTTGAGGCCTACTACCCATAAAAATCAATTTTTGTGGTCAGCCACCAATTGTAGGCATCAATACTGAATGGTACATCTATCAGTTTCTCCACCATTGACCTTAGAGCAGGTAGGAAAAATGCCATAAACGCCACGGGAGCAATCCGGTCTCTACCATACCCACATCCGGTCCCTCCCTTGGCAGACGAGCATATCACGCTTGGTAGCGTGCAGATGAAACAACAGCTGAATGGTTCCCAGTCAATACAACGTCTCCATTCACAGTATTCCCCATACGTAGGTTTGTAAGGAGGACAATTTATCAGCTCAACACGATGATTGCAGTTCTTAATATCATGGTCGAGGGCTATTGTTGTTCTTGTTGTAACCCAGCAAAACCCACAGACTCCATTGATTGACTGGAGCTCACACTGAATTCTTTGCCAGATCTCGTTCATCTTTTGTTTTTTCTCGTACCTATCCAAACCGGATCATTCTCTGCAGGACTAGGTTGTACTGGGCTGTTGTTCCTGTTTGGTTCCCAACGGTTTTTTGGTCTATAGATATTTCTCTTACTCGTCCAATGATTCAAACCCGCCCCGGGGTGAGACATATATGATCCCTGACCACCTCTCAAGAGAGATTTATACTTCGGTAAGTTTCCCGAACCAAGGCTGCTCCCTTGACCCTTTGACCTTTCCCTGTAAGCCTTTGGGCTTTCGTTCGTACCATCCTTGGAGACCCGACCCGGTATTCTTGACGGACCAGCTTTTTTTAACGGACTTTGTACTGTTTGTTTTCCAACTCCAATAACGGTACTGGTTGAAGTCTTTGTCAATCTCTTTTCATGCTGAATCCTTTGTGAGTCCTGACCGGATGTGAGAGTTGAAACCCTCTCAGCTCCTGTTCCCTCTTTATCAAATAGTCGTCTCGCAATCCTCTTTGCAGGTCTCTGTTCTTCCTCCTCTGAGCCTGTATCGTCGATCACCACAATGTTTGAAACAGCTTTCCCCAGCCTTTCACTAGTACGCTTATCACTTTTTACAAGCAATCTCCGCTTATCACCATTTGAAGGAGATCCTCGATCACTCATTTGCGTATCGTTCTTGGTTGACTTTGGTCTTTGGTTTCTGAAAGCTTGGCCCCCAATTGAATTGGGGTCAATACCAAATCTCCCTAGATTACCGCGGTCCCCAACATTCCTTCTAATACAATTGTCGTAAAGCTCATCCTGTTCTGGGTTGCAGGAACGTTCTAGAGCGTCAAAGTAATGGGACATGAAATATCTTCTGCAACGAGACGTAGAGAGGAATGAATATAAAACCTCAGCATCTGAACTGAATGCTTGGTCAGAGGCGTTACCAAATTCTTCAGGTGAGTAAAGTACTACAGTCCTTGCTGGCAGTCCATCCCTTCCCCCTCGTCCTCGACCCTGAGCAAAGTCCACAAATGAATGAGGCATACCCACAAATAAAATCAGTCGGATATTGGAAACATCAACACCTGCGCCCAGTGCTGTAGTGGCTATGAGCAATCGGGAACCATTTTCGAACCATGTATTGAGACATGTATCTTTCCCTGGACTATCGGAACGGTAGATTCCATACTGCAGTTCTTTTCCAAGTGTGTTGCAGCAATTTACTGTTCTCGTATATAACAGAACCTTGATATCTGGTTGATTGTCAAGTTCTTCTATGATATTCTTAACAGTAGCTGTAATATTGCTCCGTTGCCTCTTGAAAACCTCATATTTCATGTTGGTTCTGTTTGAGCTCGCCCTCACAATAGTTGGATTCTTGATTAAGGCCCCATTTTCAAATTCCCCCAACATGGCTGGAGGAAGAGTAGCAGTCAGGAATAACACCTGTACACCCAGTGTCGAGAACCAGAAAACTTCCTTATACGCGCTCCTAAAGTCAACACCAAAAACAATCATGTGCGCCTCATCAATGACCACCCGATCCAGCATTTCCTTAGAAATCAAATATCTAATATAACCCCGGAACGCTGGTTTAATTGACGCTTCAGCTGTAACAAATATCAATGATGTATCATGGCTTGTTCTTCCTGCCCAAGGCTGGCTGTCAATCTCGTGTTTGATTGCCCGACGATGCAAATCTTCTCTTAAAGCGATAAGTGGCACCACGACCACAGTCACTCCAGTATTCCTTTCTGCAGCTGGCCCTTCAAAAAGAAGACTCTTACCTCCCCCTGTTGGAAGTACAACTATCAATGGTGTTGACCCCATGAGAACCTTCTCGAGTCCCTCCGCCTGTTCCGAGGACTTGAATTGTGAATCTTGGCCATATATCATTGTTAGCACAGATCTTGCTCTTTTTCCTATGTTTGCCGATGCTGGTTGTGGAATAATAACAGGATAGCCATTGCTATAATAAGCCTTGTCATTGCCACTTTGTAAAGCTGCTGGCTTCGAAGCTTCGATCATCTCGGTTACTCCGGCAGGCATTGGCACTTTCTCCCCAGTTGTCAGGTCACCACAAATGCAGTTTAGCTTCCTCGACGCTTTCTTTCGGTCGTTATTTCTTTTCAGCCATTGAGATGCAGTTAAGTCCGAGTAAATAAAGGAGTGCCAGGAAATGCTGAGACCCATAAAGACTCTCAAGGATCTCTCCGATATACCATTCAGGATATCACTGCGTACAGTGTAAACCCTATCAGCTGTGTATGTGGAATGCGCCGCTTGAAGATCCAAAGGGTCCTCGTCCTCATTCCCGACCTCTTCATTAAATCCTTCATCCAAAAATCGTCTGCTCATACTTATCGCCAAATGTCGATAGCTTGCTGTAGTAAGACTATTTTCTTCCCCAAACTCTTCACTGCTAATTGTCCTTAGAATCTTCGCGAGAGATTGTCCTGACCATGGATTTCTTCAATCGTCAGAGAAAAGATAGAAAGTTGGCTCAATGGTCATCTCGAGCTTCTCGGGCCCGGTAAAAAACTCGTACAAGGGTAAAACCTGGTTATACAATTAGTTACACTCAACAAAAAGGTTTCTTTGATATACCTTGTCCAAATAATCTATTACTATTCCAGTTATTTCCGAAGACAGAAACCTTTGGATAAATTTAGACCATCCCAATGCGTTTCTTCCCTTGAAATAATCCGTTATAAAAAGCAACCCCCCGTCATATATAAATATATTTCTGTGGGTAGTGGAACTGTTTTTCCAGGTGATCTTCATGAGCTCCGTTGATCTCGCAGGCTGGCCCCCCATCATATGAAAAAGAACCAAAATTATATTTAGCAATTCCTGCGCCTTTGCAACAACATACGCCTTGCCTCCAGCCATATATAATAACCTCCCATCCACAATCCTCACCAGTCGACTGTATAGCGGCTCATGCTTGAACACCACATCGAGTTTACCTTTCTGTGGGAAGAGGGTCATATTACGGGTCTCGGTTAGAAAGCAATAATCCCGTTGTCTCTTTGACATGTTGTCAGCAATCTGTAATACTTTCTCCGTTGTCCATTTAGAACTGTCGATGTTAAAGACATCCTTCAGTATCCCCTTCCCCTTTGATATTTGAAGTTTAATCATATTCTTGAATTCGTCCACTTTGATTTTAATATGACGATACGTAATCTCCTCTACGTCACTCCGCATGCTCCAGGCGATGTCTGGAACTGTTGATTCCCCTTGCCCTAGTGTCTTTGCCCACCCCAACAAATTGATAGTCTCCGCTACCGGTGCAAGATTTGCCGGAGCAATGTAATCATGGTGTAGCAAGCGGTACTGTTCACACACTGTACCATCAACAGTGCCTTGAATATTAGATGCCGCTAGATCTGCAGCATGCCTAAAAAAGATCATCTTACCGCAATACACCAAAGCAGGAAGATCCGGCCCTACCAAGCTTGCGGGACGGAACGCACCATCTTTCCCTATCGCCATCACAGCCACTGCATGCATCAAAGCAGTTTTTGAAGTGTCACCCTCCCCAAATTGCTGTTTGACAAGCGACAGACACAGCTGAAAATTCAAAGCCTCAAACGCATTCTTATTCAATTTCTTACCTTGGGTACCACTCCCTTCTTCCAACACCTTTATAGTCCTATCAAGGCTAAGCGTTTGATTCTCAGTGAAAATAACCAGGTCCTTGTAAGGAGAATAGCTGAGATAACGGCCCATCTTTAGATGAACGAGATATTGGACCAACTTCCGGAATATTGCAAAATAACGTGCTTCCGTACTAGCCAAAACCCTGTCCCACGGAATTCTATCATATTCTGTTTTAATCTGGCTACTCATCCACCTCCGGGAATGCACCGAGGCTTTCTCCTTGTATGACTGTATGCATTTGTTGAATACATGGTCGAGTGAGGTACCGAGAAGATCCAAATACCCAGAAAATGTTCCACGGTTACCTTCCATCAAATCATGAATTTCGCTTAGTTTTACATCACGAAAGAGAACAATGTATCCTGTTCTCTTTAACCAAGGGGAAATCTCCTCTGTTGGCATCTCCCCTAATGGTTTATTGGCCCCCCTCAGTTCGACAAATGCTTCGAAAGAATCATGCTCCCGTTCAATCATCTCTGTGGTAAGGCCCCTAAAATTGATCGAGACCCTATCATCCACTTCTGGCCTGACAGCGAAGGGTTTCTTGCCCAGAGATGGGTAGAAGGTCTGTACCTTACATGCTTCGTACTTGACTAGACCTTTATTCCTCTTTTCACTTGGCTCATAGCAGTCTCCGGATCTTATATGGTCCAATAAAGTATTAGAGTTCTTAGCAGTATAGGGGCATCTAAGACACATGAATCCCTCCGTAATTTTTAAGTTCTCTATTGCGGGTCTGAGCTGAGGTGGATTCACTAGTTCCAATACTGGTAGCGGATCCAGCCTAAAAACTAACTTCTCACATGCATTTCTTTCCGACTCCGGAAGCCCATGATGTGTTTTCATGTGCTTGAACACATGGTCTCTATCCACACCACTCTGGCACTCTAGACATATAATAACACGGTATTTGGAATTGAATTGAATTCCAAGCCGGTCTGCATAACGAAGCAACTGAATCTCTGTCATATTCTCTTCCTCTCCTTGGACGTCCAAAGAACCACCTCTGTTACTAACTCGACGTGTAGCTGGAACTGTTCCAAGTATAACCTCTTCCATTGAATCATTCACCCCCTCTTTCTCATTCTCTCTTATATCCTCAGAACTCAAATCCTGCTGACTATCGATAAACTCATATTCTGTTGAAGCATTCATCGGGGGAGCGGGTACCTGAACCTCAAAGCCACTTGGAGCTAAGGCACTCTGGCTGGATACTGTCTCCACGGCTGAAGTAGATTGGGATAGAAATGAATTGTGGGATTCATCTATGGCATGCCCGGAAGTACCAACTTCATTCAAAATCTCCGGAAACAATGTTTTAGATGCAAACTCAACCTGTGATGCATCGGGTAGCTCTCCCATTTCCACAAATTCATTATTTTCCACAACATTCAACATTGAATCTTTTAAACCTGAATTGAGCTGAAGAATCTCCTCTTGTGACCTGTGCGGTCCATATTGCGGTGCTGATAAAAGTAATCCCATTTCAGCAGCATCATTTGCAATCGCTGCTTGAACAAAACCGTCTTCTTTTTGAATACTTTCAGCATCGACAGTGTTTCCCAGTTCACCCCCCTCATTTTGCACTTCCACGGCACCAAGGTTATTACCCAGGTTATCGTTGTTGTTGAAGTTGTCAATAAGTATCACCTGCTTTTCGGTGTCAGCAAAGAATTCAGGTCCCTCAAGAGGCTGAGTGCCCACATTCCCGCTCGGACCAACAACAGGTCCAACGTTGCTAGCACCTGCCCCCTCCGTCTCAACAACTGCTCCAATGTTGCCAACTCCCACTACTCCGACCCCCTCAACAATTGGTCCAATCTTGCTCACTTCAACCTCCCCCTTCTCTACCGTAACGGCTGCCGTGTTAATCGTTTTAATTTCTTTTCCTTTCACCGATTCACCTTCTGGTGGCGAAGCTGCAACCATCACTCCTGCATGGGAAACATGAGAACCATCTGGTAAGTTTCCAATATGTGACAAAACCTCAGCTTTAATATGTCTCCGCATTACATCGGGAATCTTGGCACGGAAACCACAAGTGCACAGGAATATGCCAGCTTTTTCATCCCGGTGGAAGAAAATGAAGCAACCGTCTGAAGTTTTCAGTTTGGCAACCCTTTGATGAACAGCCTAACTACTATTAATACCCGCTTCCATATCTCTCAGCAACCAAATCAACATACCCTTCTATGCATCCGGTAGGAACTGATATTTTGGAATAGTTCCTCACAATCATCGCATTTCTTTGGATCAGGCATCTCCTAATAACAATTTACTATAATCTTAATGAAGGATTTCCACACTCTGGTTAGATCCCATCAGGTATTTCACAATCTCTGGTAAATAATGGATTCACTTACTTCTGTGTAGGTATTGAGCGTTGGGATAATTATTATTCTCTCTTGAATGATTGGTATTCTACTCTGCGTGATGAAAAACCACCAAATTCTCCACAAAGGCCACTTTGCAAAAACAATGTCCCGTGGCAACAATACTCAGGCCAACATCCAAATTTACAGTGCACGATCTACCCACCCGGACAAGATTTTGATTGATTCACCAGAGCCCCACTACCGAATTGGAAGAGATACGTTGCAGGACAACCTGTTCTCCACTGTGTTCTTGTACTTATCACACCACGCAATCCCTTAATCTATTTATAAAGAACCCAGATGACCGACTTCTTCCACTTCTTCCATCCCTAACAAACATTCACAACACTCAAAGACTCCACTAACACTAAACAAATAAACCCCCCGCAAGTGCCCCTCATATCTATTTATCTCTAGCGAGTAATACTAACCCCAATTTAGTTGATAAATATACAATGACATCCTCATTTTATAAAGTACCGGATCCTCTTGAAAAGCAAGTGCATCTACGAGAGCCAGGTCAACAGGACATTTCCAGATTCTTCCGGGGTATGTTCACACAGACTAAAAGTGCTTTTGACCGGGACCAGGAGGCAAGCGTGTCCCATATACCTCCCATGACCAGCAAGCAAGCCAAGCTACGTGCAAAACAAAGAGAAATGGGACTACCTCGGCTTTCTGATGCTGAGATGAGGGCAATACTGAAAGATGAGGAGGACCAGCGGAAAAAACGTGAGAATATGGAAAAGAAACTGCTGTATCAACGTCAATTAAAACTCCGGAGAAAAACAGAGGCTAAACAAAAAGTAATGTTAAAACAACAAAAAGAAAAGGGGAAGCAGCCCGAAGGACAAGAATCTCTCACAAAATATGGTTTCAATAAAATTAAGAAGTCATCATGGAATGGAGGACAACAACCGAAAAAAAACACTTGATTATGGAGGTACTAGAGAATAATGTAGACTTTTTCAAATTATTGTTGCCCTTACTAAATATGGTTATTGATACCACAAATCAAACTATAATTTAACACAAACTATTTTTATAGATTGATTGGTTCCGGGGTAATCCGAATTATACAAAATATACATGTAGTAATAGCACTAAATCACAATTCACGGCATCTAATATATGTTACGAGAGAGCAGTACTTTCGTGCTCTGTTGAACTGACTCGTCTATAACGGCCGATCCGCCTCACCAAATGGCATCGTAGGAATATTAAATCATATATCTATAAAGAAATCTACTATCTATTACTATGCTCTGTAGTGCACCTACTGGAATCCACTTTCCGATTTCGAGTCTCCGGGGCGGTTATTACCGCCTCCTTTCCTGCTGGCACCCCTGCTAAAACCCTAGCCCTGAAAATCAGCCCACACAACGGAAATCCTTATGATTAAATAATAAATATCATTATTGAAGTAGAGTAATGATGAAGGGAGGAGTGTTGGAGGGGGAGGTGAAGGACTGGTGGGCGTCAGTGGGTGGACACAGTACTGAAGTGACATTAACTGGCCCGGGAGCTGACATTAATTTGAGCCAGTATTGAAGCGGGCATTAAAGCCGGTATTGGACCTGGGATGTATTGAAGCTTGCATTAAGGTGGGTGTTGGACTCAGTGCTGGCATTGGAGCTGGCATTGGAGTAGGCATATATTGGAGATGTCTTATATCGAAGCTGGCATATACTGTGGCGGAGGTTGGAGCCGGTATATATTGGAGCTGAAGAAGGGTGGGGGGGAAAGAGAGGGGGGGAGGGGGGGAGGGAGGGACGAGGGTAGGGGAATGATGGGGAGGTGAGGGAGAATCGAATGGGGGGGGGGGTGAAGAACGGTGGTGGCCACAGTACTGGAGTGGAATTAATCGAGCTGGCAGTAATTAGAGCCGCCATTCGAGCTGGCACTGGAGCGGGCATTAGGGCCGGAATATATTGGATGTAGCATATATTGGAGCGGAAATTACAGCTGGCAATAGTGGGGGCATTGGGCTCAGCGCTGGCATTGGACCCACGGCTGGCATTGGAGTCAGAGCTGGCATTCCCGCTTGTATTGCAGCTCGTTTCTATCGGAGCTGATACCGGATCGAGCATTAAACCTAGCATTCGAGCGGGCATTGGAGCTGGGGTTAGAGCTGGCGAAGTTGGGATACCTGATACATAATAACGGAAATATTTAGATTGCTATAGCAGCATTCAGGCAGCACCGTGAGAACTGGCCATGAATGTAGTACCAGGGCTAAGGCAAAACCAACTAACTACTGGAGGTGCATATTTACTCCACTGAGGTGGGTGAGAAGAATACCTCACGGTGGAGAGGTGGTATACTGCTAGTATAAAGTATCACTCTAGTGGTGGCGAGGTCGCGAATTTGACTTGATTTATTCCACCGCGATATTAAGGTTACCTTTAATGTCAAAATTCAAAATATCAAAATATATAATATAGTTTGTAACTATAGATCAAGGAAGGTATCCCATTCATTACATTCCTCTTTCAAGTTGATTCCGGGTACCATTGATCATTTGGAAACTTTTGCAGGGTTGCTGTACACAATGATGGCTAATGTACAGAATATCTTGTTTCTTTTTCCTTTTTTTTTTCTTTCTTGCCGTTCCGGTTCCATTCTATTTTTCGCCCCGTGTAATTTATCTTAAATAGAGGCCATCCCCCCCTCTTCCGGCAACAATCTCCTTACCCCTCCCCATCCATATTGAAACACAACAAGAAAAATATAGTGCCGTGAGTCCACCATTATACTATCTTGATAATTTAATAGGCGCCGTGAGTCCACCGCCTATTAAATTGTGGTGAATAAATGTGGATTACACCTACCTCCCCTCTGCATCGACGACTGCATACGTACTTGACCTCCTCTACATTTTGACTTCACGGACATGGCTGCAGGTACCACTGGCAAATCCTGCAGTATATCGGCGGTGCCGTAGGAGTCAAGTACCCAGTGTAGTGACGCCGCTGCTGATGCCGCCGCTGCTGATGCCTCTGCTGGTGATGCCGCTGCTGACGCCGTGATGCCGCTGCTACTGACGCGGTGATGCCACTGATGCCACTGATGCCACTGATGCCACTGATGCCACTGATGCCACTGATGCCACTGCTGATGCCGCTGCTGACCCCAAACCCTCCAGTATATCGACCCCGCAGCAGGCCCCAAATCGACAACTACCGGCTGGCGAATCCTACACCTACACCATATTTACCCCTACCAGTCAATGAATTCTGTTCTGAATCGACACCTACCAGGCAGGCATCTCAGTGGGGAGCTCAGCGGGTAGGCAGCTCAGTGGGCAGGCAGCTTGGCGGTGCATGAGGCCAGTGCCCCGGGCAGGAGTAAGTGGGGCGCTTCGAAATATGTACATAGAAACTAGCAGTATACCACCTTATGACAGCGAGGTCTTGTTCTCTCCCATCTCTATGTAGTATTTAGTCATGTCCAGTAGTGAAATAGTTTCTCCCTAGCCGTCTCATCATGATGGTCGCTATTCATGGCCATGTGGCATTAATGCCCCAATCCTGCTGTAGAAATATATTTCTCTTCGCTCATTACTAGCAGGTACTGTCTTGACTCTGTCAGCTCCAATGCCAGCTCCAATGCCTGCTCGAATTACTGTCAGTTTCAATATAAGCCAGCTTGAATGCCGGTGCGGGAACAGGTCCAATGCCGGACCCAATACCCACCCTGGGACCCCCTCCAGTCACAACTACAATATATGTCAGCTGTTACTCTGCGAGCCCTGAGTTCGATGCCCTTCACGTACAGCGTTTGATTAGGCTTGGGATGCAGCTCTATGATTTGGCTCCGGGTTGAGGGTCTGCCCATCTAATCCTAACCTCTTTCATGCACATGTATTATGTATCAAGCACGCAGATTTGTTTCCCTAAGTACAGGTGTACGGATATACATAGAAACTCAAATCTGTCAAATAAATAAATATATATATACTACTACTGTCATATGTATCTTATTCAATATAATCAGGATAAAGACAGACCACAATCTTGCCTAAATCTATACGTGTTCAATGCTTCCTCTATCAATTGCAACTGGTAACTGAATAACCTTCAAAAGTTTACATATACAATTCTTGTAAGATGTGTGGCTCCTACAAAATGTGTTGAGATCTTTTTAACACATCTCCGGAACCTGGTTTAATTTTCAACACCTATCTCGAAATCATCACATAGACAGGAGCCAAGTTACAAATATCTAAAATAAAACCGTTGCCAAAAAGTTTAAAAGTAGGAGAGCTTCATCATGGACAAGTGTTACTATCCCTTCGTCCCCTGTATAAATACCACAACCATCTTTCTCCCTCTTACTCATTATTCAAAACTACAGCTTTTCCATCAAATTGAACCCGATCGGAAATATTAACCCAGTACAAGATGACTAAATCTGAAACAAATGGTTAGTTCTTACTTCATTATTCTCATATCAATAGTCTTGATATGATTCAGTAACTATCGCGGCCCGACCGCCCCCACCTGCTATGCCGTCGAGAACGTTGAGGAATCGAGTTGTTAGGTGAAGGATCGTTGTCACGTCGGATAAAGATGGATGGGTTAGGAAGGTGCTCGGAGGATACGGTCAGCGCTAGGCGCTTCGGGTTAGGATTGCGGAAGGAAAGATCGGGATCGGTTATGGGTGTTCTATTCGGTAGTGTGGTGTGAGTCATTGGGATTAGTCATCGGAGGATTTACGTTGGATATATATTAGGGAACTCTCCTCCGTTCTGTTTCTCTTCTTCTTCTTCTTTCCTTACATAGCGTCTTTATTTTTTAGTCAATATAATTCTTTTTGGTCTCACCCATATCGCGCTAAGGAGCCATTCTAGTTCTTCGTCTAAAAATCATTTTGTCCGATCGGTATCTGAGCCCGATCTCCCGTCCTAGTTCTTGAACGTATCCGAGTCGATTCTCGTCTCGATATTGCTTCGTCTTTTCTCTAGAACCTTGCCGCCGTTATACTACGTTGCGTCGACTTACATCGACTCTTGATACGCAATGACCACCCCATCTCAGTGGGGGTTCCCTAGGAATCTCGAAGACTTTCAACAATCTTATCTCGAAAACCCAGACCTCCTATATACAAATCTATCCACGTGGCATCAGCAAGCAAGGGAGAACTTCCAGCAAGCTCACACCTTCGCTAATGAACGAGATACTCTACAGCAACAGCTGAACGTCTCTATGAACAACAACGCCGCCATCCCCGAACTTGAAGCCCAGGTCCAAGAGCTCACCACGCAGCTTGCGGAATCAGGAACAATCACCTCGCCAGCACCCCGGCCCCAGTATGCCGTTGCCCCAGTCGACCCATCCAAGCCCAGCCCCCAGTCCCAGTCCCGCACCGCGCCGTTCAACGCTCTGATAAGATCTCCTGACCGCTAAGTTCGATGGTACCGTTCGACACTCCGTCCGTCCCAGCTCCGCCTCAAGATGATCGTAGCGCCGATCGCTTCACCTCGAACCAGCAACAGCTCGTATACGCGATCAACCTGTTAACCGGACGTGCCCTCGACCAAGTTATGCCCTTGGTCAATGGTGCCAACATCAACCTTGCCGACATCGAAGCTTTGATCACCCTCCTCGACACCGCGCCGGTGGCACGTGTTGCGCGAACGGGAGTTGGAAAAGCTGACACAAGGATCCCGAGACTTCTCTGCCTACTTTGCCGATTTCCAACGCCTCGCTGCCGACGTGGCCTGGAATGAACAAGCTCAGAAGCATGCTCTCACCCGGGGTCTTTCCAACGACCTTCGCAACGCCATGATCCACCACCCGACTCCTGACGCCCTACTGGACTACGTCCGACTCCTACAAGAATTGGATGGACGCATCAGGGATGCTCGCCTCCGTTCCCGTGTTCCCTCTGCCCCTGCTTTTGCTCCTGCTCCCCAAGGATCTTCCGCTCCTGTTTCCGCGTCCGCCCCAGCTACCCCCGCACACCCATCCCACACACCTGGTGGCGCGGTACCCATGGACCTATCTAACCTCCGTCCTCGCGCCCCCCGTGGTCCTCTGTCCCCCGCCGAACGCTCACGTCGCATGGCCCAAGGGTTGTGCATGTACTGTGGGCAGGCTGGACATTTCGCTACCGAGTGCCCAAACCGCCGTACTAATGCTCGTTCGTTCCGCGCCGCTGCTACCACCGAGGCTTATCAACCTCCGGTGATGCGTGGTGCTCTTACTACTTCGTCTTCTTCTGCTTCTGGTTCTGGTTTTTCTTCTTCTGGTTCGGGTCCTGGTACTTCTGTTTCTTTTGATCTTGGGTTTTCTTTCGCTGGTCCGTTTAATATGCCGCGCCCCCGTTCTCCACCGTCGGGAAATGGGGACGGCCTGCACTGAGTGGCTCAGTACAGGTTCCTCCTATCTCTTTATCTTTGTCTTCGGTTTCTGGTCCTGTTTCTAGTGTCTCTTCTGCGCAAGGTTTTTCAGATCATTTGGTTGTTTCATGTTCTGTATCTGATAAAAATAAAATCTGTAAAACCTACGCATTAGTTGACACTGGAGCTTCTGGAATCGCATTCATTGAAGAGAGATTCGTATGCCACCATCAACTTCCTACCTCCCTGCTCGCCCAACCCCGAAAGCTACAAGTCATCGATGGGAGAGAAATCTCCTCCAGTGATATCAACCACACTGCACAACTGTCTCTCCGTATTCAAGGTCACTTCGAAAACATCACCGCTTATGTCACCCGTCTTGGGCACTACCCTGTAGTCCTTGGTATCCCCTGGATGCGCCGACATAATGTCAAGCTCGATTTTGCCACAAATTCCATCTTCTTTGATTCTCCCTACTGTCTCCGCCAATGCAATGATAACCCCGTACCAACCTATGTCCAAGGTATCTCCAGTCCGCTACCCGCTACACACGATCTAGAAATAGAAAGGGTGTCAGCGACCGCGTTCTTTGAGACCACTAAGAACTTGGAGGTATTCGTGGCCGTCTTCAACCCAACGCAGTCGCCTCCGCTCTCAGACCCTACCGACCTCGTCCCGGCAATCCACCATCAATATCTGTCTCGTTTTCAGGAAGAGGGAACAAGAAAACTACCACCACACCGCCCGTACGACCACCGCATCAGGCTGAAAGAAGGAACGGAACCCCCGTTTGGCCCCCTATATGGCATGTCTCGTGAAGAACTGACCACCCTGCAGAAACACTTGGAGGAAGAAGTAGCATCGGGACGAATGGACCCGAGTTCATCTTCTGCTGGTGCCCCTGTTCTGTTCGTGAAGAAACCGGGAGGTGGTCTCCGCTTTTGTGTAGACTACCGGGGAATCAACGACCTCACCATCAAGGACCGGTACCCACTGCCTTTGTCTAAGGAAACGTTCAATCAGATCGGCGCGGCGAAGTGGTATACCAAGCTTGATCTTCGAGCCGCATACAACCAGATCAGGATAGCTGCCGGAGACGAATGGAAAACCGCTTTTCGTACCCGCTTCGGCCATTTCCAGTACAATGTAATGCCGTTCGGCTTAACCAACGCCCCCGCGTCTTTTCAACGATTTATTAACAACGTTCTCCGCCCCTTCCTCGACCGGTTCTGTACAGCTTATCTGGACGATATCCTAATCTACAGTAAGGATTTGGAATCCCATATTGACCATGTTAACCAGGTCGTACAAGCCCTTACGAACAACGACCTGTACTGCGCCCCGGAGAAGTGCGAATTCCACGTGCAAGAAACGAAGTATCTGGGGCTGTTAATCACAAGGAAAGGACTGGAAATGGATCCTGCGAAGGTCGAAAAAATCAGGGAATGGAAAGCACCACGGAATGTTAAGGATATTCAGGTATTTACTGGGTTTGCAAACTTCTATAAACGATTTATTAGGGGATACTCCGAGATATTACTACCTATTACAGCCCTCACCCATAAGACTACCCCGTTCGTATGGTCACCTGCCTGCCAAGCGGCCTTTGATCACTTGAAGGCTGCATTCACATCGTACCCAGTTCTCCGTCATTTCGATCCCGATAGACGTATCATTGTGGAATCCGATGCCTCTGACTACGTCTCCGGGGGAGTCCTCTCACAATTCGATGATTCCGGAATTTTACACCCTGTGGCCTATATGAATAAGAAACACTCCCCTGCGGAATGTAATTATGAAATTTACGACAAGGAATTATTGGCGATTATCCGTTGTTTTGAAGAATGGAGAGCGGAATTAATGTCCCCCGTGGAAACCATCGAAGTTCTAAGCGATCATCGCAACTTGGAATATTTTATGACCAAGAAGCTACTGAATCGACGCCAAGCCAGGTGGTCCGAATTACTATCACGTTTCGACTATAAAATCACGTACCGACCAGGGAAGAAAGGTGGAAAACCGGACGCATTGACCAGGAGGTCACAGGATATGCCTGAAGAGGGGGATGAACGCCTGACTCACCAAAGTCAGACAGTGTTGAAGTCCCAGAATTTGGGAAATCTGGGTTTGCTGGCGACAACCCAGTCCTTACAAGGACTGTCCCCCCTGGAAGAAATGTTTAAACAAGCGTACATTACTGACCCGTCTCTAAACAAGATACTAGACCTTCTTCGTACGGGCGCAAAGCACTCCCGAGACATCACCTTGGCCGAATGTTCAGTTCGCCAAGGGCTTCTGACATACCGAGATAAGCTATACGTACCGGACGACCCGGCGCTACAGCTTCATCTATTAAAAGAACACCACGATGCGCCGTCAGCCGGTCATGTCGGAAGAGCTAAGACGTTTGACCTACTAGCACGATCCTACTACTGGCCCACCATGCGCAAGTCTGTGGAACGATATGTCCGCAACTGCCATACCTGTAGTCGGAGCAAGACATCTCGGCATGCCCCCTTTGGAGTTCTACGCCCCCTACCTGTACCTCAGAAACCTTGGACTCATATCTCAATGGATTTTGTCACTGGTCTGCCGGAGAGTAAGGGTAAGGATGCCATCCTAGTCGTGGTCGACCGCCTGTCAAAAATGAAGCACTATATCGCATGTCATACGACCACTGGATCAGAGGACCTCGCACGCTTGTACATCGACAACGTCTGGAAACTCCACGGTTTAACATCCTCCATTGTCTCCGATCGCGGTACCCAATTCACGTCAAAGTTTTGGAGATCTCTATGCAAGGCCTTGAAGATCACGGTAGCTATGTCCTCCGCGTTCCACCCTGAAACTGACGGCCAAACGGAACGAGCCAACGCGGTCATGGAACAATACCTACGGAGCTACGTATCCTACCAGCAAGACGACTGGACCGACTGGTTACCCATCGCCGAGTTCACTGCCAACAACGCTGTCTCTGAAACCACGCAAGTCTCTCCTTTTATGGCTAACTATGGTTACGACCCCCGCTTTACGGAAGATTTAGCACCATCGTCACTCGGAAACGAACAACAGGACGTGAACGCCTTGGTCAAACGGATGTCTGAAATACAAGAGCACCTCCAAGCGGAAATGCGTTATGCCCAAGACCGACAGGAAACCAGTGCCAATCAACACCGAACACCCGCCCCCAACTATAAGGTCGGTGATGAGGTATGGCTTAACGCTAAGAATATCCAAACCACTCGCCCCTCCCGGAAACTCGACTGGAAACGTTTAGGAAGGTTTAAGATCAAGAAGGTCATCAGTCCTTACGCTTACGAGCTCGACCTCCCGGCCTCGATGAAGATTCACCCTGTCTTCCACGTATCGAAATTGGATCCTTGCGCTACGGACCCCCTACCAGGACATATTCCTCCCCCAGCTCCCCCTGTTGTCGTTGAAGGTGAGGAAGAGTGGGAACTTGACGATATTCTAGAGTCTCGGATCCGATACAAACGCCTCCAATACCTGTGCAGCTGGAAGGGTTACAACGCCCCTACCTGGGAGTACTCTGATAACGTCACCAATGCTCCTCGTCTCCTCGCCCGCTTCCATCGTCTATATCCTACGAAGCCTGGACCTGTCGGAGTTCTCGCGGAGCTCGAACCTGGAGAGGGGGCTACTATCGCGGCCCGACCGCCCCCACCTGCTATGCCGTCGAGAACGTTGAGGAATCGAGTTGTTAGGTGAAGGATCGTTGTCACGTCGGATAAAGATGGATGGGTTAGGAAGGTGCTCGGAGGATACGGTCAGCGCTAAGCCGGGTTAGGATGCGGAAGGAAAGATCGGGATCGGTTATGGGTGTTCTATTCGGTAGTGTGGTGTGAGTCATTGGGATTAGTCATCGGAGGATTTCGTTGGATATATATTAGGGCTCTCCCTCGCTTCGTTCTGTTTCTCTTCTTCTTCTTCTTTCCTTACGCAACGTCTTTATTTTTTAGTCAATATAATTCTTTTTGGTCTCACCTAGCATATCACGCTAGGCGGAGCCATTCTAGTTCTTCGTCTAAAAATCATTTTGTCCGATCGGTATCTGAGCCCGATCTCCCGTCCTAGTTCTTGAACGTATCCGAGTCGATTCTCGTCTCGATATTGCTTCGTCTTTTCTCTAGAACCTTGCCGCCGTTATAGTAACTGACCAATTAAAATTTGAGTAGAGAAGCTTGAAGCTGAACAACAGCCGAGCTCAGAATATTATGAGGAATCGAGCTATCCTGAGGGGTCATATTGCCGTCACAATATACCGCTCCCCACCACACCCGAACCACAGACATATGTTATTACTGAAGACAGTCCAAAAGATAGCTCCAGAAACACACCCCGATCTGAGCTCCGGAAGCTCAAGTTAGACCTTCTCCGCAGTAATCGTATGAACAAAGGCTACTCTGCCTTAGCCAACCGTAATATGGAGCTCAAAGTTGATATTGAGTTGTTGCATGAGGAGCTTGCCCGCTCCAAAAAGACTGTCAAAACCCTGATCCAGCACCTCCGCCATGCTCAAGAGAAGTGGATTTTTTACCATAAGCTTTATGTCAAAGAACAAGCTAAAAACAACCACCCCGGGTGTCCTGACTGTGAGTCCCTCTCCATTCTCATATTGTACACCAAACTAATAAACATATCCGATATGTAGTCTCATACCTCGCAGATGAGCAAGTTTAATTACCAATTGTCACACTCCCGCTTTCTTGCTATATATCTTTTTACACCTCGGAACTGATTCACACTCTGTAAATGGTACTACTTCGCTTTGAATGTTTTGTCTCACCTTGCTTTCTATGTATTTTGGCTTGCTCTATTATTCAATCACATATAAGTATACGTTGTGATACTTGATGGGGGCAGCAGGCATATTTCAATTATATTATACTCTTCTTTTTTAAAAGATGCTTCATTGCATCAGTATTTGTGATAATCAGACATGCATCATCAGTGAAAAAAAAATACTGTCAAGACAAACTTCGAGTCCAGACATACCGATGTGTCTTTTGTAACCAATAACCTATCTTTTGCTACCAAATCCTCGTTTTTGATTCTCCCAACCCACCCCCGGAGATCCAAAATATCACATGTTGTCTTTTTCGACCTAACATGCCCCCTAAATCTGGTACCTTATCTTTTGACAACTCTCTATTTCCCTTAAAGTAATATTTTGTATGTCTACCGGTGCAAATGCTAATACCGCTACCTAATCACATCGGATTGTAGTAGGAACCCCACAGTATTGAGTATATCAAATCCGATGACCTCAGGTTATGGCAGATTACTATGACAAAATGCGGTCAAAAGAGGAAATATCATAGTTAGGATATATGAAACCACGGCAACAGATTTGGGGGTGCACAACAGCCACCAAAATATAATTGAAAAATACTCTTAATTTGGACAAGTTTTATGCAACTGTTAAAATATATATGTGATAAGTCGAAAAATCTATATCTGTTGAGTTTGACAGGTTGTCAAGAAACACTCGGTCAAAAGTGGCTTCAGTAAATATGGCTCAATAATATATATCAGACGTTGTTATCAATATACTACAAAAACTTGGTTCTCTCCCAATCTTCAATCACATTTCTCAATCAAACACAACAAGACAACAACAAATGTCGAACCTGTCAGAGGATTTTAGGTGCGGACAAGAGTATAAAGCAGATGGTGGTAAAACAATTTCTTTTATGTTACATTAAATGAACTAACATTATCAGCTACATATAAAGAAACAGGCGAGCTAGATCAACCCAGCCTGGAACATTCCAATCCAGCCTACCAGCGACAACTGCAAATCATATGTGGCCCTGTCACATCCTCCAAAGCATATCATGAAACATCTCCACAGGAAAGATTCCGTCTATTCAACACATTTGGATACGAGTGTTGGCGTCCAACTACACAGACCCTAACTAAAAGTATTGGCCTTTTTTGTTCTTGGGACACCTTCCTGTTTCATGAAGTGTTGAAAAATACTATTTCATGGGCTGCCTGGAATGATCACTATTTTGCCAATACAGGTTTTGGTACTCCAGCTCTGGTCAACTGTTATCTGATTTACGAATGGAAAGAAGAACTCAAGATGCCTGTCTATCTGCCAAGACAGTGCCGCGAGCCTGGTGGTACCATCCAGGGACTACTAGATAACTGGTTCCCTTCTAACATGCAGAATATTGCTGTTATATACGAGTATGAGGATCTATATTATCATTGTCGTACCAGCAGTTCTGGGATGTCACATCCCCAACAATCTTCCTGCTCTTATCTTCCTACTCTCCATTCACTGTTGGGCTGGAAGCCTAATCATTATCCATCTTCTCCACCGAACGAACAAAAGATTTCCTCTCCTCAATCCTCACCGATTTTACCTTCACAGCCACTGAGATTCAACATACGCCGGCCTCAGTCCCTCAGGACACATATATCAGATAGTGATTCCCCTCCTCTCGACTCCCCATCCCCAATGGTACCCCGGAGAACGGAGAGTTATATATCGTTTTACAATGAAACAACTCTTAATAATTCAACACCCGATGCAGGAAACAAGAAATCCAATCATAGACAGTCTTCTGCCTCGTATATTCCGTCCAGAATAATTGGGGAACATAATATGACTCTTACTCAAATGTCATGGCTCAAGAGGAGGAGGGAGGCTTTGGAAGCTCAAGGGGTGTAATAAACCTTGCGAGGTTTCTCTCCTTGCTTATTTATTACTATTATCATAATAGTCTCTAGTATATCGGCTCTCAATACCCTAACAAGCTGACGTTCTTGCTACTTTTGTTTCTTTTTGTATTTTCAATGAGCACTCAAGATTGATAATAGAAACTGGTTATTAATGATAGATGTTTACTCCACATTGTCTCATTTCCCCGGGCTTTGACTCAATAATATAACCCCGGTGGTTCAGATGCCCCTGTCCCCCCTGTCAAATACCTCTTGTGGTTTAAAAACTCCCCACTGTCTCACTACCACTGGGCTGCTACAGAACATTATATCCTGAATGGATGGGACCTTTTCTCCCCCCATTTGATTCACCTCCATGGTTTAATTACTGACTCTACACCGTCTTTTTTCCTGAGCCACAGCTGGCAGATATATCCCGGGGTGATGGTTGCAATGCCTCTCACCACTTTTATTCACTTCTGTGGTTATACTACTCACTCCCCAATTCTCTTTACCCCTGGCTATGACTTGTCCATACTGCCTATCAATATCTATCATTCTGTATCAGTACCTCGGTGCCATGGCTAGATGATATATGCCTGGGGGTTTAGATGACCCTCTTCCCTCTTTCCATGTAGCAGGTGGCTTAATTACTATCTCCCCACTTCAGTTCACCCCCGGCCTGCTGGGTTGAATGGTTTGACAATATATCATATTGGTTCACTACAAATTAATAGCCAGTGGACCCACAGCACCTATTAATTTATCAAGATAGTATAATGGTGGACTCACGGCACTATAGTTCTCTTGTTGTGTCTCAATATGAGAGATAGGCCAGGGACGGGGGTGGTTGTTGTTGGAGGAAGAGGGGCGGGAGAGCCCTATTTATGTAAAAATATGTGTGGCAAAAATTAGAATGGAACCGGAACCTGAAAAAATACGAAAAAAACGAAAGCCATGGAATGTGTTGGAACGATTCACCGATGCTGACCGGAATGTTGCACCGGTGACGGATCGAATTTATGTCAGCTTTAATGTCAAATCCGGTGCCGGCTCTGGTGCCAGGAATGAATATAGATTTACCGCGCTGTTTGACGCCTTTAGGGATATCGGTATACCAGAGTATTTGTTGCCTTCAGCGCCGTCAGTCTGTCGTCAATATACTGGAGTACTAGAATTCACCTACAGCGGAGTCAGCAAAGGTGTCAAAGTCCAGGCATAGTAGACGCATAGCTATCTAGCTGTCGTTGGAGGCAGGAGGTAGGTATCCATGGAGGTGGGAGGTAGGTCAGCACGACGTTGTTATCAATAAAATCATTATGAGCCAAGGTCCATTTAGTTACTGTGGGGCTCTATTCACCTGGTATATGTGTCGATTCGTGGTTGCCACATGTCCGTTCACTTACTGTGGGGCTCTTTTCAACTAGGGTATGTGCAGGTACGTGTGTGGTTGCCAAGTGTTCAAGCTGGGTAACCACAGCCCCCAGTACATCCTCTGTTATCCACCCCACCTTCTTCCACGCACCCTTCTTCCCCCACCTTCTCCTAAATCATCAAAACTTTTCGCATCCCGCTGGCCTCTACCCAGCGATATACAACTATCAGCATCCGCAATTAGATCCATCATCAAACTATCATACAGGTGCAAACCCAGTCACACAAAATGAACCTACCTGACATATTGTAGATATATTTCATCGGGGTACCGGCAACCCCCCAGGGATCATCAACCATCAACACCAATCATCAACTCCTTCATTAATGTGCATCTTCAACACTGATCATCAAATCTTTCAAAAGTAATCATCCATTCCCATAGCAGCCACTGAACTGACGGTTCAAATATCCAAGTTATCGGAGGAGGTGAGATGGCCCAGTTGCATGACCCATCATCAACAGTTTATCTCTGTCCGATCACCCCCGTCCTGAGCGCAGGTATAGGCACTCACTCGCAAGTTGTGGCTCAATTATATTTGCCTGTTGGCTGAAATCACTCTCTCTACAGTATCTCCTTACCCACAGGCTATGACTCGACCATATATGCCTGCTGGTCCAATTACTCTCCGCCCCTGTATCAACAGAAAGCGCGTTTCAAACACCACTCCGTACTATCTCTTCACCTCCGGGATGTGGCCTTGGCAGATATATGTCTGGTGATTCGTAATCCGAATCCCCTCTCTCGATTACCCCCGGGCTGTTGCTATTGAAAATATACACCCAGTGATTGGAAATACCTCCCTCTTCACTGTCCAACCACCCCCCAGGAAGTCTCTACCATATACGCATGGTGGTTGAAATGCCTCGGTCCCCACTCACTCCTTACCCCCTGGCTGTGGCTCGATCATATATGCCCGGTGGGTGGCTGAAATGCCTGGCTCCCGCTCTCCAACTATCCATAGAGACTCGATTACTCTCCCCCAACTCTCTTCTTACCCCCGGGCTGTGGCTCGACCACATATGCCCGGTGGGTGGTTCAATTACTCTTTTTCCACTCTCTCTTTACATCCTCGCTGTGGCTCGACCATATACGCTCGGTGGTTGAAATGCCTCTTTCCCCTCTCTACCATTAACCCCGGGCTCTGGCTCTACCATATATGCCCGGTTCTACAACTGCCCCCTCCAAACTCTTTTTACCCCCCTCCCAGCTTTCTCCTTCCCGCTGGGCTTTGCTTGACCATATACGCCCGGTGGTTGACGCCTGTTGGTTGAAATGCCTCTTTCCCCTCTCTCTAAATACCCCCAGTGGTTCAACTACTCTTTTGCCACTCTCTCCTTACCCCCCTGGCTGTGGCTCGACCACATATGCCAGGTGGGTGGTTGAAATGCCTCCGCCCCCTTTCTCTAATTTCCCGCGGCTGTGGCTCACTATACACCCCCGGTGGGTGTATTTTTTTTTGTTTAACTCATTTAGTGCATCCAGAGACCCGCTGGGTGGTTGAGAAGCCTCTTTCCCCACTCTTTCCTTACCCCCGGGCTGTGGCTCGACCACATATGCCGGTGGGCGGTTCAATTACTTTTCGCCACTCTCTCCTTACCCCCTGGCTGTGGCTCGACCACATATGCCCGGTTGTTCAACTGGCCCCTCCCAACTTTCTTTTCACCCCCCTCCCAGATATCTCCTTACCCCCGGGCAGTGCTTCACTATATACGCCCAGTGGTTGACGCCCGGTGGTTGAAATGCCTCTTTCCCCTCTCACTAATTACCCCCAGTGGTTCAACTACTCTTTCGCCACTCTCTCCTTACCCCCGGGCTGTGGCTCGATTATATATGCCCTATGGGTGGTTGAAATGCCTGGCTCCCCAGACTCTAATTAACCCCGGGCTGTGGCTCAACCATATACGCTCGGTGGTTGAAAAGCTTCTTTCCCCTCTCTCCAATTACCCCCGGCTCTGGCTCGACCATACATGCCTTGCCGGTGGTTGACAAGCGTCTTCTCCCTCATTCTAATAGCCCCCAGTGAATCAATGCTCTCTGCTAACGGTCTCTTTACCCCCGGCCTGCGGCTCACGATATACGCCTGGTGGGTGGTTGAGAAGCCTCCGAGTATTTCCCTCTCTCTAATTACCCCCACTGGTTCGATTACTCTCTCCCAACGATCTCTTTACCCCCGGGCTGTGGCTCACCATATACGCCCGGTGGGTGGTTGAAATGCCTCTCCCCCCTCTCTCTAATTACCCGCGGCTGTGGCTCACTATACACCCCCGCTGGGTTTTTTTTTTACTTTTGTTTAACTCAGAGACCCGCTGGGTGGTTGAGGAGCCTCTTTCCCCACTCTTTCCTTATCCCCGGGCTGTGGCTCGACCATATATGCCCAGTGGTTGAAATGCCCTATTAACCTCTCTCTAATTACCCCCAGTGGTTCAATTGCTCACTTCAAACTGTCTCTTTACCTCGGGCTGTGGCTCGACCACATATGCCCGGTTGTTCAATTAGTCCCTCCCCCATTCTCTCATAACTGCCGGGCTGTTGCTCGACCACATATGCCCGGTTGTTCAATCAGTCACTCCCGACTGTTTATTTATCCCCGGTGGTTCAATTACTCTCTCCGAACTGTCTTTTTATCCCCGGGCTGTGACCTGACCATATATGCTTGCTCATTCAATTACTCACTCCCGGCTCTTTCTTAACCCCCGGGCTGTGGCTCGACTATATACGCCGTGTGGTTGAAATGCCTCTTTTCCCTCTCTCTAATTATCCCCAGTAATTCAATTACTCTCCCCCAACTCTCTACCTACCCTTGGGCTGTGGCTCAACATATACGCCCGGTTGGTGGTTGAGATGCCTCTTTCCCCACTCTTTGCTTACCCCGGGCTGTGGTCATACCATATATGCCCGGTAGTTCAATTACTCACTCCGACAGTCTCTTTACCCCCGGTTCTTAAATTGCTCACTCCCAGCTGTCTCATTTGCCCGGGCTCTGGCTCGACTATATATGCCTGCCGATTGAGATTCCTCTTTCTGATCATTCACGCCCCTTGGCTTGACCATACACATCAAGTGGTTGAGATATCCCTCCCACTTCTGTGTGATCAACCCCCGCTTTTGGCTCAGCCATACACTTCTTTGGTATCACTTCACCACCCCCGGCTGACTCGACAATATACCCGGGTTATTGACACCTCTGTCCCCTCCTTCGTCCCCTCTGTCTAAATACCATGGTGGTTTAATAACTCGCTCCCCACTGTCTCCTTACACCCGGGCTGTGTAACAGTAACTGGTAATCCATCATATTGATTCACTATAAATCAATAGACGGTGAACTCACAGCGCCTATCATTTTATCAAGATAGTATAATAGTGAACTCACGGCACTTTATGTTTTTTGTTGTCTCAATATGAAAGATGGGTAATGAAGGGGGAGTTTGTTGTTGGTGCCACAGCGGTGACTATATATGCCCGGTAATTTAAATAATTACTCCTCGCTGTTTTTCACCCCAGTGCTCCGTAAAAAATATTGGTAACTCATCATTTTAATTAAAAACAAACTAATAGGCGGTGAACTCACAGCACCTATTAATTTATCACCATAGTATAATGGTGAACTCACAGCACTATATTTTTTTTCTGTTGTGTCTCAATATGACGGACGGGAAAGGAGGGTGGTGGTTATGGTTGGAGGGAAAAGGGCAGGAGGTATCTATTCACGTAAAGTCACATTTGATTCACTATAAATTAATAGGCGGTGAACTCACAGCACCTATTAATCTATCAAGATAATACAGTGGTGGACTCACGGCACTGTAGGTTTCTTGTTGTGTCTCAATATGAGAGATAGGCCAGGGACGGGAATGGGGAAGAGGGGCGGGAGGCATCTATTCATGTAAAATCACATTTGATTCACTATAAATTAACAGGCGGTGAACTCACAGCACCTATTAATTTATCAAGATAATACAGTGGTGGACTCACGGCACTGTAGTTTTCTTGTTGTGTCTCAATATGAGAGATAGGCCAGGGACGGGGATGGTTGTTGTTGGAGGAAGGGGGGGGGGGGGGGGCGCTCTATATATGTAAAATTACATGTGGCGAAAAATAGAATGGGACCGGAACCTGAAAAAAAAAAAAAAAAAAAAAAAAAAAAAAAAATAGGCCTGTATTGAAACATTCACACAACGCCTTCGGGAATTTCAGCACTGGTGATATTGAATAAATAACAGGATAAATACAGGCTTGAATTAACCGCTTTCAAGATAACGTCACTCTTGTACCGTACAACCGACTATCTCCACCGCTCCTCCAATCTGTGTTTCATTTACTAGTATGCTAGTAAATATTGACTATTTAATCATTACATCTATTCTTATCTATACAGTGTCCTGTCGGTGGGGTGGTTTCCTTTCAGGAAGCTGAACTTGAACTTGATTGAGTGAGGGTTAGGGTTGTGCACGTGCTTCCCAGCAGGAGGCAGCTGTTAAAGCAGTTGCGGTGGTACTAACCAAACTAGCTGTATACCACCTCGCAACCGCAAGGTATCATTCCATCTCACACCCGTGTAGTATTTTGGCACCTCCAGTAATTAATTAGTTTCGCCTTAGCCCTCTCATAGCCGGTCCCACTGCCCGGTCCAGTGCAGCAGCAATGCCGGAATCAGTGCCACCACTCATGCCAATTCCGGTGACCGCTCAAAAGCCAGCTAGAATATCTGCCTACTCGGAAGCCAGCTCCGTGTCTAATATATGCCCATACGGCAGCTTCAATATACTCCATTTCCAATATATGCCGGCTCTGGTGCCAGCTCTAATGCCCGCTATGGTACCAGCTTTACTACGGGCTACACTGTCTACTCCAATAACAGCCCCAATATATGCCCTCTTCAATATATTCCGACACCAATACCGGCTCTAATTCCCTCTACAACTCCAATATATACCAGCTCCAGTATATGCCAGCTCGAACCGCGGCACCTGCACCAGGTCCGGTGTCAGCTTCAACGCCCGCTTTAATTATAGCTCCAATCAAATGCCGGCTCCAATACCAGTTCCGGTGCCAGCTCCAATATACGCCAGCTTCATTGTCAACCTGTGCTCAGGCCCCACCCCGGTGCCAGCTTCAATATATATTATATATATATTTTTCCAGTTCCAGTGCCTGCTTCAGTAGCAGGTCTAATTGTTGCCGGTCTGAGTAAATGCCACTCCCATAGTGTCTCCACCCACAGGCCTTAACCCGCCCTCCACTGCTTCTTCACCGGTCACCCACCCCATCTAATTATTCTCCCTCCACAGTTCGTCCCCTTCCCTCCTCGTCCCCTTTCCTTGTCCACCACTACTCCCCTTTCACCTCATCTCTTTCCACCTCCCACTACACAGAACTGTCTTTATAATTACAAAGAGTTTTGTTCGGGTGTGCTGGTTTCCATACAGAGCTTGGTCAGGGTTGAGGTTTCAACGGCTTGCTAGCAGAGGCATCAAAGACACCCCTGTCAACGGCTCCCAACCAATCCAGCTGTAGGATGCGGCAAAGTGTACTCTAGTAGGTACACTATAGAAGACACTAATTTGTAGAATTATCTATTAACATCCTATTTAATATCCCTGCAACTTGTTTTGATTCATTGGCCGGTGTTGACCACGGGCGATTTGGGGTGGCGGATTAGTTGCCAAACACAGGTCAGGGTCAGGATTTAACGGAGCGAGAAACCGCTCTATGATAGTGCTATACATACTAGTACTATACCACCTCAAGACCGCAAGATCTACTTCTCTCCCACCTAGTTCCTCCGTCTCGTATTTAGGCACCTCCAGCAGTTGGTTAGTTTTGCCTTAACCCTCTCATCCATGGCCAGTTCTCACGGCGATGCCCAGATTCTGCGATAGAAATATAAATGTTTCCGTGAATTATCAGATACTTCACCGGCCAACTGTAATGCCAGGTCCAGTGCCAGCAGCAATGATCACCCCGTTGCTTGTTTCAACCCAATAACGTATTTCACCGGGAAAGCGATCATCACCGGGAAAGCAACCGAATCTCATAAAAAGAGGTTGTGGGCATCAAAACACAATATATGAAGGGGGGTACATATAAGAGGATTCAGTATGTCTTTTCCGAATCCTGGAGTTATATAATGATATAAACCAAAATTTGGTAAAGTCGATAGAAACTTACAGTCCTAATCCAGGTCAACGACTTCTCTGAAACAATCTTCGCTAGATAGAGGTATATCATGTCAAAGATGGTTGGGAGACATCTAGAATCTAGATAACACTTCTAGCTACTTGGTTCTGTAATTGTATATAAATCCAAATTTCTTCAGCAATTTTGGATCATCCCATTGTCGCCCTTGGTTGCTTTCCCGGTGATGATCGCTTTCCCGGTGAAATACGTTACCGGCCTCAATGCCCACTTCATTATTCGCCCCGGCACTGCCAGCTCCAGCACTGCCAGCTCCAATATACGCCAGCTCCAATATACGCCAGCTCTAATGCCAGCTCTAATGCCAGCTCTAATGCCAGCTCTAATTCCGACTCCAATTCCGACTCGTATATACATTCTCCAATCTCCAGTGCCAGCTCCAGTGTCGGCTCTAATCACTGCCAGCCCAATTAATTCCACAATACCAGAAGAGCTAGAGATAAAGAAAGAAGACAAATAAAAGAAATAAAGTGGAGGATGAGCCACACAAAGTCTTATATAAAGTAAAATTGTAGTGGGTCAACCGGAGCTTTATAAACATGATCCAAACCTCATTTTCCAATGGCCGGTATCACTATCAACCTGTCATAAACAAAGTATTAAAGATCGAATAGCATTCTAACCACAAGAGGTAGAGACAGGGAATTAGAGAAATCACTGGTCAAATAATAAGCAGTACTATTCACGCATACTTGAAAGATCAATGTAATAACGATATTTATATTCATCGGTATTTGATTTTTTCTTGATGCTTTATATATCCTTCTTCTTTCAATATCCATTAATCCTCCGTTATTCACTCAGTTCCATGTTATCCTCACAAAACTCTGTGTCAGCAACACTGCTTTCCTCGATAGAGTTTGATGCGTCATTAATATTGAGAGGCCTCTTTCCAGTTGCTTTGGTGAGGGTTCGCTTCGTGACATCCCTTGAGCCATCTGATGTAGTTGGCTTCCCGGTTGCAAACGTCGTGCTGGATACATTGTTGGCCTGAGCCACTGTGCGTTTTGATCCATATTTGTTAGTTGCCGCTCTACTTCCCAATGGCCTGGATGATGTTGGTTCTTGTTGGGTCTGATTGATTTTAACAGATTTCTGTTTACGGCCTTTTCTCCTGGTAGTTACTGGGACAGATTGATCACTATCATTCAGGTCGACAGCGGAGGAACTGACCACACTGCTATCAATCTCCTGAACTGAGTCTTGATGCCTGTCAACCTGCGGAATAGGCATTTTAGAAGTTATATTCCCATCAAATACCGGATCCTCAATATTTTGCAGCTTTTTCGGTGTATTAGATACTGGAATAACTAGTTTTCTGCTAATGTTTCCCGAAAACTGCAAAGTGTGTTCAAGTACATGCCGGGCCATATCAGCTCTAGTTCTCTTAATCTGCCCAAGTTGACAGGGACAGGATGATGGCAGGAATTTATTTTTTGACACTGCGGTTATAGTGTCCGTAATTCTCTCAGTCAAATCTTTCCCCCAACGTCTTCCATGAGCATGCAGGATCCGGATAAATTCAATCCAGTGTTTAAGTGTCTGAAATACTTTATCTTCAGAGTTGCCCGCGTCCACGAAGGATATTTCAAGTATATCTATTGCCTTGAAAACTGTCTGTCGCAAATCATCCAAGAAGTTGCCAGCCTTGATTTCCATTTCTAAGCAGTGTAAGAACATATTAAGCCTCTCGGGCTTACTCCATGTATATCCAACAAGTATACCTCCAGTTAATGTAAGCACGATATGTATCCAGCCTGCCGGAATCAACAGTGCCTTGCCTCCGGTTGTACTCACAATTCTGCCACCAGTGAGGTGAGGGGCCACATTAACAATCTTGGATCCTTGGACATATTTCTTTCCGGGTTTGTCCCATACTCTGCTCTCCTCCTTGGGAAAAGCTTGATTATAAAAGACATCTTCATTCTCTGGTGTTGGGGGCCAGAGAAGCCATAGCTTTTCAGCCTGCCCAATCATCGTACAGGCAGTATCCTGTCCCCTGTCTATTTATAGATGAGATTAGAAACATGTACAAAAAGCTTTGAATTGCAGTAAAAGATTAACATTTGGGACACATATTGTACAACGAAGCAAACAAAGATCATTCAATACAGAAAATCATTTACATACCGACGTGGAGATCGACATAGGAATACAGAGGGGTGAAGTTGTACCCAACATATCCGATCTGGCTTTTTGTTTCAAGGAAAACAGGGATTGACACAGGGTATTGTTCATTGAACTCTGGAGGTATAATGTCCAATATAAACTTGACTTCGTTAGGTTGATGCTCCCTTGGATAATGTATTTGGTGTAATACAGTCATCGGGTCCTTCTTTGGATTCGCAACTTTCATACAAGCCAGACTGATTTTACCTTCACTGGGGATAGCTCCATCCCAAAGAAACTTGGAATCAAATAGCAAAGGTTGATTTTCATCAGGGATAATCGCATTATCATGGATGCGGACAGTTTGAAAAGTATATGAGAGGGGGGCCACCACACCCCAAATATCTGGTCTAAACTCTGGGTGCTTCTCCTGAAAGTTGCATAGGATTATCCACAGATTGTGTACACCTTCTTCTGGCTTGAATTTGCATTCTTGCTCATGGCCATCTTTTTCTTTATCATGTAGAAGGATGATGTGCGGACATCCGTAATCCTTCCATCGGCAATTCCTCTGACTAGAATTTCGCTCAATTTTTCTTTTTGCCTCCCTAGCATAACGCAGTTCGTGGTAATGCTTGCGCTTCAGTTCAGCCCTTGAAAGTATAACCTTTTTTGTTTCCATTTCTGGTTCAAACTCCGTGACATATGAAGCTGGGGTGGTAACATCCCCAGATGTGGAATGGTATGAACCCGGGGTACTCCAACGTGTATTGATAGGTGGAGCTGTACCAGGAACTATTGTTTGAGTTGATCCTGCAGCCCGCCCTGGTGCAATGTTATGTGAAGTTGACCTAGTATAATTTGGGGGGTTTGACCTCGAGGCACTTGGAGATGCATTGGAGTAAAAGCTGGTACCGGTACCTCGAAGTGTAGGGAAAGATAATGTTGATGATGAGCGGGGGTGAGGTCCAGATGATAATCCCCATGTATCCGGTGACACAATCTGGCCTGAAGTTGATGCTGTATGAGGGTGGGAAATCATCACTACCTCCGCATTGAATTGTGGACGGGAGGGCAGTTTGTGGCGTAGCCTCTTGCTCTGGATTGATTCCCCATTTAACCCCTGATTTGATTCTGCCATTTGGTCGTTACTGGCCATTGTTATTCGATTGTGATGGTTGGAGGACATATGGTCCGGGATGATGACAGTATTAGTGGAGTGTGTCATCTTGGTCACGGTTACCCTGTAGCAGCTGCTCTAACCAAAATCGGTTTAGCTACCACCCAAACTACCTTGACCCCGACTCCTACTGGCAACACAGCCACGGCAGTAATCCTGAATGCTTCCGGAAATCAAACCAGCTTAACTGACAGAACTTGGTACATCTCAAGTATATTGATAGAATAGACAACGATTAGTAACATGAATGAAACAGATGGTAGCTGAGGGGTGCAGTTAAGATGGAGGCAAGGCGGTGATCGGGGGATACAGTCCTGGAATCTTATTAACTAGGGGTTCCATCAATTTCAGCCGGCATCGTACCTGGCATCAATTTGAGTTGGTATAAATTTGAGCCGGGGTTGAAGAAGGCATTGGAACGGGTGTTGGAGGCGGGTGTTGAAGTTGGCACTGCAGCCTGCATTGCAGCTAGCAGATAGTGGACATGGCACCAGAGTTGGCCTCAGTCCGAGCCAGCAGGAGAGCGGGCATTGCCGCTAGCAAGGGGGCGGGTATTAGGGGCGGGACTGGAGAGGTAATTGTAGCTTGGATATATTAGACCACGCAAAGGAGAGGGGTTGAACCCGGAATCAATTAGAAAAGGCATCAGAAGTGGCATATGCTAGCAGTATTCCACCTCACGGCCGAGATGTCTTTTCTCTCCCATTTCTGTATAAATGTTTTGCGGCGCCTCCTGTGGTTGTTTAGTCTTGCATCTGCACCGCATGGCCAGCTCTCACGCGCACCCACTGTGTCAAAATACTGCTATAGCAAGCCAACTTCTCAATAGGTTGATTATCAATCATCCCAGCGCCTCTGCCAGCCTCAATGCCACATTTAGTACTAGCTCTAATATATGCCATCTCCGGTACCAGCTCCAATATACTCCAACTCCAAATATGCCTGCTCCAATGTCCGCTGCAATATATGACATCTCCAATATATGCCCACTTCAATGCCAGCTACAATCCCGACTGGAATCCCCAAATGGTGGTAGCTACAATATATCCAGCTCCAGTATCCACCAGCTTCAATCCCAGCTTCAGTGCCGGCCCCAAGCTCAGTCCAAATATATTCCAGCTTCAATATATGCCCGCCCGGGTACCCGCTTCAATTCCAGCTCCGATATATGGAAACTTTAATGCCGGTTACAATGCCGGCCCGAGTCCCCGCCCCTATACCAGCTCCAGTATATGCCAGAATGCCAACTTCGATTTCAAGACCCGTCCCGATGCCAGCAAAATCATATGCCGGCTCTAATATGCCAGCTCCCGCTTGACTAAATGTCAGCTGCAAAGCTCACCCCCAATGCCCGCTCCAATATACACCCGCCCTAATATATGACACCTCCGGTACAAGCTCTAATGCAGGTTCTTGTAAAAGTCCGAATACCGGCTCAAGTTAATGACAGTTCTAATATGTGACAGCTATAATATCCGGTCCAGTTGGATGACCTGGTTTCCACTCAGGAATGTGTGAGAATTAGGGTTTCCATGGGCTTTCCAATAGGAGGCAGGGTGACCACAACAACGCAGGTTATAGATTTCTTTACTCACCTGTAACTCAACATTTCTACATTCTTCAACTTCATTGGTTGACTGGTCATTGACCAGTTTTTACGTGGATGGGTGAGTAATTTGGTGTGGCGTATTGGTTGCCACTGACAGGTCTGTGTCAGGGTCAGTGTTCAACCAAGCGCCAAACGGCTCTTCTTCTCTCCCACCTCCGTGTAGTATTTAGAAACCCTAGTCAGTTACATGTAGTTAGTTTCGACTTGACCCTCTCATGCCAAGTTCTCCCAATCATCCATGTCGAATAAATGCCTTAATCTTCTGTAGCGACCCATCTCTTGACGCTAATTATCAACTCTCTCTGCCAGCTCCAATGCCAGCTCTAGTGCCCGTTCCGGGCCATCTCCAATGCCGGCTCCGGTGCCAGCTCCATTACGTGCCAGCTCCCTTCACCGTTCCTCCAACTCCACCGTTTATACAACCCCCCTCTCTCCACCTCACCCCCTCCATTGGTCGTCCCCCTCCCTCCTCGCACCCCCCGCCCTCTAACGCTCTTACCACCCTCCTCCACCGCCCCTCCTTTCCCCGCTTCCCCTCCTCCATCGCTCCTCCATACCCCCCCTTCAAATCCCGCTGCTTATAGTTGCCTACTTCATAGTTATATTTATCATTTATAAGGAGATCTGTTGGTTGGGCTGGTTTCTATGCCGGGTGAGCTAAGGGTTAGGGTTTGGCATGGTAACTGTACCAAAGACAAGGACTTTGATGTACCGTGCTTACTAAATGCTCCGGTTGCTGTCAACCAATCAGACTGCAACAAAATGGGAAAAAAGTGTATTCCAGTACCTACAGAGGGTGGTAATACTATTGTGAAAACAGGGGTAGGCAAATGCTGTGGGCCAGTGAAGTCTTGTGTGAGAAACTAGAGGCAAGAGAGAGAGTTCATCGGACCAAAATCTCTGAACTGGGAGGTTTTGTTAGTAGAACTCGCAGATTTTGATACTCCCTAGGCGTTTTTACCACGCTCCCCAACCCATGATTTTTGCAATGGAAACCTTAGGCCAACGATCAATTTTGAAAAATGCTATTTGCCAGCCAGCAAACCGCTTCCTGCAACTAGCAGTTTTGAACCCATTTTTGATGGAGATCGGCATGGAACCATCAATTTTGCTACTAACATTTTTCAAAATTGATGGTTAGCCTAAAACCTTTAATAATGTTACCATCCTCTGTACATATTAGATAGACTAGCAGTATGGCACCTCGCGACCGCGAGGTATTCTCTCCCACCTCTGTAGTATGTCTGCACCTCATGTAATTATTTAGTTTCGCCTTAGTTCTCTGATGCATGGCGGGTTCTCGCGGCGATGCCTAAATTCTGCTATAGCAATCTAAATTTTACAGATATTTCAACTGCCAGCTCCAGTGCCAGCTCCAATGTCCGCCCGATGCCAGCCCCAATATATACCATCCCCGGGCCTAATCCTAGCTCCAATCCAATGCCGGCTCCAATGCTCGCTCAAATGTCCGCTCCGGGACTACCAGCTCCAATATATGCCAGCTCCAATGTCCACTGCAATATATACATGCTCCAATCTCCAGTGCGAGCTCCAATGCCGGCTCTATAAATAATACCAGCCCAATTAATGCCACTTCAATAATTTGTCCATCCAATTGCCTTCACCGCCGCTCCACCGCCCTCCGCGTCCGCTCCTCCCATAGTCCCCTCCCCTTCTTCAGCTTCATTGTATATCAGCTGCAATGCGAGTTCTGAGTCCAATGCTCGCCCCGATGCCAGCTCCAATATATGCTAACTCTAATGACTGCTTTAACTGTCGCTCCAATGCCGGCTGCAATATGTGCCAGCTCCGATCCCTTCGTCTGTATTGATGATAGTAGACTTTTTACCTATTCAAGTGGTTTTCACTCCTAGTAAACCTAACCCCCACTCCGTAAATCATTTTTGAGGTAATTATAAGCCACAACCTGTAGCCTGGCCCTTCCCTTTTATGGCATCACAAACTTGTGAATTTCGGGCACAGACGAAGGGGTATATTCCAGCCCCGGTGCCAGCTCTAGTCCTGGTTCTGGTAAGAGTTACAATGCGGCTTCGAATGGGTGACAGCTCCAATGTATGATAGCTCTAGTGCTCGGTCCAGCACTGCTTCCACCCATTCATCTCCACTGCTCCTTCACCTCTCCCTCCGCCGTTCCTCCCCCACCGCCCCCCTACCTTCCACTGTTCCACCTTTTACCGGTCATAGTTGACTATTAATAATTATATTAACTATTGAAGTACACAGAGTCCAGTTGAGTGGTTTGGTTTCCATGAGGAGTTACTCAGGGTTAGGGTTTAGGCGGCATTCCATCACTGTCAACCAATAAGACTGCAGCAATCTGTAAAAAAAGGGCATTACAGTACGTGCTAGAAGATAGCAGTCGATGATAGGTTTCTTCATCGACATAGGCACCAGCAAAAAATTGGGCTCGTCTGGACGAACATAGGCGTACCCAGGCGCAGAAGAAAGTTTCTTACCTACATACATCGATACGCCCCAGCGCAAAAAGACATCATCTCGTATTTTCTCCAAGACGGAAAAGACGACGTCGTCTTTTGACACCGAAACGAACACCACGTCCACACGTTGGTAGCTTTTGCCCGTTTAACCGCTTTTGCTAGCACATTTTGTTGGCAGAATGAGATCACTTGGCAATCGGTCGGTACCTAGACTAGGACACTTGTTCCGCGCAATTGTCACATTTATTGATCCGCATGTCTACGTAATTCTACATACATATATCCTGTTGAGCCACTTGCCTCCGCTGGTGCCCCACCTACCTCCGCTTACTCCTGGCCCCCGCCGACCTCCTGCCCGCTGAGCTGTGCGCTGGGCTCGCCGCGGGTTGAGCTCGCCGCTGACCTGCCTGTCTGGTAGGTGTCGATATGGAGTAGTATCCGGTGCCTGACAGGTGCCTATATAGCGCAGGATTAATTGGCTACTTGGTAGGTGTCCATTCGGTGCAGTATTCAGTGCCTGGCGGGTGTCGATGCTGCAGGATTTGATGCAGCGGAGTCAGTAGTAAAGGCGTCAATATACTAGGGTATTCGTACCTGCAGCGGCCTTGGTATACCGTCACACGAGGGACGCATACTAAGTTCCAATAGACGCCAGGTCACATTTTGAATCCCCGAGACGCGGGTGACGACCAAAAGGTGAGTATTTGTTGGCAAAAGACCAATCAGTACGTCTGGACGTACAATTCATCTTGGCGGTTCTTTTTTTTTTTGCTGATGCCCTCCCTACAATCTAATCAGGCTTTCCAAAAATTAATTGTCAAAAATTCATTATTTCGCGATATGACTCATCAATTTTACTGTCCAAAAAAAGCTCTTACAACATGCCTAAACAAGAATATGAGTAAATGCTCAAATGATGCTTATATAAGCAATATATAAGATGGTAAGGTAGGTATTGGCCGTTATTGTCCACCGGTGATTTGCTGGGGCGCATCGATTGCCACGCAGGGGTCAGGGTCAGGGTTCAACCGAGCCCAAAACTGTTTAATAGATATATGGTAGTACATATTAGACTAGCAGTATTCCACCTCGTGACCGCGAGGTATTTTTCTCTACAATTTCCTTATAGTAGTATTGAGGCGCCTCAAGTAGTTGATTTGATTTGCTTTGGCCCTCTCATGGCCAGTTCTCACGCGCGCCCACTGTATCGAAATCCTGCTATAGCAAGCCATTTCCTCAATTCGTTGATTAAAAGGCATCTCAGCTCTGCCAACCCCCAATGTTGGGTCCAGTGGCAGCTCCAATATATTCCAGCTCCGGTGCCAGTTCCAATGCCCGCTCGGGTGCCCGCTCCAATGCCGGCCCCGAGACCAGCTGCAATATATGTCGGCTCCATTGCTACTGGCCGCTCAAATGCCGTCCTGAATCCCAGCTCGATTTAATGCCAGCTCCAATATATGCCGGTTCCGGTACCAGCTCCAATGCCATTTTCAATGCCAGCTCTAATAAACGCCAGCTCCAACGCCATCTTTAATATACGCCAGTTTCAATGCCATCTCCAATGACAGCTCTAACACAGGCCCCGGTGCCAGCTCCAATGCCGGCTCCAATTGCAGCTCCGATGCTATCTCCAATATAAGCCAGCTCCAATGCCCTAGAGGACAAAATCTTCAGGATATCTTATCCATGGAGGTAGGAACCCGTTTTGCGGCCAATTCCATCTCCGGGGTGAGATATCATATCCTCCTGTAGAGGGATGCCCAATCCCATTAGGTAGGATGAGATATCTTAACTATTGGGTACGACCCTTCAATTTGCTGGATAGGTTATCCTTTTCCGCCGGATAAGATATCCCCAGTTGAAGAGAGGAGGTGGGCATGTTCTGACTGGTATGGGATATCCTACCCTTCGTGGGGATATCATCAAGGCATTAATATAAAAAATATAGGTTAGGGGAAACGAACTGAAACCCTGCCGATTGCATCTAGTCGATGCTACCAACTATGCCAGTGGTTCAGATACATAGCCGCTGCTACATATTAGCAGTATCAACCTCCGGTTTAAAGATTTGACAGCCAAAAAAAGAAATGAATTTGTCTAATTCAAAAGTCGCTAGAGATTTAAAATGCTACCAGCAGGAGCGCACTTGATTCTATGTAAAACCTGAATACCGTATCCTTATGATGGGATATTAGATTGTATCCATAGGAAAGGATATGTACTACCGTGACTATCCACGACAACGGATATATCGATATATGCTACTATCCACGAGAAAGGATATATACTATCCATGCAGAAGGATATACGCTATCAACGGGAAAAGCTAACGTATCCTGTCACGGTTCTGCTTTCAAGTTAGCTATCACCGATACCTGATATCCCAAATCCAGGATATGCTATCCCAAAGGATAGGGAATCCTCCGAGGGGGGTAAATTTAGGATAAAACCCCCTGTATCTCTACCAAATGAGTAGAAATTTAGGAGAAGGGATACACGTCATGTCATCCCCAAGAGGGGCTACAAAGGGCTCCATTTGCAGCAGTATCCCGCGCAGCAGGGTATCTTGTCCAAATTTGAGGAATCTGCCCGATCTTATCCACCCACGGGATAACCTATCCCAATTTTCGGAATATGGTATCCCGATTCCTAACAAAGTTTGTACTCTAGGGAATGCTAGCTTCAATACTGGCTCGAATTAATGCCACCCCCAGTTAATGTCTCTCTAGTATAGTACTGTTCACCCAATGACCTCCACCGCTCCTTCACTAACCTTCCAGTACTCCTCCGCCCTCCCTCCACCATACCTCCACCTCTGCTCTCCCCCCTCACCCTCCTCCCCTTCACTGCTTCTCCCCTTTCCCCCCTGGTCCCGCCCCCGTCGTCCCCCTTCCCCACCTTTCGATCTCCTCTACCTCTCACTGCTCATAGTTGAGTATAATTATTTACTTACAAAGAGTTCCGTTGGGTGGGCTGGTTTTCAGGGCTAGGGTTATGGCGGGCGTGCCAGCAAGAAAGGTGGCAGGGTACTAACAGCCCCAAAGAAAATCGGAAAGTTCATTCCAGTACGTAGTAGAAGATGATAATAGATAGTAGATTTCTTTATAAACACAGACTGGTGTTGACTACAGCGAGGAATTTAGTGGGGCGGATCGGTTACCACGCAGAGTTCAGGGTCAGGGTTCAAGCGAACGGGGAACTGCTCTATCCCTTCCCTTCGTCTGTATTAGAGTATTTTAGCTGCGCGAGTTGGACCGAAAGTCGAGCACTTCGACAAAAAGTCCTGCCCATCTTATTGGTTGAACGACTGCAAGTCTCTTCCGAAAACAGCTAGACTTTCTGTCCAACCTGCTCGACTTTCAGTTCAACCCTCGCAGCTAAAATACTCTATTAATGATAGTTTTACTCCTAGTGAACCTAAGCCTCACTCCGTGAACCATTTCCCCAGGTTAGACACATGCACAGCCTGTGAGCCAGCCCTTCCCTTTTATGGCCGCACCAACTCCTATTTTTGGCTAGATTATTGCTAATCATTCTTGTGAATTTCGGCACAAACGAAGGGATGGTAGTATGGCTCGATAAGCTATGGTGGGTATTTGGGTGTATAAACTTTGGCGTTTGCAGCCAACCAATCAATAGAAACTTGCACGTCAACCCCCATAATAGTCCTATCGCCTAGCCTAACTGTGGAATTCTCTCCAATTCGTATACAGAAAGGTTTCCTCTGAAATTGACACACCCACCCACTATGCCTTCTCGCACCATACATACTGGACTTGTAGTGGGCCAACTCGCGACCGGGAGTTGTTCTGTTTGGTTATCAGTACGTACTTTTCAACAAGCCTTTGATAGAGGCAAAGCCTTCCACCCCTCCCCCCATTCAAGGCATTGTTATATTCCAATGGCAAGTACTTCCTCCCTCTTGTTTTCCAGCTCCAATACTTTCCATTCCCAGTACGTGTAGTCGCCGGCCTCCGATAGCTGGCCCACGCCCCTATGAAAAATATCAGCGAAGGTAAAGGTAGACTTGAAGAAAGGAATCTAGCCCAATACCCCGCTCTACTATGTCGGGAAATGTGTAGTGATAACGCATCCTCATCATGCCCCCATATAATGCATCGGTATAATACATCGGCGAATGCATCCCCAGTCCCACTTTACTAGGGGTGGGGGATAGAATTTTAAAAAAATACATTGTCGGGATCGAACCTGGAGTATTATGCTTGAGGATCCCGCATTTTACCGTATAAGCCATCGGTGGATATAGTTCGATAGTAAATTGAGACATAGCGAATTAAACTATAAGATTTGCATGTAGGGAAAAGTCAATAATGCATCGACCGTACAGGTTTACACAGCTCACGACAGCTTATGCGTCAATTGATGCATTTACTTGACGCATGGACGTGGGCAATGCATCAATTGATGCATTTCCCGCCGTGGTAGAGCGTACACGGTTTCTCTCAGCCTGGATGGGAATGTCGGCCTCGGTGCCAGCTCCAAAGCCAGCTCCAAAATATGCCCACTCCAGTGCCAGCCCCAACGCCAGGTCGCACACCCGCCCCGATGCCATGCTTAATATATCCCCGCTCCTGCTTTACCAGCTCCGGCGCCACCTCCAATATTAATGCCGGCTCCTATGCCCGTCCCGAAGCCAGCTTCAACAACTGCCTGCTCCAATATATACTCGCTCCAGTACTGTGTCTACCCAATGAACTCCACCTCCCCTCCACTCCTCCTTCTACCCCATTCCAAGTACTAATCGTCGAATAATGAATTATATATTTATTCTTTACTTATATAGAGTTCCATCAGGTGGCCTGATTTTGAGTCAGGGCTAGGGTTTCGGCGAGTTTCCCAGCGCAACCGGACAAGTTTGATGCGTCGTGCTGACTAGCCCACACCCCTGCACTCAGCAGCCAACAAACCGTTCCAAAAAGGCAATTGATCGAGGGAAAGCCAATGTTAGCTGCAATATATGCTAGCTGCAATAATACATGCCCACTCCAATGCCGACTCCAATACTCGCCCCGATGCCAGCTCCAATGCGAGCTCCAGTGCCAGCCCCGATGCCAGTTTTAATGTCCGCTCCAGTGCCCGCTCCAATGCCAGCTCCGATATATGCTAGTTCCGATGCCGGCTCCAAGTCCAATACTCGTTCCGATGCCAGCTGAAATATATGCCAGCTCCAATATCCACTGCAATATATACATGCTCCAATCTCCAGTGCCAGCGCCTCCAGTGCCGGCTCTAATTACTGCCAGCCCAATTAATGCCACTCCAGTACTATGTCTGCCCCTTGGCCTCCACCCCCCCGCTACCGCCCCTAGACCCACCCCCTCCTCCTCCTCGTCCTCCTCCACTGATACCTTTTCTCCCCCTCCACCCTCCTTCCGTCCCCCCTCCCCCCCACCCTTCTTCACCTCCCACTACTCATAATTGACTCCGCGTATTATAATAGTTATATTTATTATTTACTTATACAGAGTTCCGTCGGGTGGGCTGGTTTCCATTCAGCTCTGAGTCAGGGCTAGGGTTTCGGCGAGTTTGCCAGCCGGACCAAATTTGATGTGTCATGCTGACAAATTCTACCCTGCACCCAGCAGCCAATCAGACCGTTCCAATCTTACAAAAATTAACGATAGTACATTATAGACTAGCAGTATACCACCTCGCGACTAGTATTTAGGCACCTCCAGTAGTTAATTAGTTTTGACTTAGCCCTCTCATGGCCAGTTCTCACGGCCATGTCGCATAAATGCCCAAATTTAAAGCTCAAATTTGATGTTCAAATATGTGCTCAAATGCCCGCCCCGATACCATCTCCAATGTATGCCGGCTCAAATGCCCGCCCCTATACTATCCCCAATAGGCCCTTTGCGCAAAAGACTCCAGCTCCAAATTCCGGTAACCTGATTGGCGCCGATCATCCCATCAACCAATCATACAAGTAGAATTTAGGGCCAGCTCTATCTGCGCAAAGGGTCCAATATATGCCGGCTCTAATGCCAACTCCAGTGCCAGCTCTGAGTCCAATGACTGCCCCGATGCCAGCTCCAATATATGCCGGCTCCAATGCCGGCTCCAGTGTCCGCTCCAATGCCAGAACCCGCCGGTGGGTCAGTTAACCTTACCACTCCAATACTGTTTCCACCCAATGACCTCCACCGCTCTTTCACCTCCCCCTCCTCCGCCTGTGCCTTCACCGTTCCTCCACCTCCACCGCTCCATCATCTCCCACTCCTCATAGTTGACTATGTAATAATTATATTTACTATTTATTTATAAACAGTTGCGTTGCGTGGGCTAGTCTTTAGGGCTAGGCTTTTAACGGACGTGCCAGCAGGAAAGGTAACCGCAGCAAACACTGGAAAGGTAACCGCCCCAAACACTGGAAATCGGAAAAGTGTATTCCAGCACGTAGTTGAAGATAGTAGTGGATAGTCTATCTCTTTATTAAAATATACTTGATACTCCTACATTTTGTTTTGATCGACGGTTATTGACCGGTGTTGACCACGGCGAGGAGTTTGGTGGGGCGGATTGGTTGCCACCCAGAGATCAGGGTCAGGGTTCAACCGAGCGCGAAACTGCTCTATCGTAGTACATTATAGACTAGCAGTATACCGCGGGGTCTCCTTCTCTCCCACCTCCCCGTAGTATCTACATGTAGGCACTTTCATTAGTTAATTACTCTTGCTTTGGCAGCCTCATGGCCGATTCTCATGACCATCTCGCATAAATACTTAATTGCCAGTTACCTCGACCCTGTCAGCTCACTGTGAGTGGCGGCGGAGGCAGGAGGGTAGTTCTGGGGAGTGCGATATTACCATAGACTACGGTCTGCATGTAATTAATGAAGTAAACAAAAAAAAAAAAAAAAGACCCTGTCAGCTCCAGTGCCCACTCCAGTAATGTATAGACCCAATTATCTCCACCTCCCCTCCCATACCGCCCCTCCACCCTCTGTCTCAGTCCACTCATCATAGTTGACTATTGAGTATATTTATTCTTTACTTATACAGAGTTTTGTCGGCTAGTCTGCTTTGCATTGAGAAATAAGTTAGGGTTAGGCTCTAATCCCAGCTTGAGTGTCAGCTCCAATACATGTCAGCTGTGATGTGAGCTCTAAGTCCAATGCAAGCCGGGATGCCTGCTCCAATATATGCCACTGGCAGTTGCGATGTCCGCCCCGATGCCAGCTCCAATGCTAGCTTCAATGCCGTTCCAATATGTGCTAGCTCCAATATATGGCAGCCTCAAAATATGCCGGCGTCAATGCCGGCTCTGGTGTTAGCTCTGATGCCCGCTCCAACGCCAGCTTTAATACTCGCTCTGGTCAGAGCTCCAATACCGCTTCGAATGAATCACAGCTCCAATATGTGACAGCTTTAATGCCAGGTCCATTACTGTGTCCATACACTGACCTCCACCGCTCCTCCACCTCCCCCTCCCTCTTCCACCTTCCCTCACCGACCGACCTCATACGTCCCACGGTTCCATCTTCCACCGCTCATCGTTGACCATTAGTGATTATATTAACTATTTAGTTACACAGAGTCCAGTGGGTGGTTTGGTTTCCATGAGCAGTTACTCAGGCTTAGGGTTTAGACGGCGTGCCAGCAGAAAGGAGGCATGGGGAAAGTGTATTCCTGTACACCCTAGAAGATGGGAGTAGATAGTAGATTTCTTTATTCACATACAATTTAATACTCCTACATTTTGTCTTGATTGCCTGGGCATTGGCCTCTGTTGGTTGACCACGGGCGGATCGGCCCAGAGATCAGGGTTAGGGTTCGACCGAGCGCAAAACTGCTCTATCGTAGTACATATTAGACTAGCAGTATTCCACATCGCGACCGCGAGGTCTACTTCCCACGCACGTCCGTATTTTATTCAGGCACCTTCAGTAGTTGCCTTTGTTAGCTCTCACATGGCCAATTCTCATGGCCATGTCGCATAAATGGCCAAATACTTTTGGTGCTCTCTCCACCCACTCACATCCACTGCTCCTCCACCTTCCTGGGCCTTCATCCCGCTCGTCCCTCTGGTCAGCCACTCCCCTCCTCTACTACTGCTGTCCCTCTGGCACACTTTCCACTGGCATTGCTCATAGTTGACTATTTATTAATTATATTTATTGTTTGATTACAGACAGCTCCGTTGGGTGGACTGGTTTCTATGTAGGGTTATTCAGGGCTAGGGTTTTCAAGGTGTGCCTGCGCGAAGGAGGCAGCGGAACGGTACCAACTGTGGCGGAACCACCGGCCGTATATATTTATATATTTCCGCCACAACCAGAAAGTAAGCTGACAGAGGGGACGGAAGAGGGATACCACCGGTGTATCTGGTCGAGCCACAGGCCAAGCGTAATGAGACGGTGCGGAATGATTAATTGAATTAATCACAGTTGGTAATTAGACAGAGGGGAGAGAGACATCCCAACCACCGGGGTATATAGCGGACCTATACCCGAGCCTGAGGAGACAGTCGGACTGAGTCAATGAACCACCAGGGGGAATTAGACAGAGAAAAAGAGGCATCCCAACAGCTCCAGGCCGTATATGGTCGAGCCACAGCCCGTGACAATGAAGTGGTAGGCATCAGCAAAAAACGTGAACCGCCAACACGAATTGTTCGTCCAGGCGCGCATATCCGTCTTTTGCAACCAAAACCTCGTCTTTCGGTAGTCCCGCGCTTCCCGGTGCTCCCAAATATCACCTTTCGTCTTTTGGCGCCTACTATCCCTTCGTGTGATTTCACGCCCTGGCGCTAATGGGCACCTTCGACTCGGCAATAAACCTAACCCTCGTTCCGTGAACCATTTGCTGTGAAGTCACCTTCTGTGACCTCTCCTATACCATTTTCAGGTGTCTCAACAGTCTGTAGGTAGCTAGATTTTTTGAATATCACCACGCTGTCGCGGGCCTAATATGTCTCCGATTTTGCTCTGACACACGAAGGGATACGTCCCAAATGTGACATCCCGTCTTTTGACGTCTTTCACCGTCTTTTAAAGTGCTACAGTAGCAAAAATCGGTGTGAAATTACTACCGTAGCACTACAGCACTCGGTTGGATGCCGTGGTGCTGCAGAATTTGTGGGAATGCTAGGGTACCTTGGCGGGTGTACGCATACAATTTTGAGCTGTATATATTGCTTATATAAGCATCGATTGCATAGCGCTATATATAGATTAGTAAATTGATGAGTCATATCCCGAAATAATGAATTTTTGAATATTAATTTTTGGAAAGCCTGATCCGGAAATCAGGACAAAATCAGCACGAAATACGCATGAATTCAGGGCCCGTTCGGTTGCACTCAAATATCGTGATATTCTATCTAAAGGGAACATTCGTTACCAGATATGTCAAGCCCTTCTCCCTACTAGGCCAAATATCACGATATGTGTGTGCAATCGAACGGGCCCTCAGGCCTACTCCACGAACAAGGTTTATACCGAATTTTTGTTGATTTTTGGATAAGACCGATCGCCCGAATAAGCAATATCACTAAATCGGCAGCCTTTATGAATACGCAATATCATCAAATAGGCATCATTTAGGAATACGCAATATCGCCGGATCGGCAGCATTTAGGGATACGCAATATCACCGTGTAATCCTGAATTAGAGTATAAATACACTGTTGAGCTAATAATACAGCGTTTTCCCCACACACCACCAAAGAGCTTATCGTCATCCGCCTCCGCTACTAGTACGCCACCTGCTTGGGCACGTGTCCCAGTGCCTACGCGTAATATCGGCAGAGAGAAGTTGGGGATCGACAGCAGGCAGTCCGTAAATTACACGCCTTCCTGTAGCCCTGAGTACGGGTGATGTATGTATATGTGCCTGCAGTATAGCCGTCCCAAAGCCCTGTGGCTGACGTGATTGGCTTACGAGCCTAAATTGCCTCTCATTAGACTCTAAAAAGCAATGATTAGACGCTGGAAGTAGGCATTCTAGAAGGGTACCCCCCCTACCACTCGTACCTGAGCTAATAGCGAATAGGTGGTATATCGTCATCTGCATCAATTGGTCCCTCGTTTGGTGCCTCAACGAGGGAATCAGATGCTTGGTTCCGTGCTTGATACCGTGCCCTGGAAAATGTCAGCAAATACAGCACTAAAAGTAAATCGTCATCGGAATCATCGAGGATTGCGCCTACAGGAGGCTTTTGAGCACGTCGTCGATCTTTGACGTCTAGACGTCATATTTGATGCAGGTGTGGGTGGGGGTGTGGGTGGAGATGGAGATGGAGAGCAATTTGGCATGTGCCAAGCATGCTGACGAATGCATCACTACCGTGTGCGTATATATACGGTGCTTAGGCGTACCGCTATTTACTGGTATGGTGTATACGGCGCATATGCGTATCGATATCTAAGCCTAATCGTCGAGATCGACATCAAATGACCATCAAATAAGGATCTACCTCTGCGTAATCCAGATATTACGCCACATTGACGCCTTAGATTTAGGGTTTTTGGTAACGCTAATCCAAAGCACATCATTCCGGCGCTAACAAGCATACAATTAACCCTATTTTGGGAAAAGCAATAGCGACTAATATTACTAATATACATAAAGGCTTGATTCAGTAAATACTGTATATAATATCCTCAATTAAGACTCTCTGTACGTAATAAAGCTCAAAATTCTATGCGTACACCCGGTAAGGTAGGTATCTAGAAATGCCGTAATCCTACCGCATTTACCTTGCTACCCAAATTCTATGCCCTGTAACTGCACATACATGCAATATCTGAGTGTATGCACCGGTTTTATTCATCTCTTTTGAAGCATCTCAACTTCACATTAAATCATCACCAACATTTCAAACACAATAACCCAATCCATCAATAGGTCCATAAATTCACGTCTCTCATCAATGGTCTACAAGACCTAGGGAATACTTTCGAAAAATAGCTTTTTATTTCCATGTGCCCTTGTTTTATACTGATTTGATGCTGTATCGAGCGACGCAGATGAGAGAAGATGATTTATGACCAGGGTGGTGGCCCGGGCGATAATGATGATGATTGTCATGAGTCGTAGGAGTGCGAATACCGTGACCGTGACATGTACGTACCAAGGGTGTGACCGCATCACCTATCCACAGTGTAAATTATAGCATTGCTTGGGCATTTATAGAATAGAGCCGTCTTTCAAATGCCGCTTTACAACCGCATTCTCTCAACAATGGGGCATTCTTCGAAATGCCGCAGTGCTGCCATAGCACTGCAGTAGTAATTTCACCCCGATTTTTGCTACTGTATTCTGCCATACTACTAGCGGTAGCGCTAATGCTAATATTACGAGCTACTAATGCCGTCGATTTTGACGCTTTCTCCACACCTCGAGGACCCACCCACACCTCATCACCTAACCCCTCTTCTGCCTTCATCGGCACCTGCCACTTCCTGCCTGTATCGGTACCTGGATAGATGTACGTATTTAGAACGTTCCTCTACTTTTTGACGCCTTTACTGACACCGCTCCAGGAACCAAATCAACGCCGAGCTCAGCCCGCTGACACCGCCGCTGCCGGCGCTGCTGACGCTGCCGCTGAGACCGCTGCTGACGCTGCCGCTGAGACCGCCGCTGGCACCGCCGCTGGCACCATATTGCGCAATATATTGACGCCTTTACTGACACCACTCCAGGAACAAAATCAACGCCGAGCTCAGCCTGCTGACACCGCCGCTGCCGGCGCTGCTGACGCTGCCGCTGAGACCGCCGCTGGCACCGCTCCACGAACCAAATCAATGCCGAGCTCAGCCCGCTATTCAGCGAGGAGCTCAACCCGCCTGTCCTCGTCTGGGTTTGTCCAGACGAACCCACTTTTTTGCTGCTGCTTGCTATTCAGCCCGCCATTCAATGAGCAGGTCGGCGAGCTATTCAGTCACCTATTCAGCAAGGAGCTTAGCATTCTATTCCGTGGTGGCCCAGCGGGTATCAGAGCTCGCACCGGAACGGGCATACGGGTGGGGTTGGTGGATTGTTCCAACACGTTCTATGGATTTCCTTTTTTCCATTTTCTTTTCAAGTTACGATCCCATTCTATTTTTCGCCGCACAAATTTTTTCATAAGTAGAGCCCTTCCCGCCCTCTTCCATCAACCACAACCAACACCCTCCTCCAACAAAACCTATCCCCTTTCCCTTTCCTAGCCTATCCATTGTGAATCAAGATGGATTATCAAACTCTTCTCCACTCTGTTGAGACTTACGTCCAACAAGAACCTCTTCAATCTACAGAAAGAAATGAGCAAAAAAGAATCCTCAAATGCTTTACCAAAATCCTCCACAAAGACTTCACCACCACCTCCATTGTGGACACCCAAGCCACTCTCTTGGAGGCTGCCAGCCACAGAGTTCCTCCCCAGAAAGATGAGGCAGCACTTGCCTTAGCTGATACCTTCCCAACAATCTCAACCAATACAGTAATCCAATCATCAGATGGCGAGATTCTTCTTGTATTTTGGAAAAAAGCCATTGAGATACCTTTTGGACCTGTGGCAGGCAAAGAATTATCAATCCAACTTGACACTGCGATTGACAACCTGCAAAACGCCTACAAGCCCCCAAAACCCCCAGCAACTGACAAGCGCCACAAGGATACAAGCCTCTCTATTCCGATGAAAGGCATATGTGGTGTATATCATTTTGCATGGTGGTTCGCCAAAGGACAGGCAAAGACAAGAGACCCAGTGATCTCTGCACATCTCATAGACACTGCACTTAAAAACCAAAAATGCATTGAATTCTTCAGGGAACTTGCACCTTTCCAACAATTGCTTGGTATGATATACCAAGTGATTGCTCCTCAAGATTATAAGGAAGCACTTAGCCGTGTACGCACAACAAGGAAGAATGGGGCATGGAGTCTCTTTGCCACTAGCCGTCGCTTTCCATTTCATGGACTTGCACTGCTGAGAAATATGAGGGTGCGGCCTCATAGGGATGGTGGGGATAGAAAGCTTGGGTTCACAATGACTATGTGTGCTGGGAATTTCACAGAGGGTTATCTTGTATTGCCTTCTCTCAAGATAAAGCTTGATTTTAAGCCTGGGGATGTCATTATGTTCAAGTCTGCTTTGTTGGAACACTATATGACAAAGTTTGAAGGAGATAGAACCTGTTTTGTCTTTTTCACCCACCAGAATGTCTGGGATTTCACAAAGCCGTAAATGTACATTAACATTAAATTCTATTACTAGATCTAACAAAAGAAGTTCCATAAATGTTACCCCGAGCTGCAGTCGGGGGGTAAAAAAAGACCGAGTCTCGTCTTGGTACGTCTGCGCGCACCAGGCGCACAGAAGTCTTCTTACCCGTATCGCTGCGCCCTGGCATATTCTGACGCACCGGCTCGTCTTTTGATCCAACCAGCGGCGGTGTCAGCGGCGGTGCCAATATACTTTGACCAAAAGACGTCGTTTTGCGAAGAAAATACGACGTCGTCTTTTGACCCAACCAGCGGCGGTGTCAGCGGCGGTGCCAATATACTGCAGTATTTGGCGCCTGGTAGGTATCGATTTGGTCCCTGCAGCAGTGTCAGTAAAGATCTCAAAATGCAGAGGAAGGTAAATACGTATCCAGGCATCGATGCGGGCAGTAGGTAGGTGTCGAGGTAGGTGCGGATATGGAGGTATGGGTGGGTCCTCGAAGTGTGGAGAGCGCACGTCAAATCCAACCTCTTAGCCAACAATATAAGGATTAGCGCTACTAGTGTCGCACAATATTACATCTAAATGGTGTTCAAAGACGGATTTGCGCGTCTGGACGCCACGGTTAGTCTCGGTCAACCACTTTGTTTGCTGATGCACTGTAGGTGTTACTGGAGTTTGGAGCATGTATACTATATTGCAGTGAGCGCTGGAGTGGGCTTTCCAAGCCGCATTGAAGCCGGCATATCTTGGAGCTGGCATCGGGGGTGGTTGTTGGACTCGGAGCTGATATCGGAACTGGCATATATTGGAGCCGGCATCGGAGCGGGCATTAAAGCTGGTATTGCACATAGCACTGGAACGGCTATATATATTGCAGCTATCATCAGGGCGTACATTGGAACTGCCAGTGGCGTATATTGGAACACGCATCGGGGGGGACATTGAACACAGGGCACGCATCACAGTTGACATATTTTGTAGCCGGCACCGGCACCAGGACCAGTATTACAGCTGCCACCGGAACAATCACTGGAGCCAGCACCGGAGCGGGCAGGTGAAGGCCAGATTAACCCTAACATGAGACCTAGCAGACGCGTGATACCTAATAATTCACAGATTAAAGAGATCTATGGCTATATCAGGATTTGGGCATTTAAGCAACATAGCCGGGATAACAGGCCATGAGAGGGATAACTAATGCAACTACTGCAGGTGCATAAATACTCCGCGGAGGTGGGAGTGAAGGAGAACTTGCGGTCACGAGATGGAATACTGCTAATTTCTCTATAATGTACTACAATACAGTGTGTCTCAGATACCCGAAAGTCGACTGCGAACATTGAGAATGTACCTCCCTAACCATTACCCATGAAATTACCATTGAGCAGCACTGAAGGTCCTCAATGAGTATACATAAGAGTAGGGTGGCAGGAGTCGAATGCCATTCATAACCCTGGAGCGGGAATTAAACAGAGGAGGCGGAGTGGGGGCAGTTGCCTCCATTTAAAACCTTGGATCATCTTTATCACTTGACTATCTTATATACCTCACACTCGCGGTTGTGAACTGGCCCATTGCCAGTCTGATATGTACTATCATGGAGCAGTTTTTCGCTGGATTGAACCCTGACCCTGATCTCTGGGTGGCAACCAGTCCGCCCTTCAAATCGCCCACGCTGAACACCTTTCAATGCCCGGTCAATCAATATAAAATTACATGTTGATAGAGAGGTTCGCGGCCTTTTGCTGTGTTCTTGAATACACTTTGCTGCAGATTTGTGCAGTCTGATTACTTGACAGCATTGGACAAGGATGTCTTTGGTGCGGTTCTCAGGAGCCTTGGTTGCGCGCCCGCCATGATCGTAACCATCACTAACTTCAGTATAGAAACATGCACACCCAACGAATTTCCTTATAATTGAATAGTTAGCTCTGAGTAGTAGGAAGTGGGGGAGGGGCAGTGGGGGAGGGGCAGTGGGAGAGGGAAGATGGGGAAAAGGAGACTCGGAGGCATGTTGGGCTGCCGGTGACGGAGCGGTAGAGGTCATTGGGTGGACACAGCACTATACTAGTGATGTATCAACTAGGGTTGTCATTAATTCAAGCCAATATTGAAACAAGCACAAGACCCAGAGCTGGCACCGATGTTCTCACTGCCATTTATTGGAGCCGGGAGCATTAGAGCTGGCATTGGGCGAGCCGGCTCCAGTGCCAGCTCTACAGCCAGCTCAAATTAATACCAGCTTCCATGCCCGCTCCGTTGCTAGGCTCAATATATGCCAGCTCCGATGCCGGGTAGAATCAATGCCGGCTTCTGCCCCAGCTCGAAGGCCGGCTGGAATCGATAGCAGCTCCAAGACGTGCTAGTTCTCATGCCCCGTGGTTGGGGTGTAATCACACCCGGTCTGTGGCTCAGCCATATACACCTGGTGTTAAATCAGCAAAAAAAATGGCTTCTTTTGGACCAACCCAGACAAACCCAGACGGGTCGATCTCCTCGCTGAATAGCGGGCTGAGCTCGGCAGTTGATTTGGTTGCTGGAGTAGTGTCAGTAAAGCTGTCAACATATCGCCCAACCCGGTGTCAGTGGCGGCATCACTATACTGTGGTATTCGTACCTGCAGCGGCCTCAGCAGCGGCGTCAGCAAAGACGTCAAAATTCAGAGGTACTAGTAGTAGCTGAGTCCGTATCCAGGTCTCGATAGAGGCAGGAGGTAGGATCCGATGGAGACAGAGGAGGGGGTAGGTATCAAGGTGCAGGAGGGTTCTCGAAGCTTGCAGAAAGTGTCAATCCCGACGTCATTAGCTAGCAATATTAGAATTTCACAATAAAATGGCGTTAAAAGAATTCAAAAGACGGGATATCGCATTTGGGAAGCGACTTTGACGAATTTGCCCGTCTAGACTCACCTGTTCGTTTTGGTCAACACCATCTTTTGCCGATCCGCTCTTGCACATGCTCTGATACCCGCTTCAATGCCAGCTTTAATCCCCGCTCCGGTCCAATCTCCAATACTGACTTCGTTCACAGCTCAGCCTTGCTTCTAATCTTTGGTGCCAGGCTCATTCTCGAGGTTCAATCAATATTTACTACCAAACAGAATTCTTGCGCTCGGTTGAGCTCTGACCCTGATCTCTGCTTGGGACCAATGCGCCCTACCGAATTCCTCTCCATGGTCAACACCGGTCAATGCCTAGTCAACCGAAAGTAAATCTGGGAGTATTGTATGTATGTTAATAAGAAATATACTATCTACTATTTTCTACTATCTTCTATTATATACTGAAATACACTTTTCCGCGGATTGCTGTAGCCTGATTCATGCAAATTTTTGGACGGTTTCCTTGCCGGCCAGATCCCTAACCCTGACCAGCTGCATTGAAACCACCCCATCTAACTAACCCTAACCCTAACTCAATCCAACTATCAACTAGTTAACTATTAGCAGTTACAGGTGGAGTAGGAGTTTCGGGGAGGGTAGGAGCAGAGGGTGTATCCCTTCGTCTGTACCCGAAATCCACCACCTCTTGGCGCCGATCTGGTGTTGTGATGTTCAGAAAACTAGCTGTGATTGGGAATGTAACGCTACCAAAAGAGAAGAGGAGCGGTGACGAGTGTTACTTTACGCTTCAAAGAAGCTCGCGGGATCAGGGTTAGATCTAATTGAGGGGATTTTCAAGAAAATATTCCTAAATGGCTTAAGTCTACTCACTAGCGTTAGGTGTCCAGTACAGACGAAGGGATTAGTAAAAAAATCCGGTTGGCCAAGATATATTGGCGCCTAGTATGCATAGCAAATGTGACATATTGACGTCAAAGTCGTCAAGGTCATTTAACTCTATTTTGCTATCCTGTTATAATACTAGCGCTAGTGCTAACCCTAGCCAGATTTGACGTTGGGTTTGACGCTCTCTCCCCACCTCGACGACCACCCACACCTCATCACCTACCCCCTTGTCTGCCTTCATGGGCACCTACTACTTCCTGCCTGTATCGACACCTAGACTTGTACTCACCTACTACCCTGCACTTCGACGCCTTTACTGACCCCACTGTAGGCAAATATTCCTGTGATTGACGGTATACTGACGCTTCTGCAGGTATATACATACCACTCCAGTACATCAACCCAGCTGCATGCGTCAAATACCAGTACAGTACCAAAAAAGCGGGTGGATCCAGTACCACACCTAGCAGAATACCGCAAAACTACGGTATTGCTACGCTATTGCTACGGTATAATATTTAGAATTCCGATTTGATATCGAAGTTTCAAACAAATCCGTATTGGTACAGTACGTATTACATCCCCTTTTTCGGTTCTGTAGATTGACATCTATAATGGAGCCGCTGTAGGTAGCAAGTTGTGAGTATATTGACCCCACTGAAGGCGTAAAATTCCCAGTATATCGATAGCTATACTGACGCGGCTGCGGGCCCCGTATCGTGCAGTATACTCTCAGTATTCCACCTCGCGACGGCAAAGTCTCCTTCTCTACCATCTCTCTATAGTAGTGTTGAGGCAGCTCCAGTAGTTGATTAGTTTTGCATTGGCCCTCTCATGGCTAGTTCTCACGCCCGCCCACTGTGTCTAAATACTACTATAGCGAGCCATTTCTTCAACCCGTTGATCAGCTCTGCCAGCAGCAATGCCAGCACCAATCTCAGCTACAATGCCGGTTCGAATTAATGCCAGGTCCGAGGCCAATGCCCGCCCTGATGCAAGTTCCAATATTATACTCCATCTCCAATATACGCTTGCTCCGATGCTAGCTCCGGTGCCGGCTCCAATATATGCCAGCTCTAATACCAGCTTCAATGTTCGCTGCAATCTGTACATTTTCCAATTTCAGTGCCAGCTCTCGTGCCAGTCCCGACTCGGATATATACATTCACTAATCCAAGCTCGAATTAGTGCCAGCACGCGAGCCAGTTAACTTTACCACTCCAATACTATATCCACCCAATGACCTCCACCGCTCCTCCCCCCCTCCTCCACCTTCCTCTGCTCATAGTCAACTATATTAATGATGAAACTTATTATCTAATCTCAGAGAGTTCCGTTGGGTGGACTGGTTTCGATAGTTAGTCAGGGTTAGGGTTCGAGCGGGCATGCCAGCAGGAAATGAAGCCCAAAAACACCTCTGTCGCCGTCAACGGATCAGGCTGCAGGAATCAGCGGAAAGTGCGTTTCAGTACATGGTAGAAGATAGTAGATAGTAGATTTTTTATTAATATATAATTTAATACTCCAGTGTTGACAACGGGCAATTTGGTGGGGCGGATAGGTTGCCACCCAGAGATCAGGGTCAGGGTTCAACCGAGCGCGAAACTGCTCTATCGTAGTACATATTAGACTAGCAGTGGCCACCTCGCGACCGCGAGTTTGTGAATTCGATGGGGGCCTTCGGCCCCCCCCCCCCTACTCCACCTCCTCTGTTTGATTCCTCAAGAATTATGAGGGGCCTTCGGCCCTCTGCTACCTTCAGGGCCTTGACCTCTACTACCTCACTCTTCTCTATACTCATGGGGACCTTCGGTCCCACTCAGTCGTATTTTGATGGGGCATGCTTAGTAAGGTGACTTCTCAATGATCCCGGTCCAATCCCTGTCCTATCCCTGCTCCAACCAACTAAACCGCCCCAAAATGTCTCAGTTTCGAACATTTGAGACATACTGTATTGTAGTACTATATAGACTAGCAGTATTCCTTCCCTCCCACTGATGTGTAGTATTTAGGTACCTCCAGTGGTTAATTAGTTTTGCCTTGGCCCTCTCATAGCCAGTTCTCACGCGGGCCCACTGTGACCAAAAGCCATTTCTCCAATCCGTTATTATCAGGCATCTCAGCTATGCCCATACCCAATTTTTGGGACAATGTCCGCTCGGATGTCAGCTCTAATACCCCCTCCAATATACACCCGCCTCAATGCCAGCTACAATATATGCCGGCTCCAGCCCCGCTCCGATGTTAGCCTCAATACCGGCTCGAATCCATCCCAACTCCAATATATGCCAGGTCCGATTCTAGCTCCGAGTCCAATACCCGCCCCGGTGCCATCTCTCAGTTCAATGCCCCCCCACTAGATACAAGGTCTAATGCTGGTTCAAATTGATGACAGCTCCCGGGCCAGTAAATGCCACTTCAGTACTGTGTCCACCCACCGACGTCCACAGCTCCTTCACCTCCCCCTCCAACACTCTTCCTCATCTCCTTTCACCATTAATCTACCTCCACTGCTCCTCCACCTCCCCTCACCCCGTCCACTACTTGTCCCATCACTCGCCCCCCCCCCCCCCCCCTTCACTGCTCGTCCAGCTCCCACTCGTCCCCTTTCCTTTCCCACCACTGCTTCTCCACCTCCTGTTGCTCTTAGGTGACTATTTAATTTCAAAGAGTTCCATTGGGTGTGCTGGTTTCAGTGCGGAACTTAGTCAGGGTTAGGGTTTCAATGGCATGACAGCAAGAAGGGGGCAGGGGAACCGAACCAAAAACACCAAAGCATCCCTGTCGCTGTCAACCAAGCGGGCTGAAGCAATCTACGGAAAGTGTATTCCAGTACACTATAGAAGAAAGTAGATAGTAGATTTTTCTTTATTAACATATAATTTAATATTCCTACATTTTGCTTTGATCGACGGATGTTGACCACGGGCATTTAGTGGGGCGGATTGGTTGCCAAGCAGATATCAGGGTCAGGGTTCAGCCAAACCACTCCAAAATGTCTCATTTTCGTATTTCTGAGACAAACCGCATTGTAGTACTATATAGCCTAGCAGTATGCCAGCTCGCGACGGGGAGGTCTCCTTCTCTCCCACCCCGTGTAGTATCTAGGCACCTCCAGTACCTAAATAGTTTCTCCCTAGCCGTCTCATGGCCGCTTTTCACGGCCATGTCGCATAAATGCCCAAATCCTGCTGTAGCAATCCATTTCTTTCAGCTAATTACTATCAGGTGCTGTCTCGACTCTGTCAGCTCCAATGCCAGCTCCAATGCTGGCTCCAATATATACCGGTTCTGGTACCAGCTTCAAAGCCATTTTCGATGCTAGCTCTAATTGTACATTTGAATGAGTCTCCCAACAGTCTCCAGAGTCTCCTGAGATAATCTTGAGACACAAAAAGGGATTTTGATTCTCCGGAGACTCAGGAGATGCTTTACGGAAATTTTTCAGTTTGCTGATTGGGGCGCCAGATCCAACGCCAGCTTTAATATACACCACTTCCAATGTCATCTCCAATGCCCGCCCCGGTGCCAGCTCCACTGCTAGCTCCAGTGTCATCTCCAATGCTCGCTGTAATATACAGATCCTCCAATCTCCAGTGCTAGCTCCAGTGCCAGCTCCGATATATACTTCCCTAATGCCTGATCGAACTAATACCAGCAACCGGGCCAGTTAACTTTATCACTCTAGTACGGTGTCCACCTAGTGACCTCCAATCCTCCTTCACCTTCCCCTTCAAAACTCCTCCACCTACTAGCCCCGTTCCTTCACCGCTCTTTTACCCCCCCCTCCACTGCTCGTCTGCTGCTCCTCGCCCCCCTCCCCCTCTCCTTCACCTCCCACTGCTGATAGTTGACTATTTAATGTTTATATTTGTAAAGCGTTCCGTTGGGTGAGCATGCCAACAGGAAAGGAGGCAGGTAAACGGCCCAAAAATACCTCTGTTGTTATTAATCAACCATGCCGCAGCAATCTGCGGAAAAAGATATTCAGTACATAGTAGGAGATAGTGGATAGTAATTTTTTATTCACATACATGTAATACTCCTGGATTATGTTTTGATTGAATGGTTATTGACCGGTGGTGCCCAACCCGCCCGAGTAGAACACACACCCCTACCGGAGACTCCCATACCGGCCGATACTCACCCGGATGAGGAGATAACCATTTCGATCGCAGGACTAGATAGCCAGCGAGTATGAGACGGTCTACGCGGACTACAGGACTATAACAGAGAACAACGGGGCACGGAAATGATGACAGTGAGAGGATGGACTTGGTTCTGCCATGAGGCAACAAGAACAACTACAAAGCACGCACTGGTTGGAAGAGAGGGAGTAAGAACTTGGTACATGGCCAAGGCAATAATAGGGGGCAACAGGTGTACCATCAAGGCGGAAAGCATAAAGAAGGAAGATAGGGCCGAGATAGCAAAATATGACTGGAAATACCTGGTTGGACTCCCGAAGGGGCCTAGGGGAGAAAGGGAGAAGATACAAATTGTAATAGAGAATGTGTGAGACGAGCCGGCTTGTTTATTTCTTTCTTTTAGTTAGGTAGTGGCGGCGGAGGAGTGCGAGCTCGCTGAATGCCCTTCATTGCGTGTGGCCAGGAGTTAGCAGGGTAGCTCTGGGGTTGTGATATTGCCATAGACTACGGTCTGCATGTAATTAATGATTTAAACAAAAAAAAAAAAAAAAAAAAAAAGACCGGTGGTGCCCACAGGGGATTTGGTGGGGCGATAGGTTGCCACCCAGAGACCAGGGTCAGGGTTCAGCCGAGCGCAAAACTGCTGATCTATCGTCGTGCATATTAGCAGATACCAGCAGTTGGCAACTCATGAGCTAACGTTTTTTTTTTTGTTTTTCATCTGAACCGTAATCCTTATTCCCAGCTGCCTCGCCGCCGCTTCATTATATGTACTCGTCTCAGAACTACGCCAGGGCTAACCGTGAGCTTTGTGAACAAATTTTGGAAAGCTAGGATGTGGTGGGCCCGGATGTGAAAAGCCCGTTTTTTTCGGTGAACCCAAATGTGAACAGTTTAATATCCTAATACTTAAAGGAATGTATCTATAATTTAATGGTTTCTCCTTTAACACGAACTTCCGGATTTTCATTCCATAGCTATCGCTACCTAGTGTAGTTGGAAAAAATATGATATATGTCGTAGTGTATGGGGTTTGACCCCCCGGCCTGTCATGGGTTCTAGGTTTGGACATACCATATGTAGTTGAGGTCCCTGGTTCCTGCTACGGTTGGAGTATTTTTCTACATATTGAGTGATATCTGATGACTGAACAAAACATCATTTTTTTTTTTGTTTAACTCTTAAATTACATGCGGACCGTAGTCTATGGTAAGAACAAAACATGATCTGGGACAGAGCCGGTATTGAAGAGCGTTAAATTCATATCTAATTTAATTTATTCCGATCATATATAGGTCCATGGAGCGACCCTCTTAATTTCTCTTCCGTGTGGGAAATATGAAATAAATACTTCGCCTCAAGAAAATCAAATGTGAAATAAATCAACTCAGATTCGTTACCTTGTCACCAGACTTTTATATGCCGTGAATCATCATTTGTTACCATATCTGATATCTACGCTAATCACACCAACCACCTCTCCACGACCTACTCCACACACACCTCCACAATCCCCTCGGTGCCCTCCCCCGCACAAAGCTACCTACGAGGTCCAATTTAATCTCTAATGTGAGCTTCAATTGCCAGCTCCAATGGCCAGCTCCAATCTCATGTCCAATATATGTCAGCTCCGACGTCAGCTCCAAGTCCAGTGGCCACAACGAAGCCAGTTCTAATATATGCCCGCTCCGAGGCCCGCTCGGATACCAGTTCCGGTGTGAGCTCTAACACCGGCTCCGGTATCAATCTATATGGATACATTGAGTTCCGAAGAAAGACAAGCTTCCGGCCGCAATCCATACAACTTTGCCAAGCCTCACAAGACTCCACACAAACTGGCAACCATACAAATCAGCAATCATACTTATTCGCAAAAGATCCGCGACCTCGTGCAAGACCCACCCCCCAGGAACCTCTGAACCACAAGCCCACACCTCCATACCCGCACCTCCGCCACCTCCACCACTGCCTCCCTGCCACCAAATCGAGCACCTCCACAGGCAGGAAATCGACACCTGCGCCACGGCGAAATCATGCACCAAATAGGCAGCGATTCTGCAGCGATTCCGGACCGAAGCGTGCACCAACGCATGCACCAAATAGGCATCGATTTTGCAGGGTATAGGGCTCTAAATGGTTAGGGATTCTGCAGTGATTCTGCAGCGATTAGGGCATCACAGGGCAGGTCATTGCCAGCCTTCTCCACCAAATCTAGACACCCCCTACTTCCGCCGCCACTGCCTGTAGCAGTGCCGGTGCCAGCGCGAGGTCAGGATCCCAATCAGCAGGTGATTGTAGGTATTTACCTTCCAAACCAGGGACCCACCGCCTCCGGCAGGAGAGGCCGAGTGATATGCCATGATCCTTATGGATGCGAGTTATACTTCGTGACTAGTCGTGTAATCGACTAGGGTAAGCTGGGGTTATCAGTCAGTGTTTCTGTACCGACCGCCTGACACTATGTGGGTGCAATCTCTGCTACTGCCGTTACACTACTACCATGATTATCACTGCTATCACTGCTACCATATTAATCACCGCCTACTGCTGCACCGCTACTCCCTCTACCCGCTCTACCATCACTACCACCACGCCACCACCACCATCACGAGGCTGCCACTTCCACCACCACCACCACGCGACCACCAATACTACCACTACCACGGATACAACCACAACAAATACCATATTAGAGGTTTTAGGCGAACCATCAATTTTGAAAAATGTTGGTTGCAAAATTGATGGTTCCATGGCGATCTCCATACAAAAATGGGTTCAAAACTGCTAGTTGCGGGAACCGTTTTGATGTGTGGCAAATAGCATTTTTCAAAATTGATCGTTGGCCTAAAGTTTCTATTATACCTCCTTCTAGTGGGGTCATCTTCTGGTTAGGGCCAGGTTAAGATCATTAGCAAAAAACGCGAACCGCCAAGATAACTTGTATGTCCAGACGCGCATATCCGTCTTTTGCCACCAAAACCTCCCAAATACTCGCCTTTTGATCGCTTCACACGTCCCGGAGCTCCCGAACGTGACCTGTCATCTTTTGGCGCCTAGTATGCGTCCCAAATATGACGTTTCGTCTTTAGACGCGTAGGTCGACTCCTAAATGTGATATTTTGTCTTTTAACGCCTATGTCGCTGTATTGTGACCTGATGTTTTGTCACATTACTGGCGCTAATGCCAATATCGCTAGCTAATGATATCAGGTTTTACGCGCTCTCCACACCTCTAGGACCCACCCACACCGACTTGCCTACCATGACTTCTAATATCTCTACACCTACGTCAAGTCCTACTTCGACCTTTACCTCGACTCCTACCTCCGAGCCCTGACTGCAGCAACGCCTCAATACGTATTTACCTTCCTCTGCATTTTGACGCCTTTAATAAAACCGCTGCAGGCGCCGAATCCTGCAGTATATTAACGCGTTCACTGACCCTGCTGCAGGTTCCAAATCATGCAGTATATGGACGCCGCTGCAAGCAAATACTGGAGTGTATTCCACCCCGCTGCAGGCACCTCATCCTGCAAAACATGAACGCCGCTGCAAATACTGCAGTATATTGACGCCTTCTCTGACTCCGCTAAAGGTACATAGTGTATTCAATGGCATTTATCCCTTCTTTATATACTCAATAATTATTCTACAAATTATCAGGTCTTGAAAGGACCAATTGTGGTTATTGTAGTAATAATTGTGGTCCAGCGGGTTGTGGTCGAACCCGTTGCTACGACCCACTTTCGGTGAGTTATGTCCTCGCGCTGTACCTACCCGCTGCAGTTGCCCGCCTCTACCTACGTATCCACATCAAATCAGCGCCTGCATATACCCGCCTGCAATCTCCAGCCCGCACTGCTCCTAATACCCCTCCTAATACTGCCTGCGCCGAGTGCACCACCTGCACCACCTGCACCGCTCTCAATACTCCCTGTACCACCTGTACCGAACCCAGACCGAGGTAGGCACCGAGTCTGTACGCCTATTAGGGTCTATCTCAAGCAGTAAATAGAGCCCAATTTTCTCTCGCTGAGTCAATTTTTCTCCTGCGCACTATATTTTTCTCTTGCGCATTGCCAAATTGACAGCTAGCAGGCACCCGCTTGAGTTCTTGGCTCGACCCAGTAGGTATCAAATACGATGGCAAATGTGAGTGATATTACATGATCAGTTCCGTCCCTTAGCAGCGCTATTACCCATTGAGTCACAGTACCACGCCTAATGCGACAGCTGTGCTCGTGCCGGAGTCATCCTACGGCAGGCATACTTCCAGCACTTCTGCTACCCGCTATTGCTTTAGTTACCGCACGTCCAGCCTGAGCAATGTGACCTAATTTAACATCGCTGCTCCTACCCGAGGTACAGTGTGGTGGGTGTCTTCACACCTTCCCGGTTGTGATGTCACCGCTTTGCTGGGCCTTCTGGGGTCACATTACGTACCTATTCGGTGGGCTGACATGGGCACCTGCTGCTCAATGGGCGCCACCTGCACCTCCACATCCGCCCGCAACACATACAAATTTGCAACCCCCCGTCCAACCTTTGCAAGCCCTCAGCACCCTCTTCGCCACAGCCCGAACATCCAGCCCCATCTCCCCGCCATCAATCCTAGCACGTATCTATGCACCAAATCGACACCTCTGCCACTACCAAATTAAGCACCTCTACCATCGCCAAATCATGAGCCAAACAGTCATCGATTCTGCACCAAATCATGCGCCAAATAGGCACCAACTAGGCACCAAATGGGCAGCGAATCAGGGACCTCTGGCGGCGGGCTGAGGGCTGGATCATCAAGTGCGACTGTGCCTTGCCGACCATGTGCTGCCAACCACGTAACGGTCCCTCCGTAACAGCGGCAGACTGCAGGACCCGTGATAGGCACCACGTAGGCGTCGCGCAGCGGCCTTGCCGCGCTGCAGTCCTCGTCATGATACATCCTGCTCTCCCGCCCGCCTGTCACCAAAGAGACACCGCCGCCTGCCTGTCATCAGATTGACATCACCACCCGCAGCGGTTCTGGACCAAAGCCCGCTGCGAAGCATGTTCCAAATAGGCAGCAACTCAGCTCTCAATCAAGCACCAAACAGGCAGTTATTCCTCAGTGAAGAGGACTCCCAATAGCCAGCGAATAGGCCACCACCTGGCAGGTAATTGCCAGTCCCTTCCACCAAATAGAGACGCTCCCCTTCCGTCGCCATGGCCTGCAGCACTGAATCACTGCCGGCGCCTGCATGAGATCAAGCTCTGACTGGATCGATGAGTGCAGCTATTTAGCTCCCGCACCAGGGACCCCCCTACACACAAGCAGGTGGACCAGCCACGTGATATTCCATGATCCTTGTGGAAGCGAGTGATATCCCATGACTAGGTTAGTTTGGGTTAGTTAGGGTTACAGATCAGCGTGTCTGCACCGCCTGCAGAGATGTGATCTGGAGATTGCGCTCACGCCTCGATTGACCTGCCACGGCCTCCTCTGCCACGGGTAGCAACGGTACGTTGTTGATACGGCTGCCCAAATGCTGCCAGGTGTGAATAACATAATTAACCGGCAGCACAGAAGACCCCTATTGACCTGCAACGGCCATGGGTACCACCGGTACAATGGTACTGTCCAATTGACCTCCCATGGCCGCCACTGCCACCCGCAGCACCGGGACATTGGTGCTGTCCAATTTGCGACAGGTAGGTATCATAATCACCAGCGTCAGAAGCACAGGGAATGCCCCATTGCCACAGCCACCACTACCTTGGGCAGCACTGGTACGTTGTTGCTGTCGTTGTTCAAATACTGCCATATGTGAATAATATACACCAGCCACACTGAAAACCTCCCATTGACCTGGCCATAGTCGCCACTGCCACCGGCTGCACCTGTACGTTGTTTCTGACCAATTGCCGGTAGGTGTGAATAATATACATAGAAAATGAGCTATTGACCTGCCACGGCGGCTATTGCTACTGACAGCACCGGTATGCGGTATAATCGCCGTCAGGTGTGAATAAAATACACCAAAAGCACAGAAACAACCCCTTGATCTGACACGGCCGGCATTACCATTGGCAGCACCGGTACATTGTCGCCGTCATCAGCAAAAAAAACGAACCGCCAAGACGAATTGTACGTACAGGCGTACCGATTCGTCTTTTGCGACCAAAACCTCGTCTTTTGCTACCAAATACTCGCATTTTGGTCATCCCGCGCTACCCGGAGTTCCCAAATTTGACATGTCGTCTTTTTGCGCCCAGTATGCGTCCCAAATGTGAAATCTCGTCTTTTGACGCCTAGGTCGTCTCCTAAATGTTATATCTCGTCTTTTGACGTCGCGCGCATGTGATATTCCGCCTATGTACTGGCGCTAATACTAATACCGCTAGCTAATGACGTCAGATTTGACTCTTCCACACCTCGAGAATCCACCCACACCTCCACCTCCACATCCACATATACACCTAGCTACCTCGCCTCCTACCTCACCTCCTACCTCACTTCCTACCTCACCTCCTACCTCACCTCCTACCTCACCTCCTACCTCGCCTCCTACCTCACCTCCTACATCTATCGACACCTACCTCCTGCCTGTATCGATGCCTGGATACGCATTTACCTTCCTCTGCATTTTGACGTCTTTACTGACTCCGCTGCAGGCTCCAAATCAACCAGTATATCGACGCCTCTGCATGCACCAAATCATGCAGTGTATTGACAACGCTGCAGGCAAATACTGCAGTATATCAACTCCGCTGAAGACTCCAAATGCTCCAGCATATCGACCCAGCTGCAGGTAAATTACCCAGTATATTGACGCCTATACTGACGCCGGTGCAGGTACCAAAGTGTCAGTATATTGACGGCGCTGAAGGCGTCAAATGCCCAGTATATTTACAGTATACTGGCTCCGCTGCGGGTAAAAACCCTAGTATATTGACGCCGCTGCTGACGCCTCTGCAAGTTCCAAATCCTGCAGTATATCAACACAGCTGAAGGCGTCAAATTTCCAGTATCTTGACGGTATACTGACATCGCTGATACTGTCATATACTCCAGTATATCGACGCCGCTGCTGACGCCGCTGAAGGTGTCGAATACCCAATATATTGACGATTATACTGACTCCGCTGCAGGCACCCAATCATTCACTATATCGCCGACACTGCAGGCAAATACTGCAGTATATGGACGTCGCTGTAGGCTCCAAATTCTGCAGTATGTTGACACCACAGCAGTCTCCAAATGGACACCTACCGGTCACCGAATACTGGACCATTTCGACACCTAGCAGGCAGCGAATCCTGCACCATATAGACACCTACCAGTCACCAGAGACTAGTCCAAAGCGACACCGACCAGGTAGGCAGCTCAACGGGCAGGGGGCAGGCAACAGGGAGGTCAGCGGGCAGGAGGGCAGGGAGCAGGCAGCTGAGCGGGCAGGCAGCTCGGCGGCGAGCTCAGTGGGCAGGAAGCTCAGTGGCGAGCTCAGCGGGCAGGAGGGCCGGCAGCTCAGCGGGGAGCTCAGCGCCGGGCAGGAAGGCAGTACCCGGTGCTGGCAGTAAGCGCAGCGAGGTGGGTCGCTAGCAGACTCGGATATGTACATAGAATTACGTAGACATGTGGGTCAATATACGTGACAATTGGGCGGAACTAGTGTCCTGGTCTATGTACCGATTGCCGAGTGACCTCATTCTGCCACCCGTTGTCCGGGCAAAGCTACCTTTGTCTGGACGTGGCGTTCGTTTTTGGGTCAAAAGACGAATTCGTCTTTTGACCCAAAAGACGACGCCGCAGCGAGAACGGGAGAGATGTTCCTCTTTTCTCGTCGAGACGATGTCTTTTTGCACCGGGGCGTATCGATGCAGGTAAGAAAACTTTTTGTGCGCCTGGTACTCCCAATAGCGCCCAATGGTGCCAGGTGCGCCTGGCGTTGTCTGGGTGTGTCTTAAAGAACCCAATTTTTTGCTGTGGTCGCTGTCCAAATGCTGCCATATGTGAATAATATACACCAGCCGCTCAGCAGATGCCACGGCCATGGGTACTACGGTTACGTGGTTGCTGCCCAACTACCGCTAGGTTTGAATAGTAATATATACTAGTACCCCTCGATCTACATTGGCCGCCACTACCATGGGCAGTACCGGTATGTTCTCCAATTGCCGCTAGGTATGAATAATATACACCAGCAGCAGAGCAGAAGCCATATTAACATGCCACGGCCAGGGGCAGCACTATGAGATGTACCCAACAGACATTCATTATACCCGTTCTAGGTGGTATGGGGTCTGTGTTGAGGCTAGAATTGACGCCTAACACGGTCATGTTTCACAAAATCGCTCCGTACAAGAGCCAGGTGCAAGCAGTCGACTCGGTAAACATTTACGTACGGAGAGTAATTGGCCTCACTGACTCTGAGAACTTGAATGTCCCCCTACGAGAGCCAGGTGCAAGCAGCAATTCACTCTGAAAATCCACCCATACGGAAGATAGAAGCAGAAATGACTCTCGTACGGGAAGTAATTGACATCGCTGACTCTGAGAAATACTTCCATACAGGAGGTAGGCGCAGAAATATTACAACAAAATAACCCAGCACAAGCGCCAGGTGCAGGCAGCGAACTCCACAAAGTTCTTCGGTACAGGATGTCTTCGAAAATTCTGCCTGTGTGAAACCGCACCCTACAGGAGGTAGCGCACAACTCTGCCTCTGCAAGGCCCTACCGTACAAGAGGCAATTGCCCATACTATCTCTGCATCATAGTGCGTGCGATTGGTGGGGAGAGAGAAGGGGCTCTCCTAGGCACCGCGTACGAGGGGTAAGGGGCCTGGCATAGACTCTGTCAGTTCCCTAGTACAACAGAAAGGCTGGGAGTGACCTATGTACCTACCCGCTGCAGTTGCCCGCCTGCGCTGCTTGCACCGCGTCCACCGTCTGCACCGCTCCTAGTACTGCCTGGCCTACTACTGCCTTCACTGCCTGCACCCAATCTGCACCGAGGTAGGCACCGAGTCTGTAGCAAATCCAGTAGCTAATCAAGTACAAAATCAACGCCTATTAGGCTCTAACTCAGGCACTAATGGACCCTAATTTTCTCTCGCTGATTCTATTCTTCTCCTGCGGATTGGCAAATTGACAGCTAACAGGCACCTGCTTGAGCACCCAGTCAAGAAACAGCTCGACAGGCTTTAAGCAGGCTTTCAGGCACCAAACAAAGCACCAAATTGACTCCTGATCATGACCCAAATCAGCACATGTACTAGCCACAAAATCGTCATCAAACCGACGTTGATAGTAGCACCTGGTTCGACACAGTAGGTGTCACTTTTGAGGGCAAATATGAGTGATATTACATGGTCATTGCCGTCTCTTGGCAGCGCTATTACCCATTGAGTCACAGCACTACGCCTAATGCGATAGTGGTGATGGTGTTGGAGTCATCCTACGGCAGATATGCTTACAGGGCTGCTAGTACCCACCATTAGTTCAGTCACTGTAAGACATCAAATGTGACATTATACGTAGTGCTTGGGTCACCGCTCAACACCTAGAGCAGTGTGACGTTGCTGATAGTACCTGAGACACGGTGTGGTTGGTGTCTTCACACTACTCCCGGTGCCGTAGTCGGCTCCACATGCACTAAATCGACACCTGACACTACCCGGGTGCAGTTTTGGCCCCCGTAAATCGCCTTGACCGGGATTGTAGCGATTGGTAGCAATTTGTAGCTCTGGCAGACGTGTCCACCCAGTCGCTAGCACTTTAGCATATTGCTACCACCGTTACCACAGCTACACTGCTACGGCCCCAGCGGATCGGATCGAGGACATCTACATACACCATATCGACACCGCTGCCACCGCCCGCCTGTACCAAATAGACACCGCCACCTGCAGCAATTCAGAAACCACCTTGTGCAGTAATTCCGCCGCAATTTTACAGTGAAAAGGGCAGCGATTCTACAGCGGATAGGGCACGAAAAGGCAGGTAATCGCCTGCCTCTTCTGCCAAATTGACACCTCCCGTACCTTGACACCTAATTCAGAGCTACCTCAACTCTTTCCTCAACGCCTAGATTGACAGCCATCCCGACGGCTCTCCCCCCTACATCGACGCCTACCACCTGCCTGCGCCGAGCCCTGGACACGTATTAACCTGCTCCAGTATTTCGACGCGTGTACTGACACCGTTGTAGGCTCCAAATCGATGCCCAAGTCGGCGCCCAAATCGACACCCTGATTGTGTACTATTTGCAGTGGATCGACACATCTCAGTACCGTATTCTCAGGCAGGGGGGCCGCAAGGTAGGAGGAGAGGTAGGTATTCTGGCAGATTTGCAGGCAGGTTGGCGAGATAGGGTACAGGCAGTGGGGTAGGCGGGCATCATTATAGTCAATGCACTGGGCAGCTTGATATTGATTGTTCGGAGTGAGAAAGTATAATCGGATAGTGCAGTGGTTTCAGACTCGTCTTGTTGGTACAATGCTTGTGGTTCGAATCCCCTTCCTGGCGTTTGCTCAGAGGTGATTCTTTCATATGCCGACAGAGCTGACGGGTTGGGGTAAGGTGATCAAACTGGCAAGCCTACACTAGGCGTGTGGGGGTGACTCTGTGGCGTAGCACACTTTGGTATCAATGACGGAAGCTTCAGCTTCCGAAACCAGAGCAGGGGGTTCCGACACTGCTCCACGCAAGGAAGGCTGGCAAGAACGCGGAACCACTCCAACCAACAACACGGCGAACCGGCGAACCGAAGAAACGTGTTAGGGTTAGTTAGGGTTAGTTAGGGTTAGTTAGGGTTAGTTTAGGGTTAGTTAGGGTTAGT